>OX336883.1:18497866-19697866 GCA_946959425.1 Argyrosomus regius
GTTTTAGTCACTTTTAATCTGATTGTGACGTTGATTCCAGGAAAGTAGAGTAAAGATTCATATCTATCTTCCCAGCACAGCAGCTTGCATGTATGAAAGCCTTTCAGCTGATTAACTGCCTGTACAACCATCTGATCTGAGTGACATACTTTGTCAGGGTGTGATTACACAATCCAGATCCTATGTGGTTTGTTACATTGATTAAAATCGCTCTCTCTGCAGAATACCCACAAACCTGTGAGCTCCTGCATCAAACCTCCGTCTGTTTTCTGCTTAGTTTGTTGCAGCAGTCGGACTGTACTCACATGAAACATCATTAAGAGGAGAGGTCTTGTCTTATGTCATCGAAGCCCCTCAGGACGGTCTGTTCTCACCAACCTCACACATCCTTAACAGCTGGTTACCAGGGCAACAGCTGTGAGCGTCATCCTCCCTGCAACAGATCTGACAGAGGATAAGCAACTCTATATAATGTTACATCTATTTATTCCATGTGTCATAGACCATGTACAGGATCATCAGAGAATCATCGCCATCTCTGCAGCTCTACGGAGCCCTTTTTAGCCTCTTTTAGCTCTTAGTTTTGGTTTAATTTCCTGTCAGTGTCAGTGTTTCTCACAGTACACGACCTGTTTTCCAGAGGAAACAGCAGACAGACACAATTAGAGAGTAGCTGGTGAAGAAAGTGGAGCATTTAGCAGCTAAAGAGCCAGATATTTCCCTCAGGGGTTGGTGGAGACCAAAAACAGAGCTAAAAGAGAGAATATCAGATGACCATGTTGCTGTGTGTCTGCTAGATGTTGAAGTAGGCATCTGTTTTGTTAAAGGGATAGTTTGGGTTATTTGAAGAGGGTATGCATGAGGTCCTTTTCCGTTGACAGAGTATTACCTAAAGTAGAAGCAGACAGGACCAGCAGATCAAAGGAATGTACTGCTGCTTCGGTTTCCAACAGGAAACATTTATATTGATCTGTGCTTTCTTTAAAGCCACCGCTTCATTGACAAAAACAGTAATTTTACCTCACAGAACACCAGAGTTACTGACGTACCGCTGCCTCAACCAGTTAGTTTGTGTTCTTGTGTGACTTTTTAAACACTTTAGCTTGAAACTAACGTTACTTGTTACAGATCGAGGCAGCAGTAGACTCCAGCTTTCAGCAAGGTGAAATTATGTCAATGAAGTCAGTGAAGTGGCTTTGGAGAGAGTGATATAACTGCACCAGACAGGGTAAAGGGTCAGTATAGAGTACACTTATACTCATTATTTTAGGGTGGTCTCTCTTTAGGTGTCTAAAATATGTCTGGTTGCTGCCCCCATCCTCCTGTTCCATCTACACTGACTGTGGATAAGTACCTCATATAACCACACTTCAAAAATCCCCAAATAGCCCTTTAAAATTATATTAATCAGGTCAATGTTGTGATTACAGCTTGGTCCACTGCCCTCCTGTCCTCAAGTAACCAAGAAATAATTTTGCCATTGTTATAATTTAGTGGAGACAGACATGAAACACGATAAGAGAGGAGATCACATGCAACAAAGGTCCCTCGCCAAAATAAGAGTTAAAAGTTTGTTTTGCTTGTTTGTTTATATTGATGATATGATTTATAAATACAAATTTGGTTTATTGTTTGGCTCAGTGCACGTTAGAATAGTATAAAATATAATACAAAGTCAGTCTCTCTAATGTTACTTTATTTCCTAAAATTTACCTTTGTTTATCTTATTGTAGTCGCAGATTTTACTCATTTCATGGGACACAATTATCCTGTGTGTGCATATGAAGATCATTTGTGTTGCATTCAAGACTCTCATTTCAGCGAGGGTCCTCTGAATTAAAGCATGCATCTGTGTGTGTGTGTGTGTGTGTGTGTGTGTGTGTGTGTGTGTGATGCAGATTAAGACGGTGTAGAAAGGACAGCTCTTTGGCTTGCACAGCCACGCTCTCATTGGAATGCAAGTGCATATCTCGCTCTGCAGCTCGCTCTGCATTAAATACAACCCACCCCCTCCCCATTGCACACACACACACACACACACACACACACACACACACACACTGACACACACTCATACACATCCTCCCTCCTCTGGGAGTCGTGACGGAAATAGCTCTGCGGCTACAAGTTGTTCTCAGGCTCGGCCTCTCAGGAACATCTCTCTCTCTCTTTCTCTCTCAGCGTTGATGATGTAACGTCCTCGCTGTCAGCACGTCAGCCTGGTCGCTGAAAATTGTTGCTCTTTGTTATGCAAGAAGCAAAACGCAGCTTTATGGAGGAAAAAAAAAAGTTAGTTTGTACTACCTCTTAAAAAAGACTTAGTATTCAGATCTTTATGTCAGTAATACCACACTGTAAAAATACTGTCACAAGCAAAAGTTCTGCATTGAAAATGTTATGTAAAAGTATGTAAGTACAAGCAGTAAAACGTATCCTGTGACTGTCCTACTATTTTATATGATATCATTAGCTTATTATGATTCATGCTTTAATATAAAAGCAGGATTTTACTGTTGTAGTTGGTTGAGGTGGAGCTCATTTTGGAGCTATTTTGTATTAGACTGCAACTAATGATTATTTACATTATTATAATTCATCTGCTGATTAATTTCGATTGAGAAATTTCTGAAATTAGTGAGAAATGTTGTCACAGTTAGTCAGAACCCAAAGTGACACCTTCGCAATGTTTGTTTTGTCCAACCAACAGTCCAAACCTCATCATTATTACAAATACATTAAAGCAACATTACATAGCAACTGGTATTTGTTGTGATTAAGCACCCAGTTTCAGAGTGCAATACCACTGTGTTAAATATGGACAGCTGTACACATGTATTTGTTATGATTTATTTCACCAAGCTCTCACCAACAACTAAAAAAGCAGGCAGTCCCAGACTTACTCTTGTCTGGTAATTCTTGCTTGGTCACTCTCTCCATTTGTTCTTCTTAACTTCATCCGTCAGTCCTCTTCAGTCTTTTTGCCTCTGCCATGCAGCTGCTGAGCCCGAGTAAATTGCTCACTTGACTGGCTCGGGTTCTGGCACAAGCAATACCCCACCAGCATTTTCCCTGTACTGGCATGAAAACTTCCTCCTGGTGGTCAAATGCCAAATACCAAAAGTCCCCCAGTGCTCTGAGCATCCAGTCTGAGCAGTTATGTTACAGCTAACATTAGCTAACAGCAGCTACATTTTGCAGAAGTTTACTCTCTCAGGAAACTCTGTAAATCACAGAGAGTTGGTGTGTAGCAGCTGGAGGACATCAGAGGGAAAACCAGAATAATTTTCTCTATTAAATATGATCCAGTTTCAGCAAAGTGTGAGAATAGATAGAGACACCATTCACCTGATTACAAGTCAGTGTAGTATCAACAGCGAGGCTGTTAATTCAAGGTAGTTTAAGGTTTTATGGCATTTGAAAGTTACTCAATGTCACTTTAAAATTATTAAAATCATTCACATTCAAGTACAATATGTCTCAAGTGACATGAAAAAGAAAAGACTCAAGTAAAGTACAAGTACCTCAAGTTTGTACTTGAGTAAATGTACATCCACCAATGGAAAAACGTCAAGAGTATGTCCATTCCAGGCCACCGTACTCTGTGTCTGTTGATTCCTGTCACTTCCTCCTTTATTCTCCGCCTGAAGCAAACATGAATCAGGCCTCACTCTTTAATCTCTCTCACATTTCCTCCCTCCATCTTTTTTTCCGTTCTCTCTGTTGTGACGTCCCCTCAGGCTGCTGCTGGTTTTCATTACCGCTGATGACAGAGTGTGTGTCTTTGTGTGTGTGTGTGTGTGTGTACAGTGCAGTACAGTAAGTAGGTTTACATGTGTGCATGCTGCCCCACACCCATCAACACACACCCACACACACTGCAAAACATGCAACTGATCATCAGGCCTGCAGAAAGGAAACAACATCACATTACATTCAAAGGCTTTTCCTGTCTCATATTAATGCTTTTGCACTTTTGCAAATTTATTTTGACATTAGTTGAATTTGCTTTTATTCCAGTACCTGATCTGCTTCTCACAGTTCTACCTGCAAACAAGCAGTGGTGAAAGATCAGATCCTTTTCTTAACAGGAGGACACTACAGGTGAATAGGATAATAATATAGATAGATATGACCATGAAACTTCTCTGGCAAATAACTTACATTAAGACAATTACTTTTTGTATTTCAAGTTTTTTGAAATTTTATGTTTAAATATAAAAATGAGGCATTATCTAATGCTTTGGTGACACAAATAGACAAAGTGTAGTAAAATAAATTTATATAAATTAAAATTTAAATAATAAATATTTGGGTGTTTCTTTCCACTAATCCACTACAAGTAAAAGCCCTGCAAGTATTTTCAGAAAAATGTAAGTTATTAGGGTACATCTTCTGGGGACGATGAATATCCGTGTTTGTGCCAGTTGGTGTGGGACTGTTTGACTAAATAAGTGAAATCTTGACCTAATGGTGGTGCCAGATAAAATGTCAAATTCAGAAAGAAGTCACTGTGATACATCATCTGTGGATCATGAATGTCTGTACTAAATTTACTGGCAAAGCCGACCAAGTAAAAGTATGTAAAGTAAAATCTTAGTAAGCTCATATTGTAGTAAAATGTTCCCTGTGAGTATCTGATGTTTTTGGATTAATATTACTGCAGCATTAATGTGAATGTTACATTTCACTGCCGTATATGTTGAGCTCATTTTAACTACTTTATAAACTGTTGGCTAGTTTTATCTACAGCAGTGAATCATGGTCTATAAGATCATCATATGTTTGTGGCATCGCAGTCCTGGGAGAACTATGTGTCTCAAAACAGTGAACCTTTTATGAGTTCAGAGAAACGGTCTGTTTTCAGCTTTGTGACTTTTCCAGGTAATCCAAACGGTATATTTTCTTCTCAACACATAAAGAAACACTTCATCCTTCAGTGAAAAGTCTGTTACCATGAAGCTCCGTCCTTCCTGTAGGTGATGTAACAGGTGAAACAGAAAAAGCTTCAAGCTGTGAACCTGCACACACTGTTTGTAAACATGTACACACCCGCTCATTTATACTACATGTACACAGACCACACACACAAACCATGTGTTTGCTGCTGACGTCTTGTATTTGTCCTGCCCATCTCTGACCTGCTTGTGTCCATGAAGCGCGTTCATGTTTCATAAACAAGCCGTAACAGGAGGGCGTGACTGCTGGGCGTGCCGTCCAAAACAACCGCAGGGCAGGCCATGACTGAGGCATGATGGGAAATGCAGAGAAACCACGGGTGCGGCTGAAGTCCCTAAATATACAGCACAGAGCGTGAAACTGAGTGTGGAGGCTGTGTGTTGACATGAACTCTGTGGCAGCCATGTTGGAAATACACATGAAGAAGAAGCTAAAGCAGACCAGTTTTTTTTTTTTTTTTTTTAGATTATTTTTTTGGCCTTTTCAAGCTTTTTATTTCTGATAGAGACAGCTGAAGAGTGACAGGAATGCATGGAGAGAGAGACGGGGAATGACATGCGGGAAAGAGCCACAGGTCAGATTCGAACCCTGGGCTTCTGCAGCAAGGACTGAGCCTTCGCACATGGGGCGGCTGCTCTACCAACCGAGCTAAACGCTGCCCCACAGAGTTTTAAATCTTCCATGAGCTAAATATAAACACTTTGATCTGTTTGATTCAGGGCGGCATGTTGTGTGTTCAGTCATTTAAGTGAGGGAACACCATCATTTCACTGAAGAACAACCCTGAGATTTACATCTGATGGAAAGTCATAACCCAAGTCAAGCAGGGTCACTTTTTGCTGTTTTATTTCAGTCATGAACGTGATCAGATTTATTCATGTGAAATCATGACCAAAGAGGACACCTTGTAAACAGTAAACAGCAACCATGGCTGTGAAGCCAACAAGGAAATGCCAAAAACAGTAGTTCCTTAAATGGCCACTTGAGGCAGGCTACAGAAGTGTCAATCTGCATAAGGTGGTTTGTTTCACTGGATTTGGATGGATAATTCAAGATAATTAAACTGACCTTCTTGTTGGGGAGTTTCCGAACACTGTGATGTTGGGTTCGTCTTTTAAACAAACGCTGTTTTTGTATTTTGTTTGTCTCCATCAACAAGCAATTATTTTATAAGTTCTCAAAATGTCTTTGAAAACACTAGCATGAAAAGTTCTGATTGTTTTGCATTTCCACACATCAAAATGTAATATGACTAAAGGTGACTTTAGTTGGAATGGAAATGGAAAGAACGGATCATGAAAGAGATTTTGGGAAAAGGTCTACATATAATATATACTAAAATATACAGAGTTTAAATGAGCCAAAACATGCAACACGGTCTGTATGGATCCTCAAACCTCTCCATTTGGCTCAATTTTGCTCAGCCTGGCTCAGTGGCTGAATGTCTGAATAATGCATTGTGGGTAATAGGAGCTCTGTGGTATTTTCATTCAAGCAGAAAGTTCCCATATTCCCTACACATAGCTAACAACTCTCCTGGAGCTCCGCCGGTAGATAATCAGCAACGGCCGACTGTGTGAGGTTATGAATATGAATGAATATGAATCTCTCTTTGTGGAGAGAAAAGCCTCAGTCCAGAGGTGATTGGCCGGTCAGAGCTCATTGTTTGAAGAGTAACAAACAAAAGAGGAACTAAATGTCTGACTGAGCGATGAAAGATGGCTGATAATCATATGGCTACACTTATACCTTAATGTTTAAAATATCAACCTTCAGAAATAGAAAACTTGTAGAAAACTACAAAAACAATCTTTGTCTTCTTGCAGGTTTATGCCATGTTCTTTCTCCCCTCTCTCTAAATCTCTTGATGAGAAGCTCTTGTTTGATATTTGGACATAAGGACCGTTGTTCGCTTTCAGTTGTGACCAACATCAAAAATAACTAGTGGCTCGGTGGTCGAAAATGAACTCTTTTTCTATTGTGTCCTGCAACTGTCACGAATTCTACTTTCAACTTTCCCACACTTATCAACCATTGATACCATCAAGCAAGTGCAACAACACAAGACATAACTAATGCTAATATTACTTACTAGTCCAATATCAAGAAGCCCAGCTCTGCGTCTGTCTTTCAGCCTTTTATTTCACAAAGCACTCACCAATGACTAAAATCCAGCACCATATTTACTCCTGTCTGTTGACTTCTTGCTCTGTCACTCTTTGCTCACTTCTTAGCTTCTTCCTTTGTCCTGCTCCGCCATGTTCATAGAGGCTGCTGAGCCTGGCTCCACTTCTGGTGACCATTTTGGCATCACTCCCAGTCAGCATTACAGTTTGTTTCTTGGCACTGTACAGCACTGCACTTTCTTGAACCCTCGCTTTGGTTTCAAAATCCTCCCCATTTTTGAGGTCTCAAGGTTTGTAGGTATGTTGTCATCAAGCAAGAGGTTTCTCTGGTTTTAGGGGCTGTGGAGTTCTCCTAGTGTGTGCATGGGCGTCCTCAGGGTCTGCTGGTTTCCTCAAGAAAAACCCATATCTGTTCTCCAGTCAGTACCTCTGACGAGGGCAGTGGGTTGGATCTGGAGTTGGTCCCTGGTCACTGCATAGTGGCTGCCGACTGCTCCTGAATTTGGATGGGTTAAATGCTATATGTTGTACTGTGTATGATTATATATGTGACAATAAAGTTGATCTAAAATCAGAAATATCTGAAAAAAATATGCCTGTATTAACGATTTCTTACCTATTGCCATTGGACGATCTGCACTGGATATTCGTACACTTTAAATTCAGTTTTGTTTGATTGCACTGCGCTTTGTTGAAAAAAGTGATGATTCAGTTGGAGACTGAAGTTTGTGATTCCAGGGAAATTTGAACGCAGGGAAAAAAAAAAATGAAGTGAGACGGATTTTTCCTGCGTTTAACCAAACATGAAGTTCAACCAGTCAGCAGGACTCAGTGGAAACTGCAGCTTTATTCCTCCATGCCAGCCAAGTGGGTCACATGTGGAGCGTTTATTAAGACAGTTTGACAGTTTCTACAGATTTAGCCAAAACTCTCACACTCATTCAGTCTAACACCAAAGAAATTAATTGGAATTCAGTCAGCAAAGACATCTTGTGGATGAAGAAATTGAGTTCATTTGAATATTTGTACATTCAGGAATCTGCGGTCACTTTAACAGAGCTTAGAAGAATGAGACCAGAGCAGAAGAACCTCTATCTGAGACATGAGTCATGCTACAAATATGCCTTTTGAGTAAACGGTACAAAGTTATTGTCCTTGTTAGGCTAGCTACTAAGCTTGCTAACTGAGAGCCATAATACTGTATAACCTTGTTTGTTCAGTCATAGTATGTTTTAATTCTCTGTTTGCACAGTGTGATGTACATCCTTTTACTGACGGCACGATCTGCACGTCTATTTACCTCCCGTCAACTCTACAGTAACGCTAAACTTCGATCGCCTTCACTGTACCCTGTACTTGTTAGCTTTGAGCTAAGTCTTGTGCAATACATCAAGTGGTAATCTTTATTTGTTATATTCCACAATTTTTTTGTAAGTAAAGTAACAAATAACACAATAAAACAGCAATATTCAAAGGTTAAATGTTAAATGTTAAATGTTAATGGCTAAATGTTAAGTAATGTAATGAGGTTTGCAAAACAAAATAAGCTCAATCTATCCTTATATGGTCGATATTTCTAAATTAATTTATAGGATAAACAGCACATCTGTAGCCATGTGCCAGTATAGAAATACAGTCAAATCTGCAAAGCAGCGGCTGTCCTGATTTAATAGATGCAGGAAGTGTTGCAGCAGACTGATTACGGTTTAGAAGAACAGTTTAAAAATAAATGTTTTAGTCATCTTCAGCATTACGACAGGAGTAAACCTCTTGAAAAATCATGTCGTAATCATCCTTCAATCTGTCCCTCACAATCCTCTCTTACAATGTTCCCTCTCTGATGCTGAGGTGGACCCGAGCTCCACGTAGTTTTACCTTTTTTGCCTCAGCAACCGGATCCTTCTGAGAGAAGCCGAGCCGTTGCTTCACATGGTGTCGGGTCTCAGCCATATTGAATCCGAATGGGAACGGCAGTGTTGGTTTACGCTCCTTCCTTCAATAGTGTAGGGACAATGGGAGCGGGACAGGCGAGAGGCCCGGGCCGCTCTGGATACACAGAGGCGAGACAGACAGAGCATTGAAGAGGATGAGGATCCATCAGAAACCAGCGCCGGCTAATGTGAAAGTCTCAGGTTCAGTGTCTGGAGAAAAGGCTCCTGGTTGGTAACAGTAGACAGGAAGCTTTGTGGAACTTGCAGCGTCTTTATGCGGCAGAACAAACTGCTGCAGTGTGGAGCTGCGCTCACATCACACCGGACTAAAAGAGGGTCGGCATCGTGGGACCTCAAACCGACTTCTACTGACCTGATTCTGACATGTTCACTGAAGTAGGACGATGTCTCAATGTCATGATTTGACTAAATGAAACCCAACTGGACAGAAGGCGGATCCCAGATGTCTGTGCTGCTGTATTTTAGCGTCCAGTACCAATTTTTAAAATGACTCTAGTTGGCAGTTTTATTTTGTTGGAAACAGCAGCAGCAGCAGCAGCGACACGAGATGTGGGAGCAAAATCATTATGAGCTAAATCAGTATGCTAACATGCTCACAGTAAGGGCGCATTCACACACAATCTGGTGCTGTTTTGAAATTGCATGTTTTTCTATTCATTTGGGTCGGGGTAGTGCATTTTGGTTGCAGTGGTACGAGCCACAGGAGTGTCCACCAAAAAACACAGCAGCGGAGAAGTTGAGCCAGATCCAACTTTTGGAAAAACGCAGCCAGACGTTACGCTGTGGCCGCCAATCAGATCGGACAAACCCTCAAAGTCAGCCTGAAATATGACTGAAACTGAGGCTATCCAGGTGGATTCATGGACTAAACTGATACTCTACCTCTACATGTACCAGTTTCTAAATATGTGTCTGCTGCAAAATAGAGACACAAAGAGAGAGAGAGAGAGTATAAGCATTGGTCAAGAAACATAGACAGTGAATGAGTAAGCGAGCACCGGCCTCAGTAAAGCTAGTCGATCAGCAAAATAAAAAGTTATTTCCGGATTGTTTCACAGCGGCTTACGCTCAGCACAAATAGACCAACACTCAGCAGGAGATTTGCTGCAGTGCCTGATTCTGTCTGAATGTACCCAAACTAGCATGATTATGTTGAGCAGGTAAAATATTTACCATGTTCACTGTTTTCATTGTCAGCATGCTTACATTAGCTAATTAGCATGCTAACACAAACTACAGCTGAGGCTGATAGGAATTATTAGTTTTGAAGGAATTTGATTATTTGACAAATTATGGCAGACTATCATTACAAATTATAATATTATTATTAATATTTTATAATTTATCATTATAAAGTTGAGGGAAAGATTAATGTCTGAACCAAATATCAACATCAGACTACTTCCTGAATATTTCGATATGAACTTAATTCTAAGGATACTCAGTTGGTGAATGATGTGATTCTACTAAAACTTGCATTCACATACAGCTAAGTTGCTTCAGTATTTGGAAAATTTGTTTTTTCATCAAAGCAACAAAACATTGAATGTGTCTTCAAACTTCCATTGCAACAGTTTCACACCAGATGTAGGAGCAAAACATTGACTGTCAACATATTTCATTTAGCTTCCAACAATATGAGCTCTTTACAACTGTAGCTTGGCATTTTTGTGTTTATGTTTGGGCTACTCATAGTATGTGGTTATGGTTTGGGACAGACTGCGTTCTTGATTAAACTGTAAAAACAGCAGCTTGGTTGCACACGAGTACTAAACAGTCTCTTTATGTTCTGCTGTGAACACTGGCTCTGTTCACACCTGTTATTAATCTGATCACAGCTCAGTACATCAGTTCACACCTTCAGTAAAATGAGTCTCCACGTGTCCAAGTGACGACTTTATATCAGACTCACTTCCCTGCTCTATATGCAAATAAACACATAAATCACACTAGCTGCCAACATACTGGGACAAACAAACACAACAATTTTTATACAGAAAAGACCTAATGGAAAACATTTGCCAAATTTACAAGTAGGCTCAAATAATTAAGAATTTGTCGTAGACGTGTTTCACAAAGTTTATGAAGTTTCTCCTCACCAGAGGATAATTTTTTTTAAGGGGGTCTGGGGACTTTCTCCCATATTGTTGACTGTTTACTGAACAAAGTTAATGACGTTTCTCCTCACTCAACAACTCTCAAAACTGCACGATTTTTAAGGGAGTCTGGAGATATTGCAGTTACTAGTTCAACGGTAAAGTCAGTTGAAACAGACAGTGTGTTCAAAACATCTGCAACTTATCTTGGCAGATAAGAGAACACCAAAAACGTCATTTACATTACAGTGAACTTGCTGCAAACTAGACAGTGTATTTTCTTCCAGGCAGTCCTTCAATGTGTGTCCTCCCAGGACACATTCGCATACACACTACTAAAATAATGTGGCCCAGACCACCACCATCAGATCTCAATGCGTCCTCGATGCATTTACTCTTGTACTTAGAGCTGTCCACTAGTGGACACATGTTAATACCAGGTGTAAGCAGGGCCACAGAGGGTCTGAGCTCAGATAAAGATCAGTGTTGGGGAGACGGAAACAAGCACAGAAATGGTGACGACCTCTTCTGCTGCTGCCTTTTCCTCTAATTGTCCTCCATTGTTTAAAGACAGAAACTTCTGAGTGAACAGATGAAGGTTTGGAGGAGCAGCTGGTCACCTGCTGTCAGGGTGGCAATGGCAGGAAATCCACCATAAACACTCGCTCTGTGTTCAGCGGCGGCTCAGCTTAATGTTTCTCATCCCAAAGGACTTCTGACTGATTGGAAAAGCTTTTTTCCAGATGCTTTTTTTTTTGTTTCAAACAAACCATTCATCCCAACAACAATGAGGTCATCCACTATTCTAGCTCTCCAAACAGGAATTCCTAAACAAAGTTGAGTTCGTTCATGTTTGTGTGTGTTCACTGGTGTGTGAACTATTATGGAAGGACATGAATGGGAGTTTGTAAATTGGACGGTGGCGACCTTCCACCTCTCTGACAGTGACATCAGCTGAGAGCAGGAAGGTTTTGAACCAGACCACAGTGTCTGGAAACTACCAAGAGGATGTTTAGCTGTTTAGAGGATGTCTGAGTATTATTTTAAAAAACAAGATATTAACGCAATTTGGGTCTTTTTTTCCATTAGGCCTTTGAAATGTCAATTAAATCTTTTTACAAGTTGTGCTTCATCTTGCTGAAAGAAAAAACCTCTTTATGTCATTTTTTAAAGAAGTTACTGGCAGACATTCGAGAGAAAGAAATATTTGTATAAGAGCTCTGTGAAGGCACCCATTGCAAAGATTATAATTTTTTTATTCATTAGATGAACTGGGACAATGCACAGTCATAAACATGACAAACACTTGCTAAAGGGCAAAGACAAAAAGACAATTTTTACCTCCCATTTTTTTGTCTTTTATCTGATAAGATATGCCAAGATATGTTTTGTCAGCAAATTTCAATGAAATTGGAAAAACAAAGTGTCTCATTTGAGTGGTGATTGTTGGTTTAAGGCTGCAGTGATAGGGGCTGAAAAAAGACGAGAAGTTAACTGAATAAACTTTAAATGAAACGCAAACCGGATGTCTGTGGAGGCCAATCTGATGATCAAACCAGTCAAACTCCTCCACAGTCTGAAATATCTCTGAAACCATGCACTGTCCAGGTTGAGTTCATGGATTCCAAGAAGTTTTCTTTGGACAGAAACAGAGCTGTGGTTGAGAGACTTAGGCATTAAATGAGAGCGAGGGAGCATCGATAGGGAGAAAGCTGGTGAATCAGAGAAATATAAAGTTATTTTCTAATTCTTTCATAGCAGTTATGTTCATCACAATTAAACACACCCCCAACCCTTCCTACGGCTAATGGCTGCAATACCTGATTTGGCCTGAATATGGCATGCTACTGAAATGTCAATAGAGTACATGTGATGAACGGTGTACTTTGTTTTCCTTCCAAAGAAAGAGTTTATTAATCATACATACCTGTCACTAAGAACTTTTTTGAAAAGACAGATATTGTCTCTTTGCAGTCACTAAACTGGATTAGCCTGTTAGCATGCTATTATTTGCTAATTAGAGCATAAAACGAACGTTGAGCCCAGGTTGATGAGAATGATGGCACTAGAATAAAAGTCTGTGGATCACTTAAGCCATTATAATTCACCCACCATGAACGTGTGGTTTATCAGTTGTTATCATATTGTTGTAGATCGATCTGACAGAGGTTCAGATGATTTGTTGCCTCTATCACATGTCAGCTTTTGGGTTCCTCCAAGTTAAGACCACATTTCCCATCAGGATTTGTGTTTTTTACAGATACAATTCGCTCCTTTTAACATCCTGTATCAGCAAAAAGTTTGAAAGCTTTAACTCATCAGAACAGCGCCCTCTACCTGCTGTGTGCTGTGAAGCGATTAATCAGATTTCCCTCCAAAATCTGACCTACCAGATTACACCATCATTTGTTTACTGAGATATCTAAACTTGATTTGTAATGATTTATTGCTGTTGAAACACTTCATGTATCACACACTCTAATGTACCCTCAGTTTCCTTATCGCCTCACCACCTCTGTCCTATTAATAGCTCACTGCTGAGTCCAGTTCAACAGTTAAAGGTTAACTCCTGCAAGTAAACAGTGACTAACATGTAGCGGCGCACCCAGCTCTCTGGAAATCTGGTGACACATTAAAATGTTTCCTCAAGCGAGCATTTACCTATTGCTCCATGCTTTAATTGCCCTTGGCATCGGTGTGATAACAGTGTTTACTGCTGATGTCATGCAATGGGGAGATGACACATCATCATTTATCACTCTGCTTGGTGGCCTGAGAAGCTGCATGATAAAATCATGTCAGGAGTTCATTCACAAAACATAATCTAGTATCATTTAATGGAAAAAAGGAACCAAGAAACATTTATATCTTATACATGTACATTATATATATGTTTTTATGAATATATATCTAAAATCTATTTCTGTTGTCACTGAAAAACAAACCTATATAAAAAGTGAAAAGTGATCTGTCTTTGGCTAAAGTTGAACAAGTTCTTATCCTATGATCCTGTGGAGACTTTGTTTATTGATGAGTTTATTATCATTATTATATTTAATTGCTTTCTTTTATGTATATATCTTTTGCCTCACATGTGATTAAGTTAAAGGTTGATGACTCTCTAAAGTGGCAATAAAATGTCTTGATCACATTCCTTCTCTCCAGAGGATGAACGTTTTTAGAACAAACTTAACATTTATGTCTCCATCACTAGACAAAAAATAGTTAAATTATGAGCGTTAACCTTTCTTCACTTTGCACGTGTTTTGTATTTGCAGTATTGAAAACAGCAGATATGTTGCCATGCATTCATTTGAGCAGATCTCCATGGCGCGTGGCGTCCCCCAGGGTTCGATCCTGAAGCCTCTATTATTCGACCAAATCATGAAATACTATACCATTCTATTGACTTTATTAAATTTGGGGCAGTTGTAACTACACTGAAGCTGTATGTCTAATATATTGTACATTTGTATTTATTTTTATTAACACTTTGTGTTTGAAAGATGTTATACAAATAAAACTGGCCTTGCCTATGGATAATTAAAGGCCAGAACAGCAAAATGCTTTAGTAATTTTAACACATTTCATCCCTGGATCAGCACAGCCCTTTGACTTTACTCTTACTTCTAAATCAAGTTGTAGTCTGCAACATGGCTTTCGGAAAGGCAAAGTTTTGATGGTTGGTCGGTTGATCACTTTAATATAAAATATTACTATTTGATGGATTACTAAGAAGTTTTGTTCTCTCTCTGATCCCCTCAGAATCAATCACACCGACTTGATCTCAAGCATTAACATTTGTCAGTTTTATAAACTATTAAATTGATTGCAAATGCACATTCATATTCCCCTGTGGATAACTTGGAATCAATCATTTAACTTTTCCTCTTGCACCATTATCTATCTATTATCTTAAACCTAAGTACAGCGTCACAGAGCTGCTAACCTGCAGACTTTCAGTCTTTTCACATCAAAGGTTTCCGCAGGTTTTCCAGCTCAGTGAGCAGCAAGTTTTCATTTCAGTTCTGACTCACTGTATTCCAGAGAGAATACAGTAAGTCAGAACCGAGAAGGTATTTGTTGTTCTCTCCTGCCCTTCAAGGAACAGATCATTCATATTTGTTCTTGGCTCTGTGCCCTCATTGTAGTATAGACGAGTAAGGTTTGTCTTGGCACAGCGGGCTGCTGGCAGGGCGCCTCAAACGTTCAGCCTCCTGCCAAGCAGCTCTCACCTCAGCTGATCCAATCACCTGGTTCTGTACTGAAGGAAACAGGAAGTCAGACAAAGATCAAGACCAAGGTCACCCACAACTCCCTCCGAACAAGCATTCCTCAGCCTCAGTTTACACTAGTACTGTGTTTCCAAGTGGCACAAGATACTTCGTATTTCAAGCACAAACCAGTCCCAGAAATGAAAACAAGGAACAAGGCAGGAACTTTTTGAAGAATCAAAAAAATACTTCTGACCAGTTCCTGAACCAGGATGTGGTTAATGATGATTAAAAGTTTGGTAATCTGCGCTCTACACTGGAATATGGTGGACAAATACCCATATTTTTTTATATAGACTTTCTTTGGTTCGCAGTGAGTTTGCAGTGACATTGGTGGTTGGTGGCAGGTCCGTATCCCATTTCAATTATAGACTTCTCCCTTATTTTATTCTCACTATTAATGTGGTTTCTTTCTTATATATAAATAATTAAAAAATGTTTGTATAGTGCTTGTCAAGTTTGTGCTCTGGGTACGATCACCTATTCAATTCATCTATTTCACTGATTTTGGTGAAACAGCTGAGTTTGTTAGCTAGGCTGCCCAGACTGTGAGCTCACAGCACTAGGGGTGTGTTTGTGTTTGTACCATAGGTGTTTTGGACCACCGGGAATAGGAGGTTTTCAGCCCTGGGGTGGGGATGCTGGAGCTGGTGTCATGCCAGAACAGGAGCCCAATAACATTTAGCTGCCCCTGAGTTCAAGATAATGTTTGGCTATCTAGCTGCAAAGTTACAAGTGCAAATGTGAACTTTAGACAATAACTATACCAGCTGTTAATAAGCATTGCTCATAGTGTCCAGTGGGTTTTCCCTGTCCCAAAAAATGTGTCTTGGTATCTCCTCCTCCTCCTTCAATCACTATTCAGTCATTGTCTTATGTCTGAGTCTGCTGTCTCTCCCTTTAAATGGGGGGAAAGAGGAAAATGGTTTCTAAGGACCTTCTAGCAACACAAGATAATATTTAAGTATCTATACAACAACCAGGCACTGGTCCCCTTCTCTCAATAAATCTTCATCCTCCAGCTCACTGAATCCTGGGAGTGAAATAAAGGCCTACATTTTGCTGAGCTAGCTACTGAAACACAACATCATGGCTGGAACACTGAAGTCTACCCTGTGGAGGTAGGGGGGCAGAGGTTTCGTGGCAACTTCTACCATCAGGTTGCTCAGAGATCTGGGATTCAGAGGCCAGAGCCAATGCTTAGCTATCAAGGCTGCCTTGGAGGCAGCAGAGAGAAGCCACCGGTGGCTTTGGCTGAAGAAGTAAGACCTCTGCTGGGCCCTGAAGTAGTATGCTAGGACAACACAGATGGGGATGTCTCCAGGATGCCAGAATTCACTGTTAAACATCAAGGAAGAAGCTTGCTTACTTAATAACTCCTCTTTGTAAGAAGCCTCTCTTGTAAGTGCTTGCACAAAGGACATTGACATCTTATCCTGTGCTTTTGAAATCTGCTGTGCAAAAGTGAAGCCAAAATATCTCAAATACAGGGGCTACCATCTCGCATTTGTGAGGCATTTAACAACCAGAGTCTGCAGTAGAATCAGGTTTACGTTCTTGTTTAACAGAATGAGGACACGTTTCCTGTCTGGATGCTTCACTGTTAGCTGATGAACAAGCAGCATATTGGGAAACTCTTCATGTGCAGTGAGGTCATGTGGTTCCTGTGCCAAGTCAGCAGTCAGATGGGTGATTTTGCTTCGTCCTCACCGTGAAATGCAGCTTGGTGATGAGATCAGAGGTTACATAATTGAATCATCACTTGATCTCCTCTGTGAAGTGAGATGACACGACGGCTCGTCGCCAGCATGGTGATAACACAGAGCAGTGTGTGCTTACAGGGAGAGGAAAACTCCCTACTCTTCTTTATTTGAAGCTGTAAACACTAATCCTCGCTGTCTGACCAGTCACCTCCCGCCTCTCTGTCCTGCTTTCTTTCTATTTTTATAACCTGGATTCAAACAGTGCTGTTTTATCACGGGCCAACACCCTGCTGTTGAACGCAGTGTTTCCTTTTTATTTCATCTTCAAGGCTGTATTGTCTTATTTCGGTCCTCCATCACACTGTTTATCTACAGGTTTCATATATTTGGTGTCTTTAAAAAACTTTAAGTTGTGACTATTAAAAATGCTCTGCTCCTGTAAAATATTACACATTTCATCCAGGGTATCATTTCTCATAAAACTTTGTCATGCAACTTCTGGCTGACTCAATCTCATCTCATTCAGTAATTATTGTTTCTTGCGATATATATGCGTCAAAGTCAGACTTTCAGGGAATCCCATAACAAGCTGAAAAATACTCACTCCCAGCATACGGGTTTATTGCCTTATAAACTGGAAAAATCTGTTATTGATCCCCCAAAAAAACAACTGACAGTGCTGGTGATTATTTCATGCTGTTTCAACAGAAATCAACATGTGTGTCACTTTCTTGAAAGAAGAAAGAACAAAGCAGATGAAAACATTTGATTTATAGTAGAAGCAGGTTGAATTTTTCTTTATAATAGCAAACAGTTCTAAATAGGATGCAGATTTTAGCAGTGTAACATTGCTGTAACATAGGTAACATGTTAGCAAATGGTGGACGTCCAGCAGTCAAAGAGTGTGTCACCTGATGACTCTAAGTCCAATACTCACTCTTATTAGCTCTGTTTTTGGCCACCACCAACTCCCTTTAGATAAATAGATCATTTATTGTCCTCTGTTAGAGTACATTTGTTTCCAGTCACAAGAACATCATTTAGTGTCATTACTACAGTTTAAGGGTGGTAATGGCAGAGCCCTAACCCTACCATGGTAAGTAGTAAAACATCCCATGACCTCTCCGTGTGCAGCAGAGCCTGACACATACCTACAGCTTAAACAAAACTAAATTTAAAATACAGTGCAGCTTTATCGTACAGTGTATTGTAACGTGTCAATGTCCCATATATTTCTGCAGCTGTATAGACTCTATAGCGCCAGAAATGTGACAACAAAAAGGAAACAAAGGTGTGAAAATCTGTAAAAAAAAGTCTGACATTTTAAGAAATCCTCTTGTTTGCTGTCAGTCACGTGACATGGTTAGCCTAGCTTAGAACAAAGACCAGAAGCAGAGGGAAATCGTTAGCTCCAAGTCTCATTCTGTGGCCCAATGTGAAGTCATGACCATGAGGTTAAGAAACTGTCAAAATGATTTACAAGTTCGAGGATAGATTAAAAAATATATAAGATATGATAGGATGAGATATAACTGAGGAAAAGGAGGCAGGTTTTGACGGAGCTCAATGCAACTTCACGTTTGACTTTTATTTTGGTAAAGCGTTGGTTCCGTCTCTCTCTACCTCCTCCAATTAGAGCACTGAGTCATGGGGTTGCACAATAGCCGAGCTGCGTAATCACATAAAGCCGGCTTATCTGTCTCGCCAAGGGCACCCAGTGTACTCTGACCCACTGTGTGTGTGTGTGTGTGTGTGTGTGTGTGTGTGCAGAGATAAGCAGTCTGAGTGCAGATCCATTAGGAGGAAGTGAAACGGACCAAAAAACAGGTTGTAGGGGAGCAACAGAGCAGGTAGACGATCAAATCAAATCACATCCACAGATACAAACAGCAGAACTCAGATCTTGAAGTACTGCTGCTGTGTTACATTGACCTCTGACTCCCAAGTTGACTGTGCTGCAGTACAAACCAGGCTTTAGCAGTGTTTGGTGCGCACAAACACAAGCAACACATCCACTGATTTAATGAGATACCCTCTGCTTATAAACGGAGAAGCCATCATGGATTTTGAGGTTGGATTTGGTGAAGTTCTCCTGCCTCTCTGAGTCAGGGAGCTTACCAGTCAAAATTTTACCACAGTGAAGCCACAGTGAAGCCATTTTAAAATCTGTTTTTATCAATAATAATTAATTTGTTGGTATTAACAATTACATTTATGGTTAAAAGCTTTACTTAAAAGTCCAGCGTCTCAGATTTAGATGGGTCTACTTACAGAATATGGCAGAAATACTGTTTTAATTTCAGTATAATCACCTGAAAATAAGAATTGTTATTTTTTATGTAACCCTAGAATGAGCCGCTGCAGGTCCTCTTCCACAGAGTGTGCTATGTTAAACCATCATTTTTCTACAGTAGCCCAGAATGGACAAACAGGACAAACTGACCCTTCTTAACATTTTTCCGCATGTCACAGCCATTGTAGTTTCTCCTTCATGCGAGGAAGGAAAGGGTGAGGCGAGGGGGTTGCAATCAGCAACTGCACCTCTAGATGCTGCTAAATTCTACACACTGGACCTTTAAAAGGAATAAGTAAGGTATATTAAAGTTATGTTACGTTACATTAATTCTGTCCGGAGTTAAATTTCTGATATCAGGAACTTAATTAATGTAGTGTGGTTCCGTTTAGTGATATAAATAGAGAATAAAATCAGGTTTACTCAGGTATTGTTTTATTTTATTTGGTTTCTATTTATTTCCAAAATGTAATTAATGTAGTAATTTATATCACCAAATGTTACTGTATGTCACTACTGATACAGGAGAGTTGTATCACACCACCATTCTGCACAATACTGTACTTTTACTTTTGGTACTTTTTTTTGGTATGATTTATATTTTGACACTTTTTTAAAAAACTTTCACTCAAGTATGATTCGAATACAGTACTTATACTTGTAACAGAGTACTTCTACACTCTAGCCACTTTTAATAAGTAAAAGACCTGAATACTTCTTCCACTGAGCTCAGGAACTGTGTCAGAGCCACCAACTGAAAACATGAACTGCATCTGGATTAGCTTTATCGACATGCACGCAACAGAATTTATTGTCAAAGTAAAACACAAGAACAGAGAATAATAATAAAAGACAAAACATTACACACACACACACACACACACACACACACACACACACACCTACACACACACACACACACACACACACACACACACAGATCACAGTTACATAAGCTTGCTGTGCTGTAACTGTACAGTTTGAGTTGGACACTGAGTCAAGTCAGAGTGACACAGAGCTGCAGGCTGGAAAACATCAGATGTCATCACATGTTAGTGAGACGTTAGTGGGATGCTTAAAAAAACAACCTTTATTAACCCTCAACAACCAGGTTTTCATCATCAGTGTGTGTGTTTGTATTTTTGGGATTTCTATAACTATGATGCTCCTTTCATATGCGGAGGAATATAATAAAATATGCTGAGGAAAGTCTGACACCTGTTCATCCTGCAAACTATTGTCAGTGTTTATTACATTTTACATTTAGTCATTTAGCTGACTCTTTTATCTAAAGCAACTAACAAAAAGGGGAACAATCAAGGTACAGTGCAACAAGGACATAAGCATTGAGTACTGTGACTGGGAGATAGATTTAGCATGTCCAGTTGTTGGTAGTGCTAGCAGAGGAGGTACTCTCTGAAGAGCTGGGTCTTCAGGAGTTTTTTGAAGGTAGAACTGTTAGGAACTGGTAGCAACGTGATCAGAGAAGGTTAGTTGGTCATCGATCATGGCTCCTAAGTTTCTCACTACCTTTGTAGGGGCAAGAGATAGGGAGTCAGTTTTGATGTTGATGTCAGGGTGTAATGTAGGTTTGGCTGGGAGGACCAGGTGTTCAGTTTTTTGAGAGGTTCAGCTGGAAGTGGTGTGCCTTCATCCATGTGAAGCAAGCTAATTGATCTTCAGAGATCTGTGCAGAGACTGTGGGGTCGTCAGGTGGAAATGACAGATAGAGCTGTGTGTCATCTGCATAGCAGTGAGATGAGAAACCATGTGAGGGGAAAATCTGATCCTGAGAGGTGGTGTAAATAGCAAAGAAAGTGTTTGTTTATTGTTCTGGTCAGAAAATGGTCAGTTATTTAAGATTTTCACCTCATATTTCATATAATTTATGGTCTAGATTTCTTAATTTTTTTTCTTTTTACTTGCATTCATTGTTACTGGAAATTACGTTGTAGAAGATAAAAGCCTGTGCCGGGAGACATTGCTAATTTTCTGTCCTCTCAGTCCACACTTTGTTTGCCTGCACTGTGAACAGATACGCCAGTTTTTCTATTCTCTACTTGAACATTGTAGTGTGACGTATAAATTTTTTTACATTTGCTTCCTGTCCGTTCTACAGTAACATTACCTTCACCTCCAACCTCTGTTTGTTTTGTAGTTTTTTGTTCATAAAACTTTAAGTGTTTGATATTGGCTCAGATATTTTGGTTTTATGGATGGTCAGCAGCACTTTAGTAGGTTCAAAGATTTATGAGCAGCACCGAAAATAGAAGACGGAATAGTAACAATGTTACATACACAAACGCGCCATAAAGATAACCATATGCAAATAAACACAGACAAAAGAAGATGATGCTGTTTCCATCCTGTCTGATTGTTTTGGACAGAATCAAACACACGCCGCATTCATAACACAGGCCGACCGCTCACACACACGCACGCACACATCTGCCTCCAATGACTGCAATTAGATAAATGTCTGAGCTGCAACGGTGCTGTTTGAGCCACACAGGAAGGCATGGTGAGGGAATCCAGTCCTCCAGCAGTGGGCTGGAGGACTAAAACAGAAATGGGGGTGGAAGGGTGGGGTTCAGGAAAAAGTCTGAAAACTGAAAAAGTTGAGAGGATTCATGTGCTAGACATCATAAAACTGTTTCCTGTGGCCCAAGGACTCAGGGAGGGACCAGGGTTGTTGTTTTACAAGCTTCTCCTTCCAAAATGAAACCGACTGGCTGAGAGTTTCTTTTCTGTTTTGTCTTTTTGACCTGCATGAAGGAGCACAAAGGTCAAACCTAATGTTCTGTGATTAGTGGTACACAACACATTTTTATACGCATTTTTGATGGTTCAAGCTGGATTTTGGTTTCCAAACCAGCCCTACTGGTGACATAATGACCACTAGTGGGGCTAGTTGGTGAGCTATCATTGTCTGATTCATACCTGTGCATCTGCAACCCTCAACAGAGATGAGAAGATGGCTCACTCGTTAGCTACTTTAATGATCAGCTCCGGATTTTAGTCTCCGGACTGTGGTCCAACTCTTCCAAAACCAACTCATCTGGGTTTAGGTCGGGTGATTGTGGAGGCCAGGTCATCTGATGCAGCACTCCAACACTCTTCTTCTTGGTCAAATAGCCTGGAGGTGTGTTTTGGGTTATTGTCCTGTTGGAAAATAAATGATGGTCCTATTATGTGTGCCTTGAATTTTGATTAATTCACCTTTTCACTCCCTCAGTAGTTGTTTCTTTGCAGCAATTCGACCTGATTCATGCAGTCTCCCCCGAACAGTTGATGTAGAGATGTGTCTGCTACTTGAACTCTGTGAAGCATTTATGTGAGCTCTAATCTGAGATGCTGTTAATTTGTGATTTCTGAGGCTGGTTTGAAGTTATCATCTGCAGCAGAGGTAACTCTTCATCTTCCTTTCCTGGGGCTGTCGTCATCAGAGTCATTCCTTCTCATCTCTGTTGGGAGTTGCACATATCGCTGTACCGATCAGGCAGGAGGTACAGAATGTTCAATGACATACTATGGAGGGCAAGTTAGCTGACAACATGCCAGCTAGCCATTATGCTAGCACTAGTCAGCCACAGTATCCCACCAATGTAGCACACTTGCTAGAACACACATTACATTCCTACAGATGGTTTTACATTTTTAATTGATCGACATTTGTAATCTGTGTTTTATGAGGAAGGAAATGGACTCAACAATACAAAAACTCTGATTTACCAGCAAATCCACTGATCGAATTTCATTTATTTTGTCAAAATGTAACTGTTTTAAATGCTTTTGGGAACGCTACATACTATTAGCAAGCTAACTGAGGTTGCCCCCAACCTAATATGCTCCTGGTCTACTACTCTTTGCATTTTTAAAGCGACACAGTGTGGAAATTTGGGAAGTTCACTTGTTTGATATCTTAACTACTGAGGAAACTGATATCTTAACCTTCAGCTCTGCATGCAGTGTAGATAGTTAGCTGTTTTTTTAAGCTGTTGGAAGGTGTTTTGTTGTCACTTTCTGCTTTTATACATTATTAGAGTCTGATGCTTGTTTCATTCTTTATCTGTTCCTCTACTCGCCACCGTTTCCTTGATTTGGATTTTGCACCTCTGGCTGGGTGTGGTTTGTTGTATCTGTGTGTAATTAGATTTTAAAGATGTGTTCTGCTCATGCAATGACAAAGTCTCATGACCAAAATGCCCCTATGAAATTCAAACATGAAGCTGCTCAGATACTGTTTCGTTTTGATGAACAGCCAGCTTCTTCTAGTTTCAAAACTCATTTTTAATAGAAATATGAGTTTGCCAGATAAAATGTTTTGCATCATACAGCTGTACTGAAAGCCTTCATGGGCTTGTTGGATCAGATCTTCAAAAGCAACAAACGCTCTCTCATTCTGCCGCGTTGAAGGATGTTTACTGTCTCTAAACCATCGAGGAGAAACTCCCTCTAATATTCTACCATCCGCCTTTCAGTCGACACTCCGTAGCTTTGAACTTGTGGGGAGCTCAGTGTTTGATGTCAGCAGTCTGGCAGAAGCCTAAAACTTCGGTTTGGTTGTGGTTTGTCGGGACGTTACGTAAGCCGTCATTATTTGCAGATTCTTGCTCCGGGGGCCTCAGTTACATCATGGTTGAACTTTGCCGTGTGGCACTGATGTTATTTTTGGCAGAGCAGTGTTATGCACCTGAATAGAGAAGGGCTGGCGCCACACTCAGGAAGGAGAAAAGAGGGGGGTGAGGTGAGGTGAGGTGAGGTGAGGTGACAGGAACGTTTGCTCCAACCGGCGAGGCTGTTAAAAACTCCATGAAAGTTAAATGCTCCCTGCTGATGAGTTTAGCAGTTAGTCCCTGTAGACGCTGTCGGAAAGAGTGAAGAGCGACGGGGAAGGAAAAAGTAAAGTCGTCCCAGTTTGGAGTGAGTCTCCTTCAGCGGTGCTGTGACTGCTTTTACAGATTATGATATTCTTATGAACCGAGAAAAAAAACCCTTACAGTCTTTGTTGCCTCTTAAATTGTCTGCGGTCTGGAAACGTTTTCCTGACGAGAGGAGCTGGCGTGACTCCGAGCTGCTGGACGGCTCCACTGTGCCTTCATCATCGTCATGTCAACTCAGTAACGAGGCTGATTCCCAGGCATAGATCTCCTCCCATTTGCTTTTTAAGCTTTCTTTCTCTTTTTTTTTTAAACATTTCTTTCTTCCAGGGAAATTCCGATCATTTCCCCTCAAGAGGCCTGAGCTGCTCCCTCCTCCCGACAGTCGGGTTTATTTGGAAATGCAGGTTAGACTCTGTCCTCCCTATTTGACCCCCATCCCCCTCCAAAACTGGCAACCCCCCACTCCCACACACACACACACACAGAATCCCCATCATGGCTGCAGATGTGGCACATCTGGCTCGAGGAGTGAGTCATTATTCTTGGCTCTCTCTGATGTTCTTCTCCCCGTTCTCTCTCTCTGTGCCGCCATGGCAACTGACGAATGTTTGGCAGGAAGTCTTTGGCATCGTGCCGGGCTGAACGAGTAAGAGCTGTGGAGCTCAGGGAGAAAGAGGGTTTTTGTGTGTGTGTGTGTGTGTGTGTGTGTGTGTCAGAGAAACAGAGAGCAAAAATGTGTGTGTGTGCCTGTGTGACAGAGAGAGAGAGTTAAAGTGTATAAACAGAAGAGAGAAAGGGTGGTGAGCGAGGCGAGGTGGGCAGGGCTTCGGTCTGGCGATGGTCCAGTCTGACCATAAAGCTCTGAGTCTGAATCGAGGCCTCTGGCAGAACAAAGCTGTGTGCGACACCGCCGCCACCGCTCCCGCTTGGCAGCCACCACATTTTCCCAGCAGCCCTTGCCTTGGCAGCTGGCCGACCTTTCCCTGCAGGCCTGCAAAGAGGATTAGGACAGAGGAGGGAGAAGAGGGGGAGAGACGAGGGGAGGCGAAAGGGAAAAAGAGAGCCTTGTTGTTTTTCTCTTGTCTCCTCACTTCGCCCCCAGTGACATCACCACCGCTCCTATTCCAGATGCGATTCGTCCAAAAGTGTTTTTCCCCGGGTTTATTTGACTTGGCCGTCCATTTTATAAACGTTGTGTCGGGTGCTGTATCTCAGACCACGATTGTGTGGGGGGTGGGAGCGCCCAAAATGGCGCCTCCTGCAGTCTGCAGTATTCACAAAGACATTCACAACAACCAGGCTGTTTCTGCGTTTCTTGAAATAATTAATGCACAAACTAGATACTGTATGTACATACTGTGATGTCTAGCGGTAAATTAAGAGGTGGACAAACTGAGTTTGACTTCATGCTGAGCTGTCTGACATCTTACCAGACTCTGTATTTATTTTATTTGTTTTTAGCCGCACTAGCAGCAGGGCTTTGGGGATGCCAATACTGGTCAGTCAGTCACTTGGTTCACCACATTAGTCCAGACTGAAATATCTCAACGACTATCAGATGGATTCCACACTGGAAAATCCAGCTCAAAGTAAGGTTGTCATTAAATTTAATTCATGATCTCCAAAGCATGAGGACTACTGACATTAGTGATCCCGGACTTTGTGACTTAGTGAAGTATCTTGACATTTCCTATTTAGCACCATGTATGTACAGACATTGGTTCCCCGACGATGAAGCCTGCTAACTTTGGTTATTCTCTGTATTTTCTTCCAGCAGGTTAACTTTTTTTAGAGTGAAATATAAATTATGTATAGATGCGCCAAAGTATTTAAAGTAAAGGTTTACAGCCATATAAGTGGTTCACAGCTGTGATTAAAGCCTAATGCTAACATTCTCACAATGACAGTTTTACCATAGTAATGTTTAGCAGGTACAGGGCTCCAGAGTGCGACCAATTTGATCGCACATGCGACCAAAATTTTTAAGAGTGCGACTAATAATTTTTCTGGGTCGCACTGGTGCACCTGACACCATCCCCACTACTGAGAGTCCATCCAGCCAAGACACGGAGCCCTCTGTCCCTGGTAAGATGCCAAGCCCTGGTCCTTCGGCAATAACATCAGACTCGGAACCAGAGGAGACAACCGAGTCTGAGATAGAGCCCGGGCCAGAGAGAATTAAAAAGCCCAAAATGTATTCTTTCAGACAGGACTGGCTAAAACAATTTCCCTGGCTGAGGTACGACAAAGGACGTAACGCAACGCACTGTGTTTACTGTCAGGAGTGCGGTCAGAATACGGCCGGTAATAGTAATAGTGCATTCGTAAACGGGTCAACAATGTTTCGTATCGAAACTTTAAAAAAACACATGTCTAAAAATGATAATCAAATTTAATGTTGCATACAACATTGTCAAAGAGGAGTTGCCGTTCATCAAATTTAAATCAGAAATTCTTCTCATGAAGAAAAATGGATTCAACGTAAAACGTTGCTTAATGTTTTAGTTTGAAAGGTTCAATTTCAGCTCAGTGAAGCACTTTAAACACTTTATTTTTCTTTTATAATTGTGCTTCAAATAAAGACAAGCATTTCTCTACACCTTATTCTTGTTTAAAAATCATTCACATTATATGAAAGTTATGGAGAGCAATAAAAAGGTGACCTTATGGCGTTAAAAGCGACGCAATGAAAAATTTGGGTGCACCTAAATTTTGTGCTAGTGCACCTAAAAAAAAAAAAGTTAGGCGCACCAGTGTAACCAATGCAAAAAGTTTGTCTGGAGCCCTGAGGTAAATAAATAAAAGGTAAGATAAAAGGTTTTACTGTTAGTTTAGGTTGCCGCTAATTAGCACTAAACATAATGTCAGCCATAATGTTAGCCAGCCTTTTTAATGCCAGGTTGTCAAATTGCGATGCTTTGTCACACCCCTATGGACTGTCATAAAGACGCAAACAGGACTCTTTAGCATCTGTATGGGACGCACCAAGCTGCGATGAAAAAAGCCTTTCTGTCAGAAAGGCTTTTTTGAAACATTGGTTAACGTTATGAAATGGTCACAGTTTAGTTAAGTTTAGGCACCACAAGTCACATGACGTACGTAACGTAACTTATGTAAGTTAAAACTTAAAATAACTCAACATTCACTTTTGGTTTCACATGGGACGTACCCCGGTCTCTAATGGTTGACTTTTAACAACCTGTACAGCTGCGTCCATATCATCCACCCATGGCACCATTTTGTTGTTGCAATTTTTCATGAATGTAGTTGGGTAGCTAGCTAGCTATGTAGGAAGACAGCATCCCCAATCTTAATCCCATCTGCAGAGGATTGATTGATAGAAACAGCCATCAATAAACACAACACCAAACCTCTTTGTGTGCAGTGATTTAGTCATCTGGAACCAGGCAAGCTTTTGCTGCTTGATAAAGTTTTTATCCACCTTTGTCCAGTCTACTTTTGTTCCAAGCACTTGATTTAAATTCATGTGGAGGTCTATCAATCGATCAGTGAGTCATTTCTAGAGTCTGTATCTTTACAGGAAGGTAGATGTGTCCATCTGATGGGGACGTTTCCAGGCAGGAGAGGTTCCATCTGATTGGGATGTTTCCAGACAGGAGTGGTTACTGCACAGAGAGGCCTGGCTAACTCAAGAGGCTCCCAGCATGTAAATGAGATGGAGATGTGTTTGTTGAAATGGTAAACAGACTGTTGTTGGCGCTGTGCCAGAAAAAGGAAAAGAAGAAGAAAGCAACAGCGGTGTCTCAGTAAACAGGAAGCAGTTCATTACTGGTAATATCCTGACAATAAAGTTACGTACTGATAAGTGAGGAGATTTAAATTCATCGTCCAGCCTCTGTTTACCATCCACAGACCAGAGGAAACACAACACATCTGCTGTGTGGGGAGGTTTACCCAGAGGTCCCTGCAGTGACAGGATTGCAATATGACTTGCAGGGGAGTTTAACTCTCAGAGCTGGAGCCTACTTGACCTGCCAAACAACTTAGGAAAACTGCTAAGTAACTGAACAAATACACTCAATTTATAATGTTTGTCTACAGTTGAAGGTCCTGCTAGACACAACAAACATCTTGATAACTGAACTATTCATAGAGTCTTACTGTCCCAGTAGTGAAGATAAACATGTAAAGTTTGTCCTGAGGGTGATTAAAGAGTTCATCCTCTGAGCATCATTACAGAGATTAAATGTACAGGCCCAAGCCTAAGCAAAAATAGGCACAATGACAAAGCTTGTGAGAGTGTTGTAAACCTATTTGACATCTTTATGTGTACATTTAAATATATTATCACAGTAGTTTCAGTAGTGCTTACCTATATGTAATGTCCACCACTTTGGTCCAAACCAAACCAAACATGGTAAATATTATACCTGCTGCACCTCAGCACATTAACATTGTCTGCCTGAGCATGTTAGCATGCTAACATTAGCATTTAGCTAAAAGCACCCCTGAAGCTACAGCCTTACATTGTTGGTAACTTCAGATTTGTGAACTCTCACATTTAATTCAGTGTGATGGCATTTGACTCTGACAGATCCTGTAGAAAGTCAGGTAAAGTAGTACAAAGAGCGACAAAGTCTATGTGGGGAGAAGTTTGTAATGCAAACGCAAGACTTTCATCAAGAAGACTGGGATTCAGTTGGACTGCAGTTCACTAATTATATTCATTTTTTTTTATTCCCTGGAAGAGAACTTCTCAAACGTGCAGAGAATTACCATCTAGACATGACCACCTCCCACAGCCGCTAGCCTGGCTAGTTATTAATTAGACAATTGAAATGAATTAATACATTAAGGATATGTAAGTTGTGAGGATCTTTTGTAACATTAAGATATCTTCTGTTCCTCTATAGTGAGAAACAATAGAAACATTAGTTTCATGAGCAGGTTGACAGGATGAACATAAATCCACATAGGACATGTTTGATGCAACATTGAACAAGCTGAAACAGACACATCAGTCTGTTTAACTGTAGTTTCCCTTGATAAAAACCCCACGCTTTTGTCCTGTTGTGTTTACAGTCAGACAAACCTCCTCATGAGTCAGTGGACGTTTGTTCTGCTGTACCAGTGAGTGAGACGTTGGTGCTTCACTGTACGAGCAGGAAGCTTCAGACTGTGAGGGGAGCCTCTTAATAATTGAGCAAATAGCTTTGTAGTATTGGCTTTGATGTGTTAAAACGGGTTTAATTTTTAAACACCATTTCATATATTAAGCATTGCTGTACACAGAGCACAGGCTTTGATGATGTGGAACAGATGATGCATTCAGGGCAAAAAATTAAAACATTTTTTTTTTATCTTGCCTCAATTGGAGGCATCTGTTAGCAGTCCAAATAATTAAGAATTGGCCTCAATTTCAAATAGAGAAAGAGATTAGCCCTCACAGTCGCAGTGGGATTGACTCTAAACACGATGATTAATGAAAAGCTGTTTGAAATCACATTTACAAGCTTTTGGCAATTAATAATGTCTGTCAGTACAGACGGAGGGATCTGCCAAACTGTTCTCTTTATCTTCACAGTGTCTGAAGGAGCTCAAAGTTAAAAATATCTCAACAACTTCCGGACAGACTGACATGAAACTTGCTTCTGACATTCATGGTGCCCAGAGGATGAATCCTAAACATTTTGGTGACACCCCTGTACATTCTTGTAGCGCCGCCATCAGGACAAAGCTTCAGAACTGACAAAACATTTACTGATTACATTCATTCTCCACAGACGATAAACACCCTCAGAACAAAATGTCAACATTGCACACAAGATATGGCCAAAAGTATCTGGACAAACCCAACAATACACCCACATGTGATGAATAACAGACTCTTCTCTTCTTGTTCAGGCAGAGATTTACTCCCATTCAGACACAAAAAGAACATTAATGAGTTCCGACCCTGATGATGTCTGATCAGGTCTAGCTCAGGCGGTGCTCCACTTCTTTCCAAAGGTGTTGGGACTCTGTGTAGTCAAGTTCTCCCATGCCAAACTGGAAAAACCATTTCTTTGCTCACGTTGTCAAATGAAACTTCTTTACGTTTTGATTCACTTAATCTTCATGGTGCTCTGTTTATTTGTTGAAAATATCGATTTAAACAGTGATTTGTGTTCACTATTTGTTTCCACTGCACCCAAGAGGACGAATATTTAATTTGTTGCAAGTTTAATAAAGTAGCCTATTGATTACATTACATGTAACTGTATATGGTTAACTATGCTGAGGTGATCAGAAACTCAATCAGATATTTACAGAGCAGAGGACCTCCGGCACAAGGGGCCCGATGGGGTGTCAAGTCACCAGAAGCCCTCTTAGTAACGTTGCTGATGAAGGATTATTTCAGGCTACAGTGAGTTCTGTGTATTGAACTGTGACTGTAAACGGTTAATCATCCTGGTGCTCCAGTTTGACCCCAGCGTCACCTCCCAGCTCTGCCTTTCCCTGGGCTGATTTCCCACCATGCAGACTTCCCCCCATGTGAAACTACTAAGCTGAATAAACTGACTGGGTTGACCCCTGCAGACATGAGGCCAAGTCTGCAAATCTCCCATCTGAGTGGCCCACAGGGAGGCTATTTAAAGACCCCGCTGATCAGGCAAAACACACTTGGCTGACAGAGCTTCATTAGTGTGTATAGGATCAAGAGTCACAGCAATGTTTTCTTCAGGTGTAGTGTGTTGTCCTTGGTCCACGTCTAAAGGCAAGTGCTTGGACCCCGTATCCTTCTACTGGCTGCATATTGACTGCCCTCCTAATCTCTCTCCAACAACTCTCTAACAAGTCTTTCACTGTTTTTCAGTTGCGTTGTTCTCTGTCGTAAACACAGAACTTCAAGTCTCCTCACCTACTTTCATACCTTCACACACCTGGCAAATTGTTGCTTAAAGTGGCTTTGATTGTTGGATTGTCCCAGACAGGAACAGCCCACCAATTCTGACAACTGAACGGGTATTGTTAAGGTGAGTCTTGACAGGAAGCAAAGAGATAGCGTGACTGCAAATAAAGTCAAGTCAACATGGTGCCTATTGCGGTGAACACATGAAGCCTGCACAGAAAACAATGAGCGCATAGCAAGTCATTTGGTCCAAGACCCTACCAAGATACTGCAGTCTCACTGCAGAATCCAGAAAATGTTCATCAGCAACCTTTTTTCCATGACGAAGATGAGACAACGACGACGAGCTAAAAATAAATATTTGATAAAAAAACTGTGACGAAGTGTATGTTTTGTTTTCATTGACGACTAAAATGTTAGTAATGGATTATCAGACATTCAAAATCTCCCCCAAAATTCAAGAAAAATTGAGGTGTAGTGATGCATGGATCAGGTTTTTTAAGACCTACACCCAACTGATCTGTTTTGAGCCAATTTGCATCACCTGACCCACAAAAATTTCCGTTTTTCAGCAACCCAAACTTGCCCCAACCTGCACACCGACAGTTTTATGCATTATAGTATCTCAATTGTCAGGACTTAGCAGTACTGCACTCTCAAAGGGTCTGATCTTGCTGCTGGGCTGTCCAGAGTGCTAAATTAAAGGATGAATTGTTCCAAATGTGTTCTTTATTACTGGAATGCAGCAAAATCAGTAGCCTTTGTGAACGACTTTCTTTATCTCCCTGAGCTACTGTAGGTATAATTTACTGACTGTGTTTCTGTACTGTGGCTCTGCATCAGTGTTTCAGATCCCTCAACATTTTCTTAACCTGTTGATCAGTGACTTAAATTCTGATGCAACACAGAGCTCAAAATGGTAAAATAATGTAACGTATGTATTTGATTGCTGAGTGAATGATGTGGGAACTGTTGTCCCCGCTGTCAGTTCATGTTTGTGTTTCCATTTGGGAAGTGAAATCACATGAAGGATCCCCCCAACCCCCTCCACACTGTGGGAGGCAGCGACAGGATGATCCGTCAGCTGACTGAGGCGATTTAAAGGGGGTGGATGTGGGTTAAATCTGCAGGTTGTAAAAGGTCATTAGGAGAAAGGCTGAGACGACCAGCAGCCATGATGAAATCTTGATTAGGACACTGCAAGAGCAGCATGAAAACATAGTGTCCAATGAAACTGGCAGCCAAAGAGGAAAATATTTCTGCTGCTTCCTACAGTTGCTGCTCTTAACCAAATGAATAATACTATCTTAGTCTAGCCACGTTAGCACACTAACATTTGCTAATCAGCACTATTCCTCAAGTGGCAACCTCCATGGTTGTAAAGTGAAGCCAATGGAGAAGTGCCAAAAACTGCAGAAAAGGCAGGACTACCAACATGGTGGCAGTCAGTGCCACAGATTTTGAGCTTCAAAGCTGTACTTCAGAAACCTAGGGGTGACATCACGGATACACCGTCCATTTTTTACACTGTCAATGATATTGACACGTTTTACTCTGATGATACTTGTGCTTGTAAAAAGTACATTATCTGGACTGGATACTCGTTTCAGCCCAGTATTTGCTCAACCCCAGCCTTTGATTTGGAAGAAAATCCTTTTAAATCAATAATTGGATCTTGGGATAAATAGCTTTGAGCAGAAGTCGTGTAACAAGCCGACCAGTGCTCAGGGAGTCACTTCAACACTCTGATGTAACTCTCTATAACTACTAGAATACACTGGATTATAGTCTGTGTTTGAGGAGGAGTGATTTGAATTGACAGCCAAACATTATGTAACCCTGCTGTATTTCACCTCTTTTATTGCTCCTTTCCCACTGTAGATTTGTCTAAACACATGCTCATCCGTACAGGATGCAAATGGCTCGCTGCTCCTGCACATTTGCCTGCAGCGGCCGAGGCCACGCTGGAAAAAGCAGGGCGCATTGTTCACAACGCCTGCCTCTTCCCTCTGGCTTCCTCTCTTTCCATCAGCTGGCTGGGGCAGGCCTTGACATGATGAAGAGAGACGAGTGGAGACAGGCCTGAGCCATGTCGAGCCGAGTGCAGTGATACATGGTATGAGTAAGAGATGATGATGCTGACTCACTGTTGGACAGACATCAACACTGTCACAGATGAGTCGGCTGCTTCTTCTTGGTATGCTCCGCCTCTCGCTTTGACCTTTATTTTTGGGACTGCCTTCAATCTGTGATTTACTATACCTTTAAATGGTTTTCATTAAAAATAGAAAGAGCTGTAAACATTACACAGTAAGTAATACTCATCCTTTTATTGCTATAGAGTAAATGGGTAGATTATGACTGTTAATGTCACAATATTTCAATTAATTTGAGTGTATTTGTTCCATATAATGTTACATGTACAATCATAGTGAAATGATTACAGTCTTATAGGACAATATACTGTGACATGATGTTTACAGATAATGCAATACTACTGGACAATGCAAAAGTCTACAAAATACAAATACCAAAACAAGTTTATAAAGTAATTTCTTTTTATAGTATGATTATATTCTGAAAAAATAAATGAATAAATAAATAATAATAAAAGAAAGATCAGTGATTGTTTCTACCTATTAATCAACTTGTTTCAAGACTTGAAATCTTAAGTATCTCTAAAGATTTAAGCAGAAAAATTAAAAATGAAGCTATTTTTGAAAACAACTGAAACAACTGATAGAAAACAGGTTAAAATAACTTTACTGCACTGACGGATTTGTTTAAGTTATTTTAAGAAAATAACACTTAAATATCTACAGCTCATATAAGATATTTGCAATAAACTTTGACAATAGTATCTTTAATACTATATACTATAGTAGCTGACTCAGCTAACCGAATCTGAGCTCTGGTGTCTCGAGTTTACTTGAACTCAAAATGAACATTTTGCCATGTTTTGATTGCAATAAATGGATCAAAAGGATGCTGAAATAACCACATTATTTTGGTGATTATACAATCTCTGAATTCATACCTATTATTATCATTATTATTATTATTCATACTGTCAGGTCTGTCCACAAGACGACAAGCAAACATCGGCCTCCAGGTCATTCCTCCTGAAGCTTCCCGGCACTCACAAACTGTTTTGTTGAAGCTTATATAAACACATCACATTTTGTATTAAGGGAAGATCAGATGATCAGATCAAATTTTGATATGAAAATACAGATAAATAAATCTCTTTAGAATTAGACATGTAAAGGGTCACAAGATGGCAGATGTTGTGAACTAAAAGGGTTAAAAATGCATTTTTCATTTCATCACGACAATAAATAATTGCGGTGATATGCAAATGAAAACTAAAAACCACAACAAAATGGCAACGGAGGGCCTGAATAAGATACGAATTTTGTTGTAAGTTGAAGCTGAAGAGACCAAATAACATCAGCTAATATTACAGTGGAGTGGAAATTAGGAAAAAAAGTTTTTGTGTGTCACACAGTCATTTTATCTTGTTTCCACAAACTAATATCCTGTTAGAAACCGAGACAACTGCCTTTATGTGTTTGTCCTCAGTGTGTACAGTCAGCTCAGCTCAGTAGCAATCTGAATGGAGGGGAAAGAGATTTACAGTCTGCTTGGTAACAACAGCTGAATTCTGTGATTGGCTCGTCGCCCCGTGACGTCACGGGTGCCTGGCACTGGGACTGGAATGCAACAGAAGGGCTGAGCAGCGATTCAACAACACACTTGTTGATTTGACTCTGCAGACAAGTGTCTTGTTTTACAGTGCAGGATAACATTTTCACACACTGATTTAAATGTAGTATTTTTATTTGTGTTTAGTCTCGTGCGCTCTCTCATTGAGAGCTGTAAAGAAAGGTTAATTATTACAAATAATAATAATATTAAGAAAAAAGTAAAGAGTGGAAAAAAAGAAAATCCAATTTGTTTTCCAAAATAAAGTCTGTGGTTGCACACTTGTTGAACTCTTAAATGAGTGCATGTAGGCTGTCAGCTGAACTCACTGCTCGGGTTTTGGTATTTATAAAAGCTCGTTGGGTCTCTGAGGGCAAAGAGGAAGAGAGGACAGAAAGAGCTCCCACTCTGCCTTAAATTCCTCCTTTGAACCACACAGCAGATACTTCAAAATAAAGCATGCTACATTAATAAAAATGTATCCTCTAAAAAAGGTTATGTCAACATGATGTTTTGAATACATGATGAAATGTTTGTTTTTGCTTGTTTTAGGTGCAAAGGCACCATCACTGGATTATTATGTCCAATCAAAATCCAACATTAACGCTAACATGACCAGTTGAGCTCATTTCCATTCATGTGTTAACAAATATCCACAATTATCAGAAGAATTACTAATTCATGCTTAATGTATTGGATATAACTATAAAGGTACTGCACAAGAGTCTTCCAAGTGTGTCGACATGGAGTGAATTTAACAGCAGAATCTGGAAAAACTTCACATTAACAAACAGACAAGGTTAAAATCTTTCAGTCGAGATTTATGATTTAATTCATGTTAGCTAGTAACACATTAGCCAAACACACTTGGAATACCTGCCGATATGGAAAAATAATAATATTTAGTGAATCATTACTTTTATCTTGTGTATAAATGCTCATCAACTGTTAGTTGTGTTTTGCTAAATTACATTGTTGACCAGGTTGAAGGTTGACAAATACCAGTGCTGTGTGGTCAGTTATTGAATACAAATTACATGTTAAAAAACATAATCTAACATAATCTTTGGACTATTTTGGACTACTAAACACTGGAATTATTGCACCATATACTAAAATAATATAAATAATATCTGAGTTCCACAAACATTCATTATTTAAAATCATTCATATTAAAATAAATTTAATTTTGCATGTAAAGCATTTACAAAATATGTGGCTCTGGCTGCTGCAATGTTGGTTACTCCTGCCTCTTCCGCTAATCTAAATATTGGCAAAGACATAGATCATGGGCAAACCTGAGACACCAAATGATGCCTGGGTGCTCAAACAAACCACCTATAACAGCACCCACCTGTCAATCAAAGTGACCGTGCTGTTAATTCTGCATAACTTTAAGCCTTAATATAGTTTGAACAGGTGACTTCTATAGAAATTCAACCCCAGTACAGTTGTGGGGAAATTAGCTATAGAGGCCCAAACTGTTTTATGTAACAGGCTCTAAACATGTTTATTTCTTCTGTGAAGTTGGACATTTTAACATGGGGGCTTATGGAGACTGACTTGTTCTGGAGCCAGCCTCAAGTGGACATTTGAGGAACTGCAGTTTTTGGCACTTCTGCGTTAGCTTCACTTCACTGCTGCATGGTAATAGCCTAAATAGCTTACTGTTTGGGTAAAACGTCATTAAAAACTACATTTGGAGACAAATCTCCTAGCAGCTTTTTTAAAAAAAAAATAATTGTATCATAAACGGGTCTTTTCTGGGGTTTCTTTTTTTCGTGGTTTAGAAAAGTGTCAAAGTTTTTTGTCGCAGACGCAGCGGGCTTTTGTTCTGTGTTGTGTTCACAGAGTGATGCCTCCTGTCAGACACAGACGATCTTTGTGTGTGACGCGCTCCGGATAAAGATACCGATGCGGTGAGCATGCGCCCGAGGGGTCGTCGAAGAATCCAGTAAATAGAACCCCGGAGCACGAGCCGAGTGTCGGCGCTGACGTCACGGCCCTACATTGAGAGCTCGAGCTGAATTGTAAGCGCGAGCTCAGACGGAGGCGCGCCGAGGCAACGGACACAACTACGATGAACTCCACTGAGTGTGACTGTGCTGCTTTCTAAGGGAAAATACAACCACATTTTTATCACAATTGTTAGTCATTTCCTCCTTTCAGCAGCGTAAACAAACCGACGGACATTTTGGGAGAGTTTTGCATTCGCTTTGGGGTTTACAACATGTCCTCCGCGGCGGTCGCTGCCTCCAGAAGGCAGTCCTGCTATTTGTGCGACTTGCCCCGCATGCCGTGGGCGATGATCTGGGATTTTACCGAGCCCGTTTGCCGTGGATGTGTCAACTACGAGGGGGCCGACCGGATTGAATTTGTTATCGACACTGCCCGGCAGCTGAAGAGAGCACACGGCTTCCAGGATGGCCGCTCTCCGGGTCCGGGGAAGCCCCAGCACGCCGGGAAGGAGATCAACCACTCGGCTGGAGACCCGGGCTCACGTCCGCCGCAGCCTTTGGATCGCTACCCGCTGTCTGACCGGCCGCCCCGGCTGGGACCGGAGTACCAGGCAGGGAGGCAGGCAAACGGCCTCCCCATGCCGAACGGATTTCCAAAACCCGACGAGCCCCCGGAGCTGAACCGTCAAAGCCCCAACCCTCGCAGGACTAGCACGGTTCCTCCCAACCTGGTGCCTTTGGTGAACGGCGGCATACCGACCATACATCAGCTCAACGGCCGCCCGGCTCAGATGGGTCTGCCCGGGGTTCTGGCCGCGCCTGGCCACGGGGAGCATGGCAAGCGCCCGGAGGAACTGAAAGACAAACACAGGCCGGACAGCCTGTCGGACATGTCGGACAGCCACAAGGAGTGGATAAGCAAAGGCAAAACAGTCAGGGACCTGATGGCGCTGCACACTTTCGACAGCAGGTTTAAAAAGGACCACGCTCCCATCCCGAGGGTGATGGGATATGAAACGAATGCCACTTCCTCAAAAACAGGTAGGACTATTTCTGTTTTTCTCCCAGCATCGGACGATTTTAAAGCGGCACGCTTTATGAAAACAGGAACTTAACAACACTGAAATTATGTGTCAGCGGTTTTTACGCACGGTGCTGACGTGTGTTTAAACCGACATGCTCTGTAATGCCACGCTGCTCAAACGGACCCGTTCACCTCTGTACACGCGGAGGTTTGGCAAAGCGACATAAACAAAGCTTTTATTCACTGTGGAGAAATTTCCTGTGTTTCATTATTCACAGAGCAGCACGCTGTAGTGTTTGTGTGCAGCGCAGTGTGGTTGTGTTAACCCTCCCTCTTCCTCTTCCTCTGCCACAGACAGGGGGAAGCACCCACGGAACATGAAGAGGAAGGCCTCCCCAGAGCCAGACGCTGAGGGCAGCGCCTCCAAGATGAACGGCGGTGAGGGCCAGCCGTGGCTCCCCTCACCCTCTGAGGTCCTGAAGATACCCCCAGCCGCCTTGCCCGGCTTCTCAGCCGCACCCCCCTCCACCATTTCGCCCCACTCCCGCACCACACCCCCTGAGGCCGCCACGGCACAGAATGGCCAGTCCCCAATGGCGGCGCTCATCCTCGCCACTGATAACGCAGGTAGCACAGGCTCACCTAAGGACGGCAATCAGGTACACTCCACCACGGCAGGAGCACGGCGGAACAGCGGCAGCCCCCTGTCGCCGTCCTCGGCCTCTCAGAGGAGGCTGCCCCTGAGGGACGGGCCCGTGAGTGCCAACCCCTCCGCTCTACATGCGCCCGGCGGCATGGACCCCCATGCGCCGCCACCACAGAGCATTCCAGACTCTTCTGTCCCACCTGGCAGCGTGCCGCTGTGCTGCACCCTGTGCCACGAGCGGCTGGAGGACACTCACTTCGTCCAGTGCCCGTCGGTGCCCTCACACAAGTTCTGCTTCCCCTGCTCCCGGGAGAGCATCAAGCAGCAGGGCGCCACTGGCGAGGTGTACTGTCCCAGCGGTGAGCGGTGCCCGCTGGTCGGCTCCAACGTGCCCTGGGCCTTCATGCAGGGGGAAATAGCCACCATCTTGGCTGGGGACATAAAGGTAAAAAAGGAGAGGGACCCTTAAAATGTTCACCAGCTGTTTTTCTTGAACTTCTTTCCTTTTTGTAATCCGACTACGGCAACGACAGCAGGACATAAAGTAAAACACACACACTCAAATATAAATCATCCAGCAAGCCCCAGAGAAACTAACGGACATGTACATATTGGACACAAGGGAAGTGTATACTTCGTAAACATGGCTGTATAATTTTTTTTGATTTTTCTTTTACATTGTGTTTCTATAATTTTTGAAGATGAAAAGGTATGTACTCCTCATAACAGACTCTCCCCCCCATCACTTGTTTCTTTTCAGTCTATCGGTGTACTTTAGGTCTGGAGACAGTCCTGTCAATCATAGAATGTGACTAATCTGAGCACTTGGCAAAAAAATAATAAAAAAAAAACAAAGAAAAAATGCTTCTAGCTGTACATGTATGCACTTGTTTAAGAAAAAAACTTGCCAAATACAGTTTCAGACCTTGTAATAATACCTCTAGTGTCTCTGTGGTTTGCTTATTTTCCATAATCAGCGAGCCAGGAGCTGGTTGGAGAGTCATGGCCTGATTGTGATTCAGTCATGATGCAATACCTTCCAACAGGAACAAACCAGCTTCCAGGGAAGAGTGGGTGGAAGAAAAGTGAAGGAGAGAGGCAGGGAGAGATGGATGATGAGGGAGGAGGAGGAGGAGGAGGAGGAGGAAGGGGGGGGGGGGGGGGGAAGGCTGGGGTAGAAGTGTGTTGCATAAACGTTTTGTACAGTAAATCACACGTAGGCGGTCCGAGGCCGAGCACTGGGAGATAACGAGGCCTAAAAATAGTCTGCTCTGGAAAGGCGATGCGCGTGGCTTCAAAGTGAGGCGCTTGTTGATGTGTTTCACGTGCCCTTTATGACAATATGTGTCGGCCACATGTCCGGACCGAGAAGTTTTCTAACACTTTCTCGTGGCACTCAACCTGACGTCTCATCAACCTCTTTTTTTTTATTTTTTATTTTTAAGAACAAGTCCTGGCAGCAGTTCAGGGCTGTTGCTGACTGAACCCATGCCTCGATCCCAGTGAAAACCTACAGGAGACATGAGGTCATGAGCGCTGGCCCTCTGGGACTGTTACAAAGGGGGAACAGAGCGAGTGAGTGAGAGGCTCGTCACCGGTTTCTCCACATAACTCGCTCTGTTGCGCTGTCAGGGATGACTGAGATGCCTCTGGGCTCTATTTTTGACCCCCGAGGAACGAATTCAAACGGGCTTCCTGCTCCACAACAAAAGCGGCTTCACCAGACAAAATGGCTCCTGTCGGAGAGGATTTGGATGGGGCTTAAATCTTGTTCATGTTGACATTTTTCTGGCTCTCGACCTCTCATCCAAAAGATATATTATTTGGCTTATTTTTGCACTTATTTTTAAAGTTAATATCTTACGTAAAAACATGTGATTTGGTCACTTTGGATTTTCTCTCTCCGGCGTCACAGTCGGCTGGTTTTGCTTTCGGAAAGAAAAATAACACTAAGAAGTATGGAGGGGCCCCTGCCTGAGTAGAGGGGGAGAGGGAGGATATAAATGCCTTGCTCAGGGGTCACGTGCTCCTCGGTGGAATTCCTGAGTCACCGTCCCCCTCCTCCACCTCCTTCTTCTTCTGTCTCCCCCCTCCTCCCCCCCTCTGCTGCAATAACACGCCTTCCACTGTTCAAGGTTGATCACACAGCGAGCGGATGAATGGGGGCCTGTGTGTTTATGCCGGGCCCCTGTCGCTTTCAGCCGCCATTCAGAGCGGCAGCAAGGAGAAAACGTTAACCCTTTCCTGGCTCTCTGTCTGCTTTTCCCTCGTCGGACGCTTAGTTTACTGATGGATTTGGGTTAAAACCTCAAGATGGCGCATTGAAAAGTCCAAGAAAATCACTAGTTATTTTAAAAACTCAAAGTTGCACATTTGTGTGCACAGTTGACAGAGGTGCTGAAGCAAAAATATGTTCCTCGATACCTTGGCTTTGCAAACATAAATGTGTTTTAAACACCTTTTCTTTAATTTATCATGCAAGTCAGATTTCAAGCCTCCTCTCAGATGTGAGGATTTTTTTTCTGTTTCATATCATAAACTAAAGCATTATGTCACACTGCTCAGTGGATCAGTGGTATCAATAATATAAACAGACGTGCAGTTTAAAGGTTGCTTTGGTCTCTTGGTCAACAGGTCAGCAGTGGTTTAGATTATGTAACGTTTACTATCCATTGTAAACGACAAGGTCTTTAAGGTCCTATCTAAATCTAACTAAATGAAACCTGCAGGCACTTGCAGTTCAACACTAACAGAATAATTTGGGTTATAATTTACTCCAGAAACTAAGATTAATTGTTACATTAGTTTGATGTGAAAGGTCCTCTCCCTTCAGTAAAAGGGAGAAAAAGTACTAAAAGACACTTTTCTGGAAAGATCAATTAAGAATTTAACGTTATCAATATGTTGAACTTGAATATGTTGTTTTATTCATTTATTTATCTCCTGACCTGATTTTATGGTCTCCTTTGAATGTATAACCATATTCTGCAAAGTCATGAAACTACAGCTGTTGGATAAAAGGAGTGAAACATGGTAACAAGTTTCTCTCTGAATCTAAAGTTAAAGTATGAAATGTAACAAAGGTGCGCACACACTGTAAACATCCTCTATAATGAAGTTCCTCTTGTTCTGAAAGAACATGTCGAGTCTCTGGCAAAAGTTTTCAGGAACTGACTGAAGCAAAATACAAACACATTATGAAACAAAAATATATTTATTTGGACTCGTGGAGATGAGACTTTTATTAATACTTGTCTGAACTCAAGCAGCTGAATCCCTTCTGGAAATGATTTAAATGAGGAACTACACGATCAAAAATTAAAACAAGAGTCCAAATCTGAACAGAAGTTGACGGACACATTTTGGTTGGTAACAAGTACTGATGTGTGGTATAAATCCTTATTTTTTGTCTTTGTTCCATTTTAAATATTTAATTCAGTAATAAAATATCAAATCTCTCACTTTATCCTGCTTTAGAAGCATGAACTCACTAGTTTTTTCTGAAAGCTTTTATTTGTGAACGATACAATGAAGATAAAGCTCAAATCTGGAAAAAGCGATCTTTAACTTGTAACTTGAGGTGTAGTTAAGTCTGTTTCTTGAACTTTGGGGACCAGCAGGGGCCCTTGAAAGGGTCCGAGAGGTCCCCGTCCAAAGTACATCTTAGTATTATTGCTCTTTATTGAAAAGGAAAGTAGAAGAATGACTTCTACTGACAGTTTCAATTTTCACATTCCTTCAAACAAACAACAAAAACACTCGGATGGGTTAAAACTTTGGTCTGCTGCTCCTTTTGATGTCTGCCAACCAATCAGATGGCCAATCTAAACCAGATCCAGACCTCCGCCCTCTCTCTCTCGCTCAGGCCGGTTCATCTTTGGCGTGAGGTTGGCTTCAGATTCCAGCCGAGACAGCTCATTTCTTTTCATCTGTCACCGAAACTCAACACCCAGAGGGCCCGAAGAGCCAGTGGCCCGAGATAAATGGGTTTGCTCAAATTACGTGGCACACTCAGAGAAAAACTCAGGGTTTCTCCCCCCTCTTGTCCCTCTCTCTCTCTCTTTCTGTTCCCTCTGTTTGTTCAGCTGTCCCTCGCCCAAAGCTCGCCCCCTCCTCAATCCTTCTCCTCTTTCCTGACTCTGAAGTGCAGGATGAGGCTGGAGGAAACACGTTGTGAACTCACTGGCTGCAGAACAGCAAACACACAGCGAGCAGGATCAACAAACCTCAGCTGTTCTCACCTCCATGAACGCTGCCAGCAAGAGTTTAAAGATAAGATTTTAAAACTAAAATGGCTGCATTGATGTTTAACAAGACATAATTCATTTTAAATTTACCCTGATTGACCGTATTCCCATGGTGGCCATGTTTAATTTATTCCACACTTAATAAGGTGAGGAGACTCTACCTGCAGGGCTTATCCTGTATATAAAAGTAGAGCTTTCCTTCAACCAGGTCACAAGAGTTTCTGCAGGAAACTTTGTGAGTGGATATTTTATAAACGAAAAGTATGCAAACAAAAGTAATAAAACGTGTTACTGCCAAAAAGTTGCAGTGGAACCATTACATCCTCTTTATTTCACACCACAAGCGGCCATGTTGAGGAGGGTGTCTACATCGAAAACATTTGGAACAAACTGCAGGCATGAGAGCAAAATGGAGACAAACTGGAGCAAAATAAACAACTGGTAAGTCACGGTAAGTTTTAAAAATTATACTGCAGAAAGAGCTTTGCTGCCAATTTATCCTTGCCACTCAATTGACATCTTCTCAGACGACCAGACATCACTATTCAAAATAAAACAGGTGACACCTGGAACTGTAAACAAGGTCAGTTTTTCACTCTGTGAAAGGACCTGAAACTAGTGTGCAATGCATGCAGGTTATCATTGGGTTGATGGGAGAATCCCTGGCTATGAACCTTTTGTCAGAAATCTGGTTGAATCAGGATTTGTATATAGGGTGCATGCTCTAAAAGGTAAGCTACCAGGCCATGCTCATAATTATGCATAACTGTATGCCTTGATATAATTTAAAAGAGGGAGTTATATAAAAAAACATCCTCAGGACAGTTGCCACGTTTTTTGTACCAGGCTGTAAATATGTTTATTTAAACATGTGGCCTTATTACGATTGACTCACTTCAGCAGCCAGCCTCAAGTGGCTGTTTGAGGAACTGCAGTTTTTCCGCTTTGGCTTCATGCTTCATTTTGTTTATAGTTAAGACGGTTAAATACATGTAAACAAAGCGAGATGAAGATTTAATGTGAGGACATCTTAATCTGTGACAATTCTCTCAATACTTACCCAACTGTGATGCTACTGACAGCAATGGCTACTGCGTAGCTCAAGGGATAGTAGTGTTGAATCGTCGGTCCATCACTTTGGTCCAGACTGAAAAATAGGAACAACTATTGCCATGATATTTGGGAATATCTAAAAATCCTAAACATTGGTGATCCTCTGATTTTCATCCATGACCAATATCTGCAAAACTCTTGATATTCCATCATCCTCATGTGTACTTGGTGTACTTCACTAATATGCTTAACTAAGATGGTACACATTATACCTACTAAACATCAGCATGTTAGTGTCGTTATTGTGATAATGTTAGCATTTAGCTCAAAGAACTGTTTTGCCGAACATTATGTTAAGTACAGTACAGCCTCACTGAAATGCTAACATTGCTATAGAGTCGTTGTTTCACATTTTGCTGAAATGTTTCCCTCAATGTTGAAAAGTAATGATTTTTAACCTATTAAGACTTAATCTCAGGGACAACTACATACTCCTTTAGCTCTCTTAGCTAGTCAGCTAGGAGCTACCTGTACTAGATTCTGGCATTTAGCTGCAGTACACCATCATTAGCTCAACAAAACATTTATTTAGTGACTAATAATTAAAATGCTGCAGCTAAGAGTCTCAGAACCTCACTTTTCCCTGTATGACACTTCACTGCTGACTGCACAGCTCTTTGCCCTCACATCACCGCCACGCAGCTTTGCAACAAGTGCTCCCCCCCCCCCCCCTGCTGCTCTGCTGTGCTGGCCTCAGGGTTTATGGTGGGGTGAGCTTATGTTTACCATGTGCTCCTGGGTCATTGTGTCCAAACGAGCAGCTCGTACAGGCAGGGCCAGAGCCCTCTCTTCATCTGGAGTGTGTCCAAATCCAAACTATTCAAAAGGTCAGCCGGCCCCCGCATGAAAAACGACCCCAACTCAGGCAGAACATGCTGCAGTCACACAATGGTAAGCCTGGCCAGCCCCCCCGCCACGTCAGCACTTTCACAAATCTGCCCTGGGGCTTTAAAGACCCCCACCACACACATGCACACACAGACCCACACTGTGTGCACTTTCAATAGCCTATACTGATATTTTTCTTAAATTGTACTGTGACTGTAGCTGACTTAATAAAAAATATGCATGAAAAAATATACAAAGTGAACAATAAGATTGAATAAATAGGCAATACATGTAAAGATAAAACAGTTAAAATCAATGAAATAACAGCAAAAGAGAGACAAACTTTAAACATTTATTTTGAAAATTCAGATACAAAAAAAGCTGGGTGTTTATGGAAGACATCTTCAATTGCAAGTCAGACTGACTTGACTTGTCATATGTTGTCTAGCTTTCTGACAAAATGTGAACCTTTCACAATGTCTGTGGGACAGATTGGTAGACTAGCAGATCAGAGGGGGCTGATTTAGAGGCCTTTACAAGGCAGTCATCATCAAGGCATGTGGCTTCTTTATGCATCTTTCTATTTTGTTACATAGTTCAATAGTGGGTTGCGTATGGCAGTTTTAGAAACTAAATTGGCAGGTATGGACATTGGTCGAAAAGACTTCTGTTGTAATCAAAAAAGGCAGAAGCATCATGTGTCGTGGACCAACCAACACTTCCAGCAATGCACCCCATTAATTTTAAGTGTTTCCCATGCATGCCTGCTGGTAAGTTGATGGACTGACTACACTTTTTGATATTTTAACACATTAACTGACCTAAACCTCTCATGAATCTAGTTAATAGAGGCATTTTATGTAGCCAGCTTTGTTTAATTGTAGTTAGCTAACGTACGTACTTTGTTATAACTAGACTGTTGGTCTACATTTATCTAAATTAATAGCAGTTGTTGGTGTTTGCTGGCAGACAAAGTTTAACTTCGGTTATTAGATGCTTTTGTTGAAGTTAGCAATAGCACATCTGATTACAATTAATCGTAGCTAGCTCAACAAGACAACATAGCTAGGTTGTATCTAACAAGGTTGTTACTTCAGCAATACAGCGATCTAATACTAGGCCTACCAACAACAGGAATGGAAGATCATGGGTGGAGAAACTGACTGGACATGAGTGCTGGTCATCCAGGACCAGGTTTCACTCCTGGTCTTGCCTTATAGCATAGTATGTGTATGAAAAGGGACGTAAAAGCAACTAGTAGTGAGCTAGCTAGATAGAAGAATGCAATCCAATTGTCTGCCTTTCATGGCCTTCTGGCATCCTTTTCCCTCCTTGTAGGAGGTTGAATTAGTTTCTTTGAAGACTGCCCATCCAGGGAAAAACCTATCTACCATTTCATGGACATATAATATAATAAAATGTTTTATGCCCCTTTTTGCTCTTATACTGAGTTGAAACCTCAACCTCAAATTTTCCTTTCCTGTTCCCTGTACTGCTTTGTGCTGGCTCATCTATGTTGAAAAGAAAACGTTGAATATTTGGAAGATGGTTAAAAGATGTTGCTAGCTAATCTACATCACTCATTAGCTAGCTAGTTAGCTAGTGTTTTGCTAACATCAGCTAACTTAGGATGTGACTATATATGTCATATTTATCTTTTAACCATCTGCAAAATCTGGCTTCCCTTTCAGTATAGACGGGCATAGCACGTAGTGGTACAGTAAACAGAAAAGGAGAAAGTTGACCGAGGTTGCTCAACTGACATTGGCAACAAACCAAAATGGGGCAGGATTTGGAAAAGTCAATTGGATGCCTTGTATATTCTGCACTTTTGACCAAGACAGATTCCAATTAATGTTTCATTGAAGTGGTAACGGATGACTGAATTGTGATACTGAAAATATATTCTACGTTATGGGAACAGTAAAACTGATCAATGCTGTCCCTGCGTCACTACTACATTATAGTATATTCAGTATAATTGTAGTAAACATAGTAATCATTGCACATTATATGTTAATATTTACCAAAGATTGCTGCAAATATAGTCACAGGTTATGACCACAAGTGTTTCTGTGTTAAATCATTCATTTTCAGTCCAATGTTTTAGTCAATTATTATTAAAGAAATCAGTATTAAGGTGTTTTGATTTGTTACAGTTGTGATCTGTTAAATGCTGTGAATGTTGCTATGTTTGTGACGATCAACTGTTCAATCAGTAACAGTGAAAACAGGCGTGCTTCATTAAGTCCTCCTGGCAGTGAGTAACTGTCAGTTTGGGTCAAACCGAGGCTGCAGGTTTTATGATGTTTCTTTCAGGTCTGAGTTCATTTGGGGTTTTTTTCTTGAGGGGGTGCCGGTTTTATTAATACTTTTTTAAATGTATGACACATTTTTTTTGCATGGCCTCCTGCCTACAGTCCTGTTTTCATTCTCAACGTCGCCTGAAAGTTTTCGCGTGCCAATACACTACTCTTTATATGGGGTGACGACATGGCAACATTTTTCTTATTATTCCTGTGGAAATGTTGACTGGCCAGACCACAGTCCACTTTTCCACTTAATGTCAAATGAGATTCCTCTGGATTCTCTGAATCTTTTAATATTTTAGATTGTCGATGGTGAAATCCAAAACAGCAATTGTGCATTGAGAAACGTTGTTCGTAAACTGTTGGACTTGCAGTTTTTCACAAAGTGGTAAACCTGGCCTCGTCCTTGCTTGTGAATGACTTTTGAGGATGCTCCTTTCATACCGAATCACGATACTATCACCTGTCGACTGTTATAGTCTGTTATAGTCCAGAAAAAGAAACAACTGAAAGAGAAGGAGGAAACATGAAAGGTGTGTGCGGTGTGTTGGGTAGTGGAGGCAGTGGTATATGGGGTTGTGGAGGGACGGCGGCGGGTCAAACCCAGCAGCTGCACTCTCTATAATTAGCCGTCCAGGCGGGCAGAGGCTCCTGTGCCATTAATCAGCGAACTCCCAGCAGCGAGCACCAAGAAAGGAACGCACTGCTGTGTTGACTCTTTATCTGGAAAAGAGGTTTACGGAGCGAAGGCCCAAATATAGCAGCCAGTGCTCAGAGCCGTGGCCCTGTTGCCTGGATATCCCTGCTGGAAGGTAAACAGAGGGGACGCTGGATTTGCCACGTCAATGAGCTGGCAGGAAGTAAAGGCCACAGTGAGGGAGGAGGGGGGAGGCGATCCCTTTTATCCAGGCTGATACTTTATAACCTGAGAGCAGCAGGCTGGACTGCTTGCTGGATGGAGAGGCAGTTTTACAGTAGACCTGAGGGTTTAGAGGCAGCATGCACCTTATCTGCCCGACAGTTTTATTATGCAGCAGACGGAGCCGTGCAAATCTGATATTGATCACATCAGACCTGCAGAGATAAAACAGACAGGAAGCTCTCTGCTGCAGCATCTGTCGGCTGGAAACAGGCTCCAGAGTTAAAGCACACAGGAGAGATTTGTCAGGCAAAGACAAGAGTCAAAAACACCTGAAATGACAAACCAAAAACAGAATCTACGGCTTCTGAGCTCCACCAATTCCATGCAATAAAAACAAACAAGCAAAAAACGAAGATCTACACGATCTTTCTTTATGGGTGCCAGCCAAGATCTCTTTTCTACTTCTTACTACTTTCTTTTTTTCAACTGTGTCTGAGCACGCAGACCTTGTCTGCAGATAAATAACATCTTGCTAGAAAAAACACTGTTACGGTTTCCTGGTAAAATGTCAAAAAAGTACAACTCAGACAGCGCTGCAGGGGTTATAACCTCTCCAACTTTTGAAACAAAAATCATTCGAAAATATATATGTTTAAAGGATGAAGCCAGCATTGTTTTCTGTTTTTCTTACTATCAATAAATCCCCTGAAAACATTGTTTTAGTCCATCTTTCAAAACTTTCTGACTTTCGTACCCTGTCTGCAAAACGTAACTCTTTAAAAACACCTCACAAAAGTTCACTAATTTCCCAAAACAGCTGCTCACTGTAGTTTTTGATTTTAATACTTTTGGTGCTCTAGTGAGTATTCAGGACAGCGGGACAGTGTATGTGGGATTGAGTCAAAATAAGTGTGTGTGATTTTTGTACAACAATGAAGCTCTGTCGGACAGAGGAAGCATGTAAATACTAAACGCAGGAGGACCTCGGTCAGTGCCTTAAGGGTCCAGGGGGGCAGTTGATGATGTGGAACAAGTAAAGCTCTTACACTACATAGATAATGCTTGATAGTAGAATCATCTCTGACTGGTTTCATCAACCTTCTGACAATTTGGTTTATCTTCTAAAAGTTATGACAGAAACAGTAGATGACGGAGTTTAAAGGTCTAGTTTGTGAGATTTAGTCGGGGGCTCTTTTTACGACAGATATATGACAGAAATCACCTGAAAGTAACATCTGTTGTGTTTTTGTTACCTTGGAATTAACCTTTTATATTATATGTTAGACGGTCCCTCTTCCACAGAGTCCACCATGTTGAATCGCCATGTTTCTATAGTAGCCCAGAACAGACAAACCACTGGCTCTAGATAGGGCATTTGGCATTTTTCGCAGCCTCCATAATTTCTCCTTTATGCTAAAAGGTTGTGTTGAGTGGCTTGCCATCAACAACTACACCTCTAGATGTCACTAAACCCTACACACGGATCCTTTAAGCAAATTCGCCCCAACAACATCTGTTTACTTTTAAGTGACAGTGCCATCTAGTGGCAATAAAAATTCTGACTCTTGTCCATCGGGAGCAAAGGAGGAAGTTGTAATGTTATCAAAGTCTGCAGAAAGAGGAGGTTGTGGTGGATGGATGGACAAAATGTGGGAATTCAACATGAGAGACCGCTGTTCACTTCCTGTTTCCTACCGACGGTCAATAATGGTTTCTTTTAATCGCGGACGTGTTGTAACTTTAACCAAATAGTTATTGTTTTAACCATTACAACAGATCACCTCCAAATCATAAGCTTTCCATAACCCTAAACAAGTAGCTTTTGTGCCTAAACCTAACTTTACCATGTGGTCTCAGATCAGAAAGGATGAGTTGTAAGATTTTGGAAGGCACAGACAAACAATATCAAACATGGTTTTGTGTGTTGTTGTGAAGGGTATGGACAACAATCAACTTATTATGTTGTTAAACTAACAAAGGACTGCTGAGACGACCAAGGAAGCTGACTCACATCTCCAAACACATCGGCGCAAATCTTCTAGTAGTATCAATCCTGGCCACTGCTTCATGTTTGAGCTTTTTTTTTAAAAAAAAACTCACATTAGTTTTGTTTAAAGAGCTTTTAAAAAGACAAAAACTGTCATTCATCCGGTCTGCAGAGTGTTAGAGTTAGTTTTGGCAGAGCCTTTTCTCTTCCTCTTCCCCTAAGCCTCGTTGTTTCATCTGCTTTTTGGCAAACATCTCAGAGATCTGCTCTTTAAAGAGGAGCGCTCCCATCCTTCCGGCCCCTCCGTTTAGCCTCAGCTTTGAGCGTTAGCTTTTAAATACAGTGCGGTTTGTGCTGCACAGGGCGGAGCTGGGCTTTCAGACGTGTTGGGGGGCCCGGATCGTCTTCTTCAGATCTGCTTTGTAATTAAATATCCCCCACAGCAGCGCAGGGCCGCTTAAAGAAGGGAAGAGCTGCTTCCCTGCCAACCTTCTTCTGGTAAATGTGTAACAGCTGCTCAGCACTTTCAACAAGGCTTGCTCAATATTTGGGTTGTTTCCCAAATCAAAGTCCAACCTTTGAACCCTCCCCTCTCCTCCCCCTCCTGCCGTGCCTCTGCAGGACGCTGCTATATTTGATCTGTGTGTATGTTGACGTCAGCACGCCTCTTCTTCTCTGCACCTTCACGAGTGAAAGATAAAATCTGTTCATGTCATTTGTGTATCACAGAGTCACAGTGTTGTCCCGAGGCCGCCGCTGCACAGCTTTAAATCCAGTCTCAACTTTGGAGTAAACATGTCACGGTTAAGGACCTCATTTAGAAAGAAGTAGAAATTTAGCAAAAAAGGATTAAAGTGGTGAAAGCTGGAGGAGAATAAAAGAAAGAAAAATCCTACTTTACACAAGATATGTCTTAACTTACGGTTTAGGACACCAGTTTAAATTAAATAAAGCTTTCATGTGTGCTGAACTTGCTCTATAACTTGTTCTGTCATGCTCAACTTTGAAGGCTGGAAAAAATTCATGCCCCAGTTGAATTTTGTTGAAATAACTTCATGAACATGAACTATTTTTTTCTTTTAAGGTCAAGTTTGAAGTTTCTCATGAGTCACTGTGCAAATCCAACAGCTAAAGTTCAAGATTAGTGACATGTCCGATTGGACCCCCACATTGATTACATGGATTGCCACAATATCTGTTACTACCACTCACAGTCCCCAAAGGATTAAATGTAATAACTTTGATCACTATAAGGTCAATTTTCTAAATTTGTCTGATAATTTATGAACAAATTCCTGCAAAACTAATGATAATCTGATCAGCAACAATATTAGCATACTAACTAAGGATGTGTGTGTTTAGTCAACTAGTCGATTAAACATTGCTACCTTTGCTAGTCAGCATCAGATACTAGTTCATTAAACTAATTATTACATGAGGGCGTGCTTTAATGTCATTATTGGCACGACGGTGATGCGGTCAGGTTTGTAAGTGTCACTTAAGTGCCAATAATAAGTAAAAGCTCACCCTCAAATGTAATATTGCAATTATACAACAATTACCAACTTAAGAAAAATATATAATCAGAAGATTCATATTTTTGCTGTCAAAATAAACACTTTTTGTTCGCTGTTTTCGTTTTGACGCCATTTCCATGGAGTCACATGAAAAACAAATACCTGAAAAACAGCCACGGCAGTAGACTCTTACGTGTAATGGACGCAGTTTACTACATCAGCAAGTAGCCTGAACCTTAGTAACGACGAGTCGACTGATCTGCATTTAAATTACTGTTGAACAGGGTAATTATTGTACCTGCTAAACATCATTGTGATCATATTAGCATGCATTAACATGTAGCCCGACAGGGGTGTCTACACACCTTTGGCTCTATACTTAATTTTAATATAAAATATTCAAGGTGCTTTTAAAGTATAAAAAAATGTTTCATTTTGTTTTATCCTCAAAATCTTTTGTTCATGTTTCTGCAGCTTCTGTTTCTGTGACCAGTTGACCTTTATTCTGAGAAATAAATACAAATCTTATCTTGGAGTTACAACATCAACCATGTGGCAATATATTTCTACTGAGAAGTGTGTGTATGTGTGTGTGTGTACAGAGCTGTTATTGAGACAAAGTCCAGAGTGAATGTGCGTGCGGGGTCAGGCTTTGGTTAGTTGTACAACAGCAAACACGTGGTGGGAACTGCTCTTCACAGACAATTTAGCTCTGTGTTGGCCTTTGTGTTGGCCTGCTAACGCTGCGTAGAGTACATTTAGCCAAATGTCAAACTGTTTACACCATGTGATATACATGACTGTGTGTGAGACGCAGGCCTGCATGAATACAGACCTTGAAAACGTCCCAGAATACTTCCCTGTGGAGCACCGGAGCTTAGTCCAAACAAGCCAGTTTTATCCCTGCAAGCCCCAAAACTGTAGATTTATGCCCCCCCCCGAGAGGAGGATGCACTGGATTAACATCCAGATGAGGAGGCAAGTGTTGCTGCTGGGGCTGAGGGAGAGATTCCCCGTCTGACTGGCAGTCAGCTGATAGCAGGCGGATAAATGCAGGCAGTGTGGAGGCAGAGAAAATCAGGTCACTGCTGCGCCAAAACAAGGACACACATTTTATTTCCTCCCTGCTCCTGTTCCAAAGAGGGGGAGAAAAAAACCAACTGGAAAACAGGATTTATAGTCTGGGTTATTTTCATTGGAGTCATGAGGTTTCCAAACTGCTGTTCTTCCTCGTCGTGCTCCAGCAGTATGTCACCTCGCTGACATAAAAGTCCACAAACCCAGAGCGACTTTTAGAGGACTCTAAATCACTTCAACCTGCTGGAAGAAAACTCCTCCGCTTTAAAATCCTCACCTTGCCATTTATTTATTTATTTTTTGGCGAACTCATTAGTTAACATATGTTTATACCCAGTTTCAGACAGCCCACATCAGCAGGACATACGTCAGCACCAACTGCTTCAACATGTGGTTTAGTAGTGCAGGGAAAAGTGACAGATTTTTGCTGGCTTTAAAGGAAGAACAGATGTGTTTAAAGTCACACCGGATTTTCCTGAATCGAACAATCATTCAGTGCATTCACTAATGGTTTAATGTGGAGTGTGGTATCTCAGCTGCAAATATCTTGGTTCTGTATAACAAACAATAAATCAGTGGGTAGAGGAGAGATACGATTTCTGATCAGCTCCATGTAAATGTGGGTTTTGCTGCTCAGGTAAACATATTCTCTAATTTCCTGCCAGCCTACCTTAACCTCATTTCTCCCAATAACCTGCTTGAGCGACAACTGTCAGGGGAATACATCTAATATTTTCTCCTCAATTGGACACTATGGTTTTAAATGTTGTGCCTGATGTACAAAAAGACATCTATATATGTAGTAAGTAGTTGTATGTTGAAATAACACAACGAAATCAAAGGAACAAACACACAAAACTCATCATGATTACCGGGCACTGCTGACACCTCCCTCTGCCAGTGTTGTTGCTATTTAGTTTCATGATGAACCCATGAAGTTCCTTCAATTTATGGCCGTTTCAGAAGATGACTGGCTCCACCCAGCTCACCTGTTACAACCATAAAACATGGACGTCACCCACAGGTTTCTGAAGAGCCATTGTGAAGGTCAGAGTGTGGTGGCTCTGGCTGACAGCATGTTGGCAGCCCACCGGCACTCAGCTAATCCAAAAGTGGGCAGAGATGTGGAACATAGGTGGACCCGAGGCGGGCTGAATGAAGCCTGGTTGCAGAAACAAGCCACCTGTAACGGCACCCACCTGTCAATCAAAGCTGTATAAAAAGAGTTACATAAAAACCTCCTGTGCCAGGCTGTAAACATGTGTATTTCTGCTGTGAAGTTGGACATTTTAACATCGGGGCTTATGGAGATTGACTTGTTCTGTAGCCAGCCTCAAGTGGCCGTTTGAGGAACTGCAGTTTTTGGCACTTCCGCGTTGGCTTCACTTCACAGCCACTGGTTACAACCCAGAAACACATAATAGGAGTAAAATAATCCAAAATAAAGAAATGTATTGTTTATAAACTCATCAGTGATTTACAGAATTAGATAAATTACACACAAACTCATTATAAAGTAAATGTTGATTGCAGTTAGGAGAATAATGACACTGTCCATGTTTAGATTGGTTCTGTAAAAGCTTCGATTTCTCTTTGCACTTTGAGATTTCTCTGGAAAATGAAGCCTTGATTTAGGAGACTTATATATCGACTAAATAAATGACAATTTCAGTTTGCCGCTTGAATGCTTCTTCTTCTCTCTTATTTTTAAAGTGTTGATCATTTCTTCACAGAGCTTCACGGCTCTGAGAAATATGGTCTTTGTTATAGCTGCACATACGGCAACATACTTAAACACTAAGGGTGAAAGTTGAAAACTTGTCTGTTTCTACTTTAAAATCCTCAGTTGCATGTCCCTTATACGGCTGTGGCTCAGGAGGTAGAGCAGGTCATCCACCAATCATAAAATCAGCGGTTTGATCCCCAGTTCCTCCTCTTTATCATTTTGTGAATTGGCTGTAAGTTGACTAAAATGGGAAGCCACAGCTGGAGTTGTCTGATTGGCTGCTGACCCCACCCATCATCACACCTGGTCACCAACACACAGATCAGACATGCATCTTCATCATCCAATCCACATTTCTCACCTCTGGAAGATGGAAGGAGCAGACCGAGGCCTTTCGTTGTCGTCGTCTTCTTCTTCTTCTCCTTCTTCTTCTTCTTCTCCTTCTTCTTCTTCTTCTGCATGATTAATGTCGTCCTCTGCCACCACGCCCCACTGCTGCCTATTTTTAGATACCCATGTCAGGGAGTGCCAGCATCCTTTGTTGGCCACAATTCACATGATGGATGAAATCATCTCAAAATCCTCCTCCTCCCTCCATCCTCTCACACGCTCTCTCAGTCCCTGTTTTTCCTCCCCCACCCGGCTCTGATATCACCGTGAACTGGAGCACAGAGAGCTTCCTTTCTTCATCAGGGAGGAAAAAAACAAAAACACAGAATTGCCTTAGCTGCCTCTGAGCATTTTCTTTTTTCTCAAATCCCCAAACTGGATTTTGAGTGACGAAGAGGAGGAGGAAGAGAAGGGGTATGAACAGATTCCTAAACAAAGAGAAAAAATGTGACAGGTCCACGATGACAAGAATCACCTGACAGAGCGAGATGAAGGCTGAGAGGTGGAGAATGAGATGTTTTGTTGCTGCACAAGAAACGAGGAGGCATTTGTGACGCACTGACACACATCGTCCGCTCCGTTTCATGTTGAAATACTCAATGTTTACTCTGTTGAAATGACAACGTGTTCAGCGTGTTGTGTAGATGTTCATTTATCTTGAACAGAAAATTGATGAAAGTAAAGCCTCAGTAGCCGTGTTTCCATCCAAATTGTGTCACAGAATTGTAGAGCCATGAGGGTTGAATGTATGAACCACTGACAGTATAAAGAATGGAGAGCACATGCATTATGTCACCCAAAGGTTTCTGAAGAGCCATTTTGAAGCACAAAATATGTTGCGCTGGCTGCTGCCATGTTGGTAGTACTGCCTCTTCTGCCTCCCAGCTAATCTAAAAATCGGCAAAGACGTGGATCATCAGTGGACCTAAGGTGGGCTGAATGACGCCTGAGTACTCAAACAAGTGATCTGTAACGGCATCAATCAAAGCAACCACTCTATTAATTATGCATAATGGATAATATACGGAAAAATTAACTGCAGAGACCAAAACCGTTTATTAAACCTTTTAAACATGTTTATTTCTGCTGTGAAGTTGGACATTTTAACATGGGGGCTTATGGAGGTGCTCTGTAGCCAGCCTCAAGTGGACGTTTGAGGAACTGCAGTTTTTCGCACTTCACTTCACAGCCACAGAGGTAGCCGCTTGGGTTTGAGGTGAAGTTTTAACCATATTACGTGACGTAAAAGTAAACAGTTTGTAAAATAAATATATAACACACTACACTGTGCAAGTAAAGAATGCTGGACCAAATTCAGTTCATGAGGTTGAAAAAATGTTTAATGTCTTTTACTGTCAAGTGTAAAAAAGTTCATAAGTCACACATGATAGACAGTGGAAGTGAACAGCAGCTGGTGACCTTTAACCCTGTAACTTCCACCCGCACTTCACTGTGTCACTAAGGATGTCATCCCTTTTTCTGTATGCGTGTGTGTGTGGAAACCACTCGGCTACGAGGCCCTGTATGAGTGCAAATAAACACTCATGTATTTGCTTCCCCATGTGTGAATCATACAGTTGATGTACTGAAACGCGACATGTGGTGTTTGTAGTATTGTGAAACTGGAACACACTGTTGCTGCTGTGTATAAACAACCTCTCACGCCGTGTTTCTCTTCTGCCTCGTCAGCGTCGTTTCGTCTGCCCGTCGAGGTGGAAGTGGAGACATGTGTTTCTAATCCCGCCGCAGGTCAGAGCCAATCAGCCGGCCCAGCTCTGATAATTTCAAAGGCTCTCACACAATAAACACACACACAACGAGATGAAGCGAGTGTTTACCCTGCAGCTTGTTTCACTTCATGTCTCTTTTTTTGGCAGACAGAGGGGTGGAGCTGGGACGTGTCAGTCAAACATCAAACAGCAACGGCTGTTTGGTTTTTCAGCCTACACCACCTTTTGTTTCTGAGGTGGACCGCTGGATTGGCTGCTGGGCTGGGGGCCTTTGACCCCACGCTTCCTGCCCACTTTGGCCTCTGTGCGGTCAGTCATCCTGGAGTAACAGCACGTAAATCAAATGAGAGATTTATCCCTGACTGAAACTTTTAGTTTATGTTTTATTACTTTTGCTTCTGTTATATAACCTGTTGGTTTTAATTTTACTGCTTTCACGTGTATATGAGTGTTTTATCTTGTAGTTTTATAAACAATTGTAAATTACTCTTTTGCTAACACTGATCTGAGCACAACTAACACAATGAAAGAAACAAATTCAACAACTCAATGTGTAGATAATGTGAGGTAATTTAAGTAAAACAAGCTAAATGATGGTGGTTTGATAGATTAGAATTAAAGCAGTAAAGAAAAGTTAACGTAAGTGAAATGAACTAAACTGAACATAACTAAAGTGAAATGAAGTGACATGAACTTATGTAACTGAGGTGAAGTGAACTAAAGTGACCTTAAGTTAAGTGAATTTAAGTAAAACAAGAAATGTTTTGTTTTGTTACTCAACTTAATTGATGATTTGAAGTAAAGTGAACTGATGTGAAATGAACGTTGAATGAAGGTTAATTCAATTACTTAATTACAACTTAAAGGTCCAGTGTGTAGGATTTAGTGGCATCTAGCGGTGTAGATGCTGATGCAACCCCTCCTAGGATGAAGGAGAAACTCTGGTGACCACGAAACTTGAATGTCCCTATCTAGAGTCAGTGTTTAGTTTGACAATTATGGGCTACTGTAGAAATATGGCGGTTCAACATGGCGGCCTCCGTGGAAGAGGATATAAAAGTCAAAATTCATTCTGAGAGTGTAAAAATCCACAGAGTTGCAGTCAAATTAACAAACATTGTTAATAGTGTTTGAGATCGCGCTTGTGATCATCTGATGTTGTTGTGCTATTGAATAACTTAACAACTTATCATAACTGATGTGACAAAACACAGAAACTGAACTCTGTTTTTTTCTCTTTTGCTGTTTCATTGTAGTTGTAGTTTGTGTCAACAGTAAAAATCCTCTGAGTGTTTAAGTAAAGACAGCTACTCACAAAGAAGAGAAGAAGAGTTGGTGATGGACAGGCGTGGTCTGATACTCCTGCTGTTATGTAACCACCCTGTGAACAAAACTTCTACTGAATTTTCACCATCTTCACAGATCAAAGGCTCGTTCCTGTTTTCTACTACTGCTGCAGGCTGTGAAATATGACTTTATTTCTCCACCCACACTCCAGCCATGCATACCAATCTGACAGCTCCTACTATGAACCACAGTGTATGTGTGTATGTGCATGTGTGTGGGTGTGTGTGTTGTATAGCCTCTGGCTGAGGCTGTATATATCTTCCAGTTCCCAGCTCGGAGCGATGTATTTCTAAACTTTGGTTGCTCTTCCCATCTCGTGTTGTGCAAGAGCTGCAGCCCACACAGTTGAGCTGAGAGACGAGAAAATGAACCCTGCGGCCGCCAGCAAGCCTGAAGAGACGAAGGGATAGCTGCTTTTAAGGAATTATCCGCAAATCCCACCTTTCCTCATTTCATCTACTTTGGTTTCACTGCACTGACTCACTCCTGCCCTGAAGTAACCTCTTTCCCACCATTCCCCATCACCTGACCTGCTCACCTGTTCCCACTTTCCTTTCATCAGCCCTGCAGTATAGTTACTGGCCCGTTTCCACACATTCCCTGCAAGGTTGTATTTTGTGCTCCTGCTTTAGTTTTCCAGCCTTTCTTCTGTCTGCTTGCCCTCTTTTTGGATAAGTTTGCCTGTTTTGATGTGAACTTTTATCTTCCTGCTTGTCTTTGAGACATATTCTGGGTCCAAACCTGGTTACCTACTGAGCCTTTACAGCCCAGGGGCCTCATTAATAGAAAATGGTGTTAGATTTATACTTTTATTTTGTCTAGTCTTAAGATCATTTTTGGTGGTGTGCTTGCTTTGGATTCATTAAAGATACTGAGCATTCAAAAAAAAACCTTGCTTACGCAGTTTTTTACGCAGTCCATTTGTAACTTACACACCTGTGATCTATAAATCCAAAATCAACTTAAAAATTACAGCACCTGCAATTTTCCATGTATATAAAGCTCACACAAATGAGGGTATAGTCAGGAATAGCCAAATAACAATGTTATGATTTTGATCTTTCTGATCCACGAACTAGCACCTATTTTGATGAAATAATTTAAAGCAGTTCAACTCTGATTCAAATGATCTTTTCCCACTAAGTGAAGCTAACAAATGGAGGCTAGTAGTGAGCTGAGGTGGCAAAATGTAAAGTTTGTTTATAGATTATATTGATGCCAAATTGACAAGAAGATTGTTGACATATGACATCCTTTATCTTCTGTTTCTAGAGTAATGTGTGTGTTTTTCCGGACACCTAAGGAATTGTTAAATGTCAGATTTCTTTAAGGGAGTTAGCAGGGAGCTTTAGTTTATTTCAGACTACTAAAATGTTTTGTCACCACTATAAAAACACATATTATTGATACGACGTTGACTACTGTCAGTTATCGTTTGATTAATGGTTTATGTGTAAACTGATTACTGACGGTGGCTGATCAGTCTAATTATCAGCTCAGCTTTGTCTGCGTTTATCTGTTGTTCACTGCTGAAAGTACAGAACACAATGAAAAACTACTATTTTGACATATAACAGTGCATAAAACTGAGCTTTATAGTGAAGCTTTGTTGGTCATAATTGGAGGCTCTATATGCAGGAAATGGCACTTTCAGGTGTTAATTAAATGAGAATTTTCCTGCCATAATCCTGCACCTTTATTTATAACAAGGCACCCATGATACCTATCACATTTAACACAGGCTTGGGTGTTTATACCCCGACATAACCAGCAGGAAAATCACTTAATGTCAAGTCTGAACTTTGCTTAGAGATAAGATCATTTCCACAAAGCAAGTTTTAGAAATGTATAATCTTAAATGTGGTTTTCTGCATAAATCATACCATATTAACATTTATTTTGAAATCTTTTTTAAAATGAGGCTCCAGGTAGATGTAAATATCATCATTATTTTTTCATCATTGTTTATGAACAATAAAATAAATTAAATGGCTGCAGAACTGAATGAACTGTTGCAGTTTTAATGAGCATAAAATCTCATTGTTTCCAAAGACACACTTCTGGCCAAATCGTCACCAGCCTGTCAAATTACATCCTTTTTTCATTGAAGACTGATTCCTCATTGGGTGAAATCAGACGTGACTGGATCTTGCGCTGTTTCCCAGCAGGATGAACTGTACTGTAACTTGTAGCATCCACCTGATCCTGTCCTTTCATTCATCGAGTCCTCCCACAGGCGGGGCAGGATTTCCACCACGACCCTGACAGCTTCACATGCTCTCATCTTTTTTTCTCAAGCTAAAAAAAAATCTGAGCCTACTCTAATAACAGCCTGTGCATGGTAGCTAAAATCCCCACAGGAGCAGGCAGAGGCAGAGATTTCTCTCTCTTTGCCGTTGTTAGCTGCGAACATCTGGTTCCCAGCCATGATTCATGGAGGAGCGTTTCCCTCCTCCTCCTCCTTGTCGGCAGTGGTCGGGGATGGGATCGGGTTTTGTGGGAAGGGGAAAAAACTCTTCGGTGTCAGTCACAGCCTCATGGAAAGTTATCCAGCAGGCCAGGGGCAGGATATGTTTAGATGGTGGTGGCGGTGGTGGTTGAGGGGGATGAGGAAGGGAGGAGGGGGAGTGCATATTTGTGAGAGGGGATGTTTGAGTCTGGGAGCTTTGCCAAGAGAGCGGAGAGAGTTGGAGGGAGGATGAGGAGGATGAGGAGGAGGGATGAGGTGGCTGAAAAAAGGCAAATAATAAAAAAAAAACAACTCTTATTTTCAAGTGTCAACTATTATTCTCTGTGTCAGTGATATTGAGGGGTAAAGACCCTCTAGTGACTGTGTTAATTATGACTGATGAATTTGGTGGAAGTAGCAGGACTTGCCACAAAATTTCAGTTCTTACCAGCAGTGAGAGGTGGTTTATTTTTTTAACCATGACCATGGTTTTTCTCTGACCAAAAGTTTTTCTTGCACACCTTTATTTGCAATTTTATTTCTCCTGCTGTATCATCTCACAAAGTCCCTTTTTAACAAATGGTGAGCCTCAACAGTTACTCCGTGTTTGATAATCTGTAAGACATAAATCAGTTGAGCAAAACAGACTTAACATGCAGAGATAGGGTGTTTTTGTTCAGCTCGGTCTATGCCTGTTACCACACTGTGTTATATTGGCAAAAAATAACAGCAATAACATTGACTGAGATGAATTATCTATCTGCATGTTTAAAGCCTCTGCATGTTGATTTTCATAGAAATAAATTGAAACCACACAAACATCAGTCCACCGCACACACCCGATGATGCTTGTGTGTTTTCTTTTCCTGTGTATCCTCAAAGAGCCTGAGCATGCAGACTGAGGGAGCTTTTTTCCTCCTGCAGAGAAAACCCAAAGTGAGGAAGCGTCTATGAGGAGGAAAGCCAAGCTTCCACTGTGGTCGACCTACTTTCACCAGGAGCCAACCTCCATCGAGAGGAAAATGGCAAAAAAATATGGAAACCAAGCCTCAAACGCTGCACTCAGTCTGGGTTCAGAGGCACTTGAAAATGGGATTTAAATAGCTCTAAATATGGATGTTTGGGAGCTCTGAAATCTTTTTGGGGTTGTGTTTGTGCATATTTTACTTTACACTCACACTGAGATGCTTTTGATTCCAGTTCAGTTTTTAACTCACCACTTACTCTAAAAACATGCTGCCACAGTTGGAGGAAAACACTTTTCAGGGATTCGAGAAAATGGAAAAATTTGTTTTTCTTCCAGAATGATATTTTTCAAGTTGGAACTCAGGACTCAGAGTGGTTTCATTGTTGTTTCTTGTCACTTTAAAGAGTAAAACACCAGACACCTGAAAAGCAGTGTTTGATTGTCCTCTGGCCACGCCCAGGTGTCAGCTGAAGAACAAGAGAAATATTTAGGTCTAATGACTATATTTAGTATATTAAAGCAAAATTGCTCAGAAATTAGTAACTACATTACTTACATAGCAGCCAACTAATATTACTTACTAGTCCAAAAACAAGAAGCCCAGCTTGGCGTCTGTCTTTTAGCCTTTTATTTCACTAAGCTCTCACCAACGACTAAAAGTCAGTCCCATATTTACTCTTGTCCAGCAGCTTCTTGCTTGGTTATTTCTTTTGTCTTTGTAGATTCCTCTGTCCATGTCCCCTTTGGCCTTTTTGTCTCTGATATTATGTCCATAGAGGCTGCTGAGCCCAGTTACATTGCGTAACTCCACTCCCTGTCAACATTGGTCTGCATCCCGGGCCTGAAAACCTCCTCTTCCAAAATTGCTTGTGCTTCTAGCAGAGGATCATACACAAAGCACGTAAGTTACATATTGCAGGCGTACGGGACACAGAGTGGGAATGACAGAGACACCATTCACCTGATTACAACTCTGTGTAGCATTATAATGATTTTAAACCTGTTGTTTTACAATAGAAAGCACAAAATGTGCTGTAGAAACTGTCAAGACAAGTAGCTGCCCCACTGTTTCCAGTCTCAAGCTAAGATAAGCACGTCCTGACTCCAGCTCCATACTAAACACACAGGAAATTGTTGATTGTTCTTTTATGGTTATAACACAAGAATTGAATTGAATCAAACTTCTCATCTAAGAGAGCTTTCTGAAGCTACTGTTTGGCAAAATACCAATACCAATACAGGATGTATAAACAGACCAGTAAGATCAGACTGTGAGGACCTGAATATTCACATGAGGAGCTGTCAGTTGGTCTTGACAGAGTGTGACGGAGGGACAAATAAACTCATCTACATCACCATCCTCAGACCAAAACCGGGCTAAAAATAAATTCACTATACACACCAGCCTCCACTCTCACTTACCCTGCTGCCTGAGAGGGCAGAGGGGGTTGCTGGGTAGACTTGGTGGCTATACTTGTACATACAGTAGACATATATAGATAAAGCCAGCCATACATTCCAGACACCTGACTGTGTAAACCCCCCCATCTAACTGTGTGTGTGTGAACTACTTTTTCTGGATACATGAAGTTATATTTAAAACAAACATCTGAACCCCGACCCAGTGAAACCTAACACTCTTTTTACCCTTTAGACACACACACACACACACACACACACACACACACGTATGCACGCAGGCACGCACGCACACACACACACACACACACACACACACACACACACAGTGAGGACTAGACAAAATGTTTTCTTACTTTCCAAAAATGTCCTGAACTGTACCTAATTCCCAAAAATGTTGTCACATTTCAAAATGCTGATACTTTCTAAAATATCTCGCTGACCCCCCAAAAATTGTCCTCACTTTTTGAAAAAAGTTGTCAGTTGCCCAAAACATACTTACTTTTCCAGATTTGCTACAAATGTCCTCACTTGTTTTGTCCTCAGTTCCCCAAAAATACTCAAAAATGAAGTACCAGTTGTCCTCATTTAAAAAACTGTCCAGACTTTTGCTTTCTTTCCAAAGGTATAAACACTTGCCAGTCGTCTAAAACACATTTGCACTTTGCAGAAAAGGAACAATGGCTGAAAATGTCCTCACTTTTCAAAATTGTTCTCACATGAATAAAACATCTTCACCTGCCAGATACAGTATGCACTCACTTGGCAGAAGTGTCCTCACTTTCCAAAGAAGTCCTCATGTGTCAGTCCATTCACCCTTCTGTCCCTCCATTTCAAGAACATCCTTACTTAGCAGTTGGAGAGCAGAACTGAATTTAAGTCTGAAACTGGTCTCTAAATGTGACATGGTTCAGCTCCAGCCTTTAAATACTCTTTCAGGTTTTGGTTGACCAAATGAAGACGGCACAACGTCCACACGGTTCACACTGACGGTTAACAAAACAAGAGCCACAAGAGGATAAAGATGATCATTAGCCTGCTATGTTTAAACATCAGACAATTAGAAAGAGAAATCTGTGAAATAAACTGTTCTGATTTATTTGATGCAGACTTTTTTCATCATCTTATGTTAAGTTTTCTAAACTTCCTCGAGTAAACAGAGCCTGTTTACTTGTTTTGTGCTCTGCCCTACTTTAATATCATAGAGGAGAAGCTGATTTATTTTCTTCTTCTCAAAATCAGGCCTGTGTCAAACGCTCTCAGACAAATTTTGTCCTCATTTTTTAAGCCCGGCTGCTAAGGAAGTAAACACATATCAATGAATAAATAAATATAGATGCACAATGCAAACATGAAAGGCTCGACCAAAATAAGCTTCAGGGAAATTAGGGAAAACTCCTGAACAGCAGGAAAAGGAGTCTCCTGGTGTTGAATGTGGTCACCATCAGAGCTTCACACCTTTGGCCTTTAGGTTCCTGTGATACCATCAGCAGACTTTCTTAGAAAGACGGTGGTTATTTTTAGTTTTTTAAAGGTTTTGAATATAAAGTTTATAAAGCGCGGTGAACAGTAAGAGTAAACTTTCATCATGTCTTGAATGGAAATCATCATTCTTTTTTCTCTACACTGATGGAGACTTCAAAATGTATTCAAAGAAGTCCTTGTGCAAACAAATGTTTACTGTTGATGAACTGGTTTGTCCCATGATAATATACACTGATTGTAATAACTGAAATCACAAATACGTTGAATACCTGTAAAAATTATATAATGTGATTATTAGTATGTGTACATGCTACTATAAATCAGGTATAAAGAAAATGCATTGATGTTTTTGGGACATTGAGCTGTAATATGATGAATAACAGTATAACGTCACTTGTAATAACGACGATATAAGAAACTATAACACAGTTGCTTTCAGTGTGTCACTCTGCATAAAGTATGTGGTTGAAATTGCTCAAATGTCAATGGAGGTTTAGCGTGGTGTGGTGCCTCAGTGATATTCGGACATGTCTGGACTTGTTTTTCCACCACCATCACACCAGTGCATGGCTTTTCTTTTTTTAAACATGCTCTCAAACTAATATACACGCTGCCGTCTAAGTCTGCATGTGTGCAGCTGGAACCAACAAGATGGAAGCAGCAAAACTCTCCGCATGTTTTCCTGTAGCTCGGAGCACATGGCCCGGTGTGCGTCCTGTGTATCGGGTGTCGTGGTAATCAGAGAACCCTGGCCTGTACTCATGTAAGCCAGCCATGAGTTAGTTATATTTAGACTCGGGGGGTCAGCACTGCCTTAACCCCTGCAGCTACACAACACACTCCAAGCTCTGCTTCAGGTTACAAGCCGCTCAGTTTAGCACAAGCGATGTCGGGGAACTGGATGGCAAACGGGGAGGATTTATGGCATGAGATAAAAAGGATCGGGTGTCTCTCAAGGACACCTCGCTCTGCTCCATGTGACACTACGGCGACCCGAAAAAAGATCAGGGGAGCGTCGAGGCAGGAAATCCAATCAGGAGCGCGAGAACAACACCAACACATTGACTAAGCAGAGGTTGGCATCCTGTCGCTGCTCGACTCAGCTGAAATAGATGAACAAACACACTGAGCCAAACTGAGACTGTGGTGAAGTCAAAGGCTAATCACAGACATTTTGCAAAATATGTTTCATTGTTCAAGAGGTTTGTACTCTTGTTCCAGGCAGCCACTGATTTCTTCTTTTTAAACTTTGAGTTGTGTAATCCACTTCAGTAAACATTAAGTCATTTATTTCATAACATATGTGGTGCTGCCAATAGATATGAAGGTTTGATTGGCCCTACAAATCCTCACTGAATAAACCTGTGCTCATCTTAAATCTGGCAGAACTGTGCTAAATGAAGGTCATGAAAGTTACTTGTCGGAGTGGAAACAACCAATCACTCATGTGACTTAAATGTTTGCTACATTACAACATATTCAATTAACTCCTTAACTCTCCAAAAACTGAGGTAATTGGGTCATCTTTCTAATGCAATACCTCAAAATACATCAAAATATGTTGATGGAAACATGGCTATTGTTGGACTTCCAAAAAGTTCTGACTTTTAGTGTCTAATATGGGTACAGCTCCATAAACACTGGATAACTACACTCACCCATAATGCAACTCAGTAGCATCTATCAGTAGGTCTTCCCTGCCCAGTAAGTGCCCAATTCTTTCAACCTCCATGCTCCAGTTTGTAGCGCAGCCTTTTCATGATAAATTTCTAGTCTTCAAGCCCAAAACGAGATTAACCTTAACAACATCATCAGGGTTATTTTCTCAGACTTCAGAGGACATATTACAAAAAGGTAGATAATTGTTTAATCTTGCAGTACAACATCATCAGCAGTGGCATGTTTCTGACTTACGCTGTTGTTAAGGTAAAATACCATCCACTCACAGCTCAGATAAGAGTCACAGAGAGATACATCATGTCAACACAGTCCCGAGAAGACGTCTAATCAGGTCAAATAAGTGAAAACACCTGTGTGGGTGTAGCATAAGTGTATAGGGGCTTTACAGGGAAGGTTAAAGAAAGGACTGTGTGGGCAGCAGGCTGCAAAAGCTTAGCCAAGTTCAACCAAACAACTTAAAATGAAAGGGGAAAAAATCCCTTCTCAGCGTCACCTAACTGGAATGTTCCATCTGGTTACCAGAGGTTGAGATAGAGCGAGAATTTTGACTTTTTACTGAAAGTCAGTTTACACAGAGGAGGAGGGTACCAGTCATATCACCCTTATCTACTTGTCAGTAAATCTGTCCGATCACCAGGAAATCTTTTATTAATTTAGAACAACTTTTGAGGGTTTAGCTGTCTCTTGTCTCTTATTAGTGTGTAGCTTTCATGCGTGTTATGTACGTATATACGTGTTTCATGAATTTTCTCATGTTGCCACTGTAGTGACACATAAATGTAGTTTGGTGGTTACATTTGGATATGTCTCCATGCATCACTTTTCTTATTCAAGTTCTGGTAGCTTGTTTAAAGTTATTTTTTATAAATTAGTCACAGCAATCAGATTTTCCTCCATTTTGTGCTTCTGTTTTACATGTAAATACATTTTTTATTTTTTATTTTATCCTTTGAGATACAAGATCTCTTCATCCTGTTCAAGTCAGCTGCATAAACAGTTTCACATTAGGATACACAATGCATAATAGCAACACAAGGGAAATAGTAAAAGAAGAGGAGTACAGAGACCACACAACAATATACGTAACACAATCCACCTCAAGTCGAGGATTATGTAAAAAAACAGAAACATTTTTCCTTTAGGGAAGTCTTCAAGGACAGTCAAGTGACAGTATACCCAACAATAAACTCATTGTTAAACAATACGTTGGTAGTTTACCCAAAAATAATTAGCTTTCCCAACAAGTTGGTGTTTTATCCAACAATGAGTAGGCAGTTTACGCAATAACAAGAAGGTAGTTTACCCAACAAGTAGGTAGCTCACTCAATAATAGGTATGTATTTTACACAACAAAAAGTAGGTAGTGTACACAATAATAGTAAATTTACCCAACAATAATAGATAATTTACTCATCGAATTGGTAGTTTACTCAACAATATATAGGTAATTTATTCAATAATTAGGTAGTTTACCCAACAAATTGGAAGTTTACCAAACAACAAATAGTTAGTTCACTAAATAGTTACTTGCCCAACAAACATTAGATAATATACCCAACAAAAAGTTGGTATTTTGTAAAGTTTTGTTTTTTAAAGTAGTTTTTGTAGTTTACCCAACATAGAGTTGCATGTAGTTCAACCCTAACCCAACTCCCCCATGGCACAGTCGGTCATGTTTCAGTTCCCACTGAATGTGAATGGATGGCACTGTGTTGTGTTTCCTGTATTTGAGTCTGTTTGTGTGAATGGGTGTCTGGGCTCCATTAAGAGCTTCTGGAGCTGCAATGTTGTCATCGAATAATCATCACCCAGCAGCTTGACAGAGATCAGAGTGACATGTAGACACAATGAGATGTGGGGATAAATAGAAGACGCAAATTAACAGAAAGTGATGGTCACATTTCAGTTACAAAATATTTCCTGGAAGGTGTTGAAGATGATGATATGCAACAGTGAAGGAGGATCAGAGGAGGTTTTCTCCTTTAAGTACTGATCTTCCTCTTTAATCTGATTCCATGAAAACTGCTGCTCACAGCGTTCAGCCTCCCTGGAGATAAACCAGACTCCTCACTTCAACTGCTGCAGCCGACAGCTCCACAGGGCCAGAGGACGGCTGCCTCCACACACACTGGTGATAACAGGTCTGTGTGTGTGTGTGTGTGTGTGTGTGTGTGTGGATTTCCTGGAAACATCCTGCTGTGCCCGATCAGGAGTTGTGTGGCAGCCAGCTCAGCAGATCAAGCTGTCGTTCTGTCCATTCGTCCTCGCAGTGTTCAGTGTTATTCTACACCGCAGCTGGCAGAGAGTCTGTCAGCTCTGCTGGACCTGATGCCTGATATCAACTCACAGAGGAGAGTCCACAAAAATATCAACAAGTCTCACTTAGTTCCACTAATCAATATTTCTAAATTAACAACAGATCAACTGTCTGCGTAATGTGAAACGTGTCATCAACTCTGTAGCTGTTCGGAGATTTTCAGCCTCTTTTAACTCCTAGTTTTGGTTTCATTGCTACAAAACTAGATTCTCACTGGTTTAGTCTTGCTTACTCTCTGCAGCTCTTGCAAGAACAGGGTGTTTTGTCTTAATTAATATTAATGAGCCTATCTTCTGATTTGCTGAGTGTTTCTTTAGTGATGCACATCACGTCAGGACCTTTAACAAAATGAATACGACTCTGCTGCACCTGTAACCACACCTAACAGTGGGGTACTGCCCACCCTAGTACACTAGGCTGTGGCTCAGGTGGTAGAGCAGGTCATCTAGTAAGCAGACTGTCGCTCAATCGATTACCGGCTACCCCAGTCCAGTCAAGTGTCCTTAAGCAAGATACTGAACCCCAAATGCCTTCCGCTGGCTGTGAATGTGTGTGTATGGGTGAGCTTAGCATCATTGAACTGTTTTGGATAGGAAGTGCTGTATCGCTCCTGATGAACAGTTGGCTCGTCTTCAATTTCAGAGGTGCTGTCATCAAAATCCTCCAATATCAGGGAATTAACACGTCATGACAGCGTCATCACGTTATAGTGACAGTAATTTATAATATTGGGGACACAAAATGAGGCCAAAACAACACCTGTCAAAATATAATGACACGCTAAGATCAGAGAATGTTTTTAAGTAAAACATGAGAAAACTTTGACATTTTAAATCCGACTTGAAAGAAGTGAATGAATAATATCATGTGTAATGTCTTGATGTAAGTCGAGGTTGTAGTTTGAACTTGGATCGCATCAGATGTAACTTATATTAATGAACTAGTCATTTTTTAGACTGATGCATCTGGTGCTAGGAGGGCGTGTTTGATGATATGCGACCCTTTGATTGACTGAAGCACCTTGATACTGTTGCTTTCTTCCTCAGTTATTGCCCCATTAAATGTTCACAGATCTCCTCTTCTGGACATCAGGTCACCGGGCCGACCTAAAGCCTGCAGCTGGCACTGTGACTCCTCACACCAGCAGCACATCCACAAAGACATCAATGTTTGACTGCACTGACATTTTCAGCTGTTGTATCTCTCTGATTAGCCCAATCCAGACTGTTGGCAGTGACGTTCAAGCTGAGTTGACGGCGTGCTGGCGTAGGGACTCACATCCAGAGTGCGAGCGTGTAATCTCTTAAATGAGAATTGACTGGCACTGTCAGAGTTGATGTTATCCCTGAGTCGTCGTGGATGGAGCTGCCATTATTTTAATTAAACCAGGCCAGCAGAGGTGTGAAGACCGAGAGGGGAGGAAATGACAGAGCATGAAACACTGAGAGAAGGCATCAATTTTATTTTTTTATATTTTTATAGCAACAAAGAGGATTAATGTTTAAAAACAGAAACCTTTTTGTGATTAAAACCAAACAAGGTAGGCCGCAGACAGAAGAACAGATTATCTCGGGGTTTGGTTGTCAAAGAAGACATTTTTGCTGTCAACAGGATGAAGAACGAAAGCAGAAAAATCTGAAATCATAATCGTTTTTTGTGCACAAAGTCATGATGGCCTTTGTTTTTGCTACTGTCTGGTCTTGATGCCTTTTTTGAAATCTTACGCCGAAACCCCACTGCACACGTCTCTGGCAAGTTGCGTACGCGCCGCGATTTTGGTCCGTCCTGCACGCGACTTCAAACCCCACCGGGAGCGTTTCAGAAGCGAGCGTTTAGCCTGCCAGACTTTTGTTTACTTGCTCAGATTTGGCCATTTTCCCGGTGTATGTTCTTGCTTCACATGCTTCTACATGTGTAAATATGCTACATAGTTAATTAGTTTCGCTTTTGTCTGTTTTTACGACCAGCAGTTTGCACGGGGTATTTTATTTTGAAAATCCACCGGATTCTCTATGCTTTTTCTGTGCCTGGCTTCCGCCCGCTTGAGGTGGTCTGTGTAAATTGACACGTGCTGCTCGCGTCAAGCGTCAAAAATAGAACAGACACATAATTCACACCTAGCCGAGCGTAGAGATGCTTCTGGGACGCGTCTGAAACGGACCACGGCGGAGCCGGTGGGGTTTGATACATTGACTAGAATGGCAGCGTATTACTCGCGATGACGCGGCACACACGCAATGCGCTGCGGACGGGCCCGGTGGGGTTTGGGCGTTAGGCCCAAGCAGAGCTTGTTTTGTTTTTTTCTCTCCCCCTAACTTTCCCAGTAATGTAATCAACTTGTGTGGTCTGAAGTACATCTTGCCATGCACAGCTGATCGCATCTTCTACTATGATTAGCTAGCTAACTTTAGTCACGCAGTACCCTGCCTATTTTTGAGAATATTCTTTTTTTGTTAGAAAAGCTGTTAGCAGCTGGTGTGCAGCAGAGTCCTGTGGTGGGTTTACAGCTAACAAAGCTAATACAGCTAACAGAGCTGAAAACTAATGAATCACAGCATCCATGTCTGTGTACAGAGAGAATGTAAAGGTGTATCCATCAATGTATAAAGAGAACTGGATACATTATTATGGAATCTGCTGAGTGGCGCAAGGAGCCAAAAAAAAAAAAAAACTTCAGGGGATAAAATTTGTGACACAAAATAGCATTACCATTTTTGAGCTGCTTCTTTCTCTGTAAGCGTATGGGGAAAAATATATTTTTATTACTCCAGAAGTGTCACACTGTTTATTAAAAAGGAATTTGTGCTTTAAGAAATTGATTTGTCTATTTAAGTGAACCAAGGGTTATAGGTAGGTCACCTGAAGGTCCATTTAGTAACTGTTCCGGATCATGTCACATGATCATGTGTTATTGAATTTTTTAAACATACAAAGGTTCTCAGAAAAATGGAAATTTTCAGCTCATGATGCATCGATCTTGACCCCACAGATTTGTCTTGTGACTCCTCGTGGAGTCCTCACTCACAGGTTGGGAACCACTGCTCTAAATAATCTTGCTGTAGTGGCAGATTACCCCTCTTGTTTTACTTAACAGAATTCAGCAATAGACAAAAAATAAACTGCACAGAGGCCATGTGCGCCATCTCCATCCCTCCCTCACTGGGGGACGATCAGCTGGTAAAAGCCTGGATACGAGCAGACATTGCTGGGATGCTTTTGCAGGGCGACTGGGTGTAGAGCGGAGAGCTATGGTGGGTGTTAACCACAAAATAGCCATCAGTTCCCACTCAGACCCCCAGCAACAGTCTGGTGTTTACATGCAAACAACTCGTACAGCACCTGGTGATGACCTTTACTTTACCTTTTCACATACACATACACACACACACGCACGTACACACACACACACACACACGCACACACACACACGATAAAATCAGCCCACACATTCAAACATAAACACTCCTTCCACACACTCATGAAAACATGCACACACACACACACAGACACACACACACACACACAGTAAAAGAGAAGTGTGACAATCACCCTGCAGGCGTCTTAACAGCTGCCTGAGTGCTGAGCCGTAAATAAACATGGTGACAAAATAGGTACACACACACATTCACAAACAGCAGCGCAAGGCATTCTGGGAGTTTTTTGACATGAAGTGAGGTCTCAAATTTTATTTCTGTTTCTGTTTAGTTTAAGTCCAGTTGATGACAGTGAGGTCAGAGGTCACAGGGGTTGTGGGTTTGAATCCAGATCAAGCGCCAACCTCGGTGGCTGTGAAGTCAATATCCAAGCGACCATATTAAAATGTCCAACTTTACAGCAGAAATAAACATGTTTACAGCCTGGTACAAAAAAACGTGTTTGGTCTCTATAGCTAATTTCCCCATTCGCGACAACTGTACTGAGTCTGAATTTTTAAATAACTCACCTGTTCAAATTATATTAAGGCTTAAAGTTATGCAGAATTAACAGCGTGGCCGCTTTGACTGGTTCACAGTTCCTTTTCTTCCCTCCATCTTTGTCTCTTTACTTCTGTCTTTCCCCACTTCTTTCCTCTTTCATTCTTCGCTCCCTCCTTTTTCTCTTCCTTTCCTTCCTTTCTTTCCATTCACCACCTGTTTGCGTTACCTTTCTTATTACATCTTTATAATCTGTCCTTCACTCCATTTTGCCTCCTTTCATCCTTTCTATCTTTGTTTCTTTTCTTCTTTCCTTCCCTCCTTTCTGTCTTCCCTCATTTCTTCCTCCCTTTCTTGTTTCCTTTCTCCTTCCCTTCTTTCCATCCTTCCTTGCACTCGTCTGTCCTCAGGGATCTGGCTCACTCGTCTTTTTTATCTCTTCCCTCGATCGCAGACATCCAGTCCTGCCAAATCTCTGTGTTCCTGGTTGGTTAGATAAGAGACTCAGTTTGCCAACAGCCCCACCTCCCTCTGAACAACACCCTCTTTAATCTCCTCCGTCATCTTTCATGCCCCCCGCCCCCCCTCGTCACATCCCTTGGTCCTCTCCTCACGCTTCTGACAGGCGCTGACTTTCAAAACCGAGCAGGCACGGTAAGTTGATCGTTATTGAAGGAGGCAGTCGAGGTGTTATCTTTGACGACTTTGGACAGTGTAGATTGAGCGCTGCCATCTTAGAGGTGATGGGTGTTCACATGGATGGATTATTGAACAGACCTACCCACACAACTGCTAAACAACTACAAATAGACGTAAAATGAGACACAAAATGACTACAAAGAGATGTAACATTTTTAATTTTAGAAACTTTATTAATCATGTTGAACGTGAAATTACTTCTCCGCATTTAACCCATCCAGGCTGGCACCTGTTGGAACACACACATGCAAAGGTACGGTGCCTTGCTCAAGGCAATCTTTTTCAAGCAGCAAGAGCAGGGATTGAACTGCCAACCTTGGGGTTATTGGACAACCCACTCTACCACTGAACCACAGTCACCCCAACATGACTACAAAGAGATGTAACATGACTATAAAGAGACGTAACATGACTATAAAGAGACGTAACATGATGACGCAAAACATCTACAAAGAGATGTAACATGACTACAAAGAGATAAAACATGACTACAAAGAGATGTAACATGACTACAAAGAGATGTAACATGACTACAGAGAGACGTAACATGACTATGAAGAGATGTAACATGACTATAAAGAGACGTAACATGACTACAGAGAGACGTAACATGACTATAAAGAGACGTAACATGATGACGCAAAACATCTACAAAGAGATGTAACATGACTACAGAGAGATAAAACATGACTACAAAGAGATGTACTGTAACATGACTACAAAGAGATAAAACATGACTACAAAGAGATGTAAAATGAGACACAAAGAGACACAAAACAACTAAAAAGGAACACACACTCAAAAAAAAAAAAAAATCACAAAACCATGCAAAATGACAACTAATAGATTAAAAACAACCACAATGAGACACAAAACAGCTACCAGGACACAGAACATTTACAGCGTGATCTAACTAGACTATAAAGCCAAAATGAGATGCAAAATTATCAAAAAAGGGTACAAAAAATACCACAAAGAGATGAATAACATCTACAGAGACGACAATGTACAAAGACACAGAGGAACAGATTTAAAACTACAAAATGAGACTCAAAACGTCCAGAATGAGGCTAAAAAACGACTACGTGTCTCTTTCAGTCTGGGTCCTATGTGAGGGGATCTTTTACATCTCTGTTGTCTCATGATCTGTTTGCGGGTATTTATTGAGTTTTTGACAAGATGGGGATTTGTTGACTCAATCGAAGGCAAAGTCACTTTGGATGAGGCCTCTCCAATCTGGTTAAGCGTGAAGATGAGAGATATGGTTTGAAAAAAACTCTTCTTTGCTTCACCTCATGTGGGTTGACAGTTTGTTTGAGTCACTTCATTTTCTCTCCTCACTCTCTCTTTTCCCTCTCTGTCTCTCTCCAAACTTTGTGGCCTACTTTTTCAGTGCTTTGAAAAATTGTCTCTTGCGAGGGTTGGATGAAAGTTGTCGGAGGGGGGAGGCGGGGGAGAAGAGGAGCGCTGGGCAGAGGAAGCGAGTGAAGGCTTGCCCCTTTATCTTCCTGCCCAGACCTCCATCATGTCTGACTCTCCCTCCCTGTTTCTATCTTTTCCTCTCTCCTTTTCTTATGTTGTGAGATTACTCATCGGCACAAATTCTTACATCTTGAATAAAAAAAACAACTCAGTTTTATGTGACAGACAGCTCTGAAACACAGTTTCTTTGATGCTGGTTCAGATCTTATGGGGAATTTTCAGACACAGAAAAACTAAATTTTAAATAGTTAAGAAGATATTTGAGAGTGCGTACTGTGACTAACGTTGACCCAGTATGGTGAGTCTTCCTGCGATTTAGTTTAGACTCTCCGTGTTACATTCGCCAAACTCATCAAACATCAAATACAGACAACAAAGCATCCAGATCATGCACATAATCTCCACGGTGGACAGATATTCAAAAGAGGTAAGGTTGACCCCTGAAAAAACTGCGGGAGTGAAGCCACTCATTGTTATGTTTTGATTCAAAGGTAAATTGATCCACTCAATGGTCACGGATCCCGCTGTGGATCCAAACCTCATGTACAATACAGCCATTCCCCTTGTGCCACACCCAGGACGAAATATGTTTGGTGTAGTTGCTGGACGCAGCCACATCACATCACCCTTACCTTCCTAATGTGAAGGAGAAACTATGGTGGCCACGGAAAAACACAAAATGCCCTATTATGAGTCAATGCTTAGTTTGTCTATTCTGGGCTATTGTAAAAACATGGCGGTTCAACATGGTGGACTTTGGAAGAGAATCCGTGGTGTCTGAACCCCACCAGGCACAGCTCTGTTACGTTGCGGCCACATTGTTTTGGTCCGTTCTCCATGTGGCTTCATACCCCACCAGGAGCGTTTCAGAAGTGGAGCGTTTTGCCCGCCAGACTTTGTTAACTTGCTCAGATTTGGTCATTTTTCTTTGGTTTATGTTCTTCTACCATGAGTAAATAGGCCAAGTAGTTAAATAGTTTCCCTTTTGGCTGTTTTGAATGACCAGATTTTCTATGCCGTTTGTGTCTCGGACTTCTGGTCAGCTCCATCTGCTCTGTGCTGATTCACGCGGCTGTTCTGTTTTATGGACATCGTAACCAGCCGTGGTCAGCTCCAGGCGTCCGCGGCGCACCCGCAACGTGTTGCAACCGTGCACAGTGAGTTCCAACAGTGAGGTAACAAAAACATAACAAATCTTATTTTCAGGTGATTATACAGTAATGAAATAAGAAGATGCTTTTATTTACCTCTGTCTGAAATTAAGGGTCTACCACCAACTGTATATGTCCTGAGTGGAAAGCTTGACCTGCACTTACATTACACTGAACATGATGTAAATACAGTATGTAGTCATTATGCGTGTGTGTGTGTGTGTGTGTGTGTGTGTGTGTGTGTGTGTGTGTTTGTGTGTGAGGTTAAGGTCAGTTAGAGCCCATTAGGCTTCTGCCTCAGCAGAGTGGAAGCAGACGTGTAAATCTTTCGCCTCATTAGTTTCATGTTGTCAGACGCTCCCTGTTCATGTTTCACAACAACACCGCAGCTTCCAAACATGCTGACACGCAGCCCAAAATCAATTGACCAATTAATCAATCCATCAATAAGTCAGACAGCAAACCAACGAGCCGTGCAACCTGCTGACCAGTTAAAGAGCAGATCAGACGACTGTGACAGAAACTCAACTGATGGTCTCATCGGATCTACATCTCAGAGACTCGACTGTAAAACAGGTCAACAATGATTTTTACGCTTCTTAATATTTTGGTTTTATTTAAACCTCGTATGTCATTACTGAATAAAAGTGTAAAAATGGTTATGAAAAGCTGTTTGTTTGTGAAAATCCTGAAGGTAACTTCTGCTATTTAGATCACTAAAACATTTTCTGGTGTCATTCTTTACTGAGGTTTCTGCCGAGTCGCTAACTTGTTTAGCCCTCCGCTATCTAGAATGAAGACAAAATGATTAAATCATGCGGCTTCTAGACTTTATGATAGTAAAATGAGTCATTTCATGGGTTTTGTGACGCTCAAAATAATGCATCCACAATTTTACAGCTGCTTCTTTCACAACCTGATGGGGAAAAGTCTTTTTGGGCTAGTTTGCATTATGTGACGTACGCCATTGCTGTCATCACACAGTTCAGCCACTCTGTTAAATTGGCTTCAAAGCTTGGCGCTTGTCCTGGGCGGTCTTGCACATCCAAAGTTGCGTAAGTAACATCGTTACTTGAACTAAAGGCCAAAAGCCAAACGCCATTGCACGGATACGACGCTCTCCATTTGCGCCACAGCCACCGGAGCTAATCGCGGCCATTCCAGTCAGTGCTTTAAAACTGACCTGAAGCGCCGCGGTCTGTTTCAGAGGTGTCGAAAACAGACCAACAAGCATCCCGTGAGGAACTACTGGCAGCTTTGCGTGTGGTTTAACGCTGTGTGGGGATGACGTGTGTGAGAAGTGACTGCTGAGTGAAAGAAGAGCAAAGAACAACACTGAAGGCTTCTCTTGATGGAAACCAAATACCTGACCTTTTCCAAACAGTTTCCAGCAACCTCCATCTGGAACAGTCATCTTTTGATAGGACAGCTCTACCAACGTTTCCTAACAACCAAATTACACATTACTGAAGTCTAAACTAGCTCAGACACTCTTTAAGTTTTATAGTGCAACCCCTTTTTAGTAAATTACTAGTCTGAAAGTAGCTAGTAGTTAGCAACTTAAAAGGACCTTAACACCATAGAAACAGGAAATGAACAGTGGTGTCAACCCACGAGAAAGTCACAGGCCTTGTTGATTCATCGTCCCCAAATATCCTCCCTACAAACATTTACATCATTCTGTTTCCTCCTTTGACAGCACTGATAATAGTAATAATAATAATAATAAAAATTATTTACATGGCTGCTGGAGGTCTGTCAGTTAAACATAAATTGTATTTACACACGTGAACAAATAACTGACGGGATCCTTTTTTTTTTTTTGAGTAATGACTCTGAGAAGTCACAGTGGGAAAAACTCAGGTCTAAATAATAAAATTACTGATGGATGATTTCCATTTGGCTGCTCCAGTTTCAGAGTCCTGGTATTGTTCATGCTGGCTCACTGTCATGGCTGACTGGGACATTTGAACAAAACCATAGATAATGTTGTTAGTAACACCCCCGCTTTTCAACAAGTCAAAATGAATGCTGGCTAAAAGGCCTACAGGGTTCTTTAAAGATTATTTCTGAAACTTTTCAGAGAATAAACAACAGCATCCCTCACATGCTGCTGATGTTTGTGACTGAAGGCGTGATACTTTGTACTATGTGCCTTGTCATGCTGCTGCTCACTCAACTCTCTCTTCCTGTTTCGGCTGTTGTTGCTCGGCAGAGCTGATGACCGTTTTACTACAGGAAGTGAGGCAGGAGTTGGTTAGTGTCAGGTTTTTTTTTTTCTTAAACCACAGCGTGACAGAAAGCTGAGTTAACCGCGGCTGAGGAGGAAGCAGCCGTTGGGTTTGTTTTCATCACCTTGTGTCCTACGACGTCCAGCAGCAGTGCTGTTCAAACTCACTTCTTCTTCTGTCAGAGAATCCTCTGCACAAATGAGCTACAGGCGGCCGTCCGCCTGCTTTGACATGTTCTGTTCCCTGGTCAGTAATGATATACTTATTCTTCCCTCCGATGGTTCATGTGGGAAACTTCAACAGACTCTGCTTCACTGCATTCATGAGCAAAAGTTGTCAGAAAATGAAACCATGAACCAAACATAGAATGAAGAGACATTACAGAAAGCCTCATTTGTAAGTTCTTTGCACAAACATGCCCCATCATCAATACTGTTTAAGTTATTTGGGTATATTTAAATTCAAAATGTTTGTTCACAGAATGACACACAATGTTTATACACCCTCATGAAAAAGGGTGCCGCTGCAGCTGGGAAACAACTTGTATGGCTAGTTGGTGACTTACTATGGCTGGCAAGGTAACATGGAACTGAATGCTAGACAATAGCTCACCAAGCTAGCTGGTTTACTACCAATAGAGTGCTGCAGGAATGAGTCCTAAAACCCATAAATGAGTTAGTACTTTTGCACCTCTGGCTCCCTTTTTTGAATGTTTTTTGGTTAGATACCTGAAATAAGATCTGTGGATAACACAAGCTGATTGAGACTACAGAGGTTGTCAGAGACATTAAACATCATCACACCAAACACTTAACACAAAGTCACGTAACCGTGGTGTAGTTATACGTAACAAGTTTTCTGCAAAAAGGCTAATCAAGTGATGTTCTTGTAACTTTGTGTATTTCTACATTCACTTAATACCTGATTTTTTTTGCCTTGGAGAAGGTAAACATGAAACTACATGGTGACACACAGCTAACATGACAGTGTTCAGCTGCACAAAGATGCAAATTTTGATGTCAAAGTTGAACTTATGTGAAAACAACCTGCAAATTTACTTCACCTCCATACACCTCCAAACAAAAACCACCCATTGGTTTAAATTGATAGATTTAGTTTGAAATGCTGCTGTGAGCTGGACCCACACGTGTAACAACAAGTGTATGATCAGGATCCAGCAGTGCTCCATGTGTGAAAAGTTAAAAACAACAGGGCAGTTTTGAATCCTCTGCCGGACCAGTCAGACAGTCTGGGATCTGATGGACCCACTGCTGGATGGATTAGCTTCACCAGCATCTTTGCTCATCATTATCCTCCATAAGCCAGTCTGGATTACCTGCTGCTGAGGTCACTGTGAGGTCAGGGTGTAGTGCTGAACTGTAATGGCTGAAAATGTAAATGTAAACACAGCTCAGAGGTCACCGGCAGCTGCTCTCTGTCTCATTTACACATACTTACCCTTTGTTTATCTCTGTCTGTGGAAGCAGAACTTTGTCTTAATATAGTAGAAATGTCTGTCTTAAAGTGGTACCCAATGCGTGTGAGACAAGTTTGTGTGTGAAAAACTCCTGGATCAGACAGCACTGCCTCTAGAACAGGGACTTTTGGGGAGTCAGAAACTGGCAGAGGAACTAAATTTAGTCACTAGTTCTTCTGTACAAAATGCACATAAAGATCCAGAGTTCCTGAAAAGCAGCAGCGGACACCAACGTGATTAAAGTTCATGATGCATTTATGGTGAAAGATTATTGTGTTTATTAAAGTAGGTTTTCACATGCAAAGAATTTGCCTTAGTGTATTGGTGTATAACAAATAACAGTGTGAGAAAACATGAATAAAGTTGAAACAAGTCAAGTATTGCAAGTCAAGAAGCAAAAATAACAAAATATGCTAAATACATGAAAATATAAAGACAAGAAAATAAAAAGACAATACCATCGGGTCTTCATGGGGAACTATGTGAAGTCTGATAAATGTCAAGTGATGTCACTCGAGTCAGCATCGGTTAAATTACAAGTTTGAAAATAAAGAAAATCTGTCTGTGTGGAGTCGAAATGAAGTGATCTGACCAGACCTACAGTATGTTGACTCTAACACCTGGACCCCACCGGTCATGTCTCGTTTCGGTCTCAGCGCTGTTATAGACTCTTCTTCACGTGGCTTCAGACCCCACCAGGAGTGTTTCAGAAGCGGTGCACCAGACTTTGCTTTAACTTGCTCAGATTTAGTCATTTTTTCTTGATTCATGTGCTAAATATTTACCAAATATTTACGTAGCATATTTACGTACCAAATATGCTACGGAGTGAAATTGTTTCCCTTTTGTTCCATCCCAGAGCGGAGAGCCGCTACTGGGATGCTTCTGAAACGTTCTGGTGTGGCTACAAACATTGTCTGGAACAGCGTCGATCAGCTTTAGTGGCTGCACCGGGAACGCGTCACAACCATGCACAGTGGAATTTAGCTATAAGATGCTCAAACACTCACCATAGTTTAAGACAGCAGATTTAAGCAGCACTGTTATATTATTAAGCACCTTGAAATTCAAATAATTTAAATGGATAAAGATATTTTCTAATTGTTACAGATGTCTTGAGGAGTGGAGTCGAGTATAATTCCATGCAGCTTGATAATGAGGCTTTAATGTTGCATGATGAACACATTAATGCATCAATATTATCCAATAATATAGGAGCCATTCTGCATAATGAGAACTGTTACTTTTGATATTTTAAGTATGTTTTGATGCTAATACGATAGTCTGACAGTTCCCTGTCCCTGAGGGAGAATAAATCATCATTTTAGAAAAACAAAATGCTGATTTTAATCTGCAAGTCAAACTTCGCAGATGCTTTGACTTTTTTTTATTTTGTATGTAAATATATGTCACGTCTCTCTTTGTCTGTTGAGACTCAGGCTCATCACACAGAGGAAGTGAGAGTCGTAGTAAAGAAGTGAGAGTGTTTCTGAGGTGAATCGATGACTTCAGTTCAGGTTTGACGGTTGCAGGATTTTCCCGCCTTTTCTTGCACTCACATGACCCAGCACTCTGAGTTGCTACGTGTTTTGTTGTTGCTACAAATACGGAAGGAAACGTCTGTGTTGTCTGCAGATGACAGTGTGGTTGAGATACGCTCTGCTGCGTCCTATACAGTCAAAACCACAGAGAACACGCTGGATTTGCACAACAACTGTAGCTTTAACCTCCTCAAAAACACGAAAGAGGAAGTTTCATTTGAATAATGTTGCTGTGTAAGACATTCAGACTGTGTCAACAACAAACACTCTTTGAGAGAACATGAGGTCAACATGTCAGCCACAATATTAAAGTGTGTAACGGCACAAACAAAATCCTGATGATTTATCTACTCTAACCAGTGGTGGAGCTAAAAATGTACATTTTATACTGAGGGTGCCAGCAGAGGAACTTAACTAATAGTGTTCATCCTCCGGAGACTGTGAATATGCACATCAAATGCTGTGTTTTTTAGGATAAAAAGGGTTGATGGTCCTTGACTATGTTGTAAAATACTCTCTAAACAGACCCCTGTGACCACATTTCATCAGGATGTTAGATTTTGCGGTTGATTTTGATTTACTGTGTGGTTTTAGTGTGGATGAAACAGATGAACAGGATGGAAGAGGAGTTCTACTCTGTAACAAACTGTCCTGAAAATCTGTACTCAGGTAGGAGTACTATTACAATGCTGATATATTACTCAACTGCAAATAAATCTACTGGTGTTAAAAATACTGAGCAAATAAGCCTAAAGTTCCTGCTGCATGGTAAACATTCATCAGTGATGGTCATAGTAAGAAGGTCAGACTTTACTGTCAGATATAAGTCGTTCTGTAAGGTTTCTCCCTCAGTTGTGTTCGGATGTGAACATTCTGCAGACGCTCCGAGTTCCTCCACCTCATAGTTTGTCTTCTGTGACCTTCACTCAGATGGTGATGATGATGTTTGTGGTCAGGTCGGCTCCAGTGTTGAGACGAGGTACAACCTGATCTCTCTCCTGCGGCTTTCAGAGACTCAGTGAGGGATAGATGGGGGGCTGATGGAGTGTGGGGTTGTAGGTAATTGTATAGCCAACCAGAGAGAACATCACCATCCCAGCATTTCTACTGTACGCTGATGGAGGAGGTATTTAGATCTTTTACTTAAGTAAAAGACTACACTGTTAAAATACTCTGTTACAAGTTAAAGTCCTGAATTTAAAATGTTACTGATGTAAAAGTATAATCAGTAAAATGTATTTAAAGCAGTAAAAAGTCCCCTGTGACTGTTCTACTATTATATATGATATCATTAGACTGACTTCACTGACTAATGACTTCATTATGATCTATATTGTATTTGACTACAACTAATGATTATTTTATTATGGATTCATTTGCTGATTATTTTCTCCATTGTGGCGAAACCCCACCGGGCATGTCTCTGTCACGTTGGCCCGTTCTCATTGGTCCGTTCTCCACGCGACTTCAGACCCCACCAGGAGTGTTTCAGAAGTTGAGTGGTTTGCCCGTCAGACTTTGTTAACTTGCTCACATCTGGTTATTTTTCCTTTATGTGCTTCTACAATGAGGAAATAGAGTACGTAGTTAAATGGTTTCCCTCATCCGTCAAAAATTGAACAGCCTTGTATTCTCAGAGGAGCAGAGTGGAGAGCCGCTTCTGGGACATTTCTGAAGCCGACCATGGTGAAACATTAAACTGGACTAAGACTAAAAGGCCACACTTAGCTCCGGCATGTCGCATCTGTGCCCGGTGGAATTTGGCCTTTAATTGATGAATGTTTGGTTTGTAAAAATTCTGAAAAAAAACCTTCACAATGTATGTTTTGTCCAACCAACAGTCCAGACATCAACATTATTACAAATACATTCAAATTATTCAAAGGAAAAGCAGCGAATCTGAAACCATGAATCATCTTATTGATTAAATGAAAATATATTGTAGAAATATAATAATAAAAACATCAGCTTTTATAAACTCTGGAAGTAGTAGTAGTCTGTAAAGCTTTACAGGAATGAGGAGGTGATACTGTGACATAACTTTTTAAACATACAGAACGTAAGGATCAATGGTGGAGAAGTTTCTACACACGTGTTGATATATCAGTTTTTAATACTCAAAAGACAGCTTTTCAGCAAAATGCTCCTTTAAACATAACCGTATCATTTCCCAAATTTGATACTTGTACATTGTTTGAATTGTATTTTATAAACTCTTCGTATTCTTTGTGTGTAATAATCTTAATTTATAAAGTAAGCTGTCAGATAAATGTGGTGAGTAAATATGTAGTCGAGTGGAAGCACCTCAGATCTGTTCACCTTCACATTCTGATGGTAACTGTAGGTCAAATCTCTGTTCAGGACTTTGCTGTAATGTTCACTCTCAGTGGCTGCTGTAATATCTGATCCTTGTTAACATCTGAACCGTCTTAACCTCTGTGCACAGTCGCCGTCTTCCCCGCCAAAACAAAGCCCGAGGCCACGGCTCTGACTCATTCATCTGCAATCCCACCGCCACAACTTCCCACGGCCCGATGACAGCAGCAGAGCAGCACGCCGTCACCCGAGGCTAATACCTGCTCCCTGATAGCTTCATTTACTCTGCAGAAGAAGTGATTTTCTTTTTTAACCTCACTAATCCCTGTTAGGACATGCCTCTGCTTTCTCATGAGCCCTACTCGGACGGGATTATTGTTACAGCGAGGAGGCGGGGAACTGTAATCATCACCAGAGCACCATGTCTGTAATTTTAGTGTTGTGTAAATCTGCCATGTTAATAGTTTTTACAGACTGTGCAGACTATAAAAATTCCAGCCTGTTTCAACCTTCTGTGAAAAAAAGTAGTCGGGTCTGAGCTGCTCATTGTTCAGATGCATCAGGTAAATTGTTTCTCCAACAGAGGAAAAAGTCGGCCTATGTGTAACTGATCATGTCAGTCATAAAACAAAATGAGGTGAGAAACATTGTGCACCGATAAAACATAACTATGAGCCTGTTGACAGCTGGTGTTAACATGCGTCTCGGGTGATCGGATCACAGGTGGACAGCTCTGAATACAAGTGTGAACGACCACCAAGACGCATTGTGATCAGATCTCTAAGACCACTTGCCGACATGTCCTGGGCCACTGTAACACTCTAACACTGACAACACACTGAACAACAGACGAAACATGCTGTCTGATCTCCAGTTAGTTCACTGTAATATAAATGATGTGTTTGGGCTCAAGATAAGTAGCAGGTGTTTGTGAACACACTGTCTGTTTCAACTGATTTCACCATTGAAGTAGAAACTGAAATATCTCCAGACTCCTGGAGGAAAAACTGAATAAACTTCTTAACCATTTTTGCCTTCTTGTAAATTCTACATTAAATGCAACGCATTAAGTTGTTTCTTCGCTCGTAAAAAGCATTGTTTGTCGCAGCATCTCTGTACCAGTCTGTCGGGCTACTCCATATATCTGAACTACCAACATTTAGCAGCTATTTGTTTGAACACACTGTTTCAACACCATTTACACTTAATTTAGGAAAGAAGACTACATTTTATTGACAATAAACATGACAAATTATACAAATAAACAGTAACCAGTACAGGTTACTTTGCCACCTGTGGAGACTCAAAGAGAGGAAACTTAGTGAAATGCTTCTTCTTTTAAATTCTGCAAATATTACACGCAAAGTTATTTCTCATTCTAAAAGCTGTTAAAATGACAACCAATGACAAGTTCATGAGAATCCATCTGAGATATTTCACCACATACATACATAAGTGGTGGTGCTACAGGAAGATTCAGAAAAAGTCAGACAGAGTCAGTCGATGACTGACAATACCATTTTGTATTGCACCATCATGAACACGACGTCAGGATGGAGAGTACTGAATGGGCAACATAAGAACGGTTTGTGACATGGTTTGGGCTCAGTCACAACTTGATATGTACGGACTTGAGTAGTTTTGACTACAGTCCTGCACAATATAGCACCGATATTCACACTGATCTATTTTAAAACATGATGCTGGAAAGTGTAAGAAACCTCCACAACTGAGTGTGTTGGTGCAGTCAAGAGTAACATCAGCATCAGGCAGGTACAGGCTAAAAGGTGCTTTCACTGTCCTGAAATCCCAAACAGAGCTGTGGAGGTTTAATAATCCTACAGGCTGGACTCTGTATATACACTATAACAAATGATTTAATGAAGCTGTTACCTGATAATTTACGATCAGAAGGACTCAGTGATCATTCTTCACATCAAGCACATGAACACACTCGTGACCCTGAAAATGACCCACTTAGTACCATCGTCCCTCCATATATTCAGCTACTCGACACCCCAGACACCAATAAATGTTCACACTATCAGAAGTTGAAGGTGAAATTAGAAGTAAACATGAGGGCGGTTGTGGCTCAGGAAGTAGAGCGGGTTGTCCACTACTCAGATGATCAGTGGTTCGATCCTCCAGTCTGCATGTCGAAGTGTCCTTCGGCAAGATACTGAACCCCAAATTGCTCCCGGAGGCTTCGCCATCGGTGTGTGAATGCGTATGAATGGTTAGCTCCTAAAAACTGATGTTGGTGCCTTGCATGGCAGCCAATGCCATCCGTGTATGAATGTGTGTGAACATTGAATGAGATATGTAGTGTATTATCTCCAGAAGTGATGAACCCACCCTCAGACTACTAAGTATTATATATATTTTATACATGTATTAGAATATTTTACTGGATCCTTTTAGCCTCCTAAAAACACATGAGCACAATTAGTATAAACTAAAATCAAACTTTTACTCTGTGAAAAATACTCAAATTTCTTGAGAGAGAGAAAATTTGGTGTAAATTTCGTGGAAAAGTGTTAGTTCTAAAGGTCCACTCGTAGACTTTTCTGGTGTTTTATTTGAATACTTTTAATAAGAAGATATTTTTGCAGTTTTAACTACCAAAAACCATCCCACTATAGTTTCACCTCTCCCCTCTCATGAATCTCTCTGGAGCTTTAGTATGAACAGGGCTTGTGCTGCGTTTTGTCTCCTTAATATTAATTTAAATTAATTACCCTCTTCTGATTGGCTGACTATTGTCTGAGCGACACATGGCCAGGCCAAAAACATGCAAAATTTACAGCAAGCAGCAACCTCTGTGTCTGTGAAGTGAAGCCAATGAAGAAGTCAAACGTCCACTTGAGGCTGGCTACAGAACGAGTCAATCTTCATAAGCCCCCATGTTAAAATGTCCAACTTCACAGAAGAAATAAACATGTTTACAACCTTTTTAACCTTAAATTATGCATTGAGTTCTGTTATTTATGGAATCCATGCTGGGAGACAAATCCTCACTGTTTTATTCAAATCACCATTTGATTTATTTAAATTAAAACTTAAAATATTTTTGTCACAAAATCACACATTTATATTTATGATATATTTCATTTTTGTTGCTTCCACCATAAGATATCCAGTCCATGTGCCAGAGAAGCTGTGATGATGATGGTGTGTGTGTGTGTGTGTGTATTGGGTTAATAAAGCTGAGCTCAGTGTGTCGGGGGAGAAGTCTATGGCTTCACTTGATGGATTTCAGCGCTCAGACTGTTACCTTAAATAAATCAGCTGCACTCAACTTCCTGTTTGGGCTGAGGATGAAAATGAGCTCGCAGACACTGAGTGGTGGGATGACATCAGTGTGTGAAGCACTGCAGCAGGAGAGAAACTGAGTATTCAATGAATGTGCTGTGAGGAATACCTAAAAAGGAGGAGGTTGTGGTTTTAGTGCTGTTTGTTGGTAGAATATCTCAAAACTATGTCACAGATTTGAGTGAAAATCAGTGGCAAAAACTCTCAGAGTTGCTCAGTTTTCAGTGTGACGAGGCCACATTTCTCTTCTGTGATGATGATGAGGATGCACCATGGGAGTCACCTTTGAAATTACTCAGATATCAGACAGATTGACACACAGACCTGACACCTGCAGGAATACAAGACTCACTGACATATATAAAAATGGACGACGCGTGTCCACTTTCTCCCACTGTACGAAAATGATGCCAAAATATGTGTCGGATTTGGCTGATGTCTTTTAGAGTCAGAGTCCACAGACACCCAGGCTTCATTCAGTCTGCCTCCACCGATGATCCATGTCTGAGGCGGAAAAGGCAGGACTGCCAAGATGGCAATGGCCAGAGCCACCACACAATGGCTCTTCAGAAACCTGTGGGTGACATCACAGATATGACGTCCATTCTTTATACTGTCTATGGGCTAAACCAACGTGACACAGATACAGGAGGTCACTCTTCAGTGAGGCGTCTCTTTTTAATTAATTATATTTATTCCTTCTGCTCTTATCGCTGTGTTTCATCAATTTTCATGCAGTGAAAAATGACTCACAGAGCAGAAAGCTGATTGGTCCTCACAGCATATGATGATGTTGTCACCCTGAACCCTCGGGTTTCACGTGTTTCAGGCTGCCTCCATAGTTTTCACTCAGATTGAGGACTGCATTGGAAACACCTGATGAAATTCTGATGCAAGCGGGGCTGAATTTTCTGCTCTGCACTGCTGGAGGCTCTTCTGGCAGAACTACACAGCCTCCATGTCTCATCTGACATGTTTTACCAAAACAAAATCTGTTTGATGCCGACATGCTTCACAGGACAAATCCAGCGTGACTCTGGTGTTTTCTTCACTTGATATATTTTTCATCCCTTTAATGTTTGTTCTGACTAAAGATCATTTTAATCAGTTTAGTCAAACCTCTCAGGCTCATTCACCTCCATTCAGTTCCAGTCTACTAATTTGGTCTGTAATCCATCATGTGAGAAACCAACAGCCAGTGGTTTGTGCCAAGTTGCATCACAATATTAATGTCAGCATGTAAAAGGAGTTCATTAAAAGTCTATGACTATGTGCTGAAGATTAAACCAGGACTAGAAATAGTCTGAACTCAGTGTAGGACTGAAAAGTGATTCATGAAGCCTGGCATAGACGAGAAGTTTTCCTTTGATATGACATCTGTGACGTAAACTTAATACACTTTTGTAGAGTTTCTTAACTGTTTATGTGCGGATTCAACACACTAAACAGGTGATCAGATACAGTAAATCTGAAAAAAAAAATCCCTCCATCCATCCATTTTCCATAACCGATAACCCTTATCAGCGCCAATCCCGTCTGACATTGCGTGAGTCGCCAGTCCACCACAGGCCTGACACATAGAGACCATTCACGCTCATATTCACACCTACGGGCAATTTAGAGTCACCAATCAACCTGCATGTCTTTGGACTGTGGGAGTGTAGTCCATATTTCTGTATTAAAAACGTATCACATAACAAAACCCAGAAAGTTAAAGTTTTCCTCAGCTCTAAACCATTTTTGGCATCTTTCAGCTCATTGTTTTGGTTACATGACCCACCACTTTATTGCTTAGGTTAACTCTCACTGCTCTCATCATCACCGCTGTTTTCATGCTCTAAAAAGCTGCTGTATACAACCTGCTCAGCAGCCAACAGCAGACTGACACAATTAGAGACTAGCTGGTGAAGAAAGTGGAGCATTTAGCAGCTAAAGAGGGTGAATATTGGACTTACTCTGTGTCTGCACTGCAGGTGAAGCGTCAGCAGCACATTAGTCAACATATTTTCACTCCCAACTCGTCAGCTTGGCCGTACGCTTCTGATTAGGAAGCTGTAGGTACTCCTCTAGTGTCAGTTTTGCACATGCAGGCATCCGCAAGTTAGTAACAATTAATATGCAAAGTCTGGTTAGACTTTCAAAATAAAGCTTGATAATAAACATTTAAGTTTAAATGGTCGTGGTTTGGTTTAATTCAGGAGAAAAAGGTTTGGGTCAAAGTAAGTGCTTAAGTAATGTAAGTAATGTTACTCTTGGTTTCACACGGGACATGAGCAACGATCTCCTGGATGAAAGTCCTGTATTTGTTTGACTCTTCCATAGACCCCAACCACGTCCAGATGCAGACTTTCTCAAGTGACAGTAAAAGTACAATACGGTCATGTTTACGTGAGTATAGCATGAATGAAGCATGAGCTGTTACGCAGCGTGTTCAGACAGCTGTTTTGTTCTGAGATGAATGACTGAAAAATGCACCTCAGTGCAGACACATCTTTACTTTCATCTTTACATTTATCAGGTGGACACAAACTGAACACTGAGAGGATGATCAGGTGTATTTGTAAATTTCTCATCAAACCCATAAATGTACTGACTCTAAATAAATCATGAACCAAACAGCTGCTCAGTGAGGTGCCTTTGATCATTTTGAACATCATTGTGCTGATTAGAAAACAGAACACAAAGCTTGTGTGTGTGTATATATGTGTGTGTAGGTGTATGGTGATGAAGGAGTGAAGTCATCCAGTAGAGATGAGCAGGTTCACAGCTGCTTCACTGCAGGAAGTGACTGTTTTTTCCTGGAGGACGTGACCTAAGCAACAAGATGTTTACTCCCCAGAAAGAGACTCGACTGCAGGGGAGTGAGAGTGTGGAGACAAACAGCCACCTCTCATCTGTTACAGCTGCAGTTCTTCCAGTTTATCCTCAGTCCATTCCTCCTTTCTTCCTTCCTTCTCTCCTTAATGCTTTATTCCTTCTTTTCTCAACCCTTACGTCTGCCACCTTCGTGCATCTTTTTCTTCATCCATCAAATCTCACGTGCTTCCTCCTTCTTGGCTTCCTCCTCTTCTTCCAGCTTTCTTCCTTGCCTTCATCACTCCTTCTGTCATCCTTTTATTCGTTCCTTCACTCACTCCTCCCACCATGTTTACCACCCTCTGTCCTTCCTTCCTTCCTACTCATTTTTTGGAAAGTGTCTTCAAGGTCTTTCAAAGGCCTGTGTGTTTGTGTGTTTGATGGAGCAGTGTGTTTGTTCAGATGCAGGGTGACAGCGGACATGAAAGGCCGACTGGATGCCTCAATGAACTCACGACACCAGCCTGTGAGTATCACCTCCTGACACTCAATGTGTGTATGTGTGTGTGTGTGTGTGTGTGTAACAGCAGGTGGTATGTGGGTCACATTCCCAAAAAAACATTTCTGTTCACATTTTACTGTCAAGTCAGTGTTTTAATCCTGATGTGGTGCGTTCAGGGTCACACTGCATCCGTCTGAAAACAAACTTGAGACCTTTAAGTGACGAAGTGTTTGATAACTGTCGGCACAGGTGTGTCTTTAATTTGTGTTGAAAATGGATGATGGAGACAGTAATCTGGACTGGACTGGAATGGAACCTCAAATCCAAAAAGGTTTGGACACAAAATGTAAATAAAAAACAAATGCAATGATTTGCAAATCATTTTCGACTTATATTCAATGGAAGAAGATATTTACCTTCACTTGTAGTATTCTAAGTGCCATATTAGTAGGCCTACTTTTACTTGCAACGTAAGTCAGTTAAAGATCTGAATACTTCTTCCACTAAACTGATTTGATGATAAAATGAGAGAATAATCCCAAATACCTCAAAACCAGGACAAAGGTGTGCGGGTAAAGTAAGTCTGCTGTTGTTTCATAATAAATAGAGTAAAGTGACTTTTGAAAGGCAGACAGCTCAGCAGCTGCAGTCATTGAGTAATTATTGTTATCATTGATTGATCAACAGCTCCATCAGACATGTGAGGCCGTAAAAATGAAAGATATTGTACCCAGAGGATGATGAAACAGACTGTTAATGAACGAGCGGTCAGTGAAGGTGAACAGCTGCAGTATGAATCTGTTCACAGTCGAGGCCTCAGCCAACACTTCATATGGAAAGTAGCTGGTAGCTACAATTCACATTGTTGGAGATGTTTAATGTTTAAAGGTTCCCCAGAGATTTCATCTTCCATTATTTTGTTGCTCTTGCAGGAGACAAATTAAAAGAATAATAAAAGAATAATGGTCAAAATCAAAGTTACGGTTGAGGTCAAGATATCTAGTCCCTGGTACAGTACAGGTCAAGCTCCACTAACTCAACTCAGTTCTGTGGCTCGGAGGTAGAGCGGGTCGTCCACTAATCAGATGATCGGTGGTTCGATCCCCGGCTCCTCCAGTCTGCATGTCGAAGTGTCCTTGGGCAAGATACTGTGCCATCAGTGTATGAATGTGTGTGAATGGGTGAATGAGATATGTAGTGTAAAAGCGCTTTGAGTGGTCGGAAGACTAGAACGGCGCTATATAAGTACAGCCCATTTACCATTATACAGCTGTACTGTGTGTTTGTTATGAGTATGATTACTTATGATCAAAAACTAGTGAGTCGACAACTTTGCTAACAGCCAAACATCAAGCAAGTGCAACAACACAAGACATAGCAGCCAACTAGTCCAACAGCAGAAGTCCAGCTCGGCGTCTGCCTTTTATTTCACAAAGCTCTCACCAACGACTAAAAGTCAGTCCCAAATTTACTCTCATTTGGTCTTTGGCTCTTTTTCTCTTCTTAGCTTCCTTCATCAATGTCCTCTTCACCTCTGCCATGCTCTGCCTCTTCTGAGCCCAGTTATACATAACACCCCCTGTATATTAGCTAACATGAGCTAACAGCAGCTATAGTTCGCAGCAGTTTATTTTACTGGCCATCAGGAAACTCTGTAAATCACGGAGAGTTGTGGCTGAGCAGCTGGAGGACATCAGAAGGAAAATCAGGAAACATTTTCTCCATCACATATGATTCAGTTTCACCAAAATCAGTGAAATGTAAATGTATTTCTGATTAATTAATTCTCTCACACAGGTGACTCAGGGAGTTGCTCACATACCTGCTGAGTCTGGTCCTGGTATTTTAACTGCCCAATGTTGGAGTCTATAAACAGAACTTTACTGGGCTTTGTCTGGCTCTTAAATTATGGTAAGTGGTTTGGAAAATGTGGTTGTATTGTTCAGTCGGTAATGGGGAAAGCTGGTCTTCGGCTGCTGAAGCGGAGCCGTGCGACTGTTGGAGGAGGAGGTGTGGGTTGGACGGGTTTAGTGTCGTCCTCTGGCCGTCCTGCTGTTCATCAAAATGAAACGAGCTCATAAATCTGAACGATACGCCACCGCTGCAGGAAGTGGCTCCACGGCGTTTGAGGTCCAAACAGCTAGAGTGTAAACGGCGGAGGATTTAAGCAAGGAGTATGATCAGTCGGTGTTGTGGGAGCGCTCAGCTGCTGGCAGGTTTATGACCCCGGCTGCCGCAGCCTTCTGCTGGAGGTCTGGAGTGGCGGAGAGCGGGGCTGATCATCAGTGTGATTGATGCTTCAGGAGTTAAAACTGGCAGAGCTGCAGTTCACCTTGACTTCAGGAGAGAGTGGCAGTGACAAAGAGGCCTGTACCCTGAGGGAAGTGTCACTTCCTGTGTCACTCTGGGGTCACAGGAACATTTGTGGTGGTCAGACGATGTGTTTTAAGAGCCATTTCATCAAGCATCTACTACGTGTGTCTGTAAAGAAGTGTCAATAAATAGTCATAGCCCTGCTTTTAATTACGGCTAACCTACTGTTTGTCCTAAATATCTTTTTGAGCTCTGAATGGAGCACAGTTATCAGCGGGCTCTTGTTTTTACTGACATCTCATTTATGTACGACGTCTCACCCATTATTGCCAACTTGGCAACTTTCAGGCTGAATTTTGCAACTTTAGCGACTTTATTTTGAAAAATGATTTACATTGTTGGTGGACAGATCTGGTACCTACACCGATAGCTAGCTGTGCAGCTGCGCTAGATCAGCAGTCTCAGCCCGGGTTGCCAGAGGACAAACCAAGCAGGGAAACCATCGCACTGCTGTATTCCCTGTCGTTAAACTGGCTTCAATCGGTCTTGGTCTCTGTGTGAGAACAAAGCCGCAACTTGTGGCTGTGAAAGAGCTAAGCGTGGAAGTGCCAAAAACTGCAGTTTTTTGAATGGCCTCTTGAGGCTGGTTACAGAACGAGTCTCCATAAATGCCCATATTAAAATGTTCAACTTCATAGCAGAAATAATGTTTTTGTGATAAAACATGTTTACAGCCTGGTAGAACAAACTGTTTTGGTCTCTACAGCTAATTTCCCCGTTCATGATGACTGTACTGAGGGTGAATGTCTTTTTAACTCACAGGTGGCTTGTTTGAGCACCCATGCTTCATTCAGCCCGCCTCAGCCAACTTGCCTGCCTACCAACGATCCACATCTTTGTTTATTCTTGGCGGCTGGCCGGAGCCAGCAGAGGCAGGACTGCCAAGATGGTGATGACCAGAGCCACCACACTCTGAGCTTCACAACAGCTCTTTAGAATTGTCCATAGACATTGTCCATGTTTTTATACTGTCTCTGGTGGCACTATGGCAGCTGACATACATAGTAGACCTCAGAGTCCTATTTTGTCATGTTAGAGGGGGGCGAGAGAACTTGGCTGAAGGTAATACAAACAGACACATACAAGACTGAACCATCATATGCCAACCAGACTTTATGAGACTATGTTTACGGTGCAAAAAAATAACTTTCTCCTGACATTAAAGAATAAGAATAAGAATAATAACTTTAAAATAACTTGTGGCCCCGGGCAGTTTTAATGTTTTTCCTCCTGTTTTGTTTGTGTCTCATGGTTTGATAACGTTCCAAGAAACATAAACAATGTACCAGGAAAGAAAAGGACTGTGAGCTGGCACACATGGACCTAAACAATATATAAAAACATATTTTTTAAAATTGGCTTGGCAAATGTTTTATGAGGAAGGAAATGCGTTCAACACATTTGTGAGACTTCCATCCACTGTTTCAGGACTCTGAGAAAAGCAAAGGCTCATGGGAGATCTCCAGCCAAACCGAGCCAAGTGAACATTTGGATGAGGTCCACGCTGCTCGCCGGAGAAACATATTCTCTCTGTGGGGGGGTCAGAAACATGACACAGCTGCCTTTTTTTTATTTTGCAGAAAGAAACTGAAGAGCATCCAGCTTGTAGGCCGGGTCAAAGGTCAGCTGTCGAGATAACAGCACTTTCTTTTTAAAAACACAAACACGAGACAGAAGATGGAGATCAATTTTTCATCTCTTAGGAGCTGGGATGTTTTCCAAGTGCACTCCATCAGCGAGACTATAAATATCGCTGTTATTCAAGTTATTATTCTGTTATTACTGGACGCTCCGTGTGAGGAGAAAAATGTACTTTTTTTATATCCTGCAGGGCTGTAAATCATTTCTCAGCAGAACTAATGAGAGAACTGTGGGAACTGAACTCAGACCAGCATACAGACTGATATTAGAAGAATCCATTACGAACTGTGAGTCATGTATAAACTATGTGCTTTATATTCATCCAACACTGATTATTTCTCATTATTTATGTCTATATTCTCCAAGAAAGACATTTTGTTTTTAGTCTGTAATCATTCCCAGGTAATCTATATTATTAATGTATTATTGACAGTATGAAGCACATCATTATTTTAGTTGCTATATTTAACAGCTAATATTATCTCTCTGTACAATATGTATATATATGTATATATATATATATATATATATATATATATCCCTCTGGTCTCTCCTTGAAGGTCTCCCTGGATGCTGGACTTTTGATCACCTCACCTGGTCTGACTTCTGCTGTACACCTCATACGTTCATTTGCCAGTTTATTAAGTACACCGAAGACTACGTCTAATACAATAAATGCTCCTTCATGAAGTTTCTGAAACAGGTATGTTGACTTAACTCAGGAGGATGTAGTTTGTGCTGCTTTTGCATTAAACAGAAAGGTGTTATTGTTATTTATCCTACTGTCACTGTATATAACATAGTGTACCAGATGGTGATGGAGGAGGTGAGGATGGACAGTGTATAAGTGCGCCATTATTGTCTTTGGCAGGTTGAATTTCTTCATCTTCATCTTTCTGATGGTTCCCAGGAAGTGGAACCATAATCACCATCAAGTGGTTCCCAGGAAGTGGAAGGACTCCACAGTGTTGATTGGAGAGTCGCACAGGATGACGGGGGCAGGCAAGGCTGAGTACCTCTTGAAATTCACAACTATCTCCACTCTCTTTAGAGTATTGAGCTCCAAGTTGTTCTGGCTTTACCAGGTACCCCACCTGCAGGCAGATTCAACCCCATCGGAGATGAGTCCAATGAGGGTGGTGTCGTCCGCAAAGGTCAGGAGCTTGACAGACTGATGACTGCAGCTGTTTAAACATAATGTGTTTAAACATAAACAGTTATTTCAACCTGGATTCTGTCAGACAATCATCTCCAAACGTCAATATTAAAGCATCATTTTGTAACTTTTCTCTCATAAACTAACAGATGTTTAAATCATGTTGGTGCTACACTGACTTGTAATCATGTGAATGGTGTCCTTGTCATTCGTACGTCTATTCTACACTATGTAACTTTGTAACTATGTAACTTTGGACTCCAGGTCCGGAGAAGTACGTAGTAGTAGTAGTAAGTCACACACCACCAACTATTTCGCTGATTTTGGTGAAACTGGATCATATTTTATGGAGAAAATGTTTTCTGTTTTTGTCCTCTGGCTGATCTGCCTCAACTCTTTGTGATTTACATTATTTCCTGGTGGACTACTTGCTAAAGTTGCTCATTGCTAACTGCTGTATTTGTCAGGTCCCACAAAATGGCAGGCAAGAACCCAATAGCACAACACAGGAAACAGTTCAGGTGAAGGAACAGTTTAATAACGAGCAGAGGTCAAACCAGGTAGTCAATCCGCGTCGCAAACAAATCCAGTAGGAGCAGGCAAAAGGGAAGGTCCAAAGTCCAAAAAGGCAGGTCGATACACTAACAGGCAAGATCAGAATTAGAATGACGGGATGCTGGAGAGCTAGGTAAACACACTAGACAATCTGGCAAAGAACTGAGGGAAATGGACCGGTACGTATACTGAGGGTTGATTAGCTGATGAGGAGCAGGTGAGTGTGGGGGTGGGGCAGGGCAGGTGAATGGAATCAGCAGGTAATGCAGAGCAGGAGGGAGTGGCAGAGTCTGAAATGACATGAGAGTTAGTGTGACAAAACAGGAAACAGACAAATGAAAAACTAAAGCCTGGCTGAAGTTGTGACAGTATTTGCCATTAGCTGGCAGCAGAACTGGACTCAGCTGGACTGCTTCTTTTTTAAGAATATCATTATCAACAAATCCCAAATGCATTCAAGCCCTGGAGTGATTACAAATCTTCTTTCTTGAACTTGCATAAAAAGGGAAAAACCATCTCACACTAATTGTGTTTTTATGCATACTTTGAGTGGAAGCACCAGAAATTCAAGTCAACAAATGTTATCCACATGGTTTTCCATCATTTGAGTTTTGACTGAAGCTCTTTTAATGATGTCATTACTGGTTTGGACCAGCTCTTTATCTCCATCAACCAATAAACTCATATTCACACAACAGGAGTGGATAGAAACAAGCATTCATTCACATTTGAGATGATTTTCTGGAGAATTCCTTAAAATTTGCATTTCATTTCCTGAAACCACCAATCAATATCCATCAAAAATAAATCACTTTTTCCTTCATTAATGGCTGAACTTTCCATTAAATTTCACTACATTGGAGCTTCTTTGGCAATCTTTCTTTGGCTGTACTGTCTGATGTCGGACATGTTGCTCCTGCTGATGAGTTGATGTGATGATGGAGGAGGCAGACTGTTGCTCCTGCAGTCTCTAATGAACACAAACAGCCGCTCGCCGCTTGTCAGCCGGCGCCAGGTCGATACAGAATCAGCCGGTCGGTCTAGAGAACAGCGGCGTTGTCATGGGGATGACATTGATTTCACTGTGAGGTGGCCGCTCTTTCTTTTGACAAGATCCTCGTTTGTTCAGCGGCTGGAAACATGCAGGAAACGTCAATACTGACTCCATTTTTGTTTATAGCCTTTTGATAAAATCAACACTTAGAGCCAGTCGCACAAAATAATTTATAAATGTAAATGTTTGTGAGTCATTCTGAGGGAGAAAACGTCAGTTCCACCTGAGACACTAAAACAAAGGATATCCGCTGTGGAAACTGACAGCAACCAAATATTATGATGTTTTTTTAACTGCCCATTCATAAGATTATATTATTTTTAAATTGAAACTGAATTAATTACTTTAGCAACAACCTGTTTGCCACCACACAAATCTGAGTGACGTGTTTTTAAATTTACCAACTCTGTGGTGTAGAAAGCACAAATCTGTAGTGTATTATTATTTTTTAAAGAGAAAATGGGGAAAAAAAGACCAAACAATGCAATTTATATATATATAAAAGAATAATAAATAAATGAATCTGAAATCTGAAATTTTAAAGAGTAAAACAAAAATAAAAGAGAAGATCAAACCAACAGAGTAAAAAGTACCATGCAAGATGTGAAACTTAATGAAAGGCAGAAAAGGTTTGATTTTTGATTTAAAAGAACTGAGAGTTGGAGTAGACCTCAGGTTTTCTGGGAGTTTGTTCGAGATATGTGAAGCTTAAAAACCATGAAAACAAAAGAACACAGTGGAGTTATGCTGCAGGGTTCTGCATCAAGTTATAGTATTGCTACACAATGGTTAGTTCGGACCACGTAATTTGATTGGACAAGAGTCGTTCCATGAATGCTGATAAAGAGGTCACTAGGACTTCTAACTACATGTTTTCTCATTTCAATGTTACATTAACAGTCATCATCTATCTCAGATTGTAACAAACTAAAAAGATGAACACATTTCTACAAATAGTTTAAACCATTTACTGCATACTTCTGTTAGAAACTGAATACCTGTTAATAAATCTGATCAGCCACCGTCAGTAATCAATACACAACCATTAATAAAACCAATAACTAACCACAGTCAATGTTAGACAACCTGATTATACTTAACTGTTACCGAGTGTTTCTGTAGTGCTGACAAAATGTTCAAGAATAAACATATTAGCAGTCGGATTTTGGATTTTGTCATCTCAACAACTCCAGAAGTCGCTACCAGCCCCTTTTAGTTAGCTGCGTTATTTTAGTGGAAGACAACCACAGGACTGAGGCGGACTGTTTCAAAAATTAAGATTTTTCACTAAAATAAGAGCTGATTGGTTGATCAGATTGAACACTGACGTAATTCACCCGGAGTTTTTCGGCCATTACCAAAAGTAAGTACCTGGTTTCCTGCTTCCTGTTTGGTGCTGAAGGAAGCACACCTACCTTCCAATAATATTAAACATGTTTGATTTTATAGGAACATCAAGATAAGAAAAAGACAACAGACTCTTATTTCACTGGTTGCGCAATAAATGCTGACATACAGGTAAATGTGCATAGTACAAAGCAGCTGGCCTGTGGTAATGTGTAGACCTACACCGTTACACTCAGATCACCATACCATCATATTAACATGATAATTGTTATGTTAAATGTTAGATGCTAGCTAAAAAAAATGAAATTATTGAGTTTCTAAGTTGATCATATTGAACATTTGGGACTGAATTACAGTAATGTAGTGATTGTAGAGATGTAAACAAACCTTAAACTTAAAAATAATTTTTATTGTCCAGTCACATTTAGACTATTTGACTTCGGTTTCACGTTGTTCTCAATGTACATACAGAGATATAGACAGATAATCTACATTTGCATCACTGATGGAGTCTTTTGTAAATCAACAATACACCTGGACAACAGGTAAACTGGCAAGTTTGACATATTTGGAAGAATCTCTAGTAAATTATAAAGAAACACATCCAAAATGAGAGTAAAACACTGTGTTTCACCCTGATGCTACACCTCCTCCTGGGTGGTGGTCCAGTTCAAAGATCAGCATGTCAGCAGGTTGCATCCATCTTAACTCCTGACCTCTGAACAACTGAGAGAAGCTGCTGATTCGTCCTTGTTGTTACCACTTCAGCCTCTCAGACAGCACCCCCCTCCACCTCCTTACCCCGCTCTCTCCTCCTCAGGCGCCGCATCCATCTCACGATTGGGTGTGATCCCGCCTGGTAACCATGGTGACAGTTGCCGGGGCCAGCCAGCAGCAGCAGAGGAACTCAAACGTGAGGACTGTTGAAGGACAGTATTGTACTGGGGAGGGGGGTAATAATAATAATCAGTGGGTGCGTGTGTTGCAGAGGATGTGGATGAGGATGGTTGGGGGGGGGGGGGGTCAGTAGGTGAAGACAGCCAGCTGTGTCCTTGGAGGCGGGCCACAGGTGTGTGTGTGTGTGTGTGTGTGTATGAAATAAATGAGATAATCCACAGGGAACAATGACACAATGCTGCTGCTTTGTCTTCTCTCTCTTTGTCTACAAATAAATAAACACATTATACATTTCATATTTTCATCAAGGTACTTGAGTTTAAGATGTTGATTTAAAAGAATGATGACCTCGATCCTCCATTTCAGCATATGTTAGGCTACTCAGAAGTACCATCAGCTGACAAGTCCATGGTCCGGTACATGTTCTTTGGCAGATTTTATGAAAGGAAAAAATGTAAAATATTTTATTAGTCATGTTAGCAGCATGGCTCTAAGAATGGCAATATCTGTGTATCTGTCTGTTGGTGCACCAGTCTGATCCAGACTAAAATATTTCAACTATTATCAGATGTATCGTGGTGAAATGTTGTTCACATGTTCATGTTTTCCAAAGGATAAATAATGAATGAATCTAATAACTTTAATGAGCCCCTGAGTTTTCATCTAGTCGAATGTGTCCAATACTTTGGTTTATGACAAAATACCTGCAAAGCTAAAGACATTCCCAGCAGCCTCAGCTGTAGTTTAGAGATAATCAGCAAATGTTAGCATGCTAGCTAAACTAAGATGGTGATCACGGTAAAGATAGTGCCCACTTTAAAAAAAGACTGCTAAGAGGCTAAGCAGGCTCTTGTGAAGCGTTCAATCTAAATATCCACAATCACGTTAGATACGTTTTATAGTGTTTATACGGCAAAAGAATAACAACAAACCTAACTTGTTATGACGTAACATAACAAGACAAAACTATACTCACCCTCTTTATCTGAATCCTGACCAACCAAGTCAACAGGTGAAATAAGGTGAAATCACAAAACCACAGCCCCTGTGCCAATTACCAGAAATTATAGTTAACCAGAGAATGTGTGTGATCTAAAGAAATAAACAATTCAAGCCATATACACATTTTGGCTCCTACAGTAAATATTATACCTGCTAAACATCTGGGACTATTTTCACAAAAACACCTCAAGTATGAAGCTAAAAGTTTCCTGTAAAAACAGGCAGATAGGACGGGACTTGTTGTGGATACTGATTGCCGTTTATAGTTGCTAATAGTGCTGAGTGTGTGTTACAGCATGAAGCACTATGATCTAGTGTCAGTGTTTATCTTCCAGTGAATACAACCAGTGTCTCACAGCTGCTAGTATGGCTGTAAAGTTTATCAACACACTACCAGTGATTCATGTCAAAACTCTCAAAAAAACCCTGTCGAGATATGTCACAGTGATATCACCCAGCACAGATTGTCACATCCCAAAAACTATACTTCAGTCTGCCGGTGTGTGCTAGGAGTGTCAGTCGAGGAGCGTCTATTGTACAGTATTGACACATGGCTTGACACAAGATTCCTCACGGAGAGGTTTACCTGTCTATCAGAGGGCCTCTTAAAAAACAGAAATATCTCTTCAAAATGTTAACTCTGATAGCAAACTGTCAGTATTTTAATAGAAATGCTGTGACATGAAGAGTCTACTGAGATAAACGTCTGACTCCGCACCACGTTCTGACAAGCAGCCGTCGTTGAAGTGAGTTCTTAATATGATAAAAACAGTCAGAAATGGCAGCTTCAGTGAAAGCTTGTGGCAGCTCGGGTCAGTGACTGATGATCCACAGGAGACAGTTGTCTTTGAAGTCCTCGGAGAGCAGCGGCATGCTAATCTTTTCTTTAAAACTCTACACGCTTCAGTTTGACATTATCAGTGCAGACATCATCTGTCAGTGTCAAACTCTCAGTGATCGATCCTGTATCTCAAAGCTCACAGCTTCAGCGACATCTTGGTGGGTCCCAGGGGTGGAAGTAACAAATTACAACTGCTCAGGTATTGTAATTAAATCATATTTTTGAGTACGTTTGCAAAGACTGAGGATCTTGCAGGTTCACTACAAGACTAAAACAAGATTAATTTCATTGCAACACTACACCCGGTGGAAATTTACAAGTAAAACTGTTGGTGTGCAATGGAGCATAAAAAAGCATTGTGTGTGCACTTGGAGGGTTGCAGCAATTTCTACGGAAATTGTATACCAAAATATGAAATTGTAAGTTTAAAAAGTCATTTGGTATAAGGCCAGCGTAAGTCACACCCCACCAACTATTTCACTGATTTTGGTTAAACTCTCAACTCTCTGTGATTTACCAAGTTTTCTGATGGACAGTAAACTAAATCTGTTAATCTGTAAAATAAGTGACTACTAACTAACTAACAAAATGACCTCAGTGACCTGACTCAGACAGTAAGTAAGAGTTGGTGTAATTTGTTGTTTTGGGAAACAGACAGGTCTGAGAAGAGTCCTCCATCACACCACAGATTAAACATTTACAGTGGAAAACAGAGACAGCTCAGCAGGTCCTGACTTATTCATCACATGTCCGTGTGTTTCCAGCAGACTGTTATGTCAGAGGAGAACAGAGGGGTTAAAGCAGTGAGCGGAGGGCTGACGTGGGATTCGTCACAGCCGCAGACACCTGTCGGGGATCAGGTGACCTTCAGTGTTCGCTTCCTCCCTCGTGTCTCATGTGTCCAGGCTGGATTACAGTGTGCTGCTGAGTGTGGGAAAAGAGGCTTGTTATCGAAGGGTGTGGTACTCGTGTTTTTGACCTATTGTGTCACCACGCAGGTAGATTTAGGTTTCAGTGTTTTTTTTTTTTTACAGTTTGCGAGAAAGGTTTACCCTCGTTCTATGACACGTACACATCGTGCTCCTCTGGAACCCCTCCAGCATGACGTGTAAACATTGCGATCCGATCCGATCATGATGTGCGTTAGCATGTAGTACTATACTATATTGTCTGGGAGGCTAAGCTGCCTGTAACTCAAACGCCTAACCAGTTTAGAGAAGGACACACCTTTCACAGTTAATTTCAGTTTCCCAAAGCTATCGGCTTCACATCTTAAAGACAGACTCACAGCTGAACCGCCAAAACCAGAAGACACTGTGACTATGTCGAAAAGTGTCTCTAAGGTGCCAGCTTTAAAAATAATTCCTCAAAATGATGTAGAGGACTGGAATTTCTTGTTTTGTTTGTTTTGTAACCTTTTTTCTTGTTAAAGGTTGTGAGTAATGATAAGCGAGCGATTAATTATTCTTTTAACACCAACATGGCAAGACAGTAACGTTAAACACAACTAACTTTACCCTCTCAGGGTTCAAACAGGTTTTAACTGTTGCACATCACCTTGAGTCTGTTACACTTGTAACTCTTTCATTTAAATGTTAAACATGTAAATATATAAATAAAATTAAAGTGCTATAAATGATACTGGAATAATTTTTGTATTTTTTTCAAGTTCAAGAATTAAAATTAAAAGTATCACCACTTCTCCAGGCACCACTACACCACAATCGGGAAAGTCAAGGACAAACGTCGTCCCTTTCATCTCAACTCGATACTAAAACTCATCTGAAAATGTTGAGATAAATGTTTCCTCAGCAGGGCTGATGTGTTGCGACAGACAAAAAGAAAATATGAAAAGGAGTTAAAAGCTCTTCAGTTCTGTAAATTAATCGTCTTATGAAGAAAAGTCCTGCTGAGTTAAAACTGATGTGAGAAGAGCCTTTTTTAAACCAATGAATATTAATGTTTCATTTATGGGTTAATTCTGCTGATTGGATCTTAAAATAAAACCGTTCTGATTATTTTTGATTGATAATTTGAAGGTGCAGTATATTGGCTTCTGTCTGTGTCATTTAGTAAGGACAACACCAGTGTTTTAATGTTTTAGACCACATTTTTAGCACATGCCACACTGTTTTCAGGCACTGTATGTTGGCTTTTGTCTATTTTAGGATTATCCAACTCAAGCAAGTCAAATCTCCGCAAGTGAATTTTCATAGTGAAATTTACTGTTTGCATTTTGTCTCCTACAAACAGTCAACACTGGTTTGCAGCGTCTGTAGTGTTCTGCTATGCCAGAATGATGTCTCTAGAGATAATGAGGTCAGTTGGTCAGTCCAACACTTTAATCCAGACTGAATTCAGTCTCGTTATCTTTTGGATAGATTGCTTCAAAAAAAAAATTTGAGCTTTGACCCTGCACCAGCTTCTGTTTGGTTTGAGACCAAATATCTGCAAATGACCTGCAAATCTCATCATCCTCAGCTGTACTTGTGTTTAGTGGGTTGTCATTGTGAGCATGTTGCTAGTGTGGCTGTAGACTGGTAGGGCCCGATTTAAATGATCTATAGCGCATGTCTAAAGTACATTTAGTGCATATCCAAGTTCACTTTTGTGAGTTAAACGGCACAAAATCTGGGTGCAAAGGGGTTGTATTTAGCCTCTTAATTAATGAGAGTTGTGTTTTGAGCTCTCCTGTTTGGCCTGCATCTGGCGCATTGCTATTTAAACAGCAGATTTGGCAAATTGAAGAAGATTTCTGCCGAGGAAACAGATCTGCTTGTGCAGACTGTAACAGACATCTGTAATCTCAGATGATTTGGAGACTAGTGCCAGCTGTCCCTGTGCACTTGTACCCCCAACAGTACTCTGGCTGGTCACGTGCAAAGAAATGCAGCACAGCAGTGACTTTGACAGAGTGCACAGGGACAGCTGGCATTTGTCTCCAAATCATTTGACAGATTACAGATGTCTGTTACAGCCTGGCGAGATAAGTGAAATTTACAGTGACGCTCGTCTTTGCTAAAGGACAGGTATGTGGTCCTTGGCCGGTAGACTGTCTGCCTCCAGCCTCCCCCAATCCTCCCCCTGTCCTATCCACAACTCCATTTGAGTTTTTAAAAACATTTTTTTTTGCTTCTTCCTTTCTCAGTGTTTCCCATCATTCCTTGTCCCTTTTGTGTCATATCTGTCTCTGTTTGTGTGTGTGTCATCCTATTTTGGATTTGCCACCACCAGCCCCGCACCACTCTGAACCATCTGTCATGTCAGACTCACCCTGCCACCCTGCTTTTTTTCAGTAAACTGTTGAACTGATTCTGGTCTCAAGATTTGCGTTTGCATTTTGGGCCCAATACAATTCATCACAACAGATTTTTCTTGGCCAACAATGTACCTGACCACAAATTGTTTTAAGACCAACATGCTCTTGGGTACACGGATGGGAGTAAGTACATAGACAACGTGGGCACTCAAGCGTGAAAATGACAACTGTGTCAAACAAACAACATATTTTGTGATCTAGTTTTGAATTTTTGTCAGTCTTAAGAACTGTCACATGGATTTCCATAAAATGTGTGTCCAGAGATTTTTCATCTCCAACAACACAAGATAATAACATCAGCTGTACATACAGACCTAATTCTGTATTATGTAGCATACGTTAAACGGTCGTTAGTTAGTTTGCATTTCATTTGTGGTGCTGGTCCAGGTTACTTTAGACAATCTGCAGATAATTCTGAATACATTCCTTAAATTGCTGCTTAATGTTTAATCAGTATAATTTTAGGATGTATCTCTGTATTTATCTGGTGGTAGTAGTATAAGCACTGAGACAAAAAATACAGTACGTTATGTTTATGTTTTTGGTGAGCTGACCCTTTAAAATAACAAGGGTAAAGTTGAGAGAACATGTCAGTCTACAGTACTATAACTTATAACTTAGAAATCCCCAGATGATGAATTAAGTCACATAGTGTTCATTTGTCATGTTTCGTGACACACAGACAGTTTGTGTTGATGGCTGCCTCCCTGCAGACATCTGGGCTCTGTTGGTTCGTGGTGGTGTTTGTTTACAGTTGGTGAAAAATGGCTGTTGGTCTTTGATATGCCGCCGCAGAGCAGAGATCAGTAATGTACATACACATTAACTGTGGCCTCTGGAACATTTCACTGTTTGAATTATTTGATTATAGCAGCATTTATAATTCACAGACATTTTCAGAACCACCCACGTTTAATGGACATTTTCACAGCGGTGATGAATGATTCATAACATGCATGTGTTCATCAGCTTCCATGCATTCAGTTATGCACAAGCACTTTAAAACAATCTTTTATGTTGGCACTAGCACCAAGTAGTATTGAAATAGTCAAACGATATTTCATTGATTTTGTACCCAGATCTTGGAAAAAAACACGACTTTTTGTTTGTATTTTTCTCATAACTATTCTTTGATTGAATGCAATCTGTGATTAACCCACTACCACAGGTATAGCCAGCAGATGTATTTCACGGAGTTGGTACTTCAGCGTGCTGGTATGCCACCAAAACATTATTATGTTCCAGATCATGTAGGGAAGTAACATAAACCAGCTATATTTGGTAAAACAAAGTTTTTTATTTTCTGGAATGTGGATTAATTATAATAATAATTATAATAGCAAAAAGAGGTGACGTAAACAACAAGGGAAACAAAGGGCGAGCGGATGTTGCTGAAACCAACAAAATAATTATAACCAAATGAGAGCTAAAAAGTCTAAGCTATTTAAACAAAATAACTACGAGAAAGAAAAACTTCACTGTTTAACATTCATCTAATAACTAAAAACAAACACAAGCTAAACAGCACCCCTAAATCTAGTGATTCACACACAAATATTCCTCACTGAGTGCAAATCAGTAAAATAAACTAAGATCTAGCCCAGTCTGTAGATAGCAAACTAAAATACGTACACAAAATAACATCCACAAATGTTCATGAGAATAACCAAGGCAAGCTCAACACAAAACACAAGCCGACCTGACTGTCGGCGGTTCTAACTTAAATAACGTTGATTCCTCAAATTGAATCCCGTGGATTGGATGGTCGGACCAGGAGCCGCCCGTATCAGGATCCTCTAGTTCTCCAGGAAGTGCTGATGGCCATGGCTCCTCATCTGGGACCAATCAGAGGACAAACCACACACCTAGCTTTGCATACACCATAACACTTCACACAAAGTTACACAACAGACGAATTGGCGGCAGCCATAACAGCGTTCAATAGTATGGAGATGCTACACGTCTGGGTGTCTGATGAAAATAAATTCATCAAATGCGGAAGGATTGACAATATTAAGCACCTCATCGAGCATGGAGAAAACTTCAGGGTGAATGGCTTCTTCAGTACGAGGTATCGAATGAAGTACTCTGCTGGTATCACTTTAAGAGTACTGGTATTGGTACTGTATTGTCATTTTTAAAATGACCCAGTTGTGTCTGTAAAAAAACAGATGGACAACTTCTTTTATATTTTGGGGTATCTGCTTGGTGCTCTGTAGTCATGAAACCTTTTTGTTTTCACATTTATATTCTGGAGAAGTTCCAAAAATATATAGATTTTGCACTTTTAGCCGCAAAAATGTAAAACATTTGAAAATCTGAATCTACTTACACATCCCCCCCTCCACCAGACTAATATCTCATTGGTGAAATGTTAAAATTGAATAAAAAGGGACATTTTGATAATATGACCATAATTAAACCTTATTCCAATTTTTTTATTCAGTTAGTTTTTTCATATTTGGCCTTTTTTTTTACTGTATGATAGTTGACATAGTTTCCTCAATGTGTCTGTCTGTCTTTGACTTTGCATTCCCCTCAGGGTCACGGTCTCCAGTCAGCTGTCAGCAGGTTATTTGATCCGGACAACTCGGCGCTGATTCATGCACACAAACACAACATTTTGGTTTCTCAGTGTTTGTCTGCAGGACGTTTTAGCTCTGCGTGATCCTTCACTCCCAACAATAACCACTTCATTATTTCATAGTCTACAGTAATGACATGGCTGTCTGTTTGGGATTATTTCCGCTCTGATAGTCTCTTCATGGCTCTATAATACATCCATGATCTCTCCACACAGATTTGATGTAACTTTCCTCACATTAATACATGAAACAAACACAAATGTGATGTTTTCTGCTTTGTTTTTCACTGGCTGAGCTTCCACTGGCACTCTTTTAATTATGTTATCTTCTTGTGCTCTCTTCTTCTGTTTTTTCCAACTGTAATATTGGGGGTACAAAGTCCTAATTTTCACACTGCAGTAGTGGATGGAAACAATTAAGCAATAATTTGCATTTCCTTTTTGCCGATTCAATCATAATTCATTCATAATTTGCAATATATTTGAATGGAAAGGCAGCTCTCGAATAAAACAAGAGTACCTTTGATTCTAACTTTATTTATTCTTTTTTTCTTCTTCTGTGGTTTCCCTTAATTTCGCTCATTCCAGTTGAGTCCATCTGATTCTGTTTAACCGGGATGTTCCTTTTCATTACATTACACACAGTACAGACAATGTACAATGACTAAAAGCCAAATTCTCCCGCTGGTGTTCATGCTTTAGTAATCCTGTCTGAATAAAACATTTTTCACGCTTCTTGTTATCGTAGAATCAGATTTACTGTGAGAGCTGCAGTCCAGTCAGTGTGGTCACTGTGGTGACTGGAAGTTTGTGTTTATGTGTGTGTAGTTTTGAGTGGTTTGGTTGTGTGTGTTTATGTGTATAGGGCAATAACATTCCTCAGTATTACCACATTGATGATAAATGCAGTTCAGACAGTCCACATGACCTCCAGCGACCTGCCTGCCAGCGGTCAGTAATGACGAGGGTGGAGGCTCCACCAGAAGTCTGAATATTTCACAAAGTCTTTTCAGGACAACAACAGCAGTAGAAGAAGAGGGGAGGTGGAAAATCTAGAGATGGAAGAGCAACATGAGCCAAAAGCACTTACTGACACACATATTTAAATACACACAGCCAAAATAACTGTATTTATCCAAAGTATTATCAATCATTGCTGAGCAGTGTTTGGATTCTCCACATGTTGAAGTAGTGGACCTGGAGGTGTAGTCAAAGAGTTTGGATGGAGGATGGTGTCTGTTTTAAATCGTCTTGCCAAAACCAAAAACACAAGAGCAAAAGTGTAACATAAGCTGCTAGCATTAGCATAGTAGTTAGTAGTAGTTACTTAGGGAAAACCAAGGATTAGCATATCATTAGCCAGTGTTGGTTTTGGTCTCAAGACCACTTTGTGAAGGTCTTGTGTCAGAATTCACCACATTTTTCTCTGCCTTGTCTTAAACTCAAACCAAAAGGATTTTATTTAAAGACCAGTCAAGACAACAACTGCAAGGATATCATAAAATCTAAAACTTCCTGCTGCAAATGCAACCAATACAGATATATTCAGAATATTCACATTTCAGTTGACTGAAAAATTAACTGAAGATAAGAAACCTGCTTTTATCTCTTTCTGTCCGAAATTAAGACCTATTGCTAGTGAAAAACCAATTGCTTCAAAGTTATCATGAATTTTGAGTTAATCTGCCACTTTTCTTCTTGTCAACTTCAGTGTTGAAACATTGACAGGCATAGCAGCAGTAATTAACGGGGTGGGACTTAGTGAACAGGTTATATTTAACTGTTTAATTTAATTTAATTTTATATTGTGTTGTTTTTCCAGCATATAGGGTATGCTGAAAAAAAGTTGAGCCAGATACAACTTTTGAAGAAACGCAACCTGATATAACGCTGTGGTGGCCAATCCGGCTGATCCAATGATCAGAGCGGTCAGACTGAGTTCTTCCAGTCGTGTCCTCGCTTCTATGTCTCTGACACTAAGAAGCTTTCTTTGTCTGTCCCTGTGTCTGTTTGTTTGAGAGAGAAAGAGAGCGAGAAAGAGCTGTGGTTGAGAGACGTAGACAGTGAATGAATGAGATGGAGCACTGATAGCAACACATCCAGTAAATCAGAGAAATACAATGATTTTTTCTGAGTGTTGCTTCATAGCGGTTATGTTCATCACAAATTAACACACCTACACCTGCAGCACCCTCAACTCACACAGGCACACGGCTGCACAGCCCTGCAGCAATTTGGTCTAAGGCTGTATTCAGACTAATTTTTTTTTTGCATGTATTTTAATTTGGTGATATCAGGCATTTGTATATCTCAACAGCAGGTTTGTTTGTGTTGAACAAAATAAACAGACACTTTCCTGTTTATCCGCCCACTCAGTCATTTGTTTAGGGGTGTGTCAGCAGACTGATTCTCTGATTCGCCTGTAAAATCCTGTAAAATCTCAAGTGACTGCAGTGACCTCAGCAATCATCAGTGATGATGTGTCACATAACGCCTCCACCAAGCCATTAAAATAAACAACTGTTTAGGGATACACTTCAAATGGTCCCTGAGCTGAATGAAACGTTGAGTGATATTGAAAAGATGAACTTCTGATGAAGAGATTTTTAAGTAGGAAGGAAAACTGAAATCACAACCATGACAATAAAAAAGGAAAACAAAACAAGTTAAATGACTTTTTATTGAGCTCTAGGGAAATTTGTTCTCCGCATTAAACCCAAAGATTCTTAAACTGGGAACACCAAATTGTCCAACATAATTAGACAACATAACTAAAAGCACGTCAGTGAAGGTTCAACTGGTTAAAAAAATGTAAATATGACATTTGTGTTTACGTCATCTACTAATGTGAGGAAGGTTACAGCAGATCTATGTGGAGTGATCATGGATGAATTATAGAGCCATGGGAGCTATAAGGGGACTGTCGGCATGGAAACTGTTCATCGGTAATGTGACGTTTAGATGTTTGCTATGTTACTACTGAAAAAACATCTCAGGAGAGAACTTTTCTACTTTCAGTAAAATTAAAAAATCCAAACCAACCAAAAAATCTGCCAGTTTGTAACTTCAGTTGAAATGAATGGGCTGCCATCTTGGAATAACACACAAAGGCATCCATTACACATTATTTCACTGATCTACAGTTGTTGATGGTGGTAATGCTAAAGAAAAATGGCAAAACAAAACACACTGAATGTGCTTGTGTTACATAACGACGATTATTTACCCATCAACCCAGACCCCTGAAGACAAGCTCTTATTGTAGTCTCACTTACCCTCACCCCCTTACCCGACCACCTACATCAAGTAACACTGGGTCTGATTGTTCAGTCGACGTGTTGATGTCTCTCTCTCTGAGACAAAAAGCACACCTGAGAGGAATTATTCAATGGCTGTCTGTTGTTTACATAAACATGTCAGTTTTTTTGGTGATGGTGGTACAGAACATGTGGTGTTCGGCTAAGTGGCTGAGGACAATAAATAAAGTAACCCGTGAACTCCTCTGACCTCAGCCGAGAACCGGAGGTGAAGCTCACATGTCGAAGTCTCTGTTTAAAGGAGGTATATGAGCTCATTACAGTCTCCAGGGAAGCTCCATGAGCTGCTCCTGCAAACAGATGATCTAGCCAGAGATGTCCCAGGATGATCTAAAGGTTCGGTATTTGGGTCCATCTTGGCATATTTTACTGGATCAGTATAAGCTAAAATAAAGCTCAAAATCTGATTTATTTTTCACTTCACTGAAACTGACTGTTTCGTCACCTCAGCCTGCTCATGTTGCAGCGCTGCTCTCCTTTACAACATCCAAGGTGAACTCTTCTCTCCATGTGAGAGTGAAAATTAGAGTGTGAACGTGAAAAATTATACGGTGGCACCTGTGATCAACTCTGTTCTGACACCCAGGTTGGTAAAACAGAATTGCTGAAATTGCTGAATTCAGACGGTAACAAAGCTGTTATCTCTCCTCTCTTATGAGCAAAGAGCAGCATACAAAACACTCAGCCAGATTCTCATTTTAGCCAGCAGAGACGTTTGTCATTTTAACGGGTTAAAGTGACAGTTAGCGTTGTCTGTCACTTTAACCCGTTAAAATGACAAACTTCTCTGGTGGCAGATCGTATCAGCGGTCATTAATTAACATAAATTCTGTCAGCAACTTCATGGTGGAACAAATTCAAACTTGATTGTTGTCTGTTTTGTTTGTGTCTGAACTTTGTAAAAGATCTGTACCACATGTAGTGCTATAACCACATTAGTGTCATGTCGGTGTCAGGAGTCGTTTTTCTTCCAGTTCCACTTTTATCCATATCATATCAATAAGTTAAGATTATCAACTTCAGTATTTAGACCAAAAGGCTTGCTTAAAATGAGGTGGGCTGAATTTAGAAGTCTACAACTCTTCTGTTAATGTGTCAGAAATATATTTATTCAACATTTAGGTGTAGCTGTGTAAGTATCCGATTGGACTTTGTATCAGCAAATATCCAATACTGAATGGATTGAATTGAGATTAGGGACCTCCCTAATTTCAATTTGCAGGCAGGCAAATCAAAGCGGGCCAGAAATGGAGCCCTGTGATAGACAATCACAGTAAAATACATTATTAATCTTTATTAAGCTACATTTTGACATGAAAGACCATCCAATCCTAAAAAAGCATCTAATGAGCAGTAACTCACATGTCTGTGGAAGCCAAGAGCAGCTGTAGTTTATCAAGAGAACCATTCTGTCAAAATCTCTTTCACCTCCTGCTTATCTCATGAACCAACTCCTAATATTCACACAACACTAGTGAAAAATGAATTTACTTAAGATTCAGTTAAAATTTGCAACACATTTAGATGCAAACATGGCTACTGACAGCATTGACTGCAATAATTTTTAATCTGTCTATTCTCTTTTCTGTTATTTAAGAAATATTTTTACTGAACAGTAAAAAGGCCAAATCAAAGATCAAAGAGAGTAGTATATATACTGTATATATGATGAGTAGGTCCCAGGTTTGACTCCTACCAGTTCCACCCATGAAAATAACAAATTTGAATGATTATGCTGTATCTTTGTAGAGGTTTCAGCAGTCCAAGTGAATCTAAGCTTATTTATTCAGGCTTTAATCATGCATGCAAGCTTAACTTTGCTTCAATTAAATGTTTGTTTTGGTCTGACAGCAGCTACAAGCTTGTGATTGACAGAACCTACAGGTCTGTTGGTACATTCACTCTCCCTCGCTCTCTCAAAACCTATTTTATGCTTGTTTGTGTGTTTTTCTGTCCGTGTGCAGCAGGTAAACGGGCTGTAAACATTGTTCGTGTTTACGGACGTCATCACCATTGTTGTGTGTGTGTCTCCTCCTCCCAGCAGACAGCTGCTCTATGGGGTTTTCTGTGTCTGGAGGAGATTCTGCTCGGTAACCCGTCGTCATGGAAAAGACACCTGCGCTGTGATTGGTGGAGAGCTGCAGCTGGAGGTGTGGGGTATCTTCTGTCAGACAGATGAGGTGGTCAGCTGTGTTACATAACAGCTCTCTGTCGTGTTCAAGCTCATTGAGGAGATGGACAAATGAACAGAAACTCTATGATTATAAAAGTTCAGCCTACATCAAAAGCTGAGCATCATGAGCTGCAGATTTATTGCAGAGTTGTTGCATTAGATTGCATTCAGATGTTATTTTGTCCATCTGCTACATCGACAGTACAAACTGCACAAAAGATTCCTGTTGTTTTGAATTTGGTTATAATAATGTCAATACCAGTCTGCTGTTAGAGATGTTTCTTTCAGAATATTCTCATGGAACAAGTTTTTTGTTGTCTGATGCTACCACTGGTGCTCAAAAGTTGGACATTTTCTAATTCCATTAATTACACATTAGATTTCAGTGTCTATCTCTCTCTGTCAGTTCATGTTCACATAACTTTCCTATTTTTTATCTTCCAATGTGGAAAATGAAGTTTTAGAAAAACTTGATTATTCCTGAAAGGAATTTGATTTGCGTCTTGGCCACAGAAAAGCACAAACACACACATTTAATATAATTTTTATAAACTTTATATTAAAGGTGGCCATATACATTCTAAAGTCATTCTTGATGTTCAAATCCACATCCTCCACATCCCTAATCCCTGACCCAACCAGCAACTGTACTGATCCTGAGTATAAAACAAAGATTTCCTGTTGGCTTTGGTTTGTCAGTGTTTGTCCGATGATGTGAAAACAGGAAAATTTAAAAAAAAAACCACAATACTTGGAAATGTTGATGAGATCAAAATCTGAGATTGTCCTATTGAGAAAATTGACAGCATGGGCTTAAAATGTTGAATCTGATTTCCAACTTGACAACACGTTGTATGAACCACTTGTTGTTATGAACACTGCTCACACTCTCATTATACCATCACGTCCCTTTCTCTTGCCTCTTTCCTCACGATGTCCCTCATTTTCTTCCACCTCCTCCTCATCCTCTCTGCAGTGTCCTCCAGGGTTGACCAGGGGAGCCTTTTATACAATTACTGCCAGTGGAGAGCCATAATTTCATTCTCCCTCTCTCTCTGTTGGTGGGTAGATGAGAATAAAAGGGGGCGCAACACCTGGAGAATACATAATGGATCAGAGAGCGTATAGGTTAAAAATAGCTGAGGACAAGGAGGGAGGGAGGGAGGACACGACTCTGTCCTCCTCCAGCAGAGAGGCCTGTGGTTTACATTTGAACCTTGTGTTGCTCTGAGAGAGGAGCGGATGGTGATTTTTTTCCTTGGAAGACACCACTTTGAACCCAGCGCTGGCTTCTCGATAAGATGCTGCGGATTAAAGTCAGATGTGCGGCGCAGTTGGCGGTTCTTCCTCTGTCATTCAGTTCAACCGTGATGAATAAGTGGTCTCACTGTTTTATGACGAGCAGAGGATGTGGACTGAAGAGTTCTTCGAAAGCTGAGATCTTTACACACACAGAACTGAAATTGTTCTTGTGTAACAGCTCGTTGAAACTGAAGACAGAAACACGAGAAACATAAATATACAGTTGGCCTGTTTGTACATTTGTCTTGTAGTCTGATTAAAAACCTGAGACCTCATGCATGAGTTTTTTCATTTTAACACAATCTTATGATACAAAACAGACATTTGGTGCAGTGGTTTACTCTCTACCCTACCATGTTCATGGTCAGCAGTTGAGATCCAACTTGTTTGAGAGGTTTAAAGCACTGACAAGTCCTCCAGTCTTCCTTAAACCTTTCATACAGATTTTTTTTTTTTAAATTAGCATAACATGTTAATCAGTGAGCTTTATACATGCTGGTATGTGGATTTGGACATGTTCCCTTTGGACAGAACCCGGTTTCCCCCTGTTTCCAGTCTTTATGCTAAGTTAAGCTAATCAGCTGTGGGTGATAATTAACAGTGGTATCAATCATCTCATCTGACTCTTGGCAAGAAATATATTTCACAAAATGTCTAATTATTTCTGTAATAGAAAATATATAAAAAATGTTGAAACTGCATGAGGACACTCACTTAAGTAAAAGTAGAAATACTGAATTCAAATCATTCAAATTCATAATGTAAAGTGGTGGAGTAGAAGTATAAAGCAACATTGAAACTAATTTTAGAATCAGAATCACTTCTCTAAAGTACAACTAAGTCAAAATTAAGTACTGAAGTACTGTACTTAAATGTACTTAGTTACATTCCACCACTGGTAACATGTGGTTAAATACGTGTCTGAGTTACTGATTTCTTTTGCTTCAGGACATATCAGCCTCTGAGGGGATGAAGTCCTCTCTCATCCACAACTGGGAGGCAGTCCTGGGACTCCCATCAGTAGGAGAACTGACTCCTGTTTTCATCAATCCACAAGTATTCTGACTGAAGCCCAGCATGTGGCCGTCAGGCCTTCACAGCCTCAGAAGTTCGTCAGTGATCATCGGCCTCGTCTCCATGTTCATCAGACCCTCTGAAGGGAAGATGGCTGAGTAGGTAACAATGCACAGTTACATAGTTTTCATCTTTGGTGTTGAATCCAAAATGCTCCACACATTTCTTTCAAGTTTCACTGCAGCTCAAAATTCAATACGTATAAGGAAATAGATCAGAAAAGTACACATAAAATATTTCATATATAAGTGATGGATCATTGCACAGACGTAATTGCACAGATACTGAAATACAGATATGGCATGTAGCATTATATTTAATAAAATTAATTAAATAGTCAGCTGTTGGAATGAAGGACCTGTGGTAGTGCTCCTTCTTACATGGTGGGAGTAGCAGTCTGTTGCTGAAGGAGCTGTTTAAGGCCCCCACAGTCTCATGCAGGAGGTGAGAGGAGTTGTTCATGATGGATGTCAGCTTTGCTAACATCCTCCTCTCAACCACTTCCTCTATAAAGTCCAGGACAGAGCTGAACCTCTTGACCAGTTTGAAGTCTTTTTCTGTCTCTCTTCCGTGTGACTGGATGTTACTTTCTCTTTTTCGTTACTTCGATTTATGTTTCTCAATTATACTAGACCAACACTGTTACCCTCTCCATCACACAGAGAGCCTGTTGCGTCCTCTTTGTAGCCTAAATGTTGTTAGGCTAATGAGTTTCCTTATGTCCGTTTATAGAGAGTCTGAATTAATCAGCCTTTAAGTGATTAGGAGGTTCAATTTAATCTACAGGAGTTTCTGATGACTTGAGTAACATGTTTTACAGCCAAAAAGGAAATTAAATCCTGAGTGAAAGGAGCTGAAAGCGTCTCCTGATGTATCCACAACTTTACAGCAGAAACCGAGAACTAAATCAACTCAGAATTAGCGGTCAGGAATGTCAAAAAGACAAAATCTCATACAAACAATAAATCTTTCCACGTCTGAAAATATATTCCTATATAGGAATATATTCCTATTCCTATATGTGCAATATCTGCTCTAAACAAAGTATTTCATGACTTACTTCACAATAGCGAAAAGGTTTCAAGGATGAGAATTATTTTCTTTTTGGATTAAAGCCGATTTTCTGCTTGATGCAAGAGGTTAACTGGAGTACTGCTATAGATACCTGCAGTGAAGGTTTTGATTTATAGTTCAGATCCACCACATCATTAGTGTCCAGTGTTGGAAAAGCAAAAGTTGTTTTCATGGGTCATCTTATATTCGTGCCAATAAGCTATCATCAAGTAGAGTTTCATCATATTTCTTCTATGTACGTTGGAAAGCTTATGTTCCAAATGTTGTATTATTTATACTGAGACCTCTTCTTCCATGTATAAAATATCTGATCTAAAAAGAACGACCCCTCTCACTACAGCTTCTCTCCCATCAGAGCAGGGTACATTTTTTTGTCTTATTATCTACCTATAGGGAGGTCAGTCTTTAAACTGATGGTTCATTTCACACCTGAATGATTCAAAAAAATGTGAAATTGAAACCAAAGCCTGCTCTCCTGACTAACCTGCAGTCTAGCAGCTCTGATGTGTTGTCCTCATTAGTCTGCCCAGCACACATTCACATTTAGATGAGGTTTAACCATTGCCAAAGTCTTGAGATTGGCGACTGTCCCAGCGATGGAGGAAAAATCCCACGTTCTTCCTGCCAGCAACCAGAACTAACAGTCGATGCAGAAATCAGATTCTTCTTTTTCCCCTTTTTTCTTTAATAAATCTCCGCAGACCAAGCGGAGTCCAAGAATTACACTTGGCACATCCGAGATGGGCTGGAAAGGTTTCAGCCGTAAACCGTAAGCTTTCAGTCAATCTGATAGACCTCCCAAATCATCCAAATCTCAGTACCCCTCCACCTCTTCCTCCTCTTAAGGAACGGTTAACTCCTGGGTTTTGAATTTTTTGTTTGCAAGAGCTCAAAGCATTCATCTTCCTGGCTCCTAACAAAAACAGGACGGAGCTGTGTAACCGGAGAAAAGAGAGTTGCAGTCATTGAAGCTTCAACACGAGGCCAAAATGAGAAACAAATGGCTGCTTCTCTGTTAGCCATCGCTGCTGGCTCAAGTCCTGGACTCCTTATCCTCTGGAGGTTGGCATCTGTTCCCTCCAGCAACATAAAAAAACCTGCATCAGCATAAAGAAAAGAAAAGACTGACACTCTTCCATTCACAAGGTATCACATCACATGTTAACTCTGCCTTATCAGGTAGGACTCACCGGCTTCAGGTCCTGCCAAGACGAAGAAAGGATTGGGTTTAAAATAAACTAAAGAATAATGTGAAGGAAGAACAAATTAACTTATTACAGCTAATGCAAAGGTCATTTTTCAGCTCTTTTAAACTCCTCATTATACCAGTAAGCTCAAAAATATATCTTATGCAGAAGTTAATTTATTTCACCTTTGGCACCAAGGAGCATTTAGCTACCAGTAAGGTAATGTGGTGGCCAAGAGACAATCTGGAGAAAGGGCAGCCAAGCCACACAAGTTACTTCTGCTCAGTTGGTTACTTCCACGATTGGTTGGTTCTTCATGGTGAGACTTGTTTTCAACATTGCTTGGCTTTGGCTTTTGGAAAATACCAAGGAATACCAGAATCTGGATGAGGTCACTTTGACCTGGCTCAAGGGGACTTTCCGTAGAAGTCACGACAGCCTGAATTTTTCCGAGGAAATGATGCTGCACTTTTTATCATTAGAATAAACAGGTGTTCCCATGTTCAGATCAGATCAGGTCAATATGATGAACTAGTCAAGTGATTAACTAATTCTTCCACTGCAAAAAGTAACAGACTAAATCGTAGTTTCTCAAAGTGTGGCCCTCAGAAACATTTGGTATGGTACAGAAATGTGTGCATTATAGTTAAATCTGCGGTCAATTTTAATACTTTCAGTAGCCCACATTTAATACACTATTCGTCAATCTATACCTCTGCTGGCTGCATGGCAACTAGTAGCACCCCGCAAGTGTCATGGTAATTATATTATGTTATGTTCTACTGCTTTTATTCAAACACATCTGCAGTTTAATGTGGAAATGAGGTGGAAAAGCCACTACAGTGAAAATTAGGTTTCAGGAACAATGGATGAACTCTTACTTTGTTGGCGGCAAAACTGATCTGGCATCAATCGTCAATTAACGCCATTATGACACCAATCACAAATCCTACAACAGGTTTGATGGGTTTTCCTGTGTAGCCCTTAATCATATGCTGGCTCCCTGAATTGGACTCTTGGACTAAATTCATTTACAACCCTTATTCCAAAAAAGTTTGGACGCTGCGTAAAACGTAGATTTAGCCCAGAGGACATGATATCCATGATTTCCAAAAACAATTTGAAATGTGGACTCGTCAGACCACAGCACACTTTTCCACTTTCCGTCAGTCCATCCCAGATGAGCTTGGGCCCAGAGAAGTCAGCAGTGTTTCTGAATGTTGTTGATATCTGGCTTTCTCTCTGCATGGTCGAGTCTTAACCTGCATTTGTAGATGCATTTACGAACTGTGTTCACAATAATGTCGGTTTTCAATGCAGAGCTGCCTCAGGGGTCAGAGGTCATGGGCATTGTTGGTTTATGGTGGTAAATACTTAATAAATACCTAATACCTAATAAAAATGTGTGTAGTGAAACATCGTTCTGAAACTGTTTGTAGTTTTTGTGGTGACTCTTGTCCCATCATTACTTGTGAATGACTTTCGAGGATGCCCCTTTCATACCCAGTCATGATACTATCACCTGTAATAAAGTTTGTCAATTTGAACATTAAATATCTTTTTGAATGAATTGAATATAGGTAAAAATAAAAATAAAATAAAAATCAGGGTTGTACAATACTACTGCTCAGTTTGGTTCCCTGAGTAACAAGAGTGTAGATCAGGTCTGACAATCAGAGGGCTTATTACGAAGAGTAAAGCTGATTTGTGAGGCTGCAGGTACCGTCTGGTGGATCTCAAAGGGTCAGAGGTTACTGTGACATGCTGTCATGAGAGGCGTGTGACTCTGACTGACAGATTACAACATGCAGGAGAGGATTTAAAGAATACACTAAAGCTTTCCATTGAAATAAGTAATATAAAACAAAAGCAGTTGATTCGTGACGTGGTAAAAGAAAAAAGAAAAACCTCTAATGGAAAAGGAAGTGGGCTCGGAGTCATGATGAGGCAACAGTTCGTGCAACTGTTTTTGCTTTCAGCTTTTCCTGGCCACATTTCCTCCCTGGACGGCCGAATGAAATGCTTCCAGCTCCAGCAGATAAGAGACTTCAGCGTGCTGATCGGGCCATGCTCATTTTATGCCTGGTGTATTTCTTTGGCAACAACATCACAACCAAATGTCCTCATTTCACTGGAATCCAGCAGAGTGGAGGAGTAAGTGGGTGTTGGGCGGTGCCTCTGGGTTTATCAATCAGGTGTTTCCATCACCCGGGATTACCTGACCTACTTCAGCTGTGTGTTTTAAGATGACAGTTGGAGGAGAACGAGCAAACAGAGCCTCTGTACTCTCTACTATCCTTACTGTGAACTCTGACCCTTAAAAACAAGAATCCATTAACAGCCGGCTGGTAAACAAACACGTAAAGGTGCTTACGTTCCTCTGGGTTTTAGATCTAACACTCATTCATTGAGCTGAATGGCTCCTGACAGTCACCAAGTGATTAGAGAAAAAGCAACTACTGGTCCACCACGAGGGAGAGGGGGTCACGGTCACCATGTTTACATGGACAAAATATTCAGAGTTTTGCCCTTATTCCGAAAAAGACAATATGAAACACAGACTACAACAGCACAACAACGTAAAGCTTGTGGAAATACACCAAAGATGAGCCACCTGTGGCCAGAGAAGACAGCTGTAGCCCTACAACAAAAAAACAACCAAAACTGTATTTAAATCAAGCGACAAAGAACTAATGAAGCTTGTGGCTGATATGTGGTGGACCGTGGATAAAATATAGATGACATTGAAGAGAAAGGACACAAATCACCAATTTTGTGGTGTAATATATTGAGCAGTGTTGGCAGGGAGTAATAAGTAAAGTAATGAGTAATAAACTTTTTGAGACTGTCTATCACACCTGTGGTTGGTGGAATGTAACTAAATACATTAACTCAAGAACTCGACTTACTTACTTGTACTTTACTTGATTGTTTTCTTTTCATGCCACTTTCTACTTGTACTCCACTACACCTCAGAGGGAAATATTGTTTTACTTTACTCCATTTATCTGACAGCTTTAGTTACTTTACAAATTATGTCTTTGCACACAAAACATATGAAGAGTTTATAGAAATATGATATGTGTGCGCCTGCGTTACACAGGGGTCAATACTGTATACTCTAAATCCAAAATAATCCCATGTAATCTTACTCAGCCTTGACTGGAAGAGCATGTGTGTGTGTGTGTGTGTGTGTGTGTGTGTGTGTGTGTGTGTGTGTGTGTGCGTGTGTGTGTGTGTGTGTACATGCAGTCAGTCAGTTTGTTTAGCTTCACCATAACCGACCAATCCAAGGCCAAGCAGTGTTTGTAAACAAAAGTCACATGACTCACAATTTAGAGAATCAAAGCCAAGATATAACTGATTATTTTGTTGCTACATTTTCCATGAGTCTTAGCAACTAGTGCACTCAGACCTCATCAGAGTTGTGGTTTCTGAGATAAAAATACTTATTTTGTGTTTAAAAGGGAAAATAATAACAACAATGGCTTGTAGACAGTCTGGTTGTGTCATGATCTTCACTATATTTGGATATTTTTAGAGAAATAAGCAGACACCAAATAGAAACAGATGTATTGTTAGATCTACAGACTTTGCTCTCACACAGCTACATTATTTTGTCCCTGTATAGTTTCCTCCTACCCAGCTCTTTCATCAAGAGGAAAAATCCAAACACAAATCCAGACCTAACGGTCTGGAGTCCCCGCAGGAAGCCTGCGAGTCGCTCTGCATGTCTGATTAGAAGATTACGTCTGTTTTGCATTATTAAAATGAAACCCTCAGCGGGGAGAATCCTTCTGCTGCTTCAGGCAGTGACACCATGTGAGCGTGGGCGCAGCATGTGTGTGTTTATACAGCACACCTCGTGTGTCACATCACGTGAAAGCAAATTCATTTTCTGTGATTTCCATGTTTTAGCTTCTGATGAGGAATTACTCATCTCCCGTTCAGTATCTGCTGCTGATGAAACCTGAAGCTGTGATGTCCTTTACTCAACCATAAAAACAGGTGGATGAATAAAAATGAGAGCCAACTCTTCTAACCTCAGATCCTTACTGCTAGGGAGGCACAAAAAAAGAAAGTCCTGGACCGCCTTGGTAGCCAAATGGTTACAGTGCATCACGCTTGACTGCTTCCATTCCAGCCAGTGACCTTTGTTGCATGTCATACCCCTCTTTCTCACCCATTTTCCTGTCTGACAAACACTGTGTTTGTCCTTAGGATGGTGCCAGAGGAAAGACTGAATCATAAGTGTTTATGGTATGGTGGCTATTTCAGGACATCTCAGTTTTAAACTGTCTAATGGATGAAATACATGGGACACAGCAGCTACAGCATGCTTGCAGCAGAGTGCGTCCATCTATCATCCTCACAAACACACGCAGTTCATCTCTTTTTTTTTCTCTGAGGACAGATGTGCTCCAACCGCCCTCCAACAGGTCAAAACTACAAACTGTGTAAAAAAAGTTTGCTGTTTACAACTGATTAAAATAAATTCCTCATTGTACCAGAGGCAGAGCAATGAACCGCCTGGGTGTTTTTTGATTTTACATTAAAATAAATCGATGTGTACTCATGATCCTGTCGTTAGTGTGACCTCTGCAGCTTTCCTTCAGAATGGATGTTTCAAAACACCCATGCAATCAACCAGCTTCATTTGCTCGACACATACTACTTAACTAGATGTCTGACTAACTGACTGACTACAGATTCAACATGATGAAACTATTCACAGTCAAGTCAGTCTAACAGTTGAGCGTGTGCTCAGTTATAGTTCACTCAAACACATGAGTTTTAAACTTAACCGCATCTTAACCGCATCATAGGTGAGCTCCGGTACAAATAGCACCACGCCTCTGCCAGTCCAATATAACATTGCATGACGTGCTGTACGTGCACATTTTTGGTGGGTTGTTAATTTGAAAAAGAACGCCCTGTTGTAAAAGAAACTGGTACATAACAAAGTAACCAAAACCTTTAAATTTTGGTGTTTGTGGCTGTGGTTACCATTTTAGCATGCTAATGTGAAGATATCACGGTTAGCATGCTGAAATGTAAATGTTTAGTATATAATGGTTAGAATGTTAACATGCAGGCAGTGATTAATCTCTATAAATGAATCTGTAGGAAAAGTACCAAGACTTTGGCACCAGAAGCGCCAGAAGTTTCTGTTTGTAGTCCGAGTTGTGTTCGCCAATCACGTTTGAGCAGGCTTTGGTTCTAGCAGTCCATGTGGAGAGCAGAAGAGGCGTAACGCATTGGTCAAAATTCAAATCTCAAAACCTATTGGCTACTGTCTGATGATGATTTATCTTTTTAAGCTTTTTTTAAAACTGCATTCTTATACAGATATCTGTTCATGGAAATTTAGAAAGGTGTCTTTCATGTCATTCTCATGTATCAAGTTGCTAATTGGACTGCAGAGAAAGTCTTGGCCCGGATGTCCATTATCTGGCTACAGTAGAAGCCCATGACACTGCTTGTTGCCCCCAGAGACTAAATCGTCGTCAGACCACAGCCGATTGGGTGGTGATTCATTTGAAAGATGTCATGAACTGAAGCGTCAGACAAGTGCAGCCAAAGTTGTTAGGATTCATCTTATGGCGACCATGAACATTTGCACACACTTTAATGGTGTCTCTAAACTTGGGAGTTATTGGAAGGTGTAGGTTGTGATTTTAGAGTCTGAAATGTGTTTCTCCTCTTCTGACATGCTGGTCACAACGCCCACAGATGCACCAGGAGCCAAATTCAGATCTGTCAATAACACTGAGCCTCCCAACAGAACTGAACTGTGAGAGTTTGATGATACAGGTGTGAAGAGTTCTGGTTTTATCAGATAAAAAAAAAAGACAAACACACAAAAGCATCGACTGCCATCTCAGCTCCTGTAATCACTGCCATGTGCTGCACAGAGGTCAGAGGTCGTAGAGATGCTAGCACGCTATGCTGGCAGGTTCTCATTAGCCAGAAAGGTCAGCTCAGCCGTGTGGGAGAGAAAGGTCTGTTTTATCCCAGAGGATTGTGGGTAAGAAGGAGAAACATAGTGAGATAGTGAACTGGACAGAATGAATCTTTTTTTTTTTTTAAGTTGCTGGTAAAAGGTCAAAGTTCAACCTGGTTTATCCTGACAAACTACGCTCAGGTTCAGCCGACATCACTGCATTTTCCCAGGAGCGTCTCACACAAATACACTTACTGTTGACCCTTTTATTTCTTTTGTAAGTTTTAAAATACTTTTCACTCCCCACCTTCATTTTGTTTCATTTTACCATGTGATACTTGAAACTTGTCAGGACATCCACTAAAGTTAAGTCTCCATATTTTTCTCGGGGGTGAATCTGGATGGAAGGTTACAAGGTCAAACTTGGCATTCCTGAACAGCAGTGTGTGGTTTAGACACACACACACACACACACACACACAGTGGCTGGCAGGAATAATTTGCCGTCACATCACGGAGTCGTGATGTGGGTGAAGGCTGATCATTAGCAACGTGAACTCACTAAAAATAGATCAGAGGAGACTGTTGTTTTTTATGTGTTTATTTTATCTGTTTTATATATTGGTGTGATAATTGTGTAAAAATGTAAAGTTTCAGTAACATATCTGTGCAGTTGCTTTTTTTTACCTTATGTCTTTATGTCCAAGGCTTTTTACATTCTCAGTCTTTTATTCCTTTTCTGTCAATCCATCCTCAACAAAATATGTTGCGCCCTGTTTTACGCAGGTTATTTTGTTTTGATGTTTTACTATTTTATTGTTTGCAGTCGAGTGTGAGGCGGTTGATGAGGCCTAAGACCTCTGAGTGGTTCTCTGCCAGAAACCGTTGGATTGCTCCGGCCGGGTTGGGAGTGAGTTGCTGCCTTAAGCAAAGGAGTGTAAGTATCTCTGGGTCTTTTTCAACAGTGAGGGTTAAAAGGGTGAGACGAACAGGCGACAGACTTTGTATTGGACTGTTGTAGTGATGAGGGAGTGGATTTGGAAGGCAAAACACTCAATTTACCAGTCGATCTATGTTCCAACCCTCATCTGTTGTCATAAGCTTCGGGTAGTGACCAAAAGAATGAGATTGCGGATACAAGTGGCAGAAGTGACTTTCTTTTGTAGGATGCCTGGGTTCAGCCTTATAGTCTGATGTCCCTGAGTCAAAATAAAAACAAAAATCTGGTTTCTGACCTGAACATGAGAGAACATGGAGACCTCTGCAGCTCCACGTTTCTATTTACACACACACACACACTTGACGATCACACAAACATGCCTGGAAATCCAAACAACAGCTTGTTTGGAGGAGCTTCATCACTTCCTGTTAACAACACTCCCTCTCTTTAAAATCCCCCTCAGACCCCCTGATCCTCCACTGCTTCTAAACCCCAGACTGAGACCCCCCCAACATCCAACACCCGTCTCTCCTGGAAACTAAAGCCGAGGGAAATGTGTGTATGTGGGAAACTCCACCGAAGCTCCACCAACTCCTTACTAATCCCCAGAGTCTCCCACAGCTCAGGAGTGTGTGTACGTGTGTGTGTGTGTGATGCTAAAGCGAGGGTCCTGCACTGTGTGAGTGAGCCCACCCATATTTCATGTTTTCTTGTTCTGCCCGGCTGCACAGTCGCCCCTCAGGAAGGAAATCCCACCTCTAAATCACCCAGACATCATCATCCTCCTGACCGACCAATCACATGACCCAGTTTGTGTTGTGAGCAGCCTACGTTTTCCCGCAGTGCAAAAGGGCCTTTATTGGAAATTCTTGCCAAGTGCTAACGTAGAATTTGTCTTTATGGCCCTGGTAGATCATCGACTGGTTCATCATGAAATTTCTGCAATTGACACCCAAATATTATGACACGAGTGTAATCAAATAAAGTCCCTTGAAGGTGAGGTGAAGAGGAGGGAGATAAACACAGAAACCCTGTTTACTTTCTCCTTAATCACAGCGTGAAAGTGGGTGTCAGATTGTTGGTTTTGGAAAGTTACAGACATTGTTTGACACAGCGATGTGTGTGAAAAGAGCTGATTAGAAACCCAGTTTCCCAAATATGTGGACAAGAAATTGATATTCTTCCACTTCCAATCTACCTCAGGAAATGACGTGTCATTTAAAAAAATCAGCTTAAGTTAACTACTTAAAGGTCCAGTGTGTCAGATTTAGGGATATCTCTTTAGATTGAATCATTTTGAAATGTTTTTGTTACCTTAGAATGAGCCTTTCATATCTACAGATGCTTCTTTAACGGAGTCCGGCATGTTGACCTGCGATGTTTCTACAGTAGCCCAGAACGGACAAACTAAACTGGCTCTTGATAGGGGCTTTCGTGTTTTTGTTTTGCAGAAGCATTCTCCTTCACGCTAACAAGGAGATGATGAGGTGATATATGTATGCTAAAGTCCTAGCACAGATGTATATTGTAATGCTTCGTTCATCGTAGAGGGGTTTAAGCCAGGGGTGGCCATATTTTCAAACCCCCAAACCAGGACCTGAAGGTGTACCACTGTAGGTGTGTTCATCAAGATGGGGTACAGTTATTCCAGCACTTAGCAAACCTTACAAGCGCACCTTTCCACACCATGGGCACCATAAATGCAGCATTTTTGTTGCTGAGCCTTATGGAGCTCTTTACAAAAGACCAGCTTTCTCTTTGGCATGACAGCTAACTGTTAGCATACTGACAGGCTATGTTAGAAAGAAACACTGAAAACAAATGTAATTATTATTTTAACTGTGGTAAAAAGCCAGGAAAATTTGGCAGAGATGAAATTCTGGGACATTTTAGTGTTTTACAGATATTTGTTGAGACTCAGGAGTCGGACGCCCAGTTTGAAACTGGAACACCTGGTCACCATAGTTTAGGACCAAATGTCTAACAATGAAGTCTAACACATCTCTGCACATGCTAAAGGGCCAGCGCAGGGCCGCCTATAATCATGCTAAGCTGTTAGCATGGAGCGACTGTTAGCATGGATCAGTGGAACATGATGGATGATTTTGGTGCTGTTTTAATAAAACAAGAGTACGTTGACCGTTTTTTTTGTTCTAAATAGGAAGATTTATAACCAAAACTGCAAACACACAACAAAATAAAAAGCAAGAGCACAATCACAACTTCTTAACTGAACCCTGAGTTAGAGGCAGGCCTCCACACACAGCTTTATGGAGTTTACTTATGGTCCGCTGGTATTAGTATTCCCATTGACACGCTCCATTTTGTGGGATCATACAGCTCTGGTCCTCTTTGTCTCAGCAGCTTCAGCCATGCTAACGGTCCTCAGTGGAGGCTTCACACAGAGAGCCGCCATCTGTGGAGAGCAGGACGCTGCCAAAGCAAACACACACACACACACACACCCGAACTGAAAGATACCTTCAAAACACACACAATAAATGTGATTTGGAATAACATGGTCATTGATCGAGGACAGATTAAAGACCTCATCTTGCATCATCTAACATCTACTGCATCCAACAATTTCCGTGAGATTACTAGTTTTCTAAAACACACAGTGATTGGTCAGGTGTGTGGAGCTATACATTAGCTTTGATAGCTTATTGCTGGACAACCCTGTTCTTTACGTCTGGACCTATGAAGTGATCTTAGCACATGCTTATCGCTCATCAAAGCAACCACACTCGGGACGAAGCTAAAATCCTGCTGACAAATTTTCCATACAGAGGCGCTGCTTAGCTTGACTCGGTTAGCAGGTATACATTTCCATTAAAACCTACTATTAAAGGCTACTTGCATGAAGGTGTCTTTCACTGATGGCTCACTTGACTTGAGTCAATGACGTTTAAAAGCAGCCTACTGTACTATTGCACTGTGCAACATTTGTTGGGAGCTACTTATCATCATGAATTTTTAGGCTGTTGTTACGACTTTGCTTGGCATCTACTGCTTATTGCTGTAACAGAGGTCAGATGAAGAAATGGATGGAAGCTATCATTCAACAAACCCCATCTGACGTCACCACAACGCGCTTGCAGTCGGGTCTGGCATACTTTGACCCGATTCTGGAGATGGTTCATCTTGGACATCACTTGTTTAAACTGGCAATGGCAACACAAACCAACACAGCCAGTGTGCCAGTGGAGAAGCTCTGAAAGTGAGAGGCAAGTCTGGATGATTATTCAAGCGAGGGAGCTGGCAAAGGCAGGACTGCCAACATGGTGACAACCAGAGCCATCACACTCTGAGCTTCAAAACAGCTCAGAAACCTTCGGCCCGTTTTCATTTAAACAGTCTATGACTACGTAACTACTTATTAAAAAAAAATGTGTTCCCGTCAAGAGTGTTAACTCATTTTTGCAAAGCTTAGGACTTTAATTTTTCCATCGACCTTTTCTAATACGATAATTCAAAATGCATCAAAATATGCTGATGGAAAAATGACTACCATGAGTCTAAAATAAAATGTATAAATCTCCATCATATTACAAAGGGTTTAGAAACAGAAACATAATTTTGCGTTAAACTGAAACTTTGTGTTAAACTAACAGATTCAAGAACAAACATTGTTACTAACTGTAACCCGGGTTGTTCTGCTCATACTGACTATAAACAGGGTTTTTTTTCGGTCTTGTTGCATCAGTCTGACAGAGTACGTGGTTGTCTTGCTCTCCCATGATGCCGCAGGACAATTTAGATTAAACCATCAATGTGTGTGTGTGTGTGTGTGTGTGTGACCAGTACTGTGTGTTGTTCATTCATGCTGCTGTACGAGCTGCTGACTGTCTGTTTAAATCCTTAACACCATCAGACCTCAAAATATCAAGATATCACAGCCTGACAGGATGCAGACTCTGCACACACACACACAACTCGAGTGAGTGAATACGTGTGTGTGTGTGTGTGTGTGTGTGTGTGTTGGACTGTGACAGACTAAGTGTATTCTCAGAGTGTGTGTTTGTGTGTTTTGTGGATGCTGTGATGGACCAACAGCTACCCCTGCTGACAGACAGGAGTCACTGCTGCTCTCTTCAGCCTGCTGTACCCATAATGCCACAGGGCATGATACTTGTTTCAGTCTGTTTGTGTCTGTGTGAGTCAGCGTCAGTCAGACAGGAACATATTTATTTATATTTATCACTTTGACTTGAATCTGTGCTGATCGCTGAAGGGAAACGTCAGCTGCTGCAGCAAAGCAGATACAAGCAAACATCTTCTCACTTGTAGTTTTAAATTATACGTGCTGAAGTTTCAGCGTTTTCAGCAGGTGATTGGATTCAAGTCTTCAGGAGACTCGGGAATGTCTCCCTGGGCTTTGAGGGTCGGAGGATTGGGGAGCGACTCCTCAGACATCACTAACCTTAAGGTTGGTGATCACCCTTTGGACAACTTCATTCTTCTCCTCCTCTGCTCTGACTTTTTCTGTAAGCTTGAGGCAGCAGGAGGTTTTCTCATCAGCTGCTCTATAAACACCTTGTCCTTCCCCAAGGTGTCTTTGTCCAAGTGTTTTATGACTTCCTCTCTCTCTGCCTCCAAGCCTTCTGATGAGATTAGGTCTTTAGTGATCCTCCCTGCATGCAGTCTCCTCTCACCCTCTACTTGTTGTTTTGACCTTTTAAACTTCAGATTTCTGTCATTTACCTGCTGCAGATTCAGTTCTCATTCTTCACTTTGTCCTCTTTCCATCCTGGAGCTCAGACAGAACCTGCAGCACGTTAGAGGATTCATCGCAGGGCTGCATTACTTCTCCAGCTGCTCCTCCTCCTTGTGTTGTTGCCTCAGGGTCTTCATTTCCTCCTGTTCACTGCCTAAAGCTGCATTATTGTCTCATTGAGGAGATGCTCTTCCATCCACGACAGAGGTTCAGTTCCTCCACTTGTGCACAGGTGTTGTGGGGGTGTGAAATGTCTCTGGACATTACATAAATTATATGACCCACCTAAATAAATATTTCTCATCAGGTCCCTTTTGGAATTGAATCTTCTTCTTTTAATCATTATTAGCTTCCTCTTCTGCTTCTTCTTCAACAAATGAGTTGTCTGTGCAAGCACTATGTAACCTTTGACAACATGTCGGTCCAATTGAGCGTCACTGTTCAGATGCTTTGAGCTGACAGGAATTATGAAATCCATCATTGTTTTTCTCAAAGACTGTCATACTAATTGAATTAATTAACTAATCTCCTCTGACATCTTCAGACTGTCCTCCACTTGAGTCCACCGAGCAAAGACAGAATTTTTGACAATATTTTGAATTCTGTCCTCGATGATTGCAGTCAGTGAAACATCTTTAAACATCAGTTAGTATGATAATATAAGGTTGATGTTCTCTGTACACTGTGCCTGTTCAAATAAAGAAAAGATTTAAGAAACTGTGAGAAAAATAAGAAAATAATTAGAAAATCCTGCTTTATATTTAGTTGCACATAATATCACACACAACATATTTTGCTATATAAACACCTCTAAACAAATCTGCTTAGTCACGTCTAATTCATTTTTATTAACCTTTGTCAACAACATTCAGGCATCTAACCTGCAAATAAAAGTCTCCAGAAATAACCCGAAATTAAACTAAAACGCATCACATTATTTCAGAAAATATATTCAAACACTGACTGTCCCTCCATCACTGACTGTCCCTCCATCACTGACTCATTTATACTGAAAATATCTTTATTTCTTTACGTTTACAGTCAGGCATTCTACAGGCAGCTACAAGCTGTCAAACGGCGGGGTCCTCCTGGGTCCTTCCTGCCCTGAGCCGCTGCGCCAGCCTCCAGACAGACACCGACCACCGGAGAAAAAACCGTTAAATTCACCGGTAATCCTCCTCAAACCGACCGGGTCACCGGGAGTCATGATGGGCGGTAAGACCAGCGCGCTGGCCGCCGGGGTGTGCGGAGCTCTGTTCGTCGGTTACTGCATCTATTTCGACAGGAAAAGACGGAGTGACCCCAACTTCAAGAACAGGCTGCGAGAGCGTGAGTGTTGACCTCCTCCTCCTCCTCTCCTTCATCATCACAGGAACCTGGACCCGGTCCGGTCCGGTCCGGTTCAGTCCAGTTCAGCTCGGTTTAGTTTAGCCTGCTGGTTACGGCTGTCACAGCTTGTTTCAGTAGCATCAGGTTTGTGTTGTTTGATGAAGCTCTCACGCAGAGCTCCGTTCACCTGTCAGACATTTTCATGTCCTGATATTAAACGACAAGTTAACAGCACAGTTGAGACCTCACACGAGTCCACGAGGTCTTCGGCTTAATTCGGCCTAATTCGGCTTAAACTCGACCAACCAAGAAACAGCAATTCAGGGAGAAACTCATATTTTAGGCTGTTACCGTCAGGTCAGCTGTGCTCTTGAGTTTAAGTCCTTTAAACTTAAAGAGTAATAAATATTCACTGAATGACTTAATGAATGAGCTGAGATGCATGCCCCTTAGAGTATCACCTTTTCTAGCATCTGTGCTTTCTGCTGCAGTCCATTGTGAGTTTTATTCAAAGATTGAATGAAAAAGTCAATCCAGGTCATCCTGGGTGGCTTGAGCCTATCCCAGCTGACTTTGGGTAAGAGGCAGGGTACACGCTGGACGAGTCTCCAGCTCACAGGACTGACACATAGAGACAAACAACACCATTCACACTCACATTCACACCTACGGCCAATCTAGAGTCACCAGTTTACCTATTAAGTGCATGTCTTTGGACTGTGGGAGAAAGCCAGAGTACCCGCAGAGAACCCACGCGGACACAGAGAGGACATGCAGACTACACACAGAAAGACCCGGACGAGGTTCAAACCAAGAACCTTCTTGCTGCGAATTAAAAAGTATATTCTGAATCAGAGTAAGATGACAACACACTGATTTAAGAGATACTCCTAAATGTTGTTAAAATACCTCATGCCATCTTCTATCTGGTATTCACCTTGAACATATGAGCAAGGTCATGGTAAACTGACAGATTTTTCAATGGAGTTTGGTTTGACTTGTGTTTAATACTCGCTTGTAAGCCACTGGAAACCCAAATCCATAAATCCTTCTAACTGTGTAATTTATGGTTTCATGCACATAAGTATTAAGCATATAAAAAGTAATTAGTTTCAATCCAGGTTTGAACCATTGTCATTTGAGTTTTTGTAAACTTTCCTGGTATCTGTTTGAATTAGGTGTGGTTATGCTCGGACATTTATCACGCAATTAATTTTGTGAACCAATCATAAAAGATCCACTTTAGTTATCCCACCAAACCTAATAAATAAACATTATAAATTGTCAAGAAAGGAAATGGTCTTTCACCCGTTTTCCTTATTAAACAGAAAAATACAACTGTACGCCATTTGAATTAAATTTTCTCTCTTTTACCCAACAAGGATTAACTTAAATTGTTATTAACTCATCATAAAACACTTAATTTAATCAGAAACTCAATAAAACTTGCCATAAACGTCTTGGTTAGGTTAAACAATCACCAGCTCTGGTCTGAGTTAGAAAAATAGTAAAACTATTCTGGTAAAATTACTGTTTTTGTGAAAGTGTCTGAGAGAGTGTCGATAACGGCTTCAATCCCCCGTCAAAAAGTCCTGTCTGTCAGCATAATAAACCTTTTTTTTTTACTATTTCAAGCCAAATTTCCAGAAACATTAAGGGCACCTGAGGAGACAAGCAACAGTCTCATTCATGAAGCTGTTACACAACAACACAGTCAGCATCACTGTCCTACGAGCTGGGCTTTCAGCCAAATGCAGATGATGTGTTACTCAGTGAACGGTGACAGTTCAGTCTGTTATCACTGTGAGTCGAGGACCAGCAGGTCTATTAACTTCATTCAGAGCCTCCAGGTTCTGAAAGTTTAATGATTTTAACCCTACAAGGAGTTTACACTTGTTTTGATCGCCACAGTTGGTAACTCTTAAACAAGAAGAGACAAACTGGTGCTGGTTGAGCAAATGTGCAGAGAGACAATCATGCTGTGTCAGCTGTTTACTGCACCACTCACACCACTCACACCACAGTAACGTTTAAAGTCAAAGGAGTAATTAAGACCACGACAAAAACTGAACTTGGTGGTTTTATAGGGAGTTGTTTGCTGCAGCTGTTTGTTTGTGAATGTCAAATGGTGTTTCATTGAGTAAAAGAGTGATCATTTGGACTCTGTCTCTGATTGTTTGTGTTTTTGTTGCAGGGAGAAGAAAGCTGAAGGTAGCCAAAGAGAGGGCAGGCATGGCAAAGGTGAGCACAGACTCTTCATCTTGGTGCTAAACACTTACTGTGTTGCTACACTCAGTTTCCCAGGTATCACCTGTTCATTTCTCCTCCTACCATAAAGCGCAATGATTGTCGCCCCCTGCTGGCCATTAAGAAGAATGCAGATTTAAAACACTGTTAGCTTTTCAGACCTAGAAACTCTGGTCAATGGTTGAGATTAAGCCAGTTAGCCCCCACACCACCATTACTGGTCTAACATCAGCCAGATAACCCTGCCATCCGGTTGTCTAATACTAAGTAAGACCCGCTCTTTTGATGCTTGACAACCAATCAAAAATCTGTGACCATGACATTGTAGCGATAAATTCAGCAGCAGGTCTTCAGCCTTTGTGGAAATTAAGCGTTTGTTTGGAGAGTATTTGAGTCTGCTAGTTGTTTTTTTATCTGGATAAAGGTGAAGGGCTGCACCCAACGTACAGATAAAGTACAACGAGGAGATCACAGATCAGTTTACGCGACTCCTCTCAGCTCATGTAACATCTCAGACAACAGATGTACATAAACACATTGCTGTACATGACACTATGACTTTCTGTGAGGTCTGGCTGGTAAAAACTGGAGAGAAGGGTTCTCAGGTCTGCTTCCTCGTGGCTGAATGTTATTTGTCCTGCAGCTCCCAGACCTGAAGGACGCTGAAGCAGTGCAGAAGTTCTTCCTGGAGGAGATCCAACTGGGGGAGGAGCTGCTGGCTCAGGGTAACACCTCCACACACCAACACCTTCTTTTCATCCAGAGTTCCAGATGTGATTTTTATCAGCTCTCAGCAGTGGAAAGTTCTGGTTTCTGTGGAGTCTGTAAGTGTCTTTATGTTTGTGCTCCACAGGAGACTATGAGAAAGGTGTGGACCATCTGACCAACGCCATCGCGGTGTGTGGTCAGCCTCAGCAGCTGTTGCAGGTGCTGCAGCAGACTCTGCCACCGCCTGTCTTCCAGATGCTGCTCACTAAACTGCCCAGCATCAGCCAGGTAAACACACAAAACCTCATCACCTCATCCTCCAGAATCAGCCCGGGTAGCCTCACCCTCTCCCTAACTTGATCCAGGTAGCCGCAGACACCTGATTGGTTACTTCCACTCTGTTCATTAACTCTTTGTTGTGTTGTTTTCTGCTCCTGCAGCGTATTGTGAGTGCACAGAGTCTAAGCGAGGACGATATAGAATGAGAGGATTGAAACAGCCTGCGCCTCTTCCTCACGTGGTCTTCTACTCTCCATCACGACCTGCCAACGCCTCGGCCTCCATCACTCCGGCCGATGTCCAACACTTCCCATCAAGGCATCCGAAAGGGAATTAGTTTTTTATTCCTGGATTATCCATGACAGTAGTGTTTGTTTGTTTTTTTACTTAAATTACCCGTTTTGGGGTATTAAAAGTATCTCAATCATAATATCCAGAGAAATCCAAGAGCCTGTTCCCATTTCATCATCTTTAGATATGTACTAATTAACTGGACTGGGTGAAATCATTAATCAGCTCCTTCCTTCAGGGTGGTGTAGCACACATCCTGACAGCATCATCTACCAGGTTTACACTGTCTGACATGTCGTCAACCATCTTCATGGTTATTGTGATATCAGTAGTAGAAAGTTCACAACGCTTCACAAAGTATTTATTGTTTTGTTATCAGTCAACTTTCTGTTTGGTCTAGACTTGGAAACACTTTTTAAAAAGTGGAATGTTTTGTTCATTTTAAAGAGGACAAACCTCTTTATGAAAAAAAATAAAATGTGAACAAACGATGAAGTTGTTTTGAGTTTATTTTAAAAGAGCTGATCTGATCAACAGACGGTGAAGACCCACAGACAGCAACCTAGCACGGAGCTTCTTAGTTACTAAACATTACCTGTTGCCATCAATGTAATTTGAGGCATTTGGAACTTTTTTTTTTAATAAGTAGTGAACATTTCGTTTCATGGGAACCGTGCTCGCTCTGCACAGATCTGATGTAACCTTCCTCATAAATACATGAAACAAAAAACATTCAAAAGAGGAAACCCAGAAATAATGTTTCTGTCCTGCACAGGCAAACAAAGACTCAACTTTCTGTCTCTCTTCTATGTCGCCCTTTATTTAGTCAATCTCGAGCACTGACTGTATAAAAAAGTTTACATGGGAGTGTGTAGAGACTCAAGTGGTCAGGTGAGGAACTGCAGTTTTTGGCATTGGCGTCACTTCAGTCACTGGGGTGGCCACTTGATCTCAACCAATCGGCTACAGCCTGATGACAATTTAGCCTCTGGGGGCAACGGCTGATATTTCTAGGCTTCCAGTGTAACCAGTGCATATCTGGGGGCAAGACTTCCTCTGCAGTCTGATTACTAACTTAACACCTGAGAATGTCATGGACCCTCTGGCAGAATGCCATGGACTCCTCGGGGTCTGCCGGACCTTATTTGAGAATCAGCGCCATAGAGAATATAGCTCATGCTGCATCCAGCGGGTCTGTGGTGCATTCCTGACACGTCTATATGATATGTCAGGAATGCACCACAGACCCAATGAGGAAGATTCAAATGTTGACAGTATTGGGACATATTTATTTGTTTTCCTGACAAGTGTTAAAAGAAGATCAATGACACGTATAGGTTATACTAGCTAAACTAGCTTAGCAAAAGACTGGAAGGATGGGGAAACAGCTCTTCTTAAGCTCAACGATTAACACAGAGTCTAGAAACTTAAAGAGAAAGTAAGTATTTTAATACAATAACAGGAACATCAAATATAATCCAATACAGCCGAATGGTAAAAACATACAAATGGTGTGTGACAAAGTTTCGTTCAATAGCTGTATTGGTTTTACAGACAGGATGTAACTGGATGTACTGACTTTCAGAGCTGTCTGGATTGCAGCAGCTTTGTTGCTCAGAATCAGGTTTCCTGAGTAAAACTCAGAAGCTCCTTTTAAAATGTGGAACATGGACTGAAGTAAACAAGCCTGTCCTTCAATCAACAATCCTCTGTTCTTTTTGACGATGTGTGATTAGAGCAGCAAAAGCCGAATCACTGTTGGGTTCAGAAAGAGTTCACAGACATATTTTTATTTCTGTAAAATGATGCTCAGATGTGAACAGTCTTCTTTGGCTTCATTTTCTTCTTCAGTCCTTTCTTTTTAGTCTTTTTGTTTGGATCTGCCATCTCTCCTTTGAAGGGACCGGTACTTTTGGTCGACCTCTGCTGGTTTCCAGAGAATTTCTTTTGAGACCTGAAACCTCCCCGACTGCCTCCTCTCTCTCGCCCTGGACCTTTGATAGATCCCTTGATAGGGCCTTTAGCAGGGCCTTTAGCGGGGCCTTTAGCTGGGCCCCTGCCAGGCCTCTCTGTGCTTCCTTTACCGCTGGTTTTATTCTGCTTCTCCTTCTTCACTGACCTCTTCACCCGGATGGACCTGCCCTCCAGTTTGGTGCCGTCCAGTTTCAACGCCAGCTGCACAGAGTCTGCGCTCTGCATCAGGAAGACAAGCAGGTACAAAACTGTAAACACTCACATAATTAACAGGCAGGTTTCAAATAATGCAGCACTAACAAATAAAAGGGCCTGGTAGAAAACACTGAAACTGTGTTTACATTCGTCTTTCGTTTCACTATACTACATTTCAGTGGATAGCACATCCATGGGTGTCCTTACACAAACAAACAAACTAACAAACCAGGACTCACTCATGAAAACATTGCCCTATAATGCTACTAATTGTCAAAAGTACAGTTTTGCTCGGTTCTTCAATCACAGTTGAGCAAGCCTCGGTCAGAACTTTCTTGTACTTAGATATGCTATATGCTAGCTCAACTATGTTGAAAATACAGCCAAATGTTGATATTTAAGTTGGCTAATTTTAACAAAAGAGTAGCTAATATACATACAACTAACTTAAGATGCTTTTATCTTTGAACCATTATCAAAATGTGGTTGTATTTTCAACATAGTCAAGGTAACACAACTAAGGATAACCAAGTACAGGAAAGCAGGAAGGAGGTTCTGACCGAGGTTTGCTCAACTGTGATTGGAGAGCAGAACAAAAAAGGGGTGAGTCAAGATATTCAAATCGGTTTAGCACTGTGACTGCCCCTGATGAAGTGGGGGTCAAACATCACAGCTCCTTGAGAACACAAGCTTAAGAGTAAAGCAGGCTCTGAGGCATCGTACCTCAAACAGGACGTAGCCGAATCCTTTCCCCAGTCCAGAGTTCTGGTCTCGTACCAGTCGTACAGCCTCAACTGTACCACACTCCTCAAAATGACGCCGAAAAGCCAGTTCGTTGATCTCTAAACACACGCAGAAGGTTATCATCAACACAAAATGACAAACATTTACACTCAACATTGACATTAACACTGCAGAGAGACTCACCAAATGAAAGATTCCCCACAAATACAGAGCGTTTGTGATCATGCTGCAAGACAACAACATCACCAAATATGTTAATACCACAAATACAAATTTCAACAGATTAGCCGATGATTGGAGACTCACTGATGAGTTGTCGGTCACTCTGTCCACTCGTATGTAAAAGTCCTTCTCGATCTCCATGCCGTTCCTGTCAGCAGAGACAAAGAGGAAACAGCTGGTTGATATTTAAATGAAAAGAATGGCTAAGCATTTGTGGATTCAGTTAATGAGCGTCTGACCTCTCTAACGCCTTAATAACTCCGTCCTCGTCTTTAAACACCACATAAGCGTTCATGCTTTGCTTTTTGGGATGAACTTTGCGTCTGTGGAGTAAAAAGAAGCACATTTATATAAAGAGAGTATGACGAGAGCGCAATTTAACATTTGATTTGGTAGTTGTTCAATTCCAACAGAACAGTGACAGACAGAAACCTACTGAATAACTGCGACTTTGCGGGACATGGAGGGATCCTCTCGGGCCTGCAGGGAACAAACATAAGGTGACTAACCATCAGGAGCTGAGGAGAAGTTACAGCTTCTCTAATGGAGCTGCTACAAAACTCTGAATGCATTGAAGTGAATGAGAAAACCCTAAAAACATTCTTCTACAAGATTCCATATAGAAAATAAGAAATCAGAAAAGTTCAGTTAGACTTTTACTTGATTAAACGTTTGCAAACTTACGCTTGTTAAAGACGATAAAGACCCAGTCACACCAACATTTAAAATCAGTTCATTTCAACTGAATCACAGAAGAGAGTACAAAAAGGAGGAAGCTATGGTAGCCTATTCGCTGTGTGTCACCGTGAGACAGTTAGCAAGATAGTTAACTCAGATAGCTTATTTTTCCCTCTTTAATAACTCTTCATTGAACTAAATGTTGAACAATCCTGAGAACAAAATGTCATAGAGGAGGAAACGATCCAAACAGAGAAAGCTATTATTATGACTGATTAGCATTAGCGTGTTCTTGGCTGACTAGATACGCTACAGCAGTCCACCTGCTGACCCTGTGTTTCGTCATTACATCATACAGCTCCAAGAGCCAAAGATGAATTTCATTGTGTGATAATCATATTTATTTATTCAGTGTTTCTTTAACAATGTGCAGCTGATGCTGAACCTGTTCATAACCGAACTGTTTGTGTGTATTTTTACCACAGAGCGAAACCGGATGGACTCGATGGATCCTTTATCCTTGAAAATGCTCTGAAGGGTCTGAAAAACAGAACAGGAACAAGCCGTTAGAAACCGAATATGATTAGCTGATAATCAGCCTGATCAGCCACCGTCAGTAATCAATACACACATTATTAAACCATTAATCAAACCAATTTCTAACAGCAATCAACTTCAGACAGACTTATCATACTTTACCTGGTTACCTAGTGGTTTTGTAGTGTTGACTTTACGTTAAAAACAAACAAACATATTGGCAGTTTGAATTAAACTAAAGCTCTCTGTGCTGTCTGGGGAAAATATAACACCAAAGTCCCTTTAAGAAATTTGATAAATAAATGAAACCATGATTTTAAACACAGACCTTCGTGGCTACACAGACGAGGAAAGTGTCATTTGAGTTCAGCTGTCTCACAGGAGACTTTGAAAGGGAAAAGCTGGCACTTTATTTTCCTGTCCGTTGGTATAAAAGCAGCTACAGAACCTCAGACTAAAGGATGTCCAGACATCAGAGATCGTCGAGTGAAAGTGTTTTCATTTCTTCCTGGTGTTGTGACTGTGGCTATGCAACATTTTGAATGAATGAAAAACAAGCTTTATTTAGGACCTCCTGTTCTCTCAGTACCTTCTTGGTGCAGCCGATAGGCAGGTTGCCTACGAACACCGTCCTCTTGCTCTTTATCACTTCCTCCACCTTTCTGGCTCTCTGCTTCTGTCTCTTCAACACCCACTGCTCCACGTCATTTTCTCCACCCAGCTCCGACACTTTCCTCTTCTTCTTCTTCTTCCCGGGCGCGTCCTGCTCTTGCTCGTCCTCGTCTGCAATCTGTAAACTCATCTCCCTGAAACCACCGAACAGAGATGAAGATGAAGATGGAGTGAAGTTCACACAGACTCGACAGCTCTGTGGATGAATGAGTCGATCACTGGATTGAGGTCTCTTTCTAAACCCCTCACCTGTTTTCCAGCTTCTGGTCGGCTTCTGATTTCTCTTTAAGCGGCTTCTTCCTCTTCTTCTGGCTGGGTTGACCTTTGACCTCTGGAGTTTCCTTCTGCTCCTCCTTTGTCTCTGTGCTCTTCCGAACAGGCTGCGTAATAACAAAACAATCAACCACACGGGACATGTTTCAGACCAACGGTGAATGAATCGACTAACAATGTCCCAAATTCTTCTTTTAACTGTCCTAGATGAAACAATCATTGTACCAAATTGTTTTTTTGTTTTTTTTCAAACTACATAATTAATATAGTTTGATAACTTTGTGATGAGGAACTCTCATCACTGTAGTGACTCTTTCTGGTCTGCCATGGAGGTTCTGCCAGTTAATCTCGGCAGTTATATCTGAATAAAAAATTGAAATCATCCGAGGTGTTTGGCCATAATCAATTTTCATTATTCTTTTAGTCGTTGGTTGAGTTACTGCTTCTTGTTTATTTCTCACTGTTTGATGAATAAATACATCGCTGCAAACTTGTTTTTGGTGGAAATCTTTATCCACAAACTCTTTGAACATCATTATTATTATTTAGCCAAATAATCACAAACTCACCACGCGGACATTGTATATATGTGTCCCAGGTGCTATTTTTATTGTTCTGTGGTGCCATAGAGCACCTTTAATAACAGATCAATGACCAACATTGTTGTTCTTTCATGATCATGAACACACACACACTGTAGTTTATTTATACTCTCAAAATGCGGTATTTTCTTCCTGTTTATCTTATAAAAACTACAATGGGCATCTGTTTAGAAGATCATTTTATTTTACTAATATTTTTGTGTGTGATTTACCTTGGGTGCAGGCTGAAACAGAAGAGATGCAGCTGGTGCAGCGGTGCTGAATAAAGCCGACAGCGACGATCCAGAAGCCGAAGAGTTGTTCTGGAACAAACTTCCTGACACCTGACCAACCACATAGTCAGCCGACTGCTGTCCTGGCGCCGCCTCTCCACTGAGGACAGAAACTCTGAAGTGAGGAAAGCAGGTAATACAACAGATATACGTCAGGTCACAGAATCTGATGTAAGAGCATAAGACTACTGGTAATTAGAGACGTGCTCACTTTAGGTCCCAAATGAACACAATGTGAGATCCTCTCTTCAAAGATTTATTCAACGTGGCTTTTATATTTTGTATGTAGTATTGTACTTTACAGGAAAAGTAACCATATGTTATTATCCTAATGTTACTGTAGTTCACGGTCACAGCAACGCAAAGGTTCTTGGTTTTATTTTCCTCAATGAACATTAATTTGACACCACCAAACTTTACACTTCATGTTTGGGATAATGAAAATTAGACAGGCTCAGAGATAGAGAGTGTAAAAGAGCATATATGTTGACCATAATGCACATTTATCATTTTTATCAGGAAAAGGTTTGTGAGAAGTGAGTGCAACTTCAAAATCTGTCATTTCCACTGAACCAGAGACCATCACCATGTGGTGATACAGTTCTGTGTGTTGTTATAATACTTTTATAATCTAAACAATTGGGAGCATATAAATGTTAAATCGAAGAGGCCCGAGAAACGACCCCTGAGGAACAATGTCACTGATTGTTCTGCTGATTTGTACATCGCAACACTAATTAAACTGTGACTCTCTCTAAAATGAGTTGTTCAGTCACTAACTGTACGGAAATAATGAAAAATACCAAGATCATAAAATCCCAGAGTCTAAAGATGTTGAACCATCAGTGCAAACCCCAAAAATATTTACAATGAGAATCAAAAATCACTTTTATTGCCCAGGTATGTGTACACAGACCATTGATCTGACTCCAGGTTCACTTTGCTCTGAATGTATCTCAGTGTAATTTAGTGTGCAATCATAAAAACACACAAAAATAGTTTGAGTTAACTCTTTTGTCAAAATACACACAGTGTTTATTCTAAAATTAATTCACTACAAAGTTGTGAGTGACCTTTAGCTGCAGTGTCTATAACAGTTTAAGAATTAACTTTGCCCTGCACTGTGTCTGCCAGACTGCTGTTTAACTACAAGTTGTCATACATTAATCTGTGGTCTTCGTTCACTTAAACTGTGGGCATAAAAATGTGTAAACAAACCTCTTGTCACGTGTCTTCTTCATGGTTTCCTCCAGATTATTCCAACACCACTCGAAGACTGACTTCCGGTGTGTTCTGTGTATTAAAATATGTAATTTGTTGGGTTACTTGCAGCATTTATTTGAATTATTACGACTCAAACTCCAAAAACACGAGAGCTCCGGCGCGTTCACACGTTTTCCTCCCAACACAGACGCCCTACTGCGGATTATGTCCGATAGGACACACGGTCACAGCAGCACAAAGGTTCCTTTTATCTTTCCTCGATTAACGTTGATTTGACAGCACCGAGCTTTACACTTCATGTCTGGGATAGAGAGAATGAGACATTTTCAGAGATGGAGTGCGTGAAACAGCATACATGTTGAACACAATGCACAATTATCATCATTTTTATCCGGGAAATGTTTGTGAGAAGTGAGTGCAACTTCTAAATCGGTCGTGTCCGGTGAACCGGAGGCGTGACATGTTTTGGTTTGGAGGCTAACGTTAGCCGAGAAGCTAAAGCACGTCAGAAACTACAGCTTAAAGACCTAACAGGTAATTTTACGTCAGTTTTCAACTCAGATGTTATTTTAAAGTGATTGTCGCATTTAGTTATCTAACGTCAGGTTGTAAACATACAAAATATCTCCCATATTACTGTAAATATGACTTTAACGCACTTCAGTATGTAGCTTATATGTGACCCCCGTGTTCACTCAGGCTCCCCCTGATCCCGGTGTTACTCTCCTCTCCTCGGCAGGATGAGGGTTGACCAGACGGTGCCGGCGGACGCGGTGGGCAGGCGGGTGTCCTGTGGCGATGAGCGGGCCACGGTGCGGTTTGTGGGCCCGGTACCACCCACAGCAGGTAAAATCCGGGATGTCAGCTGGACATTTCACACTCACTCACCCGCTGATCACTCCTAACTAGTGCTGGGTCAGTAAAATATGTGCAGACATTTTGTGCTTCTTTGATGGCAAATGTGTGAGGAGTGTGGCACTGGGTTTTTCCCCATACACAGTGGAATAAGTCTAGTCAAGTCACTTTATTTATGAAGCAGAACACACATTTAGATCCCTTCATCCATTTTCTGTGACCGCTTATCTTCATCAGGGTCATGAGGGGCTGTAGCCCATCCCAGCTGACATTGTGCAAGAGGCAGGTTGCCAGTTCATCACACGGCTTACACATAGAGACAAACAACCATTCACGCTCAAATTTACACCTACAACTGCATGTCTTTGGACTGTGGGAAGAAGCCAGAGTACCCGGAGAGACACACAGACAGAGAACACAGAGAGACAGACACAGAGCCAAAAAACAGAAAGTTGTTGAAGCAGCTCTTAAAGGTTTCACTAGATGGGACACTTCTAGCCTTTTCAACAATTGACAGCACATGTGCTTCAGTCTGGATCATCCACATGTGTTGATACGTAACACACTAACAATAAACAAATGTTTGTTCGGTGTGTTCAGGGCTGTGGCTCGGCGTGGAGTGGGATAACCCAGAGAGAGGCAAACATGACGGCAGCCATGACGGAGTCCAGTATTTTACATGCAGGTAATTTTCAGCATTTACCGTCACTCTAACCTATCCACATAAGTTCCCATGAAGTTCATTTTCAAAGCATCAAGGATCTTCTGGGTGATTCCTATGAGGAGCCCAAAATACTTTACTGAACACTTATTGGATTAAAATGTTAAAAGAAAGTGATTTATTTTCCCCTCACATATGAGAATTACTTACTGTAATTTCCGGCCAATGTGATCAGTCTGAAACAAGTAACTATCGTGTCCTTGATTATTTTCACTTTGCTGTCAGACACCCAAAAGGAGGCTCATTGGTCCGTCCAGCAAAGGTGAGCTTCGGAGTGGACTACCTGACCGCTGTGCAACAGGTGTACCAGATCAACTCAGAGGAAGTGCTGACGGAGGGCTCCTCCGAGAGTGTCGAATGGTTGGCACTCAACGAGCGCAGGTATCATCATCTCCAGATGTTGTATGATCTGACTGGTCTTAAATTAGAGACTTAACTGTTTGTTAAGTATATTTATATCACTGAGAAAAAAACATAACACAAACAGAAACATTTCAATCAGTACAACAGCAGATTCAGACGTTTCCATCCCCCCTCAATGTTTTTCCCCAAAACTTTATTAGAAACCAGCAACATTTCTTTTTGTGGGCCATTATTTGAGGTTTAATCCAGGCTTTAACTGGAGAATTTATGTCATGACATACACACAGACTATAAGGTCAAGTGTTGTGTTTTTTTTTTTATTATTATTATTAATGAAAAGAGCTGCACAGTCAAAGCTCAGTTTACGTTGATTGATTCCATCCTTCTTCATTTTATGTCTCCACAGTTTAGAAAGTCTTCCATCAGTGTTGTTGAGTCGTAGTGATGTGAACGGACCCGGAGCTGATGGAGAGATCAAGAAAACAACACCAAGTATCTTTTTACAGATCTATCAGGCCTAATTTGGCTAGATTTATGTTTTAAATGTTGCTGTTTCTGAGGATATTTGTCATCACTAGGCGTATTCTGAAAACATGAACCAAATGTGATGATTGATTGATTGACAGAAAATTAATTTCCAACTACTCTGAGTCATTTAATCAAGCTACTAATGTGAAGATTTGCTGCTTTTCTGTAGCTCACGTGGTAGCAAACTGAATATCTTTTGGTTTCAGACTGTTGGTAGGACAATACAAGTAAAATTAGGAGGTCACCTTGAACTTTGGGAAATTGTCCCTGTAGCTAGGTTTCCATCCAAATGTAGCAAAAAATTTTGATGATTCAAGAAAAGATCTAATTCTCTAATGCATGCAACTAATGGAAATGACATTTTCTATCATAATTATTGGTCATTTTTAGTGTGAATGTGAGCGTGCTCAGTGACTCCTTAACAGCAGTAATCAGACGTGCAGTGGTTGGACATGAGTGGGACTTTGCTGTCCAGCTGGGAGGACGTGGCTGCAGTCACCCGGCAGCTGGACCAGCTAGAGGGACTCCAGCTCAGGTACAGATTCCTCTGAGGTGGACTCTGCGTGTGTGTTTGTGTGTTTCTTTGCTTCCTTCCCCTGAACGCTTCATTTTGGTTTTCAGCAACAACAGACTGTGTTTGCCCTCTGACATCTCTGCTCACTGCCAGGCGTTCTGCAGCCTCAGAGTCCTCGCCCTCAACAGCTGTGACCTCACCTGGCCGCAGGTACACAACAGTACAGAAGACCACACAATACGTGTGTGTGTGTGTGTGTGTGTGCGTGTGCGTGTGTGTGTGTGTGTGTGTGTGTGCGTGTGTGTTCACCTCTTCATCATCCTTTGAAGAAATCCTTTTACTTTTTCCCTTTTGTGCATTTTTTTTACATTTCTCCTCAAATATATATAACTACTAAAAAATAATATTCCAATCCAGAATTAGTTATTATCCATCACACACACTTGAAAAATGTCACCAAAGTTTTACATTTAAATTCCTCTTTCTCTTCCCCTCAACAATCAAAATACAAGTATAAAATATAAAATTTGTCTCTGCTGGTTTGTGGTCAGATCTTGGAGTGCGCCCCCATGTGGCCTCAGCTGGAGGATCTTTGTTTAGAAGAAAACAACATCACAGAGCTGCAGAGGTAATGGGCTTCCTGTTTGCTTCAGTCTAAAGCTATCTGACATTCAGGCTGTGGAGACTTTGTGTAACTCTCTGATGTGTTTGATGCTCTAAAGGCCTGACGGAGTCCTGCAGTCTCTGAAGTGTCTCAATCTGTCCTCGAACCCTTTAGTCCAGGAGAGTGTGCTGAGTATAGCTGCTCTGCCCAGGTACAGTCCACACCTTTTAATATCATATCTATGGAATTGAACTATTTCTGACTAGAGATTCAAAAGTTCTGTTTATTGTCTACAAATTGTACCTGATTTTCAGTCAGGTACAATATAAGTACAATATAAAAAAAACACAAAGATAGAAGAAAGCCCCCCAGGTTTGTTCATGTAGCCTATTTTTTTACACGTCTATCATGGTTCCCCTTGGGTCCTTAAAGTTTTTGAAAATACATAAATACACAAGCATTTGAATTTAGAAATTTAAGTTGGGTTTTCTTTTTTAAATGTTGTGCTAGTTCTCATAAAAATTCTAAGTGTTGTAACAGTCATTAACCTTTGGTTGGGTCCTTGAATTTGAGGGATTTAGGTCTGGAAAGTCCTTGAATTTGATGTTTAAGAAGGTGTGGGAACCCTGTTCTTTAGTGTTAGTTACTGTATGTAAAAGATATCAAACATGTTGCAAGAATATTTGCATCATCTTAACACAGAGTGAACATTTTATGTTAGAGTTATAGATTTGTTCGATTAGAACATAATTTCTGAACATTTATAAACATTAAAATATTATTTGTTGGACTTTGAAACCTTTTGTAAGTAGTAGTATATAGTATAGTACAGAATATAAATATAAAGTAATATAGTATAATATATAACAAAATATATAAATCCTGTTTGAAATGTTTATACAACTTGCATTCACATGCTGTAGTTATTTATATTGAGTTTGTTTCTTGACCTTGATACATGATGCAGTTTTTTCTTTTTTAATTAACACCCAACTTTAATAAACTTTCTGTCGTTCGACTGCAGGTTGGAGAAGCTGAGCTTGTCCCAGACTGGACTGTCTGACATTCGATTTGACGACGCTGCTCCTGGTAAAAAAATAACAAAAAGTCAGTTAATATTACTTTGTTAATACTTACACTGAATGTGTTTTTATGACATTATCATGACATTTTGTCCGTAGGATCTCAAACAGCCATGTTCCCAGCACTGACGAATCTCAACCTGGACCACAACAACATCACTGAGGTCAGTTCATATTTCTGCTTTGATACATTAAGTATGAAAATAAGACTCAAGTAAGTCAGTCAGAAAAGACGCCCATGTCCATGTCTGACATCACTGCCTTTCAGAGGCTGTAGTGGGTTCAGTTTCATAGCTACAGTGAAGATACTTGTGTCACATGAAACTAGAAGACCTGAGATGTACGTAGTCTGCATCAGTTTTATCCAGCTGAGTCTTGCTTGTATTGTGACCATAGTTAAAACCCCCCCAACCCTCCGATAATAATAATCTTAGATCACAGGGATGAAATCATCATGACAAAGCTCAAAAAAATTTCTCCCCCCCCCCCCCCACAACCCCCCCAAAAAAAATTTTTTTTTTTTTTTTTTTTTTTATTTTTTACCCCCCCCTCAGAAAGTCACACCCCCCTTTTTTTTTTTTTTAAAAAAAAACAGAATTTTTTTTTTTTTTTTTTTTTTTTTTTTTTTTTTTTTTTTTTTTTTTTTTTTTTTTTTTTTTTTTTTTTTTTTTTTTTTTTTTTTTTTTTTTTTTTATTTTTTTTTTTTTTATTAATTTTTGTTTTTTTTTTTGGGTTTTTTAAAAAAAATTATTTTCCCCTGGGATTATTAAAGTATTTCTCTCTCTGATTTCTCTCAGTGGTGTATGGTGGATGAGTTGGGGAAGTTGTCCAGTTTGGTTCACTTTTCATGTCGCCGTAACCGACTGGTGAGCAGCGATGGAAACCACAAAACAGCCAATCAGATGCTCATCGCCAAACTGGGTGGACTGGTCTCCCTCAACGGCAGTGAGGTGAGCTGAATGTGTGTGTATGTGTGTCTGTCTGTAAGTGTGTGTGATGCGCAAGCTGACCCGTTGCCATGGTTTCCATCAGATCCACCCTGAGGACAGGAGGGGGGCGGAGCTTGACTATATCAAGATGTTTGGAGAGGAGTGGCTGAAGGCAGGTGGGGGGAGTCAGCCCAGCAGCGAGTTCACCCGTCAGCACCCTCGTTACCTGAGCCTCATTGACAGTAAGCCACGCCCACAACACCATCAGGTCACAGAGCAGCTGATTGGCTGATGATTTAAAGGAGCAGTCAGTAAAATGTGACTCGTAAACAACATTTGAGGGAAGAAACAGACAATGCATTCCAGTTGATTCATATTTGATCAGCACTGCAGAGTTTGACAGTTTGACCTGTGTTTCAGAGTACGGAGCTCCAGAGGAAGGTGAGCTGAAGAAGCCAGAGCCGTTTGCCCTGAAAAATCAACTATTAAGTTAGTCCCACCTCTTTCTGCTCTCTGATTGGCTAACATGAATAAACATACTGTGGTTTCAGCAGAGTGAAGCTACAAGAGAAATGTCATATTTTCTGATCTTTTTCTCGTCTCTCCTCAACCAGAGATCACATTTGTGTTTCCTGATGACCCAGAGCGGAAGCCGATTGAGAAGAAACTTCCAGGTAATACAGCAGAAAGGTTTCTCTCGTAAGGTTGCAACACTTTAGGAGATGAGATGCTAAACATCTCGACAGGAAACAGAAATCATGTCCAGTTGAGTTGAACAGTGTGTGGTCTGTTCTGCAGCCTCCATGGTGGTTCAGAAGGTGAAGGGACTCCTGTACAGACTGCTGAAGGTTCCTGCTGCAGATCTGAAGCTCACCTACACCAGCCTCAAGGTGAGACATGTCCTCTTTTTCCAGCCGCACCTTTTTTCAGCAACATGCAGCCCAACACTGAAGTCAAGCTCCTTTCTTTGTAGATGGTTGGGACAGAGTTTGAGATCGACAGCGACCTGAAGACGATACAGTTTTACTCCATAGAGGACGGAGACCAGGTGTTGGTCCGCTGGTCCTGATCTGGACCGAGGAGGGGAAGAACCGCCCAGCAGAGACAAAGAGGAAACAGCTGGTTGATATTTAAATGAAAAGAATGACAGAGGCTCCAGGACTGAACCTGGAGTTGCAGACTGTCGGAGGAGACAAGCAGTGAGAGGTGGATTTACTTTATAATGACTAAGAGTGGATCTGCTGAGAAAAATTAGCTTTCAGAATGATGCATGTCACTGAACTCTACAGCTGCACCAACAAAGTCAAGCATTTAAGTTAAGTTTGTTGAAATAACAACAAACAGGAGGTTTGAATTGCTCTGAATTTATTCTGTTAAAGGTCCAGTGTGTCAGATTTGGGGGGCTCTATTCGATAATAATATAATATTCATAACTATGTCTTTTAATCTTTATAATCACCTGAGAATAAGAATAGATATGTTTGTGTTACCTTAGAATGAGCCCTTTAGATCTACAGACACTGTAGGTCCTCCGTGTTGAACTGCCATGTTTCTACAGGAGCCCAGAAAGAACAAACTAAACACTGGCTCTAGATAAACCTATCTAGGTTTTGTGGCCACCATAGTCTCTCTTTCATGCTAGGAAGGAAAGGATGAAGGGAGGGGGTTACAATTAGGAACTACACCGCTAGATACCGCTAAATCCTACACGCTGGTCCTTTAAATGTCACAGTTTTAAGTCAGTTTAAACCGTATAATCTGTGCAAAGTGAAGTGCCTTGTTAGCATTTCAGTTTAGATGACAGTTACATCCATTGATATGAAATGTGTCTGTGTCATGCAAACATTCTCATATAGTCTGCTTCACATAATTTCAAATAATCAGTCCAATGTTATTTTTAAAGTCTCATTCACTGAATCAGGCCGTGCTTCAGTAACTGACGCTTTGTTTGTGCTTAGTGGTGCTTAATGAAGTCCACGAAGCTAAACCTGTAGGGATGTAAAGTGAGGAAAAGACTTGTTTATCTGGGATGTTAAAAGAAATCTTATTAAAAAACTGAAGAAATCTTACTTAAAGGTGTTTTTATTTATTCTTCTTTAAACAGGGAACACAAGACAGGAAATAAACCTAAAACAGGTGTAGCTAACACTGCTGCTGGTTTATGTTAGATAACACATCAGTAAAACTGATAATTGTTTAGAGTTCAAGAGACAGATGAGTAGTTTGTCTCTGAGGTGTGATCCACATTCTTCATCTGAATATTCACAACTTAGAAAGAGCAATTTGAATAATTCATCAAATCATCGTCTGCAGATTTGACCTCAGTCATTCATCTGTTGAGAATACTTCAACCACCGGAGGGCAGCGGGAGCTGAAAATGCTGCTCAGCAAAGGACTAGTAAACTTCATTATTATTATGTTAAAAATTATTGTTAAATATGTAAATAAATCACCATGAACACACACACTATTTTTTTTTTGTCTCAGTTTCATAATTAATTTGTTAACAAGTTTTCTCCTATTTGTTGGATAAAAACTACAGTAAGGAAATTAATGAGACCCTTTGAAACATGAAACTATACACTGATTGAGCCTAGAAATCACTGACAGGTTAAGTGAATAACATTTTTCATCTTGTTACTGCACTGTCAAGGGATGGGATATGTTAGGTAACAAGTGAACAGTCGGTTCTTGAAGTAAATCAGTTGGAAACAGGACAAATTAAGCGTAGGGATCTGAGTGACTTTGACAAGGGCCAAAATGTGACGGCTAGACAACTGGATCAGAGGATCTCCAAAACAACAGCTCTTGTGGGGTGTTCCTGGTATGCAGAGGTTGGTGCCTACCAAAAGTGGTCCAAGTGGTGAACCGGAGACAGGGTCATGGGTGACCAAGGCTCATTGGTGCATATGGGGAAAGAAGGCTAGCTGGTTTGGCCGATTCCACAGAAGAGCTACTGTAACACCAGATACCTGCATATGAATGCAGAATCTGTAGGTGAGGGAACAGGATTTTGACATTGGAAGCTTTCTGGTTTTCATAAGTACTCTGACTAGTAATGATCAATCACATTTGAGCGGGCTTTTGCATTGGCTGAAATACAGTCTCAGAGCTCATCATCTATCATCTGACAACGATTTATCATGTGTTACTGCCGTCATTCTGACATATCAAGTTGTCAGTCAAGGTGTCAGCAGCTTTCTTGCCCTGTCCACTGCTGGAAGTGCCTACAATGGGCATGTGAGTGTCAGAACTGGACCATGGAGCAATGGAAGAAGGTGGCCTGGTGTTGACAAGATGTTGACTTGGCCTTTAAATTCCTACTGAAGATTAATGTTTTTAGTAGGAACGGGCTTGGAGCTGTAAGTCACAGGCAGGAAGTCATACAGAGACGGACTAACATGTTGTTGGTATCCACAAGAACTCGCAGTATGTTCAGGTCCACAGCTTTGGTAAAAAATATATTACTACTGTTGTGTACTGTTTTCCTGATGTTGTAATCCACTGAACCTGCTTTGAATCCAAGATGGCTGCCGTCCTTCATGATGGAGCAAACCAAGGTGAGTGTTTGATCGTCACGACTCATTTCAGTGAAGTATTTCTTTGAGTTTCATTAGGCTGAACTCGGATTAGATGATATGAAACAGAACACGCCAGACTGATTCTGTATATTAAAAAAAAAAAGTTTTATTGAGGCTGTACAGACTGTTAATGTTCCCTCTTTGGCTGATGGTCAGTACAGACATACAATACTCTGTTCACAGACCTGACATGATGCAAATAACAGCAGTCACCAGGGCTGCACAACACTGACCAACAAACCACGTGAATGTGTTACATGAGGGGTTTTTGTCAGACATGCCTCCAACTGTTGCCACAGTTATGGATGTGTTGTTGATGTGCAGCCCTGTTGGACTGGTCAATGTTGTACCTGATGGAGTTTTAGTAGCCAAAAAAAACCTGAGCTGAGCTTCCTACAGTCAACGTTACACTAACCTGCTCTTCACGTCACCGACAACCCAATGAGCCCAATCACACACCAGTCATGTAATCAGTTTTCACATTTGAGACTTTCAGACTGTTCTCCTGCTGCTTTAAAATATATTCACTCCAGTTTAAGTCAGTTGTTACCTGTTTCAGAAGGTGTGTAATACAAACAAAAATGGCTTTGAGTAAGTCACAGAGCCCCTGAAGTGGCATGAACTAATAAAACAGTAGGTTTAGTAGTAGTAAGTTTTTGTGCACACTAGAAAATGTTTCTGGTAGGAAGTTTCTGACAGAAACGTCGTCTGTTGCCAAATTTGATGAAACAAAGACATTTTAATCTAACCTGTAATGTTTTTATATTTACAGTGAAAATAAATCTCAGATAGCTTATGTTTTGTTATCTCTACGCAGATTGATTAGAGAGGGAAAACATAAAATAAATTTAAAATAAATTTAAATATTTTCTTGTGTGAAGTTTCTGGTGCACTCATGATCCACAAACTCAAAAGAAAGAAAATTCTCCATAAACAGCTGGTTCTCTTGCTTGCCATTGAAGTAGCATTTTTTAACTTTTCTACCTTAAAATAATCTTCACTATCATGTTGATGCTACACTGACTTGTAATCAGGTGAATGGTGCCTCTGTCATTCGTACACCTGTTATCGCACTGTAATTTTCACCTCAGGGTCAGGAAATGTTCATAACACCACCAACTATTTCACTGATTTTGGTCAACATAGATCATATTTTATGGAGAAAATGTTTTTGGGTTTCTCTCTGATGTTCTGATGGACAGTAAACTGCTGCAAACTGTAGCTGCTGTTAGCTCAGTTAGCTGGTGTTTATACAGGTAGCACAGGAGTTTTGGATCCCCAGGAGGAAGGGTGATGACTGTTGTCATGCCAGAATCTGAGCCGGACAAGCGGCAATGTAACATTTAGGCATTTAGGGACTGACTTTCAGTCGTTGGCTAGAGCTTCATGAAATAAAAGGCTGAAAGACAGACGCCGAGCTGGGCTTCTTGCTGTTGAACTGCTGCCATGTCTTGTGTTGTTGCACCGGCTTGACGTTTGGCTGTTAGAAAAGTCGTCGACTTGCTAGTTTTTGATCATCAGTAATATAATCATAACAAATACATGTATACAGCTGTCCATATTTACCACAGCGGCATTACACTCTGAAACTGGAAACGCTAAATCAAAACAAAGAAAGAAACAAACAAATAATTCTATGTGTGTATATATTTGCCACTACCCATGGGGCTCAAGTTGCCATTTGTGTTTATATTAAAAAAAGATCTAGCAGAGAAACAGGACAGGTGTACTTCACTGTACCGCAGAGTAGTCTTTTAGTCTGTATAGAAGTCTGTGGCCGGTAATATTCAAATGAAATAATATTTTTTTTTTGCTAAATCCTAAATTTCTAAATAAAACTGCATATTAGACTTTTTTACAACAATTTATCCTGATTTTAGTACATTTCCAATGAAAATTTGATAAATGATATGAATGATGATTTAATTTTAATTAGAAAGAATTTGATTAAATCGGTTTAAATTATTTCATTATTTTAAGTTACAGTCTTCCATATTTGGGGATTAGAAACTTTCAAAAGATGACATGAGTTTTTTTTTTAGAAAAACAGTTGTTTCTTTCTTTACTTTTATTTCTGATAAAGACACAGACTTTTAACAGCGACTGGAACTGATCGTCACTGCACAAGTCTTCATTATAAAAACGATGTTTACATGAGAAGTTCATACAGGTGCAACAACCCAACAAACACGACCTGCACACACCTTCATCATCATCATCAGGCAGATCTCAGGCACCATTAAAAAAAAAAAATCAGAGAATATCAGGTAACTATTTACAAGTTCATATAAAAAATACACTGTGAGTCTTAACACAAACAACAGAATAAATCTTGTAAGTTATTAAGCTCTTATTAAAGCCTCACACCTCCCAGGATCAGTCACTGGCTCATAGTGGTGCTGTTAGTGGTCCAAAACTCCATATGTCAGTTTTGGGGGGGAGAAAAAAAATCAAATTTTATCATAGAGGATTACTAAAATATGGAATAATCAGATTCTACCACTGAAAAACTGTAATTTAGTCTGATTATACTTTTTTCAGCCCTTATTTATCTTCATTATTATCTCTACTTTGACTGTCATTCACCTGAAGCGGATGAAAATGTTGGTTTAAAAACTGTATTTCTCAGTCAGTCATTAAGGCAGCATTCAAAATCAACTTTTACCGTCATTTAAAGGCAGACATCTCCTCCTGTGTTTCATGTAGAACCCATTGCAGTAGATCATCAATTCAATTAGTATCTTTCTGGTTAATGTGTTGAAACTAATAGAAGATTTGATGGAGTGCAGCGATAGCCCAAAGAAGCCAAGTAGTTCTCAGTGCTATTGATTGTCTGTTTAGAGGACAAAAGGCTGAATGATTTTGTCATCAAATGGCCACCACCTATTCTCTTTGGTCTCAAAAATCTTAAACTGTGAACCAAATTGTTGGTTCAAGATCAGTCTGTTAATACAGATTTTCCACCATATTCAATTTGTTTGTAGTTTCTTCTTTTAAATTTCACCGTCTTCACAAATACATTTGGAGCAACTCAATAATGAGACATTTGTTTCCCTGGAACTGACCATTTTCTTGTAGCTGAGGTTTCTTTGTCAAACTGCTGTAACTCTTTGACACACTGAGCAGTTGTTATGAACGATTCAGATTTGATTAAATATGAGGAGCTGCCTCAGAAGCTCACGATGGCTAACCAGGCTAACCAAGTTCAGGTGAAAAGAAGATTTTAAACTGAAACAAATTTTAAATTTTGATTGATATTGATAAAGTTTAAATCATTGTCAGAAACCTTTAAGGCTTTTTTTTCAAAATGTCAGACATTTTCAAGGGTTTTCACGGCCCATGGGAATCCTTCCCTCAGGTATTTGATCATTACAAAAGAATTAAATCTGATTGTTTTACACAGTTATCTATTAGACTACATCTGCAGAGTTTAAAATACAATAAAAACACAACGTTTGGTACCCTTTTCAAATAATTATCACCTGGTCAAAGTGTTTATAGTTTACCTGCCGTCTTTATAAAATCCCTGTATGTCAATTACTGTCACTGTTTCCTCACTTTTCAACCAGAGTACAAATATATCAGAAACTACATCTGAATTCAACAGTTTGAGAAAGGAAGTTAATAATCTCACTGGTGGACCTGAAGTGTGGCATCATAAATACAGTGAGGTCTGAACAGCTTTCAAAGGCCAAAAACACATAAAACTCTAAAATGATCGTAGAAATGTTCAATTCAAGTAAGAAAAGTAGAAAACACCAAAATTCAGTTAAGTGTGTTTTGTTTTTTTCTCTCCCAGCAGCAGCAGCTCTGCAGACCTCACAGGTTCCTCTCCTCACACTGGCCGGGGATGGCGTTGTCCGGGCAGCGGCAGGTGAACCCGCCGAGCCGCGGCAGACACAGGTGAGAGCAGCCGGCGTTGTTGGCGCAGTAGTTATAGGCTAACAGGAGAGAGAAGAGAACAGAGTTAGTGAAATGAATCACCGGTTAGAAAGCTACCAAGAACTCCATGAGCTTAAACAGAGCACAGCTTAAATCTTAAAGGGATAGTCAAAGCCACCAGAATTAATTGTTAAAAACCTTAATATTGCAGAACACTGAAGTTACTGGTCCACCACTGCCTCAATCTGTTTGTGTTATTGTGTGACTTCTCTAATGTTGGTTGCTGCAGATCGAGGCAGCGATGGACCAACAACTTTGGTGTGCTGCAACGTAAAATTGCGTTTCTCTGATCAATAGAACTGGAGTTACATCAGACAACTTCAGTTAGCTTCGGCTCATTAATTGGGCACGATTGCTGTGCAATCACTGTTGTCACGTTGTTTCTTTCACTGTGACAGAGAACAGGGTCGTGGCTCAACCTGCTGCATGTCATTGTTCACTCTCGATGATCACGTTGTTTTAAGTATCCGTGAAAGTCCGTCACACAGTCCATCACTTTAAGTCCATTTTCTGTGCCTTCTCATACTCCTTCAATCTGTTGTTTCTTGTACTGTAGTTTTCCTGATACTATAAACGAGCTGAACAATTTTGCCATCCATGCTCTTCACTTAGCTGACCAGGCGAATATTCTCATCTTCCAGCTGTGAGATTCTTCCATCGGCCTCGCTGGTTCTGAATCCTAGTTTAACCCAGTCAGATTTCAGTGAGTCCAAATTATCTTTGTTCGCTCTCGCGCCATCTCCCACTTTCTGTCGCAGACCTTGGTTCATGCTGCGAATTTCATTCAGTCTCTCAGAAATGTCTCTCATATCTACGCTGCTAGCTTAGTTGCTAGTTACTTTGCTAGCCTAAAGCTGTGTCAAAAGCAACTTGCTGGTTTTCAGGCCAGGAGTGTTTCTCTCAGACAACTTTATCAAACACATATTTCACATATTAGGTTTGGCAAATACTATTTAATATATACATTTGGAGCATCTTTGCCTCTTCAGCAAGTCTTAACGAATCCAGGGAAACATTTTCTGAAGCAGAAGCAGATTTTTACAGCAGCTTCTAGACTGATCTGAAACCAACACCTCCCTTTTCTCAAACAGAACCAAGACACGAAACGCCCCACCTCACTGTCATCTGAGCTGACGCAGACTGTAAAAACACGACAGAAAGTAATAGCTAATAACTGAACATGTTTCCACGCAACTTCAGGAAGTGGATGAACGATTCATCATAGGCAGTTTAAACCCACCAGTTAGAAACCAGCAGGTGGACAGAGACAGCTGTATAGTTCAGGGCTCAGAGCCAGATATGAGTCTCAATATCCACAGCTGGATTCCCTGAGCTCACTTGACCACACAGTTCCCACGCTTATATCCGTCCACATACTATACGTGTCTGGAATCAATTACTACGGTCACTGAGTGCATCAAACTGCTCTGGGTCCTGTTCTTTGTACGCAGAGTTTGAGTTGATCATTAATGATTTCACCGTCTTTAAACCCAAACCTGCAAAAGTGCAGCTTATTCACAGTGAGCTGAATCATGACAGACTCTTTATGGCGTGAATCTCCATTTATGAAGCCGTTTTCAGAAAGAAATGACTCTTTCACAAAAAGAAATAAGCGAAATAATCTCCCTAAACTATTCTTTAAACTCGACAAAGTTTTACCAAGTTCTTAACACACAACAGCTCTTATGATTCCTTGTGTCCTTTTTGATTTCCTGGATTCCTTTCCCTCATTGTTCTGTTACTTGTAATTCAAACCGATCAGTACCTTGTGGACATTGTGTGGGTGTCGTGGTGATGCCGTACAGCCGAGAGCGTTTCTGCGGCAGAAACTCTTCTGTCTCTTTCTCTGATTGACGGTCCACAGCGATCACCGCCTCTCTGAAAAATAATAATGACAAACACATGAATGTTTACCAAAAGACCACACAGAGATGTTTGATCATCAAATTAACACGGCTGTTAAACACACAAACATACACACATACACAAGACTTTTATGTGACAGTTCAATTCAAACAACAGCAGTACTGTTTATTTTACATCCACTCCACATTCCCATCCATCCACAGTCTGTTAATGGGCTGAAGTTTGCAGAGAGTTTGTTTTAGTGGTGGGGATGTTGAGTGTGACGCACATTGGAAATTAATTATTTTGAATTATTAGACTGTTTAGGTTAATTTAGTACAGTGTTCACTTTACAGATTACTTTAGATTAAGGCATTAGAAGAAAATGTTTGTTTAGTTTTAGTCCAAATTTAGTCATTTTTAACCTTCAGAGTTTTAGTCCAGCTTTAAAAATCATTGCATTTTAAACAACTTTTAGTCAAAATGTTTCTCTTTTACTCTTCAGAGATATGTCTTCACGTATTCTTTTGCTGCTATTCAACAATAAAGGTTGGGCAGTGCGGACTGGTTCTCGTAACAGGTCGGTTGGTTAAAAACCCCTGACCCCATCAGTATACCTCTGTTTTCTCTGACTTATTAGTGAAACATCATGCATTTTTTGAGATTTGAACTGAATCTTTCAGGGTAAAAAGCGTAGAGGGCTGCTGAGTGTGTTTGTGTGCGTTACCTCCTCCAGTCGGTGTAGTAAAGGTTTCTTCCAAAGGAGACGAGACCAAACGGATACTGGATCCCTTCAACGATCTGCCTCCTCAGCCTACGGTGAGGATCCATACACTCCACCTTACGAGTACCTGCAGACCCATCAATCAGTCAAGTGTGGACTGAGAATACATCTGAACCAAGCAACAACAGAATGGGTTCTGAAGGATAATGATCGATCAGACTGGAGGTTCATGTTCCTGTCAGATGTGTCTCACCTGCGTCGGCCCAGCACAGCTGCTGGTTGTCAGGGTCAAAGGTCAGACCGTTGGGAAGTCCCAGGTCGTCTTTCACCAGCACAGTCCGATCCGTCCCGTCCATGTTGGACATCTCAATTTTAGGCCCGTCTCTGTTCCAGTCTGCCCAGTACAGCCGCCTGCACCAACAGGACAAAACCAGTTAGACCAAACTACTGATGCTGTTTGAGTTCAACAAGCATCGCAAACGAAATAATGTTGCTTTGAAACAAACTGATTCGTTTCATCTTATTTTGCCAGCACTCACCCGTATGCCGGGTTGGTGACGATGGGTCGGGGGTTGATCAGATCGGTGTCAAACAGGACTCGGCGCTGGCTGCCGTCCAGCTTGGAAACCTCCACGGTGTCACGCATAGAGTCGGTCCAGAAGAGGAGACGAGCCACATGGTCAATGGCGATGCCTTCAGGACTCTGGAGATCTGAGGACGGATGGTACAGACACAGTTCAGTCAGGTCAGGACCCCAACTGGTGAGTAAACTATGAGTAGGTGCTATCAATTAAAGCTAAAACCCAACCAGCCTCTGTTTCATGACTTGTAGTTCTGAAGTCAGCAATCTCTGAACCAATCGGCTATCATCTGATGATTTCTGGGCTTCCTGTGTAGCCAGCAGATATCCTGATAACAGATAACGAATATCTGCCTCTGCAGTCTGATTAGAATCTTGATACACAAGAATGATAATAAAGACACATTTCTGCTGATCTCTATAAACAGACATCAAACAAACATCTGCATATGGATGCTATAACTATAAAATAAGCTGTCGTCAGGGTTCCTACATTGTATTTCAGCCAATGTGTTGTGCCTTTTTTGCTCGCCACACGTCAATGCTACTCTGACTAGTGATTTGTTGGTGACTCCATTTGCTGGCCTACAAGCCATGCACTTGTATCTAACCACAGTGTTACGAATCAATCAGTGTCCTAGGAAGAATTACCGGCAGCTACATCATGAGTTACAGGCATAGCTTATCACCAAGTGTGATGGCAACAATGGCGTCTGTTAAAGAGGTGAGCATTGATGCTGCTAGCATCAGAACTGGAGAGTGTTTCTTCACTGGCGGGTTTTCTTGGTTTCACAGGCTGCAGATCCTGAGTTGAGTGACAAGCTTGTTGGGTGTCTGCACATGTTTATCACTCGGCCCTGTACAGATTTCATTCCCTGCGGTGGTGACTTCAGCCTGATGATGACTGATGGACTGATGAAGTGATGTCTGTTGTACCTGTGGTGATGACTGGGTTGATGTCTCCTCCGCTCATACTGGCCCTGCTGATAGCCGGCCCGGTGATGTCAGTCCAGTAAACCATCTTCTCCACACAGTCATAAGCCACAGCGATCACCACCCGGTCCTGAGAGAAAACGCAGGAAGAGACAGACGGTTTCATTCATCTGGAGACTCGTTGAAAGAGTCTTTTGTCTGAAGTGACAGAACACCAGCGACGCATCGGGCTCGAAGACGCCGACACTGACGAAGAGCTTTGTGTTCAGCTGCAGTACATTAACGCTGCTTCATAACAGAGAAGAAAAGAGTTCTGATGTTGAAATCTGCTAAAGAACAATTAGAGGATTGTTTCAGAGCAACCAGGAACGCTCAGAAGTGGTTTAACTACATTCATGGCGAACAGTGACACTGTGTGACTGTGTGTACGTTCTGCAATATCTACACATATAAAGACCAAATGTCGTCACGAGAAAAAACTCTCCAAAGGCGAGATATTTTGGATTCACAGACTGTCTGTAGACTTCTTGTTGTTCCTTTGAACATGTTCTGGTTTCTTTTCTTATTTAAATAATATTTTCAAATAATCCACAATCTGAACCAGAATTGCTGATATCTAAATGAAAGCTTGTTTGCATGTTATCCTTGTTTTAATGCATGACATGAAAACATTTCATTTCGTGTCTGTCTGTAAAAACTGCTCATCAATGCAAAACTTTTCAGCCTCTGGTGGCAAAAGTCATAATGTCGACTGTAGTGTGTCATTGTCTAAAGCAAGTAGAAGCAGAAGCTTCATCAAATCAAAGTTGATTTTTGGCATGGTTTCCATCCAAATGTATCACAAAATTTTAACTGAATTTCAAGTAAGAAAATGCAAATGAATGCTTGTTTCCATCTCCCATTCACTCAAAAAGACAAGAACCAAATAAAGAGAGAAGAAATTGAGGAAGCTTTTTCTTAATTTAGCTGTTTCCACCAACTTTTCTAATGCGATACACCAAAACACATTGATGGAAACAAAGCCAGTGAAATGAAATCCAATCTAACGTTGTCTTACAGGGATGTGCAGCAGAGGTTTCGCCTCCTCTGTTTTTATGTTGTATCCGTCCAGCGGGACGTGCTCGATCTTCCCGCTCTGAGCGAACAGCAGGTGAGTTCCTGGAGCGATGGGGTGAACGTCAGGCCGTGGAGTTGGACCCACCGGTGGAGGAGTCACTACCTGGTTGATACCTGTGCAGCAGATAAGAGTTCATAATTCAGGTGAGGCAGATGTGGACAATACTCTGTGTGTCCCTGTAATGATAAACTGAATAGAGGTAGATGAATAGTGTAATTGGTGAGGCTTGACTCACACAGAGGGGTGCTGCCAGGTCCAGTGCGGGTGTTGGGGATCTCCTGACCATTGGCGTCGACACACCAGCACTGACTGATGCTAGTGTGGCACTGTGTGGGCTCGTAGGCTCCGTGTTCGTCGCACTGTGGGACGTAGTTACTCACAGCTGGCCGAGGACGGAAGAAAGAGAAGATGCCGGAGCTGGAGGTGGCAGCCTGGGCGCTCTCTCTGTGGCGCTCACACTGGGTCTTCTCTCGCTCTGGGACCCAAAATGACAGACAGTTATTTGAGTGAGACATCCATCATCGTTAGCAGCATGAAGACTTCAGCTAAAGGCAAACCTGGGAGTCATTTTAGGGTTTGTGCTTCATTTGGACTCCAGAAGTGTTTTGTTTATGTCAGTACAGTGATATATGAAAGCTCTTTCTGAGAGTGTGATGAGGTCTTAGGTAAAATCAGGCATTAGCATTTATCTCAATGTACAGCTGAGACTGAGGAATTCAGTCATTAGTTTTACATCCACATCCTTAATCCTGCCCTCAACGCTCGAGTTAGTCGATTGTTTTTCCAGCCAGGGAAACAGACATTAATTAACGGACCAGAGATTTGGCCAAGTAGCTCATGTAGTAATTTTATTCAAACTTTAAAAATGTTCATACTAAAATCAAATAATAATAAATACAACCTAATAAAAAGATCTGCATTTTCAAAATAAATGTTATTATAAATAAATATTATAAATAAATATCTATCAAATTCTCCTTTATTTAAAAACAAAAAAAATATTCTGCACCGAAACTCCTCGCAGGTTTAATGTCATTTAACTTTGTTTTGTATTTTCTTGCTCCTAAGCAGACAGATTTTTGTACGTGGCAGCTGCAGACAAACGTCTGAGCTGTGGGGGGGAACCACAGACTAAAGACGAGCAGGAGGCTCTTCATCTCTGCGGTCACATCCAGGGGCCACGGTGACATCAGGAAGAGCCTTCTCACACTCTTATCCTCAAGAGTATCAGCGAGATGAACCACAAAGCAGCCATAACAGTCTGACAGACAGCAGTGTGTCCGCACAGCGCCACGTCTGCTGCCAGCCAAAGAAACGCCACAAGACAAGAAACAAGACGACCCCTTAGAGAGAGGGGCGAAGATCAAACACAGAGCGTCCAGACAAAACAAACAAGTACAGTACAAAGAAGCTGCGACAAGTTTTGACAGGGGACAAAAAAATTATGCCTTTCAAAAGCCAGGCAGGTCATAAAAAGGACGAAAATATGACAAAACTCTGGTGCGGAGGAGCGAGCTGTAATTAGCTCTCAGCTGCTGACACCTGGAATTACTGAAGGAGTCTGCAGCTTTGGGAAGATGCCAAGCCACCACCACGACAGCAAACCAGGCGGAGAAAAACTATAACACTCTATACCAACCCAGCCAATCAGGTGTCTGCATGATGACACATCAGAACTTTTAACTTAAATAAAAGTGTCAGAAACAGTAGTAATGTCCTGGTATTAGTAAAAAAATGTATTCCAAAGTTAAAGTACTGATTCTGAAGAAGAGTTTCTGACTGTGCTTTAAAGATCAGGTAAAGAAACAAAGGAATGAAAGAGGGAAACAATGACAGAAGGCAAAAGAAAAAGAAGTAAATAAAAAAAAAGTAATGAAAGAACAATGAAGATAGACAAAAGCAGCTTCTTTTTAGTCAGCAAGCTGCTGAAGGGACAAATGTTTTCAGACAGGATCCGGCCCTGTGGCAAAAATGTGGGTTTTCCCATTCATTTGAGTGTGGGTAGTGCGTTTTGGCTGCAACGGTGCGGGCCACAGGGGTGTCCGCCAAAAAACGCAGCGACCTGCAGTGGAGAAGTTGAGCCAGATCCAACTTTTGGAAAAACGCAGCGCAACGCCAATCAGGCGCTCGGATCAGTCAAGCCTCCACAGTCGGCCTGAAATGTGACTGAAACTGAGACTATCCAGGTGGATTCATGGGCTAAACTCTGATACTCTACCTTCTCTATTTTACCTTCTAAATCTGTGTCAGGCTCGCAATTTATGCTGCAAAACAGTGACAAAGAAGTTTAAATTGTTTTGAATCCAATGGTTTGAGAGAGAAAAAGAGATAGAGTAAGCACTGTTTGAGCGACATAGACAGTGAATGAGATTAAGGGCGCGCTGGCATCGATAAAAGCCTGCGTCCTGTCTGAATGCACCATTATTAGTCATCTGAATTGTTTTAGCTGATTAAAATAGTTTGACAGGTTTACTTAAAATTCAATGGATTATTTGAATTTCCAAACTCATTATATTCTCCTGCTAAGAATCATCTATTTAACTAATAATTTGACTAATTTGCAATATCAGATTATATCAGCAACTCTTCTCTAATCAGAACAGGATAGTGGTTGTTTCTTTGAGTTTGTTTTGTACTTTAAGTTTAGAGAAAAGGTTAGCGTGCCTCTAACCTCCCTATCACATTAAGGGATTAGTTCTGGTCAGATCCGTCCCTCTCTATGATTTCAGTCTTGGTTTTGGATCATATTTTATTTAATTTCAGCTGTAATCTACACCTCAGGCTGCTATAAAAGCACAAAGGACAGAAGAGAAGTCGCTCATTACTTTGGTTTACAGCCCTGAACACACCATGAGGGGACAGTGTCACTAACATGAAGCTCAGCTGTGGATCATCAAGTGTCTGTTGAGTCTAACATGAAATCTGTTTACACTCTGATCACCAACATCCTTCACTGCTCTGTGGTCACCGCGTCTCGCTACAAGACAAATGTTTACACAGCTTCCATTTGTCTCTGAAATGTCTGCCAGCCACATTAAAAAATCCAAAACATTTTCTTATTATTAGACGGTAGTACATTTTTTACCCATTCATGGTGTAATTTACATTCCAGCTGCCCAAAGACCAGCGTTCACTGTCTCAGTTCATTTCTATCAGCCAGAAGAAATTAGATTTATTTAAAAATGAATTAAACAGTTCGGTAGGTGTCAGAAAGAGTGTAAGTTGCCAACCTGAGGATGTCGGGCTGCACTGGAAGCCGTCACCGTGGAAACCAGAACGGCACTGGCAGGTGTAGGAGCCCTGTGTGTTGGAGCAGACGGCATCACGGTGGCATCGGTCCTGTTGACACTCGTCTACGTCTGAACAGGAAGAAAAGAAAGATGAAGACGAACGCAAAGCACTGACGCTCCTGCAGAAATGAATTCACTCCTCAGGTAGTATCGACCGCCAGCAGTACCACTAATGGCTACTGAGCCATTTATCGGTGGGAGGAGACTTTTGGGATTAAAAAGTAGATTTATGTTCACTCTCGATTCTCAACCGAGCGGCAACCTCCATGGCTGTGAAATGAAACCAATGCGGAAGTGCCAAAAACTGCACTTCCTCAAACGTCCACTTGAGGCTGGCTACAGAACAAGTCAGTCTCCATAAGCCCCCATGTTAAAATGTCCAACTTCACACAGCAGAAATAAACATGTTTACAGCCTGGTACAAAAAACTGTTTTGGTCTCTGTAGATAATTTCCCCGTTCATGACAACTGCACTGAGGGTGAATTTTTTTAACTCAGCTGTTCAGATTATATTAAGACTTAAAGTTATGAATAATTAACAGTGCGGCTGCTTTGATTCAGGTCCGCTGATGATCTACGCTTTTGCCCATTTTTAGATTAGCCGAGAGGTGGAAGAGGCAGGACCACCAACATGGGGACGACCAGAGCCACGACACTCTGAGCTTAAAAATGGCTCTTCAGAAACATCACGCATACGCTGTCCATTCTTTATAGTGTCATTGTTCTCAGCCTGCCTTCTCAATCAGCCATGCCCACTTGTGGCAGTCTGTGTGCACCCAGAGCTATGATATGATACTGCTTCATATTTAAAGAGAGGCCGGACAAAAAAAGAGACTGCTTGGAGAAAAGGAAGTGAGGAAGTTGGACCACCTGGTTAGTGCTGAAAATGTGTTTGTTACGGATCTCTGTTCAGAAAATAAGCATTTTGAAAGTTGTTTGTTTTTCGTCTTGTAGACAGACCTGACAAAGTATGAATTCAGACTTTTTAGAAATCAGCATCACTTTGATCCGTTTAATGCAATCAAATCATATTAAAATCTGTTTATTTTGGCTTCATACTGCTGTAGTGAGCTAGATAAAGGTAAATATTTACTTGCACAAGTACGAGCACAGTAAAAGCCATGGAGAAATGCACATAGCCCATGAAATTGGTACTTTAAACAAGCCCTCAGGACTTCTGTAAGGTTGTGATGTCACAACTATACAGTCACCGTCCTCCTGGAAAGTGTAAAATATGGAACACTTAAGTGACAAGGCTGAACAGACAGTTTGGTCCTCCTGTCCTGCTCTGATCCAGCTGAGCCGTATAAACATACTTCACTTCAGACTCTCCAGTCGATGAAACATAAAAAAAGAGGAGTGGGAGAGATGTATGGATAAGAGATGAGCTGCACAGCTGTAAGGCAGGGTTCAACTTCCTGTCCAGGTGGAACCATTTCCTGTCCCCGGGGGCCACAGTGCTGACTTTGAGGTACGTTATACTGAAGAAACATGAAGTTCACATGGAAAACTCTGGTGCCACTGTTTGATGTACAGTACGTGACATTTAATTAGATGTTTGTCAGGACAAACACTTCTAAAAATGTATTTTATGGGGTACTTAATGAGGACACAGGGTGTTGTATCGATTGTAAATCCATAGAAGGTTGTTATTTGTGTTTTAAATAAAACTTAAATTACTTATTTCATTAACTTAGTTAATTCTGTTATATTTTAACATTGGTTTATAAGTATTAATGCGTGGCTCCAGCCAGTTGGCAGTCCTGTCTCTACCTTCTAATCTAAACATCAGCAAAGACGTGGATCATCAGCGGGCCTGTGGCAGGCTGAATGACGCCTGGGTGCTCACATAAGCCATCTGTAACAGCACCCACCTGTCAATGAAACCGGCCATGCTGTTAACTATACATAACTTTAAGTCTTAATATAATTTGAACAGGGGAGTTCAAATAAAATTCAGACTCAGTACAGTTGTCATGAACAAGGGAATTAGCTATAGAGACCAAAACAGTTTTTTGTACCAGGCTGTAAACATGCAAACAAGTTGGACATTTTAACATGGGGGCTTATGGAGACTGACTTGTTTTGTAGCCCACCTAAAGTGGCCGTTTGAGGAAGTGCAGTTTTTGGCACTTCCTGCTTTATATCAACTAAATGTAATGCAGCAAAAAGTACAATATCTTTCTCCAAACTGTAGTGGAGTCGAAGTATAAAGTAGCATGAAAGGGAAATACAAGAAAAACAAAACTGTACATTGAGTAAATGTACTTCCATGCTGAAAAAACTATTCTTCCAGGTTTAACTTAGCCTGCTGACCAGCCTGGATATCAGGGTTGTACACCAGGCCACAGCTAAGTAAATCTAATCCAACAGTCCTGCAATAAATCTTCCTTCATGATGGTTAAAATTATAATGTTCAGTTTGTGTTGAAACAGTTTCAGAGACGTGTTGATTTAACTGCTGGATCATTTGAAGATGTAGTTTGTGCTGGTATCGACCTGTACTGTGATGCATTTATAAGTGTTTACTACTCTAATTTATAAAAGATGGGCACACTAACTAACGTTACAGCTAACTGAGCTAACTAACGTAAGCTACAGTTATAGAAAACATTTTCTCGGGGCAGCGTTTAGCTCAGTTGGTAGAGCAGCTGCCCCATGTGCGAAGGCTCAGTCCTTGCTACGGAAGCCCAGGGTTCGAATCCGACCTGTGGCTCTTTCCCGCATGTCATTCCCCGTCTGTCTCTCCCCACATTCCTGTCACTCTTCAGCTGTCTATACAATAAAGCTTGAAAAGGCCAAAAAAAACAATCTTTAAAAAAAAAAAAAGAAAACATTTTCTCCATAATTATGTTCTAGTTTCACCAAAATCTGACCCCAAACTTACGTAGCGTGAGAACAGGCATATGGGGCGCAGAGTGGGAATGATTACAAGTCAGTATAGCATCAACATGATGGTGACTCTGTTATTTTAAGGTGGAAAAGTTACATAATGTTGTTCTAAACATGTTCATTCAAGCATACAGTGTAAAGATTTAAGGACATCTGCTGGGCTCTAGTTTTTAAAGTATTTATCTGAGGAAAGTTCACATGCAAACAAAGTTGAAGTTTCAAGACATTCTTCAAGTGAGACAAATCAAATGTTGTGTTTGTTTTGCTGCTTCAAACACATCGACTGCTGTGACCTTCAACACTGACTGCATCAGTGAGTCTTCATATCTGAAGACGAATTGTAACACTGAGCAGTCACCACCTTGACTCAGTCCAAGGTCTGCAGACATCACATCACTGTAAACTCTGTGAACTTACCCCGACACACCCGGCCATCACCCTCAAATCCTGGCAGACAGGAGCAGACGTAGGCCGAGCCCCCGGTGTAGCTGCAGAGAGCACGTTCAGGAACATCACAGTCATGACTTCCTCTCTGACAGTGGTCCACCGGACGGTTCTCCTCTGCAGAACAAGACAGATGACGGAGGAAATAAAGTACGACTGTAGATAGAGTTTGGAGTGGCTACAGGTTCTTCATCTCAATCGTCAGCCATTTTAAGAACTGTTTTCTTTTCCAGGGGGACTGTTGGGATTAGAAAGTCTATCTAATCTAATACTTTCATAGACTAAACACACTATAGACACCTGTCCTCATCCTTCAGTGTACTTTGGGTCTGTTTTGTCTGGTTCGGACCTCTTAGTTCCAATAAAGTGAAATATTAACACTATACACAATACATACAGTGATATTTGTATATATGAGTAATTTTGAGAAAATAAATAAATAATAAATAATCTACATCAATTGTTAGCCAGCTAGTTCCATCTGATAGCTAGTGTTAATGTTAACTAGCTAGTTAGCTAGCGTTTTGCTAATATTAACTAACTTAAGATGTGACTGTTGCTTTTACATTAGTCCTCAAGCAACATCTTTTAAATCTTTTTCCATTAATTTTTCTTTTCAAAATAGAATAGCCTAGCATTTAGCTTATAGCATATCTAAGTAACACAGGGTTGCAATGCAATGCATTTACTGCACAAGGCTTTAGGTTTTTATTTTTCACTTTAAGGCCACTGTACCCTGTGGTACTGTCTGAAGCGCCGTAGATTCATCCTGCTTCACTAAAACAACATCAATTTGAAACGTTATGACTCCACTTGAGCGAGCCCCATTTACAGTTGTACAAAACCTTTATTGTTTATGTCTGTTGGCGGCTTTTAGAACATCTGCATGTGCAACAAGGGACTCTTCAAACAAAGTCTCACACACATACACACAGGAACCACACACTCCGCCCACCCACACAGCTGTCAACACACACACACACACACACACACACACACACACACACACACACACTTTAACATACCAATGCAGGTCTTTCCATCGCTGGCGAACACGAAGCCACTTAAACACTCACAGCGGAAAGTTCCAGGCTGATTACTGCAGAAGGCGTTGGGTCCACAGACCTGAGGAGTCTCCCTGCACTCGTCAGTATCTGCCAATAACACATCACCATGGAGAAGAATGATATATAGATGTGACGCTACCCTAAAAACCAGTAAAATATCATGCAGTATAATTTTTCCTTTTTATCCAGTATGTCACATATGTCAGTATGTCACAGTATGTCACAGCATCAGCTGTGACACACTTTGCCAAGTCGTTTTTGAACAGTAGCGATGTGTCTGATCAGGCCCTTACCGTGGCAGTAGCGTCCGTCTCCAGTGAAACCATTTGAACATTCACAGGTGAACTGGAGGCCTTCACCTGGTCTGCACATAGCGTTAATGTCACAGCCGTGTCTGCCGGTGAAGCACGGATTCTGCTCTGGAAGACTGCCTGTAAAAACATAGAAACATGTACAGGTTAGCAACATGATGTGGAGTCACAGTTTGAACAGAAAGTGACAGATTGTGCTGCCTCATGCTGCTGCTGGCCGCCACCTCTGCTCCATTGTTGTACTGAAACTACAGAGTTGGGGAAAACCATGTGCTGTTGTTGTCCAACTTGGTTTGATTTATTATCCCTTCAACAGAGTCAGAGTCGGTCACAGATTCAGCATTTCACTCCTGTAACACACTCAAATTAGAAACAGAATCTTAGTTACATTTTTTGAGTAACAAGCCCAATCTTCACAAGACAGTCTGAATTACCATCATTAAATCAATCAAGTTACAATTCGTGAAGGGGGATAGATTTAGCATGTCCAGTTGTTGGTAGTGCTTGGAGAGGAGGTACTCTCTGAAGAGCTACGTCTTCAGGAGTTTTTTGAAGGTAGAGAGGGACGCCCCTGATCTGGTTCCACCAACGGGCAACAACAAACAAGAAAAGTTTGGATTATCCTGAGCATACAGGTGGCAGAGCCAGGCGTTGTTCATTGGAGGAGTGAGGTAACATATGCCTGTATAACGGCATTCAAGTAAGTGGGTGCTTTGCAGGTGAGCTTAAGCAATTTGTATTTAATTCGGGCTGCTACAGGTAGCCAGTGGAACTCCATGAGCAGCGGGGTAACATGTGACCTTTTGGGTTGATTGAAGACCAGGCATGCCGCTGCATTCTGGATCATCTGAGATGGTTTCACTGAGCAGGCCAGGGGCCCGTCAGGGAGACAAAAAAAAATTTCTAATTACTTTTTTTTTTGCTAAATCAATTAATTGTTACATCTTTTGAATATAAAAAATAAACTAATCACAGGTTTGTGTCTTCTGACCAGCGGTCCAAAACCCAAAGATCATCACACCTGAGAGGCTGGACCCAGAGAATGTTTGACATGTTTCACTTCATAAATGACTTCAAGGGTTTATTGATTATCTAAAGAAGAGTAAAATGAGTGTGGCCGTCCTCTTGTTCCCATCATGCAGCTGGTGTATTAGAGCTCCATGTTTGAAGTTTTCTTCAGACCTTCACCTCCTCACAGGAAACACAACCCAGATGTTCCACTTTCTGCCAACAAACTCCAGCAGAGTTGTGTTTGCTTGTGTAACACTGAAACCCTCTGAGCATCCCATCAACAGCCCCCACCTACACTTTTACCTTTAACCCCCCTTTTTTAAGAAAAAAAGATCTTCCTGGTGCCCTTCCCCCGCTCCCCTCCCTGCTGAGGATTGGAGGTTGGTATCTCATTGGCCTCAGCCGCTGACCTTCACCCCCTGCCACAGCCTCTCTGATTGCAGCTGAGGAAATACAGCCGGGCTCATGTTACTGTTTATCTTAGTCTGATGTTCCACTGCAAACACAGCAGAGACACTAAACTGTTGGAGGCGTGTTTCAGTGCATTCCTCTGGGTAATAACACACATCTTTGTCCTCTGACGGTCCCCTGACAGACGACCAGGAGACATGAACGTCTCTCCTGCAAGAACCTGAACAGTCTTCTACATGTCAGCCTGCACCCCGTCCTGATCTGTGAACATGCACTTCTGTCATTTCTCAGGAAAACACTCTAGTATAGTGCTAACACCTGCTGCTGTAGTTGATGACATGCTGCAAAACTCAGCATTCTTATTTTACCAATTTCCAATTAAAATTATTTTCAGAAGAAACAGCAAGATTCAGTTTTACTGAATGCATCTAAAATTAGCAGTTTCCTGCTGTGAGTAGGATGATTTACAATAAACAAGGTTAACAAAAAGCTTCCACTACTAGAAAGTCTATTAAAAAACAAACACCCTACACTCACTGTGCATGCTGGCAATATGACCATCTCGACAATCGTGTGTGGCTTCTTAGCCTTTGCTACTATCTCAGCCACTAGAGAGCCAGTCTTCAACGCTCCCCTGACACTTTTGCACACGTCATCATTACTTGCTCTTGTCAGTTGTGCTGATAAAATAATCTGCATCCTTGCTAGCCAGTGAAGCATGAGTTCAAGCTCTCATAACTCTGCATGCATCACGCCGTTATGTAAAAAAAGAACATGTAGTGAAGAAGTAATTTGCTGATCCTGACGATGAGGTTGTGACATGAGAGAAGGGACATATGAGACAAATTTTGAATGATGTGACTACTGATCTGCATTTTCATGATTTTTTGTTTTAGCTTTAGAATTTTTCAAGTCAGAATTTTATTTTACTTGTTTTTAAAGGCACCCCTGACAAAGCCAGGCAAATTGCTAAGCAAATTATAATGATTATAATGATTAAATCTATGCACTAAAAATATCCCAAGACTATAAAACCCTTGGATGATACGGCATTAGATGTTTTCAGAGATCTACTTGATGAGACGGATGAATCACAAAAGCACTGTACTGTGCAATACTCTTCTTCTTACAGACTTTTTCGGTGGAATCTCTCTGTTTCTTGGGCATGTACCAGAGTATCTGCAAATACACCTGTGCTTACTATATATAGTGTTAGCTGGCATTACAGATGGTACTAACAAATTTGCGTAAGAGCAGTTTTAGATGGTTAAGAAGGTTCGGTGCATCTGGAGTTGACTTTTTTTCTCTGAAAAGAAAATAGATAATACATTTTTAAAGGTAATTTTGTGGTTTAGAATCATCTCCTTGTTGATTTCATTTGGGCTTTTGTTTTGTTTCTGGGCATCTTTCTTGAAGATAAAGAATTTGTTAAAACTGTTTCAGTATTTTATTTTCAGGTGCTGATAAAATGAACTCACTGTGGACTGAGCCGATCTTATTGCTCATGGCGTAGCGGATCAGATGGTTGTCAGCATCGAACATCACAAAGATCTGGTCCACGCTGAGCTGCTGGGTGGATGGCGCCGCCCCGGTGGCCTCTTCATGTTTGCAGCTCTGGAAGGTGACTGTCTGACGCCATTGGTAACTTCTGCTCTCGACGTTGCCTTCAGGGGAGGTGACGGTGTAGTCGCGGTTGGAGGAAGAAGTAATCACTTGGAAGAGAAGCAGAATTAGAATTAGAATTAAACACTATTACATGCACTGGGACTATGAGTTATCATTATGATTCAATGTGAATTCAAGTTGTTAATTGTCCTTACGATTTCTGTCGTATTGATAGATCTCCTTGTACGGGTTGATCTGGACGGAGGATCCAAGTAGTACAGCTGGCAGACGTCCTTCCAGCTCAGTGCTCACCACCAGGTGGTCGTGTTCGTCAATTCCTTTAAACTGCTGCTTGATGCTCAGACGCTCATTACCGGGCTGGAAGATCACCTCAGCCTGCCGGGAAAACACACCACCTGCATGGATGTGTGAGAAAACATGTGAGTGTCTGCAAGATTTAACAACAAGGTCCCGAGCCAGATTGCAGTCAGGGTGCGTGAGACAACCTTTTAGCCAAACAACACATTTGTGTTGAGCCAGCCAGCAATGCCAGTGGTTAAAAATCATCCATCTAGCAGCAGGCTGCAATTAACACCAACATGTCCCCTCACCAATGAGACTGAAGCCATTCTGATAGCCAGGCTGCTCCAGGGCAAAGGCCCAGCCGATGATTCCTCCCAGGGAGGACAACGGCTGCAGGGATGGGCCCAGGCTGTCGGGGATGTTGCTGATGGCTACATAGGCCCGTCCGTCATTGGCTACCACGTACGAGTGCAAGTCGTGGTTACCGAGCTCCACAGGTGAAGGGGAGTTCCCAACGAACACTCGACCATTCACCTTTCCGTTCATTCTCTGTGGTTTTCCTGGAAAACAACGATTATTTGAGTAGTAGTGGAGAAATTCCATAGTTCAACTTACGAAAAAGGCATCAGGGTAAAGGACTGTTGTGATAACAATAATCCTGTTGTACGGTAGCAATGACAACCTGCATGCTAACAAAAAACTGATGAATTAAACTGAAACTTCTGATTTATAAAGTCAAGGTCCTGTTGTTTTCCTGGTTTAGCTTCTGTTCAACTGGTGTCTTGCATCATTGTTGCTAAATGCTAGAAAAATATCACTATGCCTGTGGTCAAATATTAGCAATTTTATTTTATGTAAATCAAGTTTACAAAAGTGGTATTGCATGATTACTAGCCATGGGAATTGAGTGAGATCAGTCTTCAGTACAACCAGGCATAACTGTAATTTTACAAAGCGCTTGACAGATACGACCTGAACAGTTAAACAACAAAAATGCCCCTCACCTTCGGCGACACAGTCCTTCCCGTTTCCATAGAAACCAGGCCTACAATGGCAGCAGTACCCGTTGCTGTAATCCCGGCAGTCAGCGAAAGCAGAGCATTTGTGCCTATTGTGGGCACACGTCTCCGTATTGTACGCAAATACTGTGAAAACAACCAAAGAACAGGCCAATCAGTTTGAATTCAATGAAAATAAAACTTTGACAAGACTACCCAAAAGGAATTCACTAGTTTACACTTTGTTCTGAAAATTCAAGCACAAAGGTTTTGAGCTTTTGTGATATACCATTCACACTGAGGTCTTCGTCTTCATCTACCACAACAACTCGAGGTTGGTGGGGCCGGGAATGGGGTGGCACTGGTTGGACTGGTTCAGGGTCAGGGTACCTCGGCTCAAGTGGAATGTATCTTGGCTCGGTGGTTTCAGGGATAGTATATCTTGGTTGCAGAGGCTCAGAGTCGGGGTACATGGTCTTTGTTTGGTCAGGGTATCTCGGCTCAGATGTGTACCTTGGTTGAGCCCTCTCTGTGTACGTTGGTGTGACAATTTCATATTCCGGATATTCTGGCTCAGACTGGCCTAGTTCTTCATCCAGTTCTTGAGTTTCTGGTTCAGCATACGCTGGTGTGATGGTCTCGGCTTCTGGGTAACTTGGTTGGTACTCAGCGGGAGTCTCAGTTGGGAACAGAGGTGCATAGGTTGTGAAGTCCACCTCCTGTTGCTCATCGGGTTGCCTTGGCAACATGGTCACGGGAGGTTCAGTGGCAGCCTCCTTGTCATGTAGGTCAGAGACCATTCCTGGTGTAATGGCAGCAAAGAATGGTGAGGCGCCAATCTCGTACACCCAAACTCCACTCCGTCCTGAGTTTGTCTTTCTAGTTGAATATAAGAAGGAAAAAAAACAATGAAAGGACCCTTCAGCTATTTCATCAAAGGTTCATCGTCAACACTATCACCCTTTTCACATCTATGCTCTTTACAGTGGAAAAATTATGCTTGCTTTATAGTCAAGAGGTTACTGTGTAGTTATGGAGTCTATGGGTATACCCGCCGAAGCTATGCCATAGCTGATATGTCTCCTCGAAAATGTAATTAACCATCAGGGCTATGGTAGCTATTGAGATACTACATACTTATGCATTTTATACCTTCATCGTTATCAGACACCACAGGAATGTAGTATAGCCATACTTTTGAACGCTTTAAATGCACCAAAATGTTCGACTTCACCACCACTGCTGCGGTAGCGGCCCAACCACACAACGTATTGCGTTAAAGAACACTTGCAGTGATTGGCCATGAGAAAAAACATACAGTGCAACAGTCATGTTTTTCAAAATCTGGGTACAAAAAGGATACAGGTATTGTTTAACTGAAGAAGTTTTGATTCTACTTGGTGCTGGGTTATTTTCATCAATACCTTAAAAAGGTATCGAGTACCTTTACCCCACCTGATGGGTTGGACAAATAAACAATAAATGAACAAACTGAGCATACAAACTTTATGTTCTATCACAAGACAGCACACTGAACATAGATGCAGATGTATCAAATCGTTTTAAAAGATCTTTTTGTGCATCTTATATTTTCAAGTACAAAACAAACATCGCCAGTTGTAAAACAATAATATCAGATTCATACTCAGTAAGTTCCCTGACAGAGGTCTCTTCATCTGTGGTGGTGCGGAAGTGGGTCCCCTGTTGGGTGCTCCAAAACCAGCTTTCTACAACGCCTTCATTGAAGCCACCCTCTAGGAGCTTAGTCTCTCCCCCTACAGACGTGGAGAAAAACTGTAGGCCGTCTCTGGGGTACAAGAGGATTGCGCACGAGGACGAGCCCATGGAGGCTACAACGAGCTGGAAAGTGTTTCTCTGAAAGTACAAAAGAGAGCATGACTTAGTTTTAGTTCAGAGATTTTCTATGCTGACTGGTAGTTATTGGCAATTATACTGTCGGATCCAGTCAGACCAGCATTTATAACTGAAAAAATTCAGACCAAAATCAATTAATTTTTCACTGTAATGAGTGGATTCGCTCGCAGAGGTGAAGTTAATTTGTGCTGTGATGTACAAATTAAGCCTTTTGAAATATACGTTACATTAGCTGCCAATGTCCAGTAAATACCTCCAAACTATAGGCTGGCTGCTTGTTCAAGCTGAATATTTCTACACGTTATATTGAAAAGGATGAGACGTGTGCTTATGGAGAATTTGAAATTGGTTAAAAGCTTCAACTGAGCTGTGCTTAGTAACTAAAGTGATGTAAATAATTTGTTTTGCTGTGGAGAAATTAGTATTATAATACTAATTGAATAAGTATTTTTTCAATGAGATATTTGGTATTTCATGATATACCAGAGCATGAACAATGCATGATTAGACAGAGATTAAAGAAAACCAGCTGTGCTTTGGTTCTAGAGGACCAGAACAACACATCATACTATATATAATATATGAACCACAATCTGGCAAGCAGCAGAAAGAAAAATGAATATGAGTTCTCACTGGCTGCACATGTTTGAGAGGATCATTGACCAGCTGGAGAAATCAGTGAACATGAAGAGTCCAGGTCAGAGCGTGAAGGAAAGAGCTATAAACTACAAGGAAGGGACATGACAGCATGACCACCTGTAGGATACATAAATTATAATGAAAACTGAGGTGCACTGAGGCAGAACAGTAATGGATGAGGCGAGGCATTCCCTCTGCAGAGTCCATTATACTGTACTTGGTACTTGTATTGTAAATTGTACATTTACTTGTAATTATCTTTTGCATGTTTGTGTATTCAAACTGATGTAGGCGTAATGAGCCTCTAACATTAAGAGCAAAAGGCATGTAGAGAAATCTTCACATACTGTAACCGTGAAAATACTGATGCTCATCTCTGATTTAATATTCACAGGAAATGTGAATATTAAAGCTTCCTGCAGTTACTATCAATATTATTATTATTTATTGGATTCTCACACACACACACACATTCTGACTTTTCATCTAGTGCCAAATAATCACTGTCAAATACGTTGATGCTGATAATGATTCTGTCAGGCTCCAGTGCAAAAGTAAAACTCCGACCAGAGATATGAAACAAACCATCAACCCAACATGGTCCTCACCTTGGCGTCTAGTCTGTCTCCTCGTCCAGAGGTCCCCCGAGCGGCCACGTTGTCCCAGGTGACGATGAAGGTGTTTATGGGCTCCACTCCATCGTCTCTGGGGAAAGCTTGGCTGATGTGCTCGGCGGCTCTACTCAGCACATCCGGGCTGCTGTCCTGCCTGAAGTAGACTTTCCCCTGTCCATCACTGTTGTCCAGGTCTCCCATCAGGGCTGCAATCATTTTGAAACTAGTGGGCATCTTCCCCAGGTACTGCTCCTCAGCTGGAGGGTCGGCGACAGCCACAAATCCATTAGTGTTAATCTGGAACAGAAGGCAGATGTTTTATTGGTCAATGAAGGATCCGCTACACGTTTGCTTGTATGGAAGTGATTTTTAATTAATAACTCATATGTGAAACTTTCTTTACTTTTATTATGAGGTAGAATCTTATCATTCTGACTTTGTATGTAAAAATTATGACAATAATTGTTGGTCATTGTTAGAAGGATTCCCATATGCTTCGGCTCGTCTTCCTGGGGTTATTATTAATTATAAATTTGTGTCTCATGACGAAGAGAAACTTAATCATGGTTATGAGATTACTTTCAATAATTATGAGAAAAACACACTCTAAACACGTTTTTTCTTCCACAGTTGGGATTATGGTCTTGCTGGAAATGAGTAGTGTCCATGACCATGAAGGAAAGACGAAACAAAAAGGAAGAAGATAATCTAGATATGATTTGTTTTGAAAATGTGGCTGTTTGGGTGAGTACAGACAGGAGGACTGCTGTCCAGTCTGGAGACCTCCAGTTAAAGCTCTAGTGAAGGTTCGGATCCTGGACCCTCCTACAGCCTGACGTCCCTCGGCAGCTCTGCTCGCTTTGTTGGCCCACAGGAATTCCTCACAATAACTTCCCATTCACTCAGAAGAAAAGGATCTTTTTAAACTCATTAACTCAAATCCGCCTCACACCGAATGGTAGCAAATGCCTCAGTTACTGTTTGAGAACAGGAACGCCATGAACTCTATCTCAATGACAGCTGATTGTTTCTCCAAAATGTCTGCAACCAGAAATCAGTTCAGTTCTCATGAGAAAGAAATCATGTATGCAACCACAAGCACCAAGACTGGAGTTAGAGAACTGAGGAAAGGTGCTGCTATTTAAATTATCTAACAAGAATTAAAACAAGATTAAGAAAATAAAAGCTAAAAAAATGTTGATCCAACAACTCTCAAGATGTTTTGTGAGTGTAACAAAAATAAATAGATTCAGTTTTCAGTTATATAATAACAGACAAATTGTCACATTTGAGAAGCAGCAATTGTAAAGATTTTTGCATGAGAGGTCATCAGGTTAGTTTGCTGAGCTAGCACTACTACAGTCTGTACAGTGCAAAAAGGTAGTTTTTTGTTTTAGTTTTTTGCAAGCACTCAAGTACTCCAATATTGAAATTACTTTGAATGCCCACCTATACTGTTCAGGCTTAATGAAGTGAAGCCCTCTGGCCTGTTGGAGAACACAAAGGAGCTGATAATAATGTGACTGTAATCTCATTAATGTGAAAGGATGACTGTAGTCCAGAAACAGAGACTTCTTGTTCACATTCAGCCGACACCCACAACCTCTGCTTCAGTTTGTCTCTACAGAGGACACACAACAACACAAAGACACTGGGATACTGTGGTGGAAAGTTGTTATCTAATCTCCTCCCTCGATAGGTCAGAACTCTTGATCTATCAAGGATTAGAGTTCCTACTAATACCTGGTATCTAAATGCACATCAACAGGCTGCTCAGAGCCAGACTTGGCTTCCTGTACAGTAACAAACGCTCTGCAAAGCACACCTGATGAGTTGACGATTCTCCCAATCAGGGATTAAGGTGACCTAATCTACAGGTTTGCCAAAAATGTTCTCAATAAACTGGACATACTGCGATTAACTTTGTCACCAGCCCCTCAAAGCTGGGTTAGGGGCATATGACTGAATACAGTAACCAAGACCTTTATCATTTCAGCTGATATTGTGCTTATGAAGTACACACACACACACACACACACACACACACACACACACACACACATTGTGTTCAATCAAATTAATTTGACATACAACAAACCTGGTTTTAACTACCTGGTCCCCTCCACAAAAGGAGTACTGGTATCTGGTACTGATATCCCTAACCATAAACCCTAATGGGGGCCCACAGCATGGTGCCCTGGTGGATTCAATAATCAACACCTAGCCTGGGTTAGTCCAGCCATGGTTGATCATGTCATATTTTAACATTTAAGTTAACAAACGCGACAACAAAAGGCTCTGTTTGTTTAAAATGGCTGCTCAGTCATGATACTTGTGGTGAGTCAGTCAGTCTCTTGTATCAAATTTGTCTACAGTTGGACACCATCAGCAGGTAGAAGCATCTGTTTGACAGATGGTCATTAATATCCCATCAGTCAGTGCTGACCAAGGATCAGTCAGTGTACTCACATTGTACACTAACATGCTGTTGTGTATTATTCACAAAAGGATTATAGGACTGTGTTTCCCAGAATGCAGCACATAATCAGATGGTTAATATGTACCTGTGGATCAGGAGGCTTCTCACTCAACTGAGGACCTGAAGACCGTACAGATCATGAAATGACTAAATGTCACAAGAACCATCTGAAATCAGCACATATCTGTTATAAAGCTTCACAACCTTTGTCCATTTATGCTGCAATTTTATACAAAAAGAACAAAACTTTTGTTTACAACAATTGTCTATCTTAACTGAGCAGAGATACTTTGGCTGAGCAATAAAATCAATGTTTTCAATACTATTTTGGTTTGGTGGACATTTGTTTATCATTTCTCCTGTGTACAGTTGACACTTCTGTCCTAAATTCAGTCAGATGAGAATCTTATATATTCTAACTATTCCATAAGATCACATACATAATAACTGAAGAGGTGGCTTTAGTCTTATAGCTGTTACAGTTTTAAGTTAATCATCTTAAATCTGTTGGCCATTTATTTACTGGATGTTCTGTATGTGTTTCAAAAATGTGCATCAGTCTGTCACTGCGTTGTTTCAGAGGTAGGCCTCGCACTGCATAATCTTTATCATTTACACATGAAGTCAGTTGTGGCTGCTGTGAGTGGAGGACATAACTACTGATGTCTGTCTCAGGCCTTCAACATATCAGCAGCTCCAGACATAAACTGTATATCTTACAGTCCTCCATCTTATCTCACCATGTACATTCAACAAAGAAGAGAGAAAACAGCTGTTCTGTACAGTGACGTCCCATCATACAACTAAAACCTCCTCCAACTGTGGTCTTTAAGAGGTGAGAACATCATGAGATATGTTGCACATTTAACTGTCTAACAAAATGTCTTAATTATCAGATCAGATCATATTTGGGACAAAGAGTCAGTCACCTCATTTTAAGATGCTGTCAGGTCTCACGTGAGTTCACCCAAACTGTCCAAGTATCTGAGACTGAGATAAATACAAAATTATCTGAAAACTAGTGTTATCTAGCCATGCAAACTACTTTTAAAATATTATTATTGACACTACTATACTATGGCTGCTCCACTGCGTCAAATAAAACATTTAAGAAGTCTTCAACCCCGTCACCTGCATGGTGCTACTGGACATACTGTATATGATGTGCTACTTCCCACATTCACACTAGATATAAAGAGTGCTGTAGATTAGTCTAATAGAGAAATCCAACATATTTCAGCAGAATACATGGGCTGAATCTTTTTATACACGTTTAGAAATGCTGTGATCTGGACTTTTTAGCACCTGAAAGATGAACTTGCCATAGATCTGATTCTCCACAGCCACAGGAGCTGAGGCTCATGGGTATTGCAGTATTTAGAGCCATCCTGCAAGTTTAAATTCAAAGCGATGGTTCGAACATAAACCTGTAGGACAATCTGACAGACGGAGATTAACCCGAAACAGGAGGAAATCTGTCTGCCTGTGCAGAGGAGATGCAGGTACACCCTATATCATACAAGCAACCAGCAGCAAAGAGTTCAAAGATCAGAGTCTGAGTGCTCTGAAAGACTTTGAGATGAGGGACGACATGAAATAAGAGCCGAAGAGGAAAGCTGTTCTGCACGACTGCCTCTGTAAAGCCTGAAGGGTTTCAGCAGACACGTGTCTTCAGGGGAGCTTTTGACCATAGAGACTTCCTCTAGAGAAACACATGAATGATAGAAGCATGTGGGTGAGAGGACGGCGACTCTGCAGTCTCAGCAGGTATTCAACTTCAGAGAAGATGCCTGCAGAGTTGAAGACACTCAAGCTTCATCACCAACAGGAAATATTTTGTCTGAGCGACACAAGCTAACAACACTCCCAAACCTTTCAGAACAGGCTCAGGTAGGAACTTTGTCTTTGAACTGAAAACTATTTTAGTGGTGTGGAAACTTCTCAATGCTAGGATGCATCGAGATACGGACATGGAAAATTCTGCATTGATGCAGTGACAGAACTCAAGTGGCTCCTACAACCGCTCTCTTGCATAAGCAAATGTTAGGCTAGCGATTGTGTATGCAAGCATTTTAAAGCTGTATATTTTATTTCAAGAACATTCCTAACCTTGAAAAGATTAAAACTTTCAAGACTTTGTTCACACCCTGACATCAGTAAAACCAAGTTTAACCCAACAAAGATTACTGTGACAAAACTTCTAATCAAATACTCTCATTTTGTCTCATTCACGGTGGAAATGTGGCCACATAAAGTACTCAGAGACGTCAGTATACATGCTAAATCTGGATGATCTTTGAGTGTGCTGTTTATGGAAAAAGATTCTTATAGGACCAAGAAACACATTTTATTTTTTATGAAACTGTCAGCCCAATGTAAACGTAATGATGTAATTTGTATTAAAATCATTGGTTTAAAAAGGGAAAACAATGTCTACATGTTTGACGTCTCTGCTGCATATTTGTGATACGTTCAGCAGTAAGAGACCTGTTGTTAGCACATGTAATAATACATGTACTGTTTGAGGACCTGCAGCAGTGAGATCCTCAGTGGAAACTGACATCACACATGTCCGACCCCTGAGATCATCATTATCAGTGTGAGAACAGCGGAGGGAGGAAACACACTGGGTGCTGCCATCTGGTTCTAGAGGACAGATGTATTGCATCTATACAATCCAGATGTGTTGACTCTACGAGGACGCTCCGCTTCCTGTCGAGGACAGTCTATGACTGGAGCAGCAGCAGCAGCTGGAGCTGAGCCAGATTTTGTTTTACAATCCACATCTACAATGTTTTCAAACCTGACGTCACTTTGAATTCAAAAGAAAGCTTTAAGAGCTTCACTGCAGCAGTGATAATTACTGGGGAACCACAGACTAACAGGATGTTACCCATTTTGGGGGGGTCGTGGGGTAGTTAGAGACACATAAAAGTGGGGGGTGGGTAATTTATGGAGTGCAGACTCCCAGCGACCAATTAGAGCTTCACACTGTGGGAAAATACAGCAGAGAAGGCTAGACAAATGACAGCTGTAAGTCTAACATTTTATTATGAAAGTCTTCATCATTGCAAAGTCTTGTTGTTTGGGCGAGCTTCATTCAAATTCACAGAACTTCAAATTCTGGTAAAGATCCTAAACAAATTAATGACTAAAATGTACAAAACTTCTGAAGGTAGTTGATAAGTCGTTAATCTAACTGGATCACAACTAAAGAATGACTTGATGTTTTGTAATCGTTTAGGAATGGAAATTTTTCTCATAAATCCTGTGTGAGCTGAGATCGTTGATTTGTTGGCGGTTTTCAAACCCACCAACAAATCCCAAATGTGTGTAAAGTGACGCATCTAGAATATTTCCATCAGGCCACCAGTTGTAGGTCCTGCTATTGCCCTGACGTCTGATGTAAGCACCGCCCATGTCCCATTTAAGTCCCACCCATTCTGAGTACAGATATGGGCACAGTTAATTTATTGGTTTAATAGATACTCCTGAAGTCTATTGCTGCCAAGCCAGAAAAAATCTTATTATAAAGTCAAACTGTTTATTGTTTAAGTTATATAACAAGATAACTTATATTGTTATAACGTGATGTTATGAATTTGAAGTTGAAGATGAAGATGAAGATGAAGTTTGTAGGTCTTTGTAGGTCTTAATAACATGAAAACATCTGTCTCTTTCTGATGTGGCCGCAATAAACTGTCGTACAATGCAGATTACAGTGTACTTGTGTTTGTTACACCCCACAATATGCAACATGTTGGACAAAGCAAATACTGATGACTGTCTTCAGCAGAAACATGACAGCACTGGTTGTTCTGCTCAAATGAAAGCAACCCACATTCATGTTCAATTGCGAAACAGGAAGTAGTTATGGCATGACTCTGTAAAAAGCTTCTGACTTCAATCTGCATAGTTCTATTTAAATAAATGTAAAGGTTATGGCTTCATATTATATCTTTTACTGTCAATAAATCATGTGTGCAAATCCAAACCACCAATGCGTGAGTTCGTCTCTGTCTGACTGTCAGTGGCTCTTAGGTCAAAGCTCATTAGTTCCTAAATACAACAGTTTAATGTTTACTAAGGATTCAGTATTTACACAAACAGCTGCTCACAGTAGTTTTTATTCAAACAAACAGTAAGAAATTGTGCATTTGTTTGGGACTATTTGAAGGTACTTCCAAACGACATACTTGTTGTTTAGGGTTAAAAATGTAAAGCATTTCATATCAGTAACGGAACAACCCCACTAGAAACGTTGTCATGGAAACACAGATTTCAAAATAAAAAGGGTTTATCCTCTCTGAAGTCTGATTGTGCTCGTATTATTTTATGACCATCTGCCCATTAGCGTTGACAAACATTGACCAGAAGGTGTTATGGAAGCTGATGCTCAGTTTTTGTTGAATGGGGCTTAGTATGGAGTAGCAGGGCCACCAAAAAACTGTCTGTAACAATTTCAACCAATTAACTGAAAGACAAACAAACAATATCGCAGCTTGTGGGGTAAAACCAACAGGACACCAAGCAAACATTTCCTGCCCTGTATGTGAACAGAACCTGAGGGAGGACATTGTTTAACTGATTTATCCACCAACAACAAACTTAATTGAATGTCTGCTCAGAATTAAACAAGTTTGAGGCGACTGGAGAGAGACCTTCATGATGTACTTTCAACTTCCTGTGGAGACACTGACTGATCTGTGTGGTCTGAAGCTTGTTTTAACAGGCGGATGAAAAACAAATGGTGAAGTGACCGAAACAGAGAAGAAAAAACACTCTCTGTGTGGATCTATCAGAGTGTTGACGAGGTTCAGCAGCTTGTGCAAATTCTGAGAACAATTTAGTCAGAAAGTAGTAAAGTGAAAATGTTCCGTTACAGATGTTTTTACATCTAATGAGGCATCCTTAGTGCAGTTGCGTATGTGTCTCCTGATGAAGTCCAATATTCACTCTCTTCTAGCTCTGATTTTGGTATCCACCAACTCCTACTACTTCTTCTTCTCTACTACTTCTTCTCTCAGCGTTATGACAGTGCTGAGAGTGAACCAAAACAGTAAGCAGCTATAGGTCTGAATTCCTTCTGATAGCAAGTAGGGGGCGACACTACTGGTTCAAAGGTTTTTCCATTCATTTGAGTTGGGGTTGTCTGCTTTGGCAGTGGTGGTGTAGCCCAACATCACATTGCGGCCAGCAATCAGATGATGAGATCTGACAAACCCTCCACATTCAGCCTGAAATATCTCTGAGACTGAGGCTATCCAGATGGACTGATGGACTGAACGCTGATGCTGTACCTGTTGTGTTCTGGCTTTGTTTATTTTATGTACTTCTAAATCTGTGACTGACTCACAATTTACGCTGCAAAACAGAGACATGAAGAAATTTAAATTGGTTTGTGTCCGATGGTTTAAGAGAGATAGAGAGGGAGAGAGAGCATTGGTTGAGTGACTTAGACAGTGAATGAGAGTGAGGGAGCACTTGCATCAAGAAAGACAGTGAATCAGCCAGATAAAAAGTTACTTCCTCATTGTTTCACAGCGGTTACATTCAGCACAAATAGACAACCGCCAGCAGCCCCCTCTCACCCCCACACACCACCCCACAACCATGTGGTGATTTGTCACAACGCCTCATCCTCTTTGAATGTACCCTAATGAGAAAATGAGCCCATCTCTCATTTGATTTATTACTTCAGTAAACAGTTTCCTCATGGGTTTATGTTTTAAAGTTTTAGTTTCAAGTCTTCTACCATACAGCATGATGCTCATTTTGTAAATGATGGTCCCATTTAGAGTAAGATAGTATGGTCTATCTTAGCAGGGTATGCTTTAGGGTGCGGCTGCCTTGTGATTGACAAGTTCTGTCAGTGAATCCGTCAAGCTCAATACACCAGGCTCAAACTGTCAAACTAGGCAGTGCTGATCAAGTACGAATCCAGATTCTGGTACTGCATTGTCTCCTCAAATGTTTTCAGAAACATATTTTACTATACTGTAGCTGTAATCAAGAATGTTTGTGACCAGGCAAAACGCCATTTTTTCCTGCTTGAAAACAGTCAAAACAAGTGCAGACCAACTCGCAAGATGGCAACGTACAGAATACTAGACCTGAGGCTTCAAAACAGTTGTCCACAAACCAATGGGGGATGTCACGGTGGGTTTATACTTGGTATGAACAGACGGCAAACTTCAAACTTGCCAAGAATTGGTACATGGCCTGGGAATGGGACACAGCTTTAGTCTTTGGAGGGGCAGCAACATGTCCCCCAGGTGCTTCTATATTGCTAGACATAAAACCAGAAGAAGAGTAAGTTTCTATCTTCTATTGAGCCAAGAGGATTTTATCTCCCATGATTCAAGTCTGTTCATGTCATGGCCAGATTATCCTATAAGGGGCCGCTGGGCAAATCTTTGTTGTTGAGCCCCTATTGTCTGCCCACATCACGCCCCTACCAAACTCTATATGAGCCCCGTCACCTCCAGGTGCACGGAGACCCAAAAAGCAGCCACTACTCCAGAGCTGCAATGTTACTACAGGACCATAAGATTTTTTCCATTAAGATTATTTCATTAATTTAGGAATGTGTGCCATGTGAACAAAGTATGATGTAAAATAAACTAGAAACAAACAGAACAGGGACCTTCTACAAACAGAACCAAACCATTAAGTACTAGTGCAAGACCCGCCTTAGTACATGTTGTTCTGTAGTAATACAAATTCGCATTCAATCAAAACAGCTGACAATGAACCTCGAGCTGTTGGGGGCCTTCAGAGTCTGGGGCCCCGAGGCAGCCGCCCACATGTCTATTTGGTAAATCAAATTTGTTCCAAGTTTACACTTCATTAATTTATTTTTTCCACACATCAAAACAAAAACATTTTGAACGGAATTAAAAAGATTTAAAAAATGACAAAAGGAAACAGCAGCAGCTGATGTGTTTCACACCAAGTGTAGATGCTCCGATCTGGATTAGCTGTCACATGACTTGAGGAATGCATTCACAGTGTGTGTGTGTGTGTGTGTCGGCTTGATGAAAGGCTTATCTCTGTTGGCTTTTAATTGACTCACATTCCAGCCTCTGTTCACATATTCAGAGAGAATCCAGCACCTCCAGCAGCAGCTCCACCTGTCTGTTCAAGTGCATTTACTCAAGTACTATATTTATGAGGTACTTGTACTTTACCTGGATCTTTCTACTTCTAACTCCACTACATCTCAGAGGGGAAATATTGTACTTTAATTTACTACATTTATCTGACAGCTTTGGTTGCTTTAAATGAAGATTTTTAGAAATAAACATATGAAGAGTTTATAAAACATGATGTTGCTTATTATTAAGTAGTTCATAAGTTGATTGCTGAAGTAATTTTTCATGCAAAAACAACAATGATGGTTCCAGATTTGCTGCTTTTCCTTTGAATGATTTGAATAATTTGAACGTATTTGTAATAATGTTGAGGTTTGGACTGTTGGCTGGACAAAATTAACATTGTGAAGGTCATAATTTCACAGAATTTTTACAAACCAAACAATCATTAATTAATGGAGAAAACAATAATGAGTCATAATAATCTAATGATATTATATATAATAGTAGATCAGTCACAGAGGACTTTTTACTACTTTAACTACATTTACTGCTCATACTTACATGCTTTTTTACAGTGAGGTATCAGTACTTTTACATAAGTAAATGATCTGCATATTTCCTCCACCACTGCTGTTTAAACACCAACACTTCAACGTGTCACCGCAAGGCCACAAATCAAACAATCAGAATCAGATACCAGCAGGACTGATGTGTATCTAAAACCAAAGCCGCAGCTCAAATTGCAGTGAAGACACACAGAGAGAAAGACTCTTATTTTGTAAACAGTTAGAAAATGTGTGGAGGTGATAGACAACCTATCAGGTGTCAACAAACAAGCAAACAAACAGGGGGAGCAGACAAAGTGACGAGATGATTCACTTATCAAACACATCAATCAAGCATGTGCTCGTGGCTCAAAATTAGCATTTGAAATAGCTGAATAACTGAAAGAAGTTAAAGTGGAGGTCGAAAAATATAACAACTGAAAGACTGCAGTTTAAATGTTGACGTGTAAGTCTGCAGCATCAAATGAAACTGAAGTTGAAGTTCAAGCAATGAAAGAATCTCTAATAAGTGAGAGTAAAAAGATCCACTTCAAGTGTCTAACCCAAAATATTATATCAGTTGAAGTGTAGGTGTAAGTAGGAGCTCTATAAGCAGTTATAAATCTCAAAATGAACAGTGGAAGTTGTTCAAATGTCAAAATGTGAAAGAGGTTAAAGTGTCACTGAAAGCAGATGATGAACCTTATCATGTGTCAACTAACAGACAGAGAGAAGACAAAGTGACTGAAAGTGAAGATTGGATCAAGAGAGAATTTAACAGATTAATCAAGCCTGGATCAATAATCAGTAATAAAACGGGTTTTAATAATCATAAAAATAAAATAATCAAAAGATACTCTTTTAACAAAATCTCATGACTCTCCTCAGATAAACACTGACATTTAACTGAGCAGCAGTGTGTAAGTTCAGTATCACTATGATATGAGATGTTTGAGATTATTTTTTGTGGCTTAGATTGAAAGAATCTTGTGCTGTGATAGCTGCAGCTTTAACTTTGCTGCAGCTAATTTTAACTTTGATTTGATGTGTGTTTCAATCGGAAATGCTGATTTAATTCCAGCTGAAACTCAAATTGTGATTTAAGCTTTAACTGGTTGGATTTTTGCTAAATTTTCAGTTCCTCTGTAAAACTGATTCAACTTTGATGAATGAACTTCTTGGTGAAATCACGATAAAAACAAAACCAGCTGATGTTAAACTCACATAAACTTTGTCGAAGCTTTCGCTGAAGAAGTACAGAGTTCCGTTCAGAGGCAGCTCCGCGGTGGAGTCCGAGCCGGGCTGCAGCTGCTGGTCTCCGGCTTCTTCTCCGTACTCAAACAGCTCCTCCAGCTCCAGAGCCCGGCTCAAAACACTCAGGCTCAGCACGCACGACCAGAGCCACAACCAGCTCCAGGACCCGGGACTCATCTTCTCTCTAAAGGCTCTACAGACACAGTCAAGACCAGCGGTGTTCCCCAGTGAACAAAGCCGAGGAGGAGGTGAGGGCAGCGGGCGATATGATCAGCCGATTCGGCGGCGCACAGGAGCGGACTGAAGGAGATGCGGGAGGGAGGGATGAATGGATGGAGGAGCATGGGGGTAACAACCTGGGGGGTAGTTCACTAAGAACGACAGGGCTTCCGGTCAACTTTTTTTTTTTCAAAATAAAGATGTCTATAATAGAAGAAAGGTTAGTTTAAGTAGTAGCTACGGGTGTCAGTAGTTTTAGAAAAGCCCCGACAAAAGGTCTCTGCAAAGTGGACTTTATTTTCCAAATATTTTCAGTTCATAGATGTGTAGAAAGCTTTTATTTTGGTACAAAAATCCGACAGGAAGTCGGAACTTTAAACTCTTAATTAGTTTTTGTAGTCTGAACCTGGTTTATTTAGGTGTAATTTGATGTGACACATTTTTAGGTTTATGTGTTACATTAACAAACTTATTTTTACACTCTGTACTTGTTCTTCATACTGTGAACAACTGCTCATTATTTGGTCAATAGTTTGCACAGTACATCCTCTTTGTCATCCTTTTTTTTTTTTTAAAAAAAAATTTTTTTTTTTTTTTTTTTAAAATTTTTTAAAAAAAAATTTTTTTTTTTTTCCCCCTTTTTTTTTTGTTTTTTAAAGGGGGGTTTTCTTCTCTACACACAAAAACAAAATTTGTTCACACATTTCAAACACATCAATCGAGCACATGTTAGTCTCAAGGACTTGTTTCCGTCGTTGGGATATCAGGGTTAGCCAATCAGAGGCAGAGTAGAGCGGGTCATGACTGTGCACCATATGTGTAATATCCAGAATTCAGTGCCTAATTAAAACAACACTGTGTAACTTTTCTACCGTAAAATATCAAATCATATTGATATTGATGACTCATTGGCATGAGCTTGGTGAAATACAGGTGACTGTTGGACTAGTAAGTTATATTATTTGGCTGCTATGTCTTGTGTTGTTAAACTTGACTAATGTTAGTCAAGAAAGTTGTCGACACGCTATTACAAGTTCATTTAACACTAAACCTCTGAGAACATCACAGCTGCATATGTTATGACGCATCTTAAAACAGGAACTTAAAGGAACTTAAATTTAAAAAAAGCAAACCTCCTTATATAGACATTAGGATTCATCAGGATGTCTTTGGTTTAGTCGGAGCTCAACACTTTGATTCAGGACTGTGTCGCTATCTAGTGGACACAGAGTCTAACCACATCCATTCCTCACCTCCGTCCTTCTTTCTTTCCATCAATTTTCCTCCCATCATCTCTCCATTTTGTACAGAATTCATAATAATGTGAAAATATCGTGTTATAATAATAAACTTTTCATGTTATAATGTCATAGTGATTCGTTTGTAATTTTCTGGCAGCAAAATGCTGCTGTACTTTTCAGATTAAAAATGCAAAATAAAATCAACAAATAAATAATGATGTATTAATATAGGTTAACGAGCTACCCAGCATTATACAGCACATAAATTAGGTCCACCATTTTCAGCTGCAACATTAAAGTGATGTACAGATTAGTGCATCAATAATTATGATCCAATAATATAATATACTGGACATTATTCTGGATTTGTTTTTCTGCATAATGAGTACTAGACTACTTCTACTTAAGATCTGAGTACTTCTTCACTTCACTACTGGAAATAAAATCTTTTCAGCACGTTGGTGCTTTCAATTTAGCCGCACCTGCAACATCTTCCTGCCTATTACTGCCCCAATGGAAAATATATAAACACATATATTCAAAATCCAACATACCTCAGCCCATTTGTTAAAAACAACTATGCAAATGTCACTGGAAAGTAAAGTTTATTTATTTTACCGACATGCAGGGGCTCAGGCTTCCTGTCCTTGGGTCACAACCACCCTAGGCTAACATGACATTTCCTTCTGTGCATTTCCAAACTCACATTTCCATCCAACTGTTTTGTGTGTGTTTTTTTTTTAAATTTTAGCATAAAATCCTGAGTGGAAACATCATCAGTTTGATTAAAAAGCCAAAATATACCAAAGATTTTACCTTTGGCTGCAGTGGAGAGGCTGACAAATGGAAAAAGAGAAAGAAAGGCTGATGGAAACATACTTATGGTTTTCTGAGATTTGCAAATCATTACATTACATTATTATTTACATTTTATACAGTGTCCCAACTTTTTGGGAATTGGGGTTGTAGATGCAACTGTGTCCATGTGGTTTATTCGTAATTGTGCTCTGGATCGAGGATGGTGTAAACTGTACTGACCTGGCTGTGTGAAAGTGACACATCAGGAGTTTCTGTCTGTCTGTTGAGCCACTCAAAGATCATACACACCACTTATCAATAGAAACACCTGCTGTAACACACAAAATCATTTTCACATGATATTACATTTATGTTTCAGCTCAAAGTGAGAACTGGTCCCAGACTGGACACTGGTATGAAAACTGTCTGAGGCACTGGTCAAACATCTGAATGTGTGACCGAGACAGACGAGGACTCTTCTCTGGAACTAAAGACCACAAAATGAGACGTGTTTGAGTGACACTCCTCTTCTTCCTGTACGCAGATATACACTGAGGACAAGATGAGATGATCAGAGCAGACACAGACGGCAGAGAGACACTCCACCTGGACATGGACCACCTTTTGATGCTGCTGCTGCTCTGGATTTCAGGTAGGACTCACCTCAACACACACACACACACACACACACACACACACACACACACACACACACACACACACACACACACACACACACACACACACACACACACACACACACACACACACGGGCTAAATGACACCAAGGAAAGAAAAAAGGAAAACATACTTTAAGTAAAAATAAAAGCACACAAGTATCATGTGTAAATGTACTTAGATAGTTTACACCATTGTGTACAGTTTAACAACAGACTGTGTAGGCTACACTGTTATATTGTATATATATAAAATAACATAATTTGATTATATAACTGTATTTTCCGCATAATCTCCTAATTAAAGGAAGAAATCTCCTCATGCCTTCATATATAACAAACATACACAGAAAGAGGAGTATTATATAATCTATAAAGTATAAGACATATACAACTTTATACAAAACATGACTGCTGATTGATATATGAGACATATTAAAAGCTTAAACACATAAAATATGTGGATGATCTGAGAGAAACATCTTCAGTGTTTAAATGAATTCAGTATTTCCACGTCATTTCACAGCATGAAAGGCAAAAATAGAAGCAGAGCAGTGAATAAAAATGGTGGAGCAGGAGTGTGTGTATGTTTGTCGTCAGCGTGTTGAGATGAGCTGCACAGCATCCTCTATTATCTAACAACCTGCCTGTTATATAATAACAGAGAAGATCTGCAGAGAGAGAGAGGGAGGAGGAGGTCTATTTAAGAGTTTGACTGATATCAGGGTCGATACAGGCCATTCATTCATACTCCAGTCTGACTGGATGATATCATGCTGAATTTATATTTACCACATAATTGATCAGTATTGTAGGCTACTAGTTGTTTGTAAACCCCAAGTCCAGAGATCTCAATCTTGTTTTAGATGCTAGTATATAGAAAACACCTTTTCTAATTGTCTTAGTTGATTATATCAGATTGATTTCTAATGTGAAAATCCAAAGGATGTGCTTCTTTACAGTATCAGCAGTGTGCAACACTAGGTAACGTTAGCTTCGAAATGGCTACTGACATCAACATATGGCCACCCACTACAATGCAGAGTCCAACACACCAAGTCCAAAGTCAAAGCTGACATTACTGCAAAACATGTGAATTATATAAAGCATGTGATATTGTGGTTTTAACTAGCTAACATTCTTTTGCTTACTAACACGGACAAATTGCTAGCTAGCCCAACGTAGCAGAATACTATCTTGGGTGGATAATATCAGCTAATTCATCCAGACTCCTGGGGCTGATCTGGCTGGTATATTAGTTGGTTTGCAGGTTCCTGGCATTATGAGGTGACCGGATACATGCAGCATCGCTGGGTTGCGGCTGGCTAGTTAACCATAGCTTGCTTGCGCACTAATATTATCATTAACACTATCTGAGTGAATATCTTATTCATAGCTTGTCAAATCATTTGTCATTTAGTTAATTTGAACATCATTGTTGGGATCAGAGATTTCACTTAAAGCAAAGTTCAACGTTGGTTGAACTTGACAAGTGAATTCACACTATGAATAAGTAAACAGTCTTAAAAGTGTCGACCTTTAAGGGACAGACACATGGTAGTATCCAAAATGGAAATAATTACGCTTAATAAAGAGCTTCAGGGGATCATAAATACAGAAATTTAAGCTTTAAGATATGGATGCAAAATCAGTATAAAAATAAGACTTTACAGGCTTTTTCTCTCTGGAAAAAAATAAATATGGTGGAAAGAAAACAAAACAAACTAAGCTCTGTATTTTATTTATAAATTCCTTTCTTAGGTTATCAGGTCATTCATTAATTCATTTGTTTAATTAATTAATTCAGTCATTCATTCTTTCATTCTCATGATTTGCACATTGGACATTTTTGCATGCAAGTTTATACTTTTTTAAATTAACACCATGAACATCAGAAAACAGAAGAAAATCATTCATTTTCCGATATTAATGTGCTGAAGTTTTTGCCTTGTTATGCAATTATCCAGTGAACACATACATATTGTGAGAGCAAGTAAATATATTGTTCATTGTCTGCACAAGATAATAACTTGTACATTATGACTTTGGATGCACAATATAAAATATCATCTTTCAGGACTATGGGGCTTCATACATTTGAAATTCATTCACATCACAGTTGTAGAAATAAAAATAAAAAAAACTCTTTCTTTCTTTCTTTTTCGTGCACACGCACACAATATACAGTTGTATGAAAAAGTTTGGGCACCCCTTAGGAAAATCATTGCATCAGTTTGTCACACAGCTTTTGAAGCAGCAACTTTATTTTAACATATGTTATACCTTATGGAAACAGAAACATCTCAGTAGTGACATCATTTTCATTGGTCCAACAGAAACATTTTTATGTGGATTTAAACAAAAATAGGCATGTGCATAAATTTGGGTACCCCAAAGAAATAATTCCATTAATATTTAGTAGAGCCCCCTTTTGCTGCAAGAACAGCCTGTAGACGCCTCCTATAGCCACAGACAAGTCCCTGAAGTCTGGCAGGTGGTAGTTTGGCCCATTCCTCCATACAAAACGCCTCCAGTTCAGTCAGGTTTCTTGGCTTCCGTGCGTAAACAGTCTGCTTCAAATCAATCCATACATTTTCAATGATGTTAAGGTCTTGGGACTGGGATGGCCTTTCCAGAAGATTGTACTTGTGCTTCTGCATGAATTCCTTGGTGGATTTTGAACAGTGCTTAGGATCATTGTCCTGCTGAAAAATCCAACCCCGGCGTAGCTTCAACTTTGTGACATTCTTGAACATTCTTGTCAAGAATCTGCTGATACTGAGAGGAATTCATGTGGCCCTCAACTATAACAAGGTTTCCAGTCCCTGTGCTAGCCACACAGCCCCATAACATGATGGACCCTCCATCAAATTTCACAGTAGGCAATAAGTTCTTCTCATGGAATTCAGTGTGTTTTTTTCGCCATGCATACCTCCTCTTGTTCTGACCAAATAACTCTATCTTAGTCTCATCTGACCACAGTATTTTTTTCCAAAATGCTTCTGGCTTGTCCAGATGTGCTTTTGCATACCTCATGCGACTCTTCTTGTGACGAACACTCAGGAAAGGCTTTTTGCGCATCAGCCTTCCAAAGAGCTTTTCCTGGTGCAAAGTACGCTGGATTGTGGAACGATGAACAACTACACCATCAGTAGCCAGATGTTCTTGTAGTTCTCTGGAGGTGGTCTGTGGCTTGTCTGTGACCATTCTAACCAACCTTCGCCTGTGCCTTTCCAGTATTTTTTTTGGCCTACCACATCTTTCCTTCACAAGGACTGTTCTTGTGGCCTTCCATTTCTGCACCACATTTCTGACTGTGCAGACAGACAGTCCAAACCTTCTTGATAATTTCTTGTACCCTTCTCCTAATTCATGATAATGAATTATCTTAGTTTTTTGGTCAGTGGAGAGTTGTTTCGATGCCCCCATGTTGCCACACTCTAAAAAAGAACCTAGGACAAGCACAGCCAGCAATTGCCTCTGTTAAATAGCCTTTTTCATGATTGGTTCCACCTGTCTTTGTAATTGAAGGTCTCACAAGCTAGTCAAAGCAATTTTGTGCTGCAACCTGTCAGCTATAAATCCCTACAGGTCTTGAAATCAATGTGATTAAAAGGGTGCCCAAACTTTTGCACATACCATTTTTTACATTTTAATTTATCATAATAAAACTATGTAATGCTACTCTGAGAATTTTGGTCTGGAAAACACTCAAATGTCTACATCTCTGTTTGAAATCAAATCTTGTTGCTGTGATCTTCTTTTATAAAGTTAGAGCAAATTATCATGAAATCTTAGAGGGGTGCCCAAACTTTTTCATACAACTGTATATGATTCATTGACAGCTGAAAGATATTGTCAAAATAATGTTGTAATTTGTAATTTGAGGTGAAGTGACCTTGAAGACGGCACCATTGGAGCGCATGCACACTTAGGAGTAGCTCATAATTTTAACCTTGTATCTCATAATTTAGACTTTATCTCATAATTCATCTTATTTTTTTTCTTTTACTGGCGGAAACGGGCTTCCATACATTTCCTTATTCATTCATTCAGTTATTTTTGTCATTCATTCTGTCAGGCATTAGTAAACCAACCTGTTTAATCATTAGTTTAATCATTCATCAAGTTTTTATTCAAATGTTTATTATTTAATTCATTTGTTCACTTTTTGTTCACTCACTCATTGTTCATTTATCTGTCTACTGATATATGTTCTTCATTTATCATTATTCATTGAGCCATTCATTTTATGCAAAGCATTCAAACATACTATTTTCTAAAAAAAAACAATAATAATAAAAACTGCTGCCACAAAACACTTTCATCTATATCCACCAGTATCTGTCTGATACTGGCCAATAAAAAACAGTATCAGTCAAGTGTGATGCTGCTGTGACGCAGTGTGTGTGTGTGTGTGTGTGTGTGATGTGTGTGGTGGACCACAGATCCCAGTTTACCTCTCTCTCCTTCCAGATCCATCTCTCCACCTTCCTCTCCTCTCTGCAGCATCCCTCCTCCTGCTCAGCCAATCACCTGCCGTGGAGTGTGATCATGTGAGCAACAGCTACCAATAACTCTCCACCAGGCACCGGCAAAAAGAGGGGAGGTGTCTCTCCTCCTCCTCTCTCTGAGTCAGACGGTGTGTCTGGAGGAGAGTCGATGGATGTGAAGGATCCGTCTAACGAGCTGAGACACGTTTCCTCTTCTTCTTCACTCGGAGATCAGAGGGTGCTGCTCTGTCTTTAATCTCCACTGCTTCCCTCCCTCTGCTGGAGAACACAGGGTGAATGAATGGGGAGGCGATGGAGGGGAACCCGGCACAGGAGCAGCAGCATGCCGGTAACGGCACCCACCTCCCTCCCCCTCCCACTATCACACCGGCCATCCCTCCCTACGTGAAGCTGGGTCTAACCATCGCCTACACCATCTTCTACTCGCTGCTCTTCGCTTTCGTCTACGCCCAGCTCTGGCTGGTGCTGCGATACCGACACAAGCGCTTCAGCTACCAGACGGCCTTCCTGTTCCTGTGTCTGCTGTGGGCCGCCCTGCGAGCCCTCCTGTTCTCCTTCTACTTCAGAGACTGTGTAACGGCCAACGCACTCGGACCTTTCGCCTTCTGGCTGCTCTACTGCTTCCCCGTCTGCCTGCAGTTCTTCACGCTCAGCCTCATGAACCTCTACTGCGCACAGGTGAGGGGGACACTGCTACTGGCACTGGTGGAGGAGACACTGGTGACACTGGCAGAATAAGTCTGGCCCACAATGTTCTTTAAAGAATAACATAACTACAGCTCCAATGGTTTCACTGCTGCAGTGATGTAGGAGTGTATTCCAGGGTGTGTCAGTACACCGTGACATCACTGCTGGGTGTGGTTACAGGTGCAACAGGGCTTACGTCTGACCACACCCACCAGCAATTTAACAGACCTGAAGCTTTCAACCCAAGAAAGCAGTGAAACAAATTTTTCAGCTTGGTGTTCAGTTACTCCATAACTTCTTAATTCCTACTAGACTTATCAGTGTGTCCATCAATATGAAGTCAAGTAATGCAGCCAAGAATTGTTGAAACACCCAAAACTTCTAGTCCAGATCTTAAAGTCTCCAAATATGCAAATATGTTAGGCTGAAACTGTTTCTGCAGCGTTGTACAAGACCAGCACTACTCGTGTTGGCCTGGTTCCAAACTTCTGATTTGTTCAGCAATTCAAATATGGTATTGTGCTCATTGACAGTTATTTCTAACGGTTGGAGAAACAATCAACAGGTCAAGGTTTGGTAAGTGGGATTAAGAATGGAGACATCATCTTCCTGCATAGCCACGTAAAACAGACAAAAGGTCACAAAAATGTGAGAAGCTTGGATGAAATGGACGCTTGTTGTAAGTCAACTTATAGAAGTACCATCCCGTAAAACAGTCTTGGATTTGAATATAGAAGACAGAACATCTTAGAAGTGTTTTTTGGTAGCCTAAATGCTTCTGATGTTATAACATCTGTAACATCTTTACCTATAGGTAAAGGGTTTATGTAATTACAAGTTCAGAAGCCACAGAAAAGATGAAACATCACTTTGGTGTGAATCCTGAAACAGTGCTACCCAAACACACCAACATGAGACTAGCATGGTTAACTAATGCAGTGCACATTTAAAACATGCCTGTATTGCTGTTTGCACGCAATACCGGATACCACAATAGGAAAGGCTCACATTATTCTTTGAAGGTAGCTAGCTAACGTTAGCTTCATAACATTAAATTAACTACTTTGGAGAGAGCTGCTCATCCAAACTACTTTACACTCTCACATCCTTGGATCCTAAGCAATACAAATGTGAAGTTGAACACATGTTCTTGAGAACAAACAGATTCCTTCCAATTTAGTTAGTTTCATCCATTATTTGATTATTTTTAGCTTGCCAGTCAAATGCAACAAATGGGATGCATGCATCTCTTTCTACTTGCAAAAACATGACACAGATCAACGCAACTGATTGGCATAGCCAGAAAGAGAATATTATCTTATATATGTGACCTGAACCCCAATACTTTGTTGGGTCCCAGAAGGTTCAGGGTGGGTAGCCATAGATTTTCAGGAATTCCCCCGAAAAGTACAATCATAAGAGTATTTCACCAACATAACCATCCTATACCATTGGTAAAGAGGAAGGAAAAACTAGTTTATTTATTATTAATTTTTCAGGAAATATACGGTGAACAGTTGAGATCAACTTGTTGTTTTGACGTTCTTTGTTCTTTTCTCCAAGAAGTTTTGGTTGCTAATGGTAGTTTTGTTTTCACTGATCTACACTGATTTACATTTATTTCCATTGATTTTCCGAGTGAGCAGTCTGTTGTGCACTCAAAGCTAATGATGATTTTTGTCTGTGCCGACAGCCAAAACCCATTGAACCCTTCAACCCATTAGAAGTTTGTCAGCACAAACATCAGCACACAAATACAAAATAGAAACATCAACAGAAATTTGAAGATCAGTGTCTTTCTCAAGAACAGTTCTACTTGTGGATGGACAGAACTGGGAATCAAACCCTCAACCCTACAAGTAATGTGCTGACCCGCTATACCACCTGACCTACAGCTGCCCCTGTAGTCATTCAGCCAATTTGTCTTTGAGTCTTTGTTTTGGGTTAAATCGCAATGAACTTGACAAGATGCAACATCAACCATTCCATTGTCGGATGAGTCGCATAATGTTGGACACGTCGTGCATTAAGTCAGTTTTTTGGGGTGATCAGTGAAGCAGCTGCCTCTCTTCTTCACCTATTCATCCACAGCAGCTGGTGGTTTCCAAAATAGACCAGAAATAAAGACAGAATAGAAATGAGCCTCTTTACCAGCAGCTTTACACAACTTGTTTCTGAGAGCTCAGATGACGCAGATTATTTTTCCGACCAAACACTACAGTGTCTTATTTCCTTAATAAGGGCACCTTCAGTCCTGGAGTAGGGATTAATCGATGAAATGGGCTGCTGAATTGAAAAGCTGCAGACTGTTGGCTCTCTCCATACATTTGGCATCTTCTACGACCATGGACAAGTCTACAACCTGGGCTGTGTTGTTGTTGTCTCTGTCCTCACATTTCTCAGGTAAAAGGTTGGTGTCTAAGGGCTGGATCTTAGCTTCCTGGAACACATTCATAATGTTGCACTCAGCTGTACACGTGAAAATAGACAAAAACAGCTGTGTAAAGAATGAAAAAATAGTTCAGTTCAGTTCCCCTCCACAGAGCAAGCCAATCACTGCATGAAGTAGGTGTGAATGTTCGATTTTGGAAAATTACAGAAATTTTCAAATGCAGCCTCCCAATTCCAACATTGGACCGATGTGGCAAGAGGAACAATTTAACATAACCTTTTGTAACACTTTAAAAAAATACTTTGCAGGTGATTGGATGAACCATCTATCAATGTCTATCATGGATGAACTTCAACCAATCAGATCAACAAACCATATAACAAAAATATCTTTACCATCAAGAAAAGCCTTCAGTGTCGTTCTTTGCTCTTCTGTCATTAAAGAAATACTCTCCAGTTCTGATATAACTAACACTGGCAGCATCTACGCCAACCTCTTTAGCAGCGCCATTGTTGTTTTCAAGCAAAAGAATCACATTTCACACACGTTATCACACCTAGCATTAAACCATGCCTGTAGCTCATGCTGTAGCTGCCAGTAGTTCCTCATGGGACACTAATTAGTATGAACCACTGGGCACAAACACATAGCTTGAAGCCTGGCAGGATGGATTCTCGTGTGATCTTGTGATTTCGTAATCTCTTGAGTCCAGCAGTCTTGCAAGGTTAGATTTAATCTGATCCACAATCAACCCCACCTACGCATTATTTATCTGTGGCTACTTTTCATGGATGTATCTAGCTAGCTAGTTATATAGGAAGTATATAGGAATATAGGAAGTTATATAGGAAGCCGGTGATGTTAATTCCACCCACAGAGCTGTGAGCTGCAACCAGGCTAAAGAAAACATCCTATTCCTAGTGTGTAATCTGCCTTTTCTTTTCCCCACACAGGTTTACTTTAAGGCAAAGTCCAAGTATTCACCTGCACTGCTCAAGTACAGGTAACTTCAACCAATGAACTCCAAAACCTTTCAAGTGTATTAATAAATCAAACTAAACATGTTGTTTTCAAAAGCAGTGACTGTTTTAGAATAACCTCCATGTTTAAAATGCTGATGTAGGTTATAGATGGTACTTTGTCCAACCTTCTCCCTGTCTCCCTCTGTCGTCCTCCAGACTTCCTCTGTACCTGGTCTTCTTGGGTGTCAGTCTTCTCTTCCTGGTGGTTAATCTAGTCTGTGCTCTGCTTGTCAAAATGACCGCCGCTGACGTCAAGACCATCGTCCTGGTGAGGGTCACCATCAATGACAGCCTGTTCGTCCTCTGTGCCATCTCACTGTCCGTCTGCCTCTACAAGGTTGCCAAGATGTCGCTGGCTAACATCTACCTGGAGTCAAAGGTAAAGTCACAGGTTTCTCTGGAGATTACTAAAATAAGTAGGGTAAGTCTGCTCGAGGTCCTCAGCTGCTTTATCTAGAGTGAGATGAAAATTAAAGCCTTGTGTAGCAGCCAAATAGTCTGTACTGCACTCTAAGAGGACATGTTTCATAAAACGGGGAACATTTTGTCAGCCAACAGATTGGAGAAGCATTTCACACACAATTCTTTAACATAATCCAATCAATCCTTTACTGACATGGGACCCATTAGTGGGAGTCTTGGACAACAACTTTAGTTTCAGAGCTTTCTTCAAATTTCTGTACTAAAATCCAGGATATTAATGAATATAATGTTATGTGTGTGCAGGGGACATCAGTCTGTCAGGTGACTCTGATTGGCATCATGGTGGTGCTGCTATACGCGTCGCGGGCCTGCTACAACCTGGTGGTGCTTGCCCTCACCGACATCGAGACCATCAACTCTTTCGACTATGACTGGTACAACGTCTCAGACCAGGTGGGATTGTTTTACTCAAACTTTTTACACATGTCTGGTAATGTGGTGTTCACTGGTTGAAGTTGAGTTTAGGCAGCATCTTTTCTCCCCTGACCTTGGTCTCTGTCTGTGTGTCTCCAGGCGGACTTGCGGTCATCGCTGGGAGACGCTGGTTACATTGTGTTCGGGGTGATTCTGTTCGTCTGGGAGTTGCTGCCCACCTCATTGGTCGTCTTCTTCTTTAGGGTCCGACGGCCTCCTCAGGAAAGGGTCAGTCCTCCTGGCAGGGTCAGGTGACCTCTGACCAACATATTAATTTTTTAGCTGTAGTGTGGCTCTAGATCTGTCAGTCCACCATTTTGGTCCAGACTGAAAAATCTAAACAAATAACAAATTAATTGTCATGAAGTTTTTAATGAATATTCATAGTCCCAGAGGATGAACCTGCCTGAATTTGTTGACTCCTCTGACCGTCCAGTACTTTGGTTTATGACAAAAAACCTGCAAAACTAATGACATTCCCACCAGCCTCAGCTGTATATTGTATAATATCTAATTAGCACATTTTAGCATGCTAACACGCTAAACTAAGACAGTGAACACATAGAGATGTAGATGCCAAATGCCAACATGGCGCCTATTCAGTCCAATGAGAAGTGCTCGGCCACCGCAGTCATCCAAAAAGTTTTCTAGCTTCTGGATTTTCTTTCTGGTTATGCGGCCCACTGAATATGTGCAGTATTGTTTCTCTTGTTGGCTTTGCTCGCAAGTAAGCGCTCATAGGCTTTACATTGTGTTGATGTCACAGATTAATAAATTGCTTTAAATGGTTCTAGTAAAGTTTTACAAATACAAAACCTCCATGGAAAAAAAACTCAGAGTCAAAATTGACTTGTTTTGCACTGTTAAGTTTTACAGACGTCTCTTTTATAAAGGTGATGGCAAAGCTGTGTCATCACAGCAAGTCTCTGTGATTAGTTTTAATTGATGTTGACTCATTGTCTCCATAGAGCACTGCTGGGATACCAAACCACGTTCTCTCCTCTAGAGGATATTTCTTTGACAACCCTCGTCGGTACGACAGTGACGATGACCTGGCGTGGAGCATTCCTCCCCAGAATGCATCAGCAAGGTACAGACATCATCACTGATATCATGATTTCTCTGTTGTGGTATGTCTGAATTCAGTTCACATTAAAGAAAAGCTAAACTAAGCTAAGCTAAGCTAAGCAGCAGCTGACCTGAAGTTTCTTGTGTCTCTGACAGTCTTTCCTCTGACTGTTATGACTGGGGAAGCCGCCACAGCAGCTTCACTGTGCACACCAACAGCGATGAACAGCGTCTGACTGCCACTGCTGCCACCGGAGAGCTCCACCCTTACCCATAATTCCACTCTTCACTGTACAGCATCACTCTGCACTTTGACACCGATCAGTTATTGTGTTTCTTATCACTGATGTACCAGTTTATAGAGTCACCGTAGAGAATTTAGAGAAGATGTCCTACAGGGTTCCTACACGGGTCATATTCAGGTTGTTCGTCATTCTCAGCACAAGATGTTAATACTTTAGCGCACCCCCCCGCAGGCCACACCAATACACAATAGCACTGCAAAAATAGATCCAATGTTTATTAAAATGTGTTAATCAAAATACACACGGAAAATCAAGCTGATATGCTGATGGAGGCTTGGAGAATAACCAAATCCTGCTCATTAATAGTCAGGTTTTCCTCAAAGATGAATTTCAAACATGTCTGTAAGCTGTATTGGTGCCACCACCAGGTGAAATGCCATCACATTTTGCAGCATTATTGATTGATTGTCTGCAATTGTCTCATGCATTTGGTTGAAAATTCAGTATGTGTTTAAGATCCGTATGAATGAACCACAGCCTGAGCTGCCTGTCACGTGACCAATGAATGAAAGAACGATTTGTATGAACGAACCGCTGTGTGTACTGCTCATCACACAGTCCTGTGGATGTGACAAATTAACGAGAGACTCAAACTTGAGGACGCATAGTTGAGTCGTGAACTAATCATTTCTGTTTCCTGTCCTGACTGAACGTATGCAGCTGCCATGTGGCGAGGGAACGTACTGCATGAAAATGAATGAATCACTCACTGAGACCACTCATTACTCCCGAGTCATATAAAAGATTAGTTCAAATTGAACGATATGTTCACGACGACCGACACACCACTATTAGACACTGGATCTTTAAATGCTCATTAATGAACATGCACACAGAGGGAAACGAAAAATAGAAAGACTAAAAGTCTCTGTGAGGCTGTAGTCGTACAAAGTGCTGTTTCTGTGTTAGTTATGGAGGTATAATGTTTACCCTGTTCACCATCTTACTTTAGCATGCTAACATTTGCTATGCAGTAAACACACAACACAGCTGGGGCTGATGGGAATGTCTTCAGTTTTGCAGGTTTTGGTCATAAACCAAATTAAATTGTTGACATTGCATGACTGAAAAGCCGGAATGAAGCTCTGAAAACCAGACTCGATAAAATTCTGTGTTATCTCAATTAATACATGTAAGTGGATCCACAACCAAGTTGTCCAGACGTTTTCCAGACTAACACTGTGTAGGAACCCTGCTTCAGAGAAAGGCCATGTTTTAGACCCACAGTATGTAGACAATGTTGTGATGAATGTTTCAAAGAATGTGTATTGATCATTTAGGGAGTTATTCAACAAGTATTACTCAGGCAGTCGCACAGAATGGACCCAATTGATCATTTTGTTTACTATTCCTATTTGACTCAGCAAACAAGACTCCAGATTTTGGAGATTTCTGGAGAGGGCGTCCACACTTCCAGACATCTAAAAGGTTAACAAAGGTTCATTAACTATAGTTTTTAACATTAAAGTATAGCCTGCAAACAAAGTGTAGAAATCTAACAAACATGGTGGTTGACAATTTCATTTCCTATCCTGAACAATATTTGAATTTTTGAGGTTTTTGACTGCAAGTAACAAAACCGTTGAAGCCTGTAGAACTAATTACATCATAACATGTGCACTGTTTGTTGATTTAACATATCAATATCCTGTAAATATCAATAACCAGACAGCTGAACAACTGTGTTGTTTTGATGTTCACCTCAAAATATTCACATATTAACAAGTAATTTAATCTTGGGTTGAGTTTTAATTTGACTTCTTTTTAAAGAAATACAATTCTTGTAATTATTTTGATAAATTTCAGATTTCCAGAATTGTATAAAAAGCTTTTCCGTAAAAAAACAACTGGAAAGTAATGAAACCATCAGAGTGACTTAACCCATCATTACATTTTTGTTAATATGGACTTTCTTTTTGCAGTGTTGACATTCCTGTAACAATATTCAGAAAAAAGCTTAAAGTCTATATTTCTAACAGACGCAGGTTTTGTAAGTTATTTGTACAGCTGACTCACTGAGATCATGTATTTTGTTGTTGAGCTTTGTGTTTGTGGTTCATGTGTTCGTGATGTGTCGACACAAAAAAATAACACTACAATAAAATGACCTTCTGTTTGTCATCGCAACAAACGTGTTGATTTCTTAATCATGTCATTTTAATAAATAACCAGTTAAGTTCCAGCCTGCCCTCACACTTGGTCAGTGGTAGAGATGTCAAACTCTGATCCTTTTACGGACTCAAGTCTTTCTGAGTCACTTACTAAACAGATCCGGATCTTACGAGTCCTTTGAGTCATTTAAGTCAGTATGTCCATAAACATAAATTCTACCAGTGAAACACAAGCCTACTCTTACATTGTTTTTAGTCTATGAATTATGTTAGCCTCAGCTACACAAAAACAAGTGTTTGTGTTTTAAATAAAGTTTCTGTCATCTTGATTATTGCTGTATTTGGTTTCTTACATTTGACTGGGGGAAGTCTTTTTGACGACACAACTCCCTGAAATCGATCCTAGTCTGAATCTGCCTCGTTTGGCGCCGTGTGGAAGATATGATCCACTCAACTCGGTTGAATCAGTGAATCTGGGTCACCTGGGTCTGCTGGGTCAGTGAGTGATCCACGGGTCTCTTGAGTTGCCTATGTCTCCGGCTCTGTGCTGATTTACTTGTGCAGGATGGATCTCTAATACGGATTCTGCAGGAAGTTACGCCGATCCACTGTGTCAGCTCATCTGACTCCCGACTCCCAAAGCTATTGCTAACGGTGGCAACAACTGCTTATTTTCTACGATAATACTGGGATTTCTGGCAGCTACTTCGGCGGATGGACTGGGGTACGTTGTAATGAGATTGTACAGTTTAAAAGGAGAGTAGTGAATGGCACAATTTATCGTTTTAATTTGTATATGTGGCCTGGTGTTAGGCGGGTGTAGGGCAGTAAGGATTCGGGTTAATGGAAACTACAGACTCATTAATCCCAGTTCTAAACTGATTTATGTGGTTAAATAAAAGGTAAAATAAAAAAATAAAAACATTATACATAAAATATCTGCATGTTAGCATTTAGTATAGCCTCACAGAGCAGCTAGTATAACTAGATTATTGTCCAGTTGAACTTTGGACAGAGGGCTCCATTTATGCAAAAAAAGAGAAATTGATATATTTATAACAATTTTTTATATATCTATCTTTTAAATTTTTTTAAGTGAATAATCACATGAAAATAATAATCATTATGTTTTTGTTACCTTAGAATGAGCATTTTATATCTACAGATGCTGCAGGTCCTCTTCCACGGAGGTCGGCCATGTTGTACCTCCATGTTTCTACCTAGAACGGACAAACTAAAACACTGGCTCTAGATATAGGGTACAGTTGAATAGTCAAAAAAATCAGCTCCTAAGTCCTTTCCTAACCACTTTTCCTTGACCTTGATAGAAAACGTCACGAGGTCAAGGAAAGATGTGAAGGAGAATTCATAAGGAGTTAGGAGAAGACGACCGCGGTGTTCAGAGAATCCGACTGCACTTACACTTAGACTACGTCATTATGCGACGGCGAATGTTACTGACATGACCTGTGGTAAAACTACAAAGTTCAGAAGATGGACTACAAAACACGCTTCTGAGATACTCCCTGTATGTTCTTACTGTGTTTTTAATGTAGGAAATAAAAAATAAAATAAAAAAAATATGACGTAAAAAAAAGAAAAAATATGACGTCATTATCAACATCAGAATTCAAATAATAAATTAATATTGTCCACCTGACACAGAAGTCAAATGAAGAGTTTGTTACGCTCAGTATGGTCGCTCACCCTCCTGTCCACTCATGTATAAACATATAAAGACAAAGATATATGATTAATCAGCAACGGTAACTTCATGATGATCTGCAGGACGCTGGATGTCACAGTTACAAACTGTTTTTACTCTGTGTGTGCAGCTCCACAGTCAACAACAGAACACACTTCATGATCAAAGTTTTTACATCACGTCAACACGTATGTTCATATTCACACGCTGCATCACACTGTTTAAATACATTAATGTTTTCTTTCTTATGTCTGGTTGTGAATGACTGAACGGTGCGCCGATTTTTTGTCGCTGCCACAAGGAATTGTTGGACGTCATTACCTCCTTTCCTTTCGTAAAGGATGGTCCGGTGTATCCTATGCTAAAGGAGATAATAAAGGAAGCACTGAAGCTCCTTTCCTTAACAGTTTGAGAATTCGAACAGCTCTTATCATGGCGGCTACGTTCATACTTCCGGGTCATTTCACTCAGTTAGGAAGGTTCCTAAGCAAATTTGACTATTCGACCGCACCCAGAGTGTTTTTCACGTTTCCGTAGCCACCATATTTTCACCTTCACCCTAGGAAGGAGATGATGGAATCAGCAACTGTACTGCAGATGCAATTACATTCTGTACACTGGACCCAATCTCACCCATTAAGATGTTGCTTCGTAGCGATACCTGCAGTCAAAAGGGTACCTTCAACAGAAAGAAACTGAACAAGTGCATTTCAAAAACATCCAAGGGGGAAAAAAATGTAATTAATGTAGATCTTCTAGTTGGAAACATGCTCAAGATTTTAACCAAAAACTAAACAAAGTTCATTGATGTCCAGAAATATTTATTCCTCTTTTCAAATAAATATACTCAACAGGTACACACACATCAACATGGTGCAACTATATATATTCATAGAGATCTGAAAGCAAAAGAAAGAAAACTTGTGCTGCCTTTTACAAACTGTACACATTTGGATTCAAGATTAAGAAATATGAAGAAGTTTTTTTTTGTTGTTTTTTGTCTTTTTCCAAAATAGTGATTTAGTTTAAGGCTGACGAGTGGACTGTACGGGACGTCCAGCTGCTGGAGGGCATGCAAGGCTCAGAGGAAGGCATGCACGCACACATACATACAGTACATACATACACACACACACACACACACACACACACACACACACACACTCGCATATAATTTCTGTAACAAATTTTGTATTTTGTTCACATGAACGGTCTCATTTACGGAGGCTGAAATAATTATAAACTGTCCTACATATAATTGACAACTGATATTATAGTTTACATTTTATAAGCAACTGAACCTATCTGAACAATATTTCAATATCGCTTGAGTTTTATTTTTTTAAATTTTACTTTACCCAGTTTAATTTCTACTAGATTATTTAGGATTTTGTAATTTCAAAAAAGTTATTTTTTGTTTCACAAATTTAAATTTGATTTAGAAAAATGGGCTGTTTCTAGCTTCTTATCTGAACTTCTTTTCTCAAATTATATGACAGAAAGAAGTCAGTTTCATTCAGTCTCTGATCTTTGGTACTCCGGATTGGTTTGTTTGAATCTTAATCTTGAATTTTGTCTGAATCCAACCGATCAATCTGAGCAACTTCAACTTTTGACTTAAACCTTTACATCTGAAAACAACTAGTTGAACTTAAGCAGCTTACATACAGTTTTTGGAACATTGGACACTTTCAGACCATGTCTCTAATGCTTACAGCTTTTACAGCATTTTACATTTATACATATTCCATTTGTCACACTCAGGCTTCCATATCCTCACTAAAACACACACGTTTTATTATTATCAACACACACACACACACACACGTTATATTTTGCACACAGAAACACACATTTCCTGTCTCATTAATTCACATGAACCTCAAACCTTCTTTCTCAAACTAACATAAAATAAGACAAACGGTTTCCTCTCTGAGAAGCTTCTGAACCATCAGGATCAAAATTTGTAACAGAATGTTTCACGCTTCCTGTTCTGGACTCCAATGAACTGCTTCACTGTCGCGTCCTTTTTAATTTTGCTTTTGGAATTTTGCTGGTTTTATCTGAGGAGGAGTTTATGTTCTACAAATATTTTACATTGTCGTGTTGGTCAGGATTCCCACACAGTTTCACTGACTCAACCTACACAAGTCAATTAAATTAATTTACTCTCAGTTAAATTCAGTGTAGGGTTTGTATTTCTTCACTATGGTCATATAGAATTACTGTAAATCCATGGCAGTGTGCAGAGGCTGCTAAACATCATCACTTAGGAAGATCAAATTTACAGTAAAATGTAACTGTCAAAGTAGTGAAACAATTAGCTAATTTGTTAGGGGATCAACATTAAAATGAATCACTGATGATCAAGCATTTAATAACCAATTATAGTTTCCAACTTCTCATCGCTGTGTACTGAAAACCTAAAGCTGCAAAATGGGAATTCTGGCTTTTACTGTGATGAGGGCTATAGGAATGATTGTGTTAGCCACTGAGGGCTAAAGTTATTGCTCGATAAAAGTTGGTCTTTAATTTGGAGATTTGTTTTGCCTGTATGTAACATTACAGGACTTTACTTTATCTCTCCTTAGTGACAAAACTCATTATACAGGTGATTTTGGACTAAAGCTGCTGGTGGCTGATATTTAAATCCTTTCATTGTAACGCTCTTCCCAACCCAAGAAAATTGTGCGATAAATGCCATTAAAGCACACAAGAGGACCAAACAGAAGCTGGAATTTTACTTTTAATATTACTTTTTATATTTTTAATTTTAATTGTTATATAGAGGTGACATGTCAGCCTGACCCTCATACATATACTGTATGACCAGTAAAAAAAAGAAAAGAATCTTAAACACAACTTATCTTAACATCATGTCTCCAAACTATGCAGCTGAGTAAAACAAATACTTCCTGGGCATCACAAACAAACAAAAATACATAAAACAAATGTAGACAATTTCTTTGGTCCGCTTTATACTTTTACTGACTAAGCAAAACAAACATCCAGCTGGAATAACCGTCACAATCTGACTAAAACTGGAAAAATGCCTCATTTAGGTTAGACAGGTTGTCTACCTGCTGCCCTGATCGTCTTCTTATACAATTTTAACATACACAAAATAAGAGTGACGGCAAGGAAACTATCCCAATGTGCAACAATATTTATAACAATTGAAGCATCAACTTGTTTCTTGAAATATGACGTTGAATTTTTAAGGTGTATATAGCTCTGTAATAAGTCTTTGCTTGTTTGACGTTGCTTATTTAAATTTACCGCTGAAAATAGTCCCCAACAAATACACCTTTTCCTGTTTGTTTAATAAAAAACTAGTGAGCAGCTTTTTTTTTTTTTAGAAAATTACTGAAGCTTTTTAAATATGAAACTATATATTTGTGTGAGAGGCTGGAGATGAGAGCCACAAACAGGAAGGCAGTATTGACAGAAGCACTAACACATTGTTTGTTTGAGTCTGCACCATAGACAGTATAAAATAGGAACGTCTTATCCGTGACGTCACCCACACATTTCTGAAGAGCTGTTGTGAAGCTCAGTGTGGTGGCTCTGGCTGCCACCAACTTGGCAGTCTTGCCTCTGCCACCTCCTCGCTAATCCAAAGAAATGGAGCGTGGGTGGAGCTGAAGCGGGCTGAATGACGCTCAAACAAACCATCTGTAGCGGCACCCACCTGTCAATCAAATGCTCTTAGTTATGGATAACTTTAAGCTTTAATATAATTTGAACGGGTACAGTTTTTTGTGTATTTCTGCTGTGAAGCTGGACATTTTAATATGGGGGCTTATGGATATTGACTCATTCTGGAGCCAGCCTCAAGTGGCCGTTCAAGGAATAGCAGTTATTGACACTTCCACATTGGTTTTATTTCACAGCCACAGAGGTTGCCGCTTGGTCTGCCCATGGGATTTGTTGACAAGAAAAAAAATGTAATAATAAAAAAAAATATAAGGAGAAACATTTTCCCCATCATCCGTCAGCGGCCGCTCAACCTCCACCTCCCACCCTTCTGCTGATCTGCCTGCACGCTCGATCAAAATCCCTCTCCTCCCTGCGTCGCCTCACCCCTTTCAATTGAGCATAAAATAAAATACTGAAACAATAACAATAACTCCCAGTTTAAATAAATCTAATAAATCTATCTTGTTTAAAGTTGTGCATTAAGACAACACGGCCGAAGCAACAAGAGTGCTGGAGAGAACTAGGCAGCAAAACACAAAAAATACTCAAAATACACAGCAGCAACCAGACAGCCAGCCAGCCAGACGACCCATTCATCCAAACACACAAACAGAATTATTAGTTAGTTATCGCAAAAGAGCAAAAAATTTGCTACTGTATCAAGTTTATGGTTATTTAACTATGGAATCAAGTCATAGTCCATGATTTTATAGCTGCATCTGTTGATGACCTACACACACAAACACAAAAACCACACCACCGCCACCAAAGTGTTCCAACGTGCCAAACTGAATTCAGCGCCTTTGCTGACATTGATGCTATTGCTTCATACTTTACATGAGATGATATAAAAAATATCACAAAGCTACTTTGACGCGAGTTTGGTTTAACTTATTTAACAAATGTCCACAGGTGAGCTGAGACAGTTCATTCTAGCTACTTTTTAAAATGTTGGTGTTGGAACCTTTTGGTCAGAAAGTTAACATCACATCTGGGTGGTATTGTCCACTAGCCACAGTGGCCACTGGCCATTTTCACTATCCTAACAGTCAGCCATGAATCCACAGCTTCTTGGAGCTTCTTGTTTCTCACCTCCAGTCTTTTTGAAGTACTGAGAGCCCCCTGTGGGTCACATGATATGATGTGGATTCAGTCCAGTGAGCTGCATTGAGTGAGTTTCATTTTAACTGTAAAACTTCCAGATCAGTACACTATGTCCCGCCCCTTTTTGGTCTGTGCTCCAATCACAGTTGAGCAAACCTTGGTCAGCTTGTTCCTTTTCTGTACTTAGATATGCTACGTGCTAGCTCGTCTATGATGAAAAGAAAACCAAATTTTAAAGATGATTAAAAGTTAAAAGTGACATCTTAGGTTTGCCAATGTTAGCTAAACACGTGCCTTATTGTGAATGTTGTGAGTCTGCATTGGGTTAAGGTAAAGTTAAGTTAAGGTTTGACAATGAACAGCTGGACTGGAGAGCTCTGCCTCATCTTGTCAGTGAAATCCACATGGGGAAATGCTGTGCGACATTAAACACGTCTAATCAGCGTTGTCTACAAAAAGATGCAGGTCTACGAAATGGCCGGCTAAAATCAACAATCATCATGTGGCTGGTGGGAACTTCTCACATACGTCTGCACACACACACACACACACACACACACACACACACACACACACACACACACACACACAAACGAACTTACAAAAACACACACACACACACACACAAACACACACACACACACACACACCTTCTAGCGAGCTTGACAAAAATTAGGCCTGAGATGGTAAACACGAGCAGGTTGGTCCAGATCCTCAGGCTCTGAGCAACAAACTTCTCTGTAAAACAAACAAACAAAAAAAAAGGTGAAAGAGGAAAAGAAGGAAAACTAAACAAACAGGCAGCAGCGTCCTGATGATTCAGACACACTTTTATCTGGACTAAAAGTCTGAGTCCTCTCTCCGGAGAAAGTATTTCCACATCCTTATAGAAGAGCCGTAAAAGGTCTGACTCAGGTTTACATCCAACAGGATGTGATGTCAGCAGAGGGCGGGGTCAGAAAGAGACACTGAAGCGATTTAAGACGTTTTCCTTGACTGCTTTAGATCAAACACAGTCACTTCCTGTTGAACTGGGCATCGTGAGTCCGTCTGGTCACTGTTTGGTCTGTGACATCACTTCCTTCCAAACTCCTTCAGGTTGTCAAACGTCACAACCCGCTCATTTCACAGGCCGGAAAACATTTAAATGAAGAAAAAGGTCAGAGTTTGTCACTGGCCGACAAGTTTTACAGCAAAGAAAAACAAAGGTGTTTTTTGAGAACCTTGAGACTTTTCCGATGTAGGCGAGGAGGCAGAAGAGTTAACATTCATGATCTACCAGATGGAGGAGGAAGAGGAGGAGGTACAGGAGGGAAAGAGGAGAGAGATTATTGGGTGGAAGAGAGAGAGTTTGTGGGGTTGTTCACTGCTGATCCTGAAATCCATGAAAAATTTCTTCTTCTGGGCGAGGATTAGACTATTGCAGTTCTCTGTGGGCTGGCACCGCACCACCTTGTGTTACCTGTTCTTATTCAGCAGCACACGGAAGTTGTGGAGCTGATATATACTGGTGGACAACCTGAGAGAGAAAGAGAGAGTTATGTCAAACACATCTCTGTCCTGTCTAGAAGAGATATCTACTGAAATTAGCATGCTATGCTACTAGTTTCAGCCCATACTGTGTTGTAACTAGTAGAGAACCTGAATTTTGAAATGAATACATTTTATTACTGACAGTATATCATTTCACAGCTCCTCCAGACAGCAGTGAACCTACCTGCCAAAGCCGTTCAGTAAGGCCACGATCTCCTGTCGAGTCAGCTGGAAACCTTTAGAGGGACTGTGCTCAGGGAGGTTCTGGATCTCCTTCTCTGAGAAGAGGATCTTCAGGGCTGTACCCAGACCCTGAGTCTGCACACAACGCACAGGTCACACCTGTTAGAAAGCTCTGATAGTTCTCCTCTAAATTTAGCAAAAATACACAAAGGAGTTCATTTGCAAACCAGATCAAAGCCGGTCTTTTAATGAATAAACCAACAGCAGTTTGATTCATATTCAGGAAAATAAACCAAAACAGAGAAATTTGCAAATGAACCCTTCTCATGTGATATTTTGCACTGATGTCTCATTTTAAGCCATTTGTTAGCCAAAAAATCTGAATAAAAACAGTTAACTGTGTGTACAGTGTGTGTACCAACACCAGCAGCAGCTGGTTAGCCTAGCTTAGCACAAAGACTGGAAAGAGCTAGCCTGGCTCTGTCCAAAGGTAATAAAATCCATCTAATAGCACCTTTAAAGCTCACTTTGTGTAATCCATGTAAAAGCAACACTTGAATATTTAATGTACAACCATGAGACAAATCAATCTTCTTAGCAAAAAAATAAAAATGTGTTTCCCTAAATGTTTAACTATTCCTTTAAATTACATTTTCACATGAAGGAAAGAGCGAAAAGATCTAAAATAAATCTGTAATAACTGTGTCAAGTTTATCTGTGCATGTTGCCAAATGCATTTCAATTCTGGAAAAGTTAGTTTTGCAAAGTTAATTAAGTTAATTGATATTAAGTTAACTTTGTCATGATGAAAACTGTTTATTGTATTTCCTGTTCTGTATGTAGTAACTGCTTCAGTCACATCTCTCTTGTAAATGAGATTTGTATTTGACTGACCTGTTTTCATGTAATTTGTATTAACGTCAAACACACAGCAGAGACTCACCTGCAGTTTTCCCCACAGTCGACATTTACTGCAGCCGACACAGTCCATGATCCTGGAGATGTTTTTAAAATGGAGGCGGAATTCCTCCTGAAGGAAAAAAGAGATGAGACAAGCTTCACACTGCTGTTTAAGGTTGCACAAGCAAAAAGAAAAAGGTTTCTGGCTCTTCGGCTCATTAAATAAAAGTGCAAACAAACATCCGAGAATGAAAGATACCTGCTCTATTGAAACCACTAAAACAAATAAAGATGGACATCACACATTGAAAGTGACTCAACTCTCTATGTTGGATAATGAGTCATTGTTAAAGATTTTGGTTTCACCTTTAATGTTTTGGCTTCTATTTTGTGTCCGGCGAACATAGACTTCTCATCAAAGTGCATTGGGAAAGATCTGGAAGACAAAAGGAGCCGTTAGTCTTTATTTACTACTGAAATGACCTGCAAAAAATATGATTCTAGTACATTTTTGTGTTTAAATAAAGCCTTGCAAAGGAACAATGAATGCTGTCCTGACAGCTCTTTATTTGAAGTCTGTGTAAAGTAAGAATAAATATGTGAGTTTGTCAGTCCAAAGAAGAAAGTGTTATTAACCACCCAGCCAAATTTGAATGATTAAAAATATCGACAAGTTTATGAAATGAGGTGTCAAAATTGGGTAAAAATTAGCAGTATTCTCAGCTCCAGGACTGTGGGGGCGTGTCTGCTGAATGTGCTGAAGTCACGCCCACTCGTGGGCAATTTTGAAGCCAGTGAAATGTGTCAGATGAGTTCAGAAAATGACATGAAACACTCTGAGAGAGATTAATTAATCTCCATCTCTCTGCTAGGGGTGCAGAGGTATGCTCAGGGTGGCCTCAGTGTGTCATTGAGCCACCCTTTAGGACCGCCCACAAAATCCTGGACTGAAAACTGGTGAAAAACTATTTTGACCTCTAACTCCACATTTCAGTAATATATCGTTCGTAGTCTTTTCACATGTTTTCAGCAACTATTTTCCAACATATTTAATGTATTTTTAAACAAAGTAGTAAAGATGTCTATGAAAGTTTTTTTTAAATCTCAGGTTTGTTTGACTAACAGCACAACTATTATGAAAGACTGAGAAAATAAAGAAATGTAACCATGCCCAAAGTCTGACACTTAAATGTCTGGTTTGAGCAGTACATGTAAGCATGCTAATGTTCAGAATATCACATCCTGTATCTTAGCATGTTGTTAACAACACAGCTGATTTAGGCATTCAGAATGAAAACAACTCTTTCACAGCAATGACACTAGTGTGGGCGTTCAAGTTCACCAGGTAAACTGTTGACCAGGAATGTGACTCGCCCATATTTGACATGCCAGATTGGCAGCAAAAGTTACGCTGGTTTCAACTTTTTGTTGACAGAGCCCTGTTTCATAACGCTTTAGCGGTATCCTGTCATTAAGTGACACGTCTTTGGACCAGCATCCAAACTTTTGTCTACTAGTGACACAAGATGACAGATTTAATGGAAATCAATCCAATAGCTGTTGAAATTTATCAGTCTGGACCAACAAATCTGTTTTTTTTAAGGTTTGGCAAACCAACAACCAAATGTTTTAGAACAAAGACATACGAACAAGCGTTTCTTACTTGATCTCATTGAAAACTTGCAGAAGCAGGTCCTTGGTGGCACTGTCCTCCTGTGTGTTTCCGGTGTACAGGTTGACGAATGCTCGTTCGAAATACGGAGCCACCTTGTAGAGTGCCCGCAGCTCGATCAGGTACAGGAAGTACAGGTTCTTCAGCCGCCGTGTGCCCTCGCCCTTCGTCTCTGCTGTGTCAAACCGCTGCCGAAACTCCTGAACGTTTGGACCCCAGACTGAGCGGCCCCAACCCTCTGTGCAATCAAACACCAACAGTAACACTTTACCACATGATACAGCACTGATATAACACTGATACAACACTTATACATATATTCTGGTGTAACTCTGCATACATCAGTGCTACCTGGTCTTGAAACCTAATGAACTGTATTAAGATTAGACTGCCATACCGTCCAGCAGGTACTGGGCACACAGGTGGATGTTGATGCTGCTGTGAAGGCCTGAGATGAGTCGGTAGAAAACTCTCTTCTCTAAACACAAACCTGGAGACACAGAGAGGAACTGTAAGTTACCTTTGCAGATTTAGTATTCACAATATTAAAAAATAAGGTCAAATTATAGCTACAGTTCCACATAGGATTTATGTACTTTTAAGACTTTGAGTGATAACTGGGTTTTTAATTTAATTGATTTATTTATAGTATGACATCACACAGTCACCTGGACTCCTGCAACACACTGACAATAAGTTAATGTTTTCATGTTTTCCTTCTCATTCTGTCAACTTAAATAAACTAAAACTAAACTAATTACCTCCAGCACAATTTTACTTCTCTCTGCAAGTTCTGATTTATCTGTTCAACAGACATCATGTTAATCAAGCTATACAACAGATCTGTTTGTACCCAACAAACTGTGATGTTTCAACAGGCGGACTGTCACCGCTGCTGTCAGCTCGACTCCAAAGATTGAGGCTGCTAAAGACGACAGGAAACATGACGTGTTCGAGCAGAAGTTGTGGTTTCACATATACAGTGAGTTCAACGCAAAGTGTGTGAGGTTGTTTTTAAATGTACAGGAGGAGGACGCTGATGACAAATGTTTTACTTTTTTATCTGAAGTTTTTTTTGTACTTATCCAAATAAAATGGAAATATAAAAATGCTTCATGTGACAAACTCTTCCATCACCAGAGAATTAACTGCTTTTGAGGTCAAGAGCTGCCAGGAAGCAAATATTTAAAAGGAAGTAGAACTAAAGGGTAAAGGTATGTCAGAATATTTCCTGGAGAAATTTGTGAGAAGAAAAAGATAAAAACATGAAGATGTACTTGCCTTCAAGCCACTTGTAGAAACCCTCCCCTGCAATGTGAGAAAAAACATCCTATCAGTATCATCTCAACAGAGCCAAAAATAAATTCACATGAAGACGTTTTTTGTCTTACTCACCATCGTCGTCTCCTGAACACAGAAAGACAAGAAGAGAGAACAAAGCTCTGTTAGATCTGTTCTATTAATAAAACACACACCTCTGCAACATCAGATAAACACACATGAAAAGATTAAAAAAATAATTAAAAAAACAAGAGCAGGGTGTCATCATCAGGTTTCAGGTTAGTTATTCTACAGCAAATTCTATCAACAATCTTAGTCGTAGTTATCGTAGTCTTAAAGTAGTATTTTGGAAGGATTTTTATCAATGTTCCAAAGGTCAAAAATTTTATATTTTGCAACAAATCTGTATAACAAATGACATCAAGCCAAAAACTGGAATTTCAAAATAAAGGCGTAGCTTAAAGATTATATGCATCAATGTTTTCACTTTGAATCGATGATATTGGATCATTGATCAATAGAAATCTGTACTCTACTAGTTTCTTAATTAAAGTTGTATATTAGAGGATGCTCAAATTTCAGTTGTGATGGAAATTTCCTGTCTCATGTGAGGCATTACGGGTAAAGATGTGCATCAGAGATAAACAGCTTCCGTTTAATTTCTGTTACCGCGAAAGCCGAGTGACAAGCCTGCTTCCTTGACTGAATGTTGTGATACTAATGAAAGCCCATTTCACTTTATTTGTTTTCTACATAATTGTTAACTACATGATTTATTAACTCATAATTAAAACATAATAAATCATAACCATGAGTTTTCCATAGGTCTCTGAGGTTCAGTACTGATACAAAAACAATACAACAAACATGTTTCATTTAACCAAAGCAGACAAAACTTCTCCTGTGTGAGACAAGCACAAGACCTTTAGTTTCAAAATGTGCATTTAAAGAACTACAGAGCTATCTCATCAAAGAATAAGTGAAAAAGATTATGATTGTGAGCGAACGTTTGAAACCAGCTTTCAGTACTAGACGCTCATTCAGACACACTCAAAGACTTTTCAATATCGTGGAGCAGTTTGTGAAAGTGCAGCTGATGAAACTGTAAACTGAGACTCACCTCTACTCGGAGCCAGAGGGTTCAGAGGTCGGTACACTGATCTGGGCCTGTCAAACAAACAAAAAAAAGATTTTTGTTAATCAATCAATCAATCAATCAATGATCATCACAAGTCTAGACTCAAACTGGCAGGAGGCACATTTTCAACAACTTTACCTTACATACTCATTTCACATCAACATTTCTTGGCAAATAAAAAGGATGGAGTTGGCAGTTTTCTATGTATTTATTTTATCGATGGTAAAACCTCTCAAATGTTCTACAACATACTATAATATAGGAGCAAACATCTATTCACTCTGTAAAGATAAAGTGGAGTCACAGCCTCCTGAACAGAGAATGATGTCACACTCCCTCCTCTTGTTCGTCCACGAGCTGCTCTGTGTTTTGTTTGAAGCCTCAAACATGCAAGCATGTTTGTGCATGTGAGTCCCTCTGTGTGAAACTGTTGACTGAATGTTTGTTTTTCTCCTTTAAATCTGTGAATACGGGATTTATTTCAACCAAACCAGAGTTGATGATTGTTGGAACATTGTTGGTCAGTTTATTTGGTTATTTGGTTTTGGGGTTTTTATCAATGCGGTCTGGTGTCCATAGCACCCATTTATTTTGGTCTGAGTTGCTGTGCTCTAGCGTGACTTCTACAGCCACCCACAGATCAGATCAAATACTATCTGTAAGCGCTGATGGTAATTTACTGAGTGTGTGTGTGTGTGTGTGTGTGTGTGTGTGTGTGTGTGTTTGTGTCTCACTTGAAGCAGTTTTCCTCGTAGATGCTGTTCCACACTCTCCAGGCTGATGAACCCTTGTATCCAGTAAATCGCTCTGGATTCAGCAGCAGATCCACATACTCTGAATCTGGAGAGGTTTCATCTGTACACATGTACAAACACATACCACTTGTAAGCAAGTTTATGATGTATAAACTTGTCTTTGACTCCAACAACATGAAAAATAGAACAAACATCCTGTTCTGGAGTCATGAGGTCATTATCTTCTCAAGAAAAGTGATCAGGAGATTTTATATGCTGGTTGGTGTCATGAGTGATTCATCCTCTGGGGAGCAGGAATATCCATGATACAGTTCATGGAAACGTGGCTGCAAGTTGTTCAGATATCTGCTTTAGCTCAAAATAAATCCTCACCATCTAGCTCACAGAAGTGGTCCTGAGCATCGTCATGTCTCGCCCAGTCAGCGAAAGCCTCTTTACTCTGGTTACTGAAACAGGAAGTAAAACAAATAAGAATAAGAAATATAGAAATGAAAGAATTGGAAGTACATAGGAAAGAATTAGACAAGAAAAAAAAAGATAAAAAATAAACATGTTGACAAAACTCATTAGGAAGTGTTCTATGATGCTGTTATCTGTGATAAAGAATCAACGCTTTCTTTGACTGATTGTGATTTTCAGAGCCTGAAATAGTTATAATAACAATAATGACAACAACAACAGTTATTACTATTTCTATTACTCATAATAAGTCCCTTTCTGACTAACCACAGTCATCAAACTTCTAAAAATCAAAATTAACAATCAGGTGTTGGACTAAACAAAAATCACAAATCGCCCAGGGTCCCGATTTTGATTACAAACTTAGCTACACAATTAACAGTGTCCTAACAAGCTGCAGGTTAAAGGTTTAATCTGTGACAGTTGCCAGCAATAATAACTGTCAGCAGAAAATGCATGCAGTGAATACGCTGCTATGGAGCTCATAAAATGTTGCTGAAGTGTTGAGTTTAATGAAAGAACTGATATAAATATAAGATATTTTACTTGAATTGTTCCACAGCTAGTAGAGTGTGTGTTGCAATAAAACTTTTATGTAGTTTGAATATTCCTTTATCAGATTCTCTAAGACTGGAGATGTAAATGCTTTTTCACTATGCTGTATGCCGTAACTACATTTTCATGGCAGCTGTCTCATGTATGCTGTGGACGTTTGGAGCATTGGTTGTGCATGTCCACAGAAATTAGTAGGACACATACGCAAGATGAAACGCACATAGATTGTAGAGGCAGTATGAGGGTGGCAGCAAAAGCCAGCTGCAACTGTGTGTTGTGTGGCAGACATTCAAAAATACTGGTGGTGCTTTTCATCATCAATTTCTTGCAGGAGAGAATTTTTTTTTTGCTGTTGTCAAGGGTGTCGATGGAGTCACTGTCACTTTGCCTGCTGTGACCGCAGAATGATGAAACTAGGAACCTCCTCGAATGTCACCATATTTGTTGTTTACATAATGCAAATCGTAAAGTTTTATATGTAGAAATCCTCCAGTAACACAAATCTAATGTGAGAACAGGGCGCTTTGTGCTGCACAGACTGTAGAGATGGGCTGACATGAAGACAAAACACATCCACAAACATTTAGATGTTGCAATACATTCAGTAGTTTACTGTTCATCTGCAGCCACCTCGGCCTGTACACCTAAACAGTTAATTTAGTTTCAGTAAGAATATTGCTTAATGCTCTTTGACCAACACGGAAAATATTTTGATTGCAAAGATCGAGTGATGTGTGACTGAAAACTTTATCTGCAGCTGCACACATCTAGAATTTTTGCTACACATCAAAATGTGAGTACATGTTGAACAAATATCGATGTCCAAATCAAGTACTTGAGTACTCATCTCTACTGTCTACGTGAATACGTGTTTAAAAAGCAAATACATCTCCAGCCTGACTCGCGCTATCTCAACCTGTGATGACCCTCCACATTTTCCATGACAGAGGTGCAGTGAAGGTCGGCATGCTGCTGTTGGTTGTGAATGCTGGGAAACCAGCAGCAGCTGCCAGTCAGACTTTGGTGAATGTTTGACTGGTCACTATCAGCTGCTGAGGCTGCTTTGCATTTTGAGTAAATGAGCTGCTACAGCTGATAGAGTGAAAGTGTCTGCAGCCTGCAGATAAAATAGGAAAGAGGAAGTCTGTGGTGTCACCTCAGGGTGCTGTTGATGGCGCCCAGTTCTTTGGCCTGTTCACACTCTGTCATGTCCGACATCGTATTCGCTGCCTGGGAGTACTGGAGACGGAGACAGAGACAGAGAGAGGGACACTGTTAGTAAGAGGAAGCACATGCTAATACAGTAATAATCTACACACATGAAATATTTTTCTCCATTGTAATTCCCGTTATGTAAAGATATTCTTAACACAGAAACCTCCTCCGAATCACACCTCTAAGCTACTGCTCTTACTTGCTGCACAAAAAAGAACATCGCCATTCCAAGTTTAAGGAAGAGTTCAACATTTTGGGAAATACTCTGATTTGCTTTCCTGTTAAGAGTTTGATGAGATGATTCATACCACTCTCATGTCTGTCTGTTTAATATGAGCAGCTGATTAACTTAGCTTTGCATAAAGAAGCAGGGGGAAATGCTACCTTGATTGTGTCTAAAGGTAACAAAATGTTTGAGCTCCTCTAAAGCTGGTCGCAGAGACATGTTGGTTTTACACTTTGGCTTGGTGTGGTTTAAACAAACAAGACAATTTGTGAGCTTGAGATGAAGTTCCTAAAGTCATCAGGGCCAGGTGTGAGGTTTGATATGGAGGAAGCGTTCTTATTTTTAAAGTGGTCTGACAAATTTCTATGTAATTGTTTTCCCATCTTAAGATCTGTAATTGTAGTCACTGTGAATCCAAGCTGACTGAAGCCTCTGCCAGTAAGGAAACTACAAACCTTTAACTTTTCAAGCCTGCACAGGTTGACCATGTGATACTAAACAAAATATAGATTTTACGCGAAGTATCATTTTACGCTTTACTACACAACCATTACATTAACCTGTAGAGTCCCAGATGTGTCAGTCAGGATTTGTAAACTCCCCCAAACACTGCTGAGGTGGCACATATTCATGTGTCCCTCCCACTGGTTCTAACAGTATCACAGAATTTCCTGGCTGATGGTCAGTGAAACGGATTCGACCTTGACTGAGACGTGTGCAGATGTCCAAACACTTCTCGATCATTACAAAACAAACATGAGGCTGTGAGCCAAGAGCAGGCAAACACTCGGTCTCTACATGGAAACTATCAGAGGAGATAAGCTGAGTGCTCGAAGAGTATAGTGTGTGTGTGTTTGTGTGTGTGTTGACTGAATCAGCTGATGAGACAGAAAGTGCTAGAACAAACGCAGCTGGTCCTAAACTTCATTAAACGAGGCGTTTCTTGTCACGTATGAGGCTGTGTCACAAATAGATCTTCTTACTCCGTGCCATGGAACTAAATTGTTGTCCAAAAACGATTAAAAACACATCAATGAGCCACAGTGTTGCACCGGGTGACATGTTCCTTCATACACTGTCCTGCTGCCAGAAATACTCGCTAAAACACCAATCTGGGATTAATTCGCATCTGAAAATTAGAGCTGTTCTGAATGTTCAGTATCGTAAATATTTTAAATACTGCGGGATCGGTGGGATCAGGTATCAGCAAGTACGCATGTCTGTGCACTGATCCAAAACCATGGGCTGATGGTTAGTATTGACCAGAGACACACTTCTGATAATGACCCGTGTTTCTAGTTGCAAGAACAAAGAAAAATGTTGAAGAGACGTCAAACCCAACATTTACCACCTCCGGTCTCACCTTGTTGTAGTTCCCAGACTTGATGCCCACCGGGATCTTACTCTGTAAAACACAACACAGATAAACAAACAAACACAAAATAAGAGACAACTTCATCTAAACAGAAAAATATAAAAAAATAAACTCTAAATCATCCATCTGAAAATGGTACAAAAACTATTTTAGTGAGTTAATGAGTTAACAGATACATTTTGATAAGCTGGTGTTGAACTGAAATAATTGACCACTGACCACTTCATGCTATTCCCCTGCAGCTTTGGACAAAACATGCAGTTTTTTCATGCATACTGGGATCCCTAAACAGTACTGAAATTGAATGAATTGGCAGATGAAACTTGAGCTGACTGTATCAAATGACCTGTTGTGACCTCTAGGATAATCACAGCCTCGTGAAACTGTACAACCACAAACTAGAGACCAACCGCATTCATAGGATGGATGGCTTTCCCACGTATATTCACAATAATGGAGTTTCTGAGCAATTTACTAATTTGCCTTAGAATCAAGATTTTTGAGTATATAGGAAAAATGCATTATAAATAAGATGTATTCTTATTCTTATTATCAAGCAGGTGGGTGTGGGTGTGGTTGATCTCTGACCTCTGGACAGGGTTCCACATGGCAGTCTTTGATGGCACAATGTCCGTCGTCAGGCCAGAAGGGACATGGTCGCTTCAAGTTCACCTGAAAAAGACAGAAAAAATCTTTACGTTTAAATCTATATCTATTAAAGTGAGGTTCAACTAAACCAACTTCATCAAGAGCCAGTTTAATCACAGTGTTTGATGGTTTTCGTGACTGTACTTGAAGACATTCAAAGGTCTTGACATTTTCTGGACTCACTGATCTTCATGTATTAAAGTAATGATGGGCCGTCATTTCACTTTATTTAGACGAGCAGTTCTTAATATTGATTACTACAGTAGTCGAATAGGGCTATTTACTGTATGCCAACATTACCTCTGAACAACACAACTGATGGACTCAAACACATTAGGCGGACAAGAAATTCCACTAATTATCTCTCGAGAAGACATGCCTGTTAATTAAAAAGCTTTCCTGGTGACTACGTCATAAGGCTGAGTGAGAGAATGCCAAGAATGTGCAAAGCTGTCATTAAAGCAAAAGTTGGCTGATCTAAAATATCAAACATATTTTGCTTTGTTTACACTTTTGTTTACCACACAATTCCATGTGTTATTTCATAGATTTTATGTCGTTAATCTACAGTTTAGAAAGTAAGACAAATAAAGAAAAAAACTGATATTGGTAAAAACAAAAGTTAGTTAGATATTTTTCTCTTGAGCAAACTGTCAGACCGTCATCTCAACAGACTGACAAACAGACTTCCACAAAACAAATTAAAAAAAAAAAGTTGGTTTTATAGATTGATGCTGACTTCACCCACCCATGCAATTGTCAGTCTAGCATTTTGTTAGAGCAGAGGGTGATATCAGTGACACATGGAGAGGATTGCAAAAATGGCTGAAAAAAGAAGAAAATGTCACCAAAGGCTCAAATACCAGCCATAAAAAAACACGTCAGTCTCCCTTTGTGCCATAAATGTGAGTACTAATGTGAAAAACTAAAACTACTTTCTCCAGGTACAGCAGGTACGTGCAAAGAAAACACTGCAGCATGTACACAGACAGGTTTTTGTTTAAGATTAGCATGTACCTGAACTTTAGGGAGTGTCCTTTCCAAAGTGCTGTTTACAGCAGCAGCAGCAGCCGCTGTCACTGCGACTAACTACAGAACTCTGAATCACGCAAACTGAGGGAGATGAATATTATCATCCAAGAAGTCAAATGTAAAAATTAAAAGCTGTAATTGTTGAAGGACAACAGGAAACTTGACAGTGAAGGAACTTGTTTTTTGTTGTTTTTTTAGACTTTAGAGTAAGTAGATGAACTGAGTTTTGCCCCTACACATCCAAATGTTATCCCCTTGTCTAGAGGAACTTGATCACTGCAGTTTACAGTAAACAACAAGCACAGCTCAGTAAACAAAGTGCATAAAAAAGGGGAGGAAAATGCAAATGAGCAGCTCAGTGTTCAGTGTCCGTAAAAGCCTGATTTTGCCTGAGAATTATAGGAATGAATCTGATTTTCACTTCTTTTATCATATGAAGGGCTAGAAGGTAATTCATAGATGAGGTGAGTCATGTTGTGTTTACAGTGAAGCAAACCGCTCTTACTCTGTAGTATCTGAAGTAGTCTTTCTCCGTCAGCCTCTTGATTCGAGGGTAAATCTTGAAGTTGTTGAAGACGTCGATGCTTTCTACATCACAGAAGCAGTCGTCCAGGACTCCCGTCAGCTAAAGCAGAGCAGAGACAAACAGGTTTTTCACACACCTTTCATCTTACAAACACACACACATTTAAACAAATTCCTCTTGAATTTTATTTTTTGTTTACATGTTTCACAAATTTATCTCAGAAAATAAATTCACAGCAGCTCAAAACTCCTGGTGTGACAGGAAGTTCAGTTAAACTGTGTGTAAGATGAGAGTGACTCAGCCATGACACTGCCACAGGGCGATATACTGCAAGTGTAATTAAATACAATGTTTTTGGAATGATGTGTTAGAGAACCTGATCTGACACCTGATCGTGAGAAATAAGCAGCTGTTGCAGGATATAAAATGTAAATGATATAAAACCAAAGTCCATGCAGACTGGACTCTAATCTCACAGTATTGCACAGTTAAAAGAAAACATATATTTAACTTGCTGCGGTCAACCTTTAGGCTGCATTCTAAAAGAGCAGCGTTACAGTGTTACACTTAATAAAATAAAGTAAGTTGTGTGTATTTGTTGGATAACTGACTGATTTAATCCGTTTTGTTTCTAAATTTCTTCTATTTATTTTATTTTATACATCTTCTTGTATGGAATGTGCTAAATCAATAAAGTTACTGTTACAGTGTTACGCTTAATATTACTATTACTAATACTATGTTTTCTTTGGAGGATTTGGCTTTTTCACTATTTTTTTATTTGACAGTGCAGCTGAAGGCAGACAGAAAAGACAGGGTTCCTGCTCTTCAGCTGTGGGTCATTTTCTGCCTTTTATGGTTTTACATGATTGTAAAGTGAATCTCTTATTGGACTGTTGGTCGGTCAAACATGTAAAGACGTCACCTCGGGCTCTGAGATACTGTGATGGGCACTGATGAAAATAACTGATAATGGAAATAAGTGTTAGTTGCACCCTAAGTAAAGATATACAATTCATTTGGTTTTTAAATCTCTTTGATTTATTTTATTTTATACATCTTCTTGTATGTATTGTGTATTATGTATTGTAATGTGTTATATCAATAAAGTTCTATTATTCTTGTTGTTATTATCTCTACTATACATGCTACTATATTGATTTGCAGTGTTCATTTTGTTATGACAAAGACCAGCTAAAAACAGATCTCTGATAAGAAAAACAATCCGTTATGAGAACCAATCTGCATCACCTGATACACAAAAATATCTGTTAATCAACAACCTCAATTTGACCACACCTGCAAACTACCAACTTTCTGCATTATAACAGCGCAGCTGTCAGGACTGAGCAGCGCGGCGCTCCCCGAGGAGCTGGGAGCAGCTAGAAGCAGTCCAGAGCGCCTCTTTTATTTTTAGTGGTAGTCTGTTTTCTTTATTGTTGAGTGGCAGCAAAACAATGAAGTCGTCATTAAAAACATGTCTCTCTCTGACTCACAAACACCGAAGAGATAAACAGAGAAAATATTTAGACTAAAATGTGATGAATTTTCATCTATTAATACTATGAAGCATCAAAATGACTAAAATGTGACAAAAAAAAACAGTAAATGTTTTCATCTAAAGATGAAGACTGAATGTAAAATAGCTGGCAAAATGAACACTGCTGATGTGCAACACGATGCATTCATAATGTGTTGAGTTACAACTCAAGCTGCTTCACCACGGAGGCAACACTTCCACTTTTTACAGCAGGAAGCCAGCAGACAGACAAACAGAGAGACAGACTGCTGTCTACCTGCACTCCCATACATAATACATCTACCACCTCACTGTTACCTGAACCATGCAGGTCAGATTCAGACCTCCAGCTGCTGACATGTTAAACTAAGACAAATGTGTTTGACCTGCGGAGTAACTAAACAACCAGAAACCTTTAAATCTAACAACATTCTTGAGTTCAGTAAACAAATGAAGCATTAATTAAAGGTGGGGTGGGGCGTTAACACCACCAGGTTACAGTGAGAAGGCTTTGGATTGGCTTATGACGTGGCAGGTAACCAACCATCACCTGGAGTCCACTGCACACACCTGGTTTAACTGTCTGAAAAACAGTCAAGAGTGCACAAATAAGTAGGATGATTATTTTTTATTATGAATTAAACTGACGGTTATTCTCTTGTTTATTGTTTTGTCAATAAAATGTCAGACAAAAGGCCATTACAATCTCATTTAGACATTAAAATGTCTTTTTTTTTTTTTTTTATCATCTGAGCAAAACCCAAAGATATCAAATTTGCTGTCATAGACGACAAAGAGGACGAGGCAGAGTTTCACCTGATTGATTACCTCCCTAATCATTTCAGCACTTAAATAAATATACTTAAACATACAACGCAATTCTATGCAATTCTAAGTCTATTCAAAGCATCGTTATCCTGTGTGTCAACAGAATGGTTTTGTAAATTTGCATTTAAACAGATCTCTGCTCAACTCTGAGGTTAAACACTGGATCACCAGCTGTGAAACAGAAAAAGGCCACGTGTTCACCTGGTGACGAAGCACATAACTGACAAGACATTTCGCTGTCTGGAAAGATGACAATTAAAAGTGGAGAGCTTTTCCATGTCCCTTTCTTAGCTAACACTAACTCCCTAATTTCCAAAGATGTAACCAGGGAAAAAACGAACCAAGAAAAGAGACCAGTGTTCAGTTGGTACACTTAGAATTAAATATTTCCAATGAACTGTTAACAGCAGGTCAATTGAATATGCAAAAATGCAAAATTCGTCAACAGGCAAACATTTAATTCAACATATGTGTAATAATTGAAGAGTAAATGAATATTGAGTTGGGTTTAAATTGATTTTTCCCCCCTATTTTAACAATAATTTGTGTTAAATTACTTCAGGTGTCTATTTTTAGCACTGACAGCTCTGCCAGTGTTAAACCACTGAGTCTTAATTTAAATCAACAGTCCATTGGTCTTAAATGACCTGACAGCTGTCATTTACATTTTCAAATGATTATAAGATAGGCTGCATGGTATCAAGTGTGATATAACCGCCATACCTTTTGTTGAATCTATATGGACAAATTTAAATGACAATTGGGAACAAAGTGTTAAACACAAAAATAAAAAGAAGAGTCTTTAAAACAACAACTCACCTGTTAAAACTCATAAATCCTACGTTTTATTTTAGAGACTCCAAATTGTAAGTTTATTTTCAATGATAGTCAGGATATAAAGACACCCCTGCAAATGCCATATTTCTTTTCAGTCACCTACTTAAATAAGTGTCTTTTTAAACAGAATTATCAGACCAAATCAAACATCAGACCAAGCATATGGAGCCAGCTTTTGGTACTTGATGAGCAGTAGAAATACATTAAAAAATATAACACAAACACAATCCCTTTCTCTTCTACTTTTCTAAATCAGGATTTTGTCCCCTGCAGACAGAAACACCTGGAAAGTCTCAGTATGACACTTAACAGATCAAATAAACCAAACCACAGCTGACCTCTGAGTCCAGCAGTCCACCGAACACCAGTACCGGCAGGAAGAAGCAAATTCCTCTCAGCATGCTGTTGTTGGTTCCTACTTCTGTTTTCACTTCCTTCAAATTAAAACTTCCTCTCAGTAAACTTGGTGCCCATATGTCACAACAGCAGCAGCAGCAGCAGCTCTGTCCGTGGGCTGAGCTGTCACTACAGAGACCTCCAGTCCCATGCTCGCCCGCGGCCCCGCCTCCAAACAACCAGCTGTCAAATTAAACCCCGCCCCCGCTGTCGGCGCCTCCCAGTTTGTAGTCCTGTTCCTGATCTGTTGCCGTAAGGACCACTTGTTAGCTTTGGCACAAAAGACTACAACTCCCGTGAGACAGCAAGAGGCGGGAGCTTTGCCACGGCCAATCACGGTACACCACGCTTTGCTACTCGGTAGTAGAAATAACATTAGTTTGGGTTAAAGACTTTAATATTTATGCTCATTTTTAGTTATCCTTGTCAAGATTCCTTTCACTGTAAAGCCTCTGAATGGCGAAGAAGTTGTAAAGGTAACCTACGATACTAAGTCTGATTTAAAAACGGTATTTCTTAGACAGATTAAAAACAGCAGTTGGTATTTAGCCGGAATAATTATTCATTTTTTTTAAAATAATTAACAGAAGAAACAAAATAATATGAGTTTTACACACAGATAGATGGAGAGTGCCAACTAGCATCACACACATACACACACATACACTCACGTACACACACGCGGTGACGTCAAATTAAGATGACAGTAGAAAATGCTAGAAGATTTCCTGGAAGATGGTAACTGTTGTCGTGTCGCCACGTTTAAAGCTTCACATGTAATTACAAACCCCGTCATGGCATCGCGTTGACTTTAAAGGTTACACAAGCACCGTGTTGGGGTAACTTACATGACACAGGCAGCTCTGGTCCTGACTGTCTGTGGCTCTGCTCGGATGCTCGCTGTGCTGCGTTTGAGGTTTTACGTTGTTTTGTTGAAACCAACCCAGAACAAAGTTCCCGAAGAACCAGGCCAGCAGTAAAACACCAAACGCCGGTAAAGTTACTTTCCACATCACTCACTGAGCTGGCGGTGCACCGGTGGAGAAATAAAAACAACAAAAAAACAGTAGGACTTCGGTCAGCTCGGTCTCGTCCTGCTGTGTGGCGAGTTGGTAGCTACGGTAACGTTAGCTTCGGGCTAGCTGAAGTTAGCATCCGCAGGCTAACAGCGGCTATAAAAAGCAGAGCGAGTCGGTGAACTGAGCAGCCCAGTGTCTAAAGACCCTCACACGGACACTTAGACCTCTAACTCCCCTTACAGAACCGGGGTCATTGTTTTAAAATGGTGCATGACTCGTGAAGTTTTTGTCCACCAGCCTCCCCTTTAAGCATCAAGTTAGCAAAACAGAAATTAGCTTTACTTCCGGTTTAGTTTTCAAAATAAAATACGCAATGACGTCTGATAATTTGCGATAAATGTAGTTAAAATCTCAAGCTTAAACAGAACTAACGTCATGTTCATGACAACTTTATATATCAGTGGTAGAAAGTATATTACTTATATACTTAAGCCTCCTATCAAATGTAGTTATCTTGTCTTGCAATGGTTGTTATCCGGACAATTATTATCATTGCAGCTGAAATGATTAGTCAATGTTGTTGATGAACAGGAAATCAATCAGTAACTCTTTTAATAAGCAATTCATGTCTTAAGTCATTTTTAATCAAAGATGCCAAAACATTCAGCTTCCCCAATGCAACAAGTTCTTGTTTTTCTGTTTTCTAGTATTGTAAATGATAACAAACAAGACAAGAACAAGACATTTTAAGACATCACCTTGGATTTGAAGAAATGTAAAGGACATATTTTACAGTTTTCTGATGTTTTATACATCTGATCAATCAATCATTGAAGCAAAAAAAACAAAAACAAACAGCAAATGAATCAACAGTAAGTGCCAGTGTGTGTCTATTAAAAGCCAATTTCCCTTCATGTGTACATATACTTGGCCATCTTTGGTTGCAGCCCTAACTGTTATGACGTTTATTAATATAATGCTGAGTTTCAATGCAGCATTTAATGAGCACTCATGAACAAACTTCTTGTAGAAGTGTTTTATTTTGAAACTGGAGTCTTCTATTGTAAGTTGAGTCAGATGTGATTCCCTCCTGTGGACACCAGAGGTGAACATATCGGCACACATCAGCGGGAGGGCAGCTCCAACTTTTTTAATAAGAACTGGGAAAGAAGCAAATACAAGAATATTATAGGACAACGGTGAGCTAAAAAATAACTTTAAGATTGTTGCAGAGCAAAAATAAAAGGGACTGTTGTTCTCTTCTGAAGATATTTTCTTTATTGTGGGATTGACATCTTTTTGTGGAAAGTGCAAGCTGCAGAAATACTCACAGAGACGATCAAAGAACAAAAAACTGTGTAAAGAAAAAATCTTGTGCCAAATGTATGTAAATATAATCATGTCTAAAACTAAAGTAGAAAACAACTTCCCAAACAGAGCAGCAGTAAGAGGCGGAGCAACAGGAGGAGAGCTTCGACGTCCTTTTCCTGAAATGAAACTTAAGGTTTGTCAGAGCCTCAGCAGAGCTGCAGTCGAGACAAGTCTGTGTGTTTCTGTCTAAAGAAATATTAGACAGAGTTCATCAGGTCTTTTTAAGAAGTGACTCAAACACTGGTAAGTGCATCTGATAATATTTACTGTGTTTCAACAGCAAATGCATTTGCATTAACAAAAAAACAAAAAAACTTGTAGCTCTAATCAAACAAGAGATTACTCTTTTCATTTCATGATGACACTTGTCGATTTACATATCAGTTTCTTAATATTGCAGTACCATACAATTTTCACACAAACGCAAAAACACACATGAATAAACATTTTACTAATACTTTGACCTTTGTTCTCAGTGTGTAGCTATGTCTGCTGCCAGCAGTATGCTGTCTGAAGCTCAGTTTCTGTGTTCCATCTGCCTGGATGTGTTAACTGATCCAGTCAGCACACCATGTGGACACAACTTCTGCAAAAACTGCATCAGTGAACACTGGAATGTTAATTACAGATGCCGGTGTCCCAACTGTCAACAGGAGTTTTCCAAAAGGCCTGATTTGAAAGTCAATACTTTTATCAATGAGATGGTTTCTCAGTTCAGAAAGTCAGCTCAATGGAACGCCGACAGGAGCAGCTTAGTTAAACAAGTTGCCAAACAAGGAGAAGTCCCCTGTGACGTCTGCACTGGTACCAGGCTGAGGGCCCTAAAGACCTGCCTGGTGTGTCTGGTCTCTTACTGTGAGACTCACCTGGAGCCTCATCTGACAGTGCCAGGCCTGAAAAAGCATCAGCTGATCGAGCCTGTGGAGAACCTTGAAGGCAGGATGTGTACAAACCACGATAAACCTCTGGAGCTGTTCTGTAAAAGTGACCAGACATGTGTCTGTACGCACTGCCCAGCTTTAGACCACAAGACACATGTAGTTGTTCCTCTGAAAGTGGAATATGAGGTAAAGAAGGCAGAGCTGGGGAAGACTGACGCTGAAATACAGGAGATGATTCTGAAGAAACGACAGAAGATTCATGAATTCAAACACTCACTGAAGGTCAGTCAGGAAAATGCGTACATGGAGGTTGCAGAAGGTGTTCAGGTTTTCACCTCTCTGAAGGAGTCTGTTGAGAGAGGCCTGAGTGAGTTTATCGATGGAATCCAAAAGAGCCAAAGAAAAACAGAGAAATGGACTGAAGGCTTCATCAAAGAGGTGGAACAGGAAATCTCTAAGCTGAAGAAGAGAAGCTCTGAGGTGAAGGAGATTTCACGCTCTGAAGACCACATCCACCTCCTCCAAAGCTTCCCATCTGTGAAGGACATCCCACCCACAAAGGACTGGACAGGGGTCAGCATCCCTCCAGCATCATATAAGGGGACTGTGATGAAAGCTGTGGTTCAGCTGGAGAAGACACTCAGTGAAAAGATGAAGAAGCTATTCGCTGATGCTGAGCTGAAGAGGGTCCAGGAGTATGCAGTGGATGTGACTCTTGATTTTCATACAGCACATCCTGAACTCATGCTCTCTCTTGATGGGAAACAAGTGAGACATGGTCATGTGAAGAAGCTTCTCCCAGACAACCCAGAGAGGTTTTCTCATTATAATTTTGTTCTAGGAGTGCAGAGTTTCTCTTCAGGCAGATTTTACTTTCAGGTTCAGGTTAAAAACAAGCCGAAATGGAACTTGGGAGTGGTCAGAGAGTCGATCGACAGGAAGGGAGAAATCAAAATGAGACCCGAGGTTGGTTTCTGGAGTATATGGCTGAGAAATGAAAATCAGTACAAAGCTCTTGATGACCCTCCAGTTGTTCTCTCTCTGAAGTCTAGGCCTGAGAAGGTGGGGGTGTTTGTGAATTATGAGGAGGGTCTGGTCTCCTTTTATGACGTAGATGCTACAGCTCTTATCTACTCCTTTACTGGCTGCTCCTTCACTGAGAAACTCTACCCGTTCTTCAGTCCCTGCAGGAATGAAGGTGCTAGAAACTTTGACCCGCTGGTCATCTGTCCGGTTACTTAAACTGCCTGATCATGAGCAGTTTATTGAACAATGAAGCATTACCGACATATACTTATGAGGACAATCTTATTTTATACCCACAGTGTGAATACACACCAGACAAATTTTCACACTTTTTCAATGTCCCTCTTATTATTGATTCATTAACCTTTTTAACCGTGCAACACAGAGGGGTGGGTCCATCACTACATCAAAGCTAGACCTCTACATCCAGTATGCATTCCAGGTATGGCAGCCATAAAAATCTTGCTGTCCTGAACTTGAGTATTTCTCTGTGTGTCATATAGCTTCAGGATTAGAACATGATCAATGAGTACAGTATTTGTCTATGTTAAAATTATAAGTGCAATGCTGCTTAAAAAGAAAATATCTTTGTTTACTAGAGTCTGTCATGTTTGGCTACATTAATATTGATTTTATTTTAGTATGCACATTACTGAGTTATGGATGTAGTTACACATTAATTTGCCTTTAAGATCTTATTTACTTGCTGTCTAAGTTACTTGACTGTGGGTATAATTCTGTTGGTATCTCTAGATGTAAATATGGACAATGTGTATCATCCCTTTTTGTTATTGTAACAGACACATTTTGATAACAATCAGAAGCTGTGTCACTAAACCATACAGCTGAACAGGGTCCGTATCCATAAACAACAATGTGCCTTTACGACAACAAAAAATACAGATAATTAGTAATGAGAGAGAAAAGTCTCCCTAGTTGAAATTCACTTAAAGACAAGGATGTTTTTAAAAAGCTTTTAAACCTGCATAAACTCTATTCTGTCAACATTTGCACTATTTTACTTTTTTGCCATTTTTTTGTTTTTAACTTTTTATCGTCTTTTTGATTCTGATGATTCATGTAAAGAACTTTGGATGTTTGTTAAGTCTGTGTTTCAATACCATAGTTACCAGATGGGATTAGTTAAAAAAGTTTCAAATACATGACTTAGTCCATCAGTGAACCTCCAACCTTATTCTTAAAAGACGTGGTCTTGATGAACTGATGCTGTAAAGAATGAATCAAATGACAGAATCAAATACAAATGAATCAAAGCATGAAAACATTTTGTTATGAATGAAAGTATAATTCTGGACTGCAGTAAAATCCTGTGCAGAAGAAGAAACTGTTGTGGACGTGTTTTATTTTGAAACTGGAGTGTTGTCCTCAAAATCAGACGTTTTCACAAGTTGGGTGTGCTTCCTTCTCGAGGCCACTAGAGGTCAGCATAACAGCACACACTAGAGGGAGGAGACTTGTGGACAGACTGCACACACCTGTCAACTTCTTCATCTGATCTAACAATTATTTAAAAGAAACAAATACATTTAGTAATAATTTACATGACAAGGTTAGAACATTACAGGGCAAACAATGAGCTGACGTGTGGACTTTCTTGAGATCCCCATTAGCTACTGTATTGTAACGGAAGCTACCTTTCCTGTAGTCTCCATTACTGTACTTTTATAACAGAAAATACATCCACAAATTCATACAATATGACTTAATACATAACATTTGAACAACCAACACCAAGCTTGTTTAATACATGTAATAGCTCTTTATAGTAATTTAATTTTGTTTGATAAAACAAATCTTTTGGACCCTCATTTACTAAATCACAGTGAGATGGATAGTTCTCTGCATCCATTACATCTTCAAAAACAGCAAAAAAACAACAACTTTGTTACATTTTCTGATCTGTTTCCAGTCTTCCTCAACAGCGAGACCAATAAGAGTAATAACTATGATATAAGAGTGTTTATCAATGTGGATATGTGGCCACCCTCAGTATATAGAATATTGTTTATTTATACTTTTTATTAAAACATGTTGCTTTGCTTTCTGCAATTGAAAAACCTGATAATGAATTGCATGTTACTATTGCTCGATAATGCACTGTTCTCTATATTGATGTACTGTATTAATGCACTCTCTACAAGTGACCCTCTGATGACTGCCGGATAGAATAATTATGAAATAATTATTTAAATAATTACTATGAAAAAAATTATAGGCTACTATGAAGTATCGTTAAATATAATAATATAATAATATTTTTTTTTTAAAAAAAATAGATTTTTAATCAAGCCAATTAAACAATAATGCAACCTACTTTTTATAATTTACTTCACTTCTTTTGTCAGATGGTGAACAAACTGTTCAAACTGGAGAATGTGCTGCACATAAAATGCAAATCCATATATTTTTGTCCTTATGACTTATCACATTATTGTAAACTCCTGAAGGACGGATGACCTTTTTTTCACGATATTCTTTAACAAATGTAATATTCAATTTTAACATTAGTGGCTAAAAAGTAAAGTTTTTTTTTGTATAAAGCAGCTAATTCAGTATTTTTTCAATCTCATTATTCAAAAAGATTTGACATGACTTCTCTTTGTAAAACAGTGTTTTATTAGCTGCTCTCGATAAATAAGTGAAATGTCTCGAACAAACCAAGGGTGACTCAGTTATAGCACTGATTTCCTTTCTAAAGATTAAATTAATCGCGTACTATTTGTATGTCACTATAACTACTACACCAACAGAGCTGCAGTATGAGTTGGGCAGAACTGGAAAAACAGGACAACGCCAGTGTCACACAAATGAAACAGAAAGTTTGTCAGAGAAACAGAAGTGCTGCAGTAAGTCTCTGTGTCTTGGAAATCAAAGGTTAAAGGTCTTTCTTCACAACCCAGCAGAAACTTTGCAAACACTGGTGAGTACAGAAGAAAACATTTTTCCTTATTAAGTCAGATTAAACAAAAAACTTCAACTTAATCAGAAAAATACAAAAAAAAAACAAAAAAACTTTTCAATAGGACAATTAAGTTAAAGGAATATCAGATGTTATATATCCAGTAGTCCTAAGATAAATATTCAAAACTTCTGTAAATAAAGGTCTTTCTTTTCTTTCCCACTACGTAAGGTTGGCATTGTTACTTGAGGATTCTTGTCATTCCTTTCTTCACTGGTTGTGTTCTGCCTTCCAACCTGTAGTTGGTACCTGGCATCATTCTCATAGTCATACTTTGATATTTCTAGACCACTTATAAAGAATTATTTTACAATATATTTGACAATACTTTTTACAAATTTACATTTGTTTTCAATGTGCAGGTATGGCTCCTATCAGCTGTCTGCTGTTTCTGTGCTCCATCTGTCTGTATGCGTTCACTGAGCCAATCAACAAACCACATGAACACAGCTGCAAAAACTGCATCACTGAGCATGAGTGTGCCATGTGTAATGAGAAACTTCAAAATGAAGAAAAGAAAGTGGGAAAGACGGAGGCTGACTTTCAACAGATGATCCAGAATAGACAAAAGAAGATTCAGGAGATCAAACACTCAGGCCACCTCGGTAAGGAAGATGCAAACAGAGAGAAAGCAGAAGATGCTCAGGACTTCACTTCACTGATCGAGTTTGCTGAAAGGAGCCTGAATGAGCTCATGGAAACGATAGATGTGAAGCAGAGAACGACACAGAAATACACTGTAGACATAGATGAGCTAGAACAGGAAATCTCTGAGTTGATGAAGAGAAGGACTGAGGTGAAACATCTCTCAAGCTTTGAAGACCCCAATGACTGGGCAGACTTCCATGTCGATCCATCATCACATGAGGAGACTGTTCTGAGAACATTGATTCAGTTGGAAGAGGCAATCAGTAAAGTGATAAAGAAGCTGCTCGCTGAGGCTGAGCTGAAGAGGGTCCAGCAGTATGAAGTGGATGTGACTCTTGATCCTGATACAGCAAATCCCTATCTTATCCTGTCTGATGATGAGAAACAAGTGAAAGAAAGTGATGTGAAGAAGAATCTCCCAGACAACCCAGAGAGGTTTTCTAAATTTCTTTTTGTCTTGGGAAAGCAGACTTTCTCCTCAGGAAGATTTTACTACGAGGTTCAGGTTAAAGGAAAAACTGTGTGGTTTTTAGGCGTGGCCACAGAGTCGATCAACAGGAAGGAAATAATCTTACCGAGGCCTCAGAGCGGTTACTGGGCTTTATGGTTGAATGGTGGAAACCAGTACAAAGCTCTTGATGACCCTCCAGTTCGCCTCTCTCTGAAGTCTAAGCCTGAGAAGGTGGGGGTGTTTGTGGATTATGAGGAGGGTCTGGTCTCCTTTTATGACGTAGATGCTGCAGCTTTTATCTACTCCTTTACTGGCTGCTCCTTCACTGAGAAACTCTACCCGTTCTTGAGTCCTGGTATCGATGATCATGGTAAAAACTCTGCACCGCTGATCATCTCTCCTGTCATTCACACTGATGTAGACTAATGATGTGTCAATGAAAAGATTCAGTTTGACATAAATATGCATATTCAATGGTAAAATACAATGTGAATGTTTTGTCTTCAAATCACGACTATATCATTGCTTTATTTGATGTATCAGAATCCTAACAGATTTCCTCAAGAAATTATTTACAGCTTATTCAATACTTGTATCTTACAGAGTAGGGATAGCTCTAGGAGGTATACAGTAGAAGAAAAGTCTTCACACCAACCTATCTATCTTATTGTTGCACTAACGCTTTCTTATCGTGCTATACCTTGATTGTTCCCTTCTCTGTAAGTTGCTTTGGATAAAAGCATCTGCTAAATGACTAAATGTAAATGTAAATGTAAAATTTTGATTTTAACCCTGTGCTTTCAATGGCAGGTGATTCTGATCCAACTGAGATTAAGAGCTGTATTGGACTCCTGAACAATCAAGGTCTATGTTGACAATCTTGTCTAACTACATTCAATCTGATGTAATTACAGTAATGTTCTCCTCATTGTAGATGTATAATCTGTTGTTTTGTGACTTGATTACTGAAGATTTTGTACAACTCTGAAATCTTTTCTCAAAATCTCTTCTCTATATTTCCAAAAGTTGATTCCTGTAACAAAAATTCTGAATCACAGTGGCACAATTACAGAAATAAAGTCAATGTTTGATTTAATTACAGAATATTTATGGTGTCATTCATTCCTTATTCCTTACATTTTTATTTGTTTACTATGCAAAAAGAGTATTTCCTCCTAAGATGTAGTGGAGAAGTAGTAAAAGATGGCTCAAGAAGTATAGTACAAGTACCTCAGTGTTTTCCAACACATCTCAGCGACTGTTATACTTTTACTTTGAAATTTAAACCCGTTTCCTATTTTGAAAGCGTTTATTTTGAAAGTGTTACCCGGAAGCTGTGTGGTATATTAGTGAAGTAGATGAACGGTGTTGGTGATGCTGAGGAGAGAGCATCCTCCGCAGCAGCTCTCCTGCCACACAGGCCGTGTGTTTTGGTAGATGTAATGTCAGAGAGAGGATTAATATCGACATTATTATATGTGATTTTATTACCGTGAGTTCAGACCGCTTCCGGTGATCTCTAGTTCCAGGCTGCCGGTGACACACCGAGCTCTGTGATGGTGGATTTGTCCGAGAGTGGTGCAGTGTCGCCCGGACACGGCAGACATGGACAGGGCTCCGGTTTCGGTAATAACGGCAAGAAAACGTCGAAAAAGTCGCGAACGAGAAGAGGCAAACGAGGCAGGAGACGAAGGAATAAAAAGAACAACCGGAACAACAAAACACCACCACCGTATTTTCCACCGGAGGTACGGTCTGTTGTTTGGCCCGGGGATTAACGGGACACCCAGCCCGCTAAACTAGCCAGCTAGCTAGTGGTGCTGCAGCGAAGCTGAGCTAGTTTCAGGCTATTAACGGACTCATTTTGTTTACACCACAACAATAAAACATCTATAACATGCCGTGCAAATACTGTAAATACTGAGGCACACTTTATATACCAGCTCCTACCGCCAATATGTAGCTGTGTCTCGTCTGGAGAAAACGTCACACCAAACTGCGCTTAAATATCGCACAATTAAAAGTAATTTTGTCTGAATGGTTAAGACACAAAGGCCATAGAAGTAGTCTCATGATCTTTTCTGAAATAATAAAGACCAATTAATAATTCGGCATATGTTTCAACAACAACAGACATTGTTTACTGTACTATATTTAGCTTCAAACTACAACACCAATGCGTAAAGCTACCCCTGTATGCCGAATACATAAGTTCATCTTTTCGACATATAAACAGGTTAGAGTCAAGCTTTATATATTAAATATCGTTTTCTGTACCCAAACAAACTTTAAATTGCGAGAATAGTTGATGAAGTTTGGTTTGTTTCTCTCCTCGTCAGGAGTGTTTGCGCAGCGGGACAAGGTGCGTGTTGCTGCGCACATACAGTGCGGGGCTGTGGTGTCAGTGTATTTGTTTACCATCATACCTCTGATACGGAAGAGCATTAGGGCCACATGTGAAAAATGTATTTGAGTTCTGACTTTATTCTAAATTCTAAAGAAATAATAAAATATATATATTTCTTTAGAAATCTGACTTTAAAACTCACTATATATATATCTTTTATTATTTCTTCAGAAAAAAGTTTGACTAGGTTACACGGGGTCACGTGTGGGCCTTGAGGTCCTCGGCAGTATTAGTTGTTTGGCTTTGCTTGAGAACAGCAAGTGCCAGCCTATCCCAACACTGTGGTGGCCAGAGTCGAAGTGACCTAATGTTGTCTTCCTAGACATAGCTTGCCGTTGACATTTCATTAACATAAACAGACAACAGTGTCTCCAGACTAGAATGTGCTGACAGTAACACAAACATGGGTAAAAACATTCCCTTTGACTAATTCTGGGCGTATAATATTTGTGGTGTTATCTTGGGGTTTAAAGTCTATCTACCAGCATGAGTTGGGCAGAATGTGAGACCGACTCAGGCACTTCTGATGTGCTTTGAGAATGTCTCTAATTCTCCTTGGCCAATCTTCAATAAATATTACAGCATAAGACATCAGAGGCTCCTGAACACTTTCTTTCCCCCTGACCTCACCACTGACCTTTGACTTCAGCAATTTGTGAGTCAGAACTCAAATATATTTTTCACATGTGGCCCTAATCCTCTTCCGTACTTTGATATAAAAGGTAAAATAATCAGTTTTATCCCTGTCCAGTACAAACAGAATGAGACAGAAAGTACACTGAATATATGGACCATATACTGTATATATACTTCTTGTCATACAGTGTATACAATGTTAGCCCAGTGTTAGTCAATTCAGTGTCCTCATCTGTCTTCTTTCTCTCTGTTTCCAGGCTGAAGAAGGAAACATTGAGTACAAGGTAACTCTTTATTCGCTGCTCTGGTTTAGTGGAGTGCAGGTTTCTCACACCACAACATGAACTGAAGAATATATATTATTTTTTCGCTGTGAAAGACATTGTATAAATGATGCTTTAGGGCTTACCATGGTTTAAAAAGTATTGAATTACAGGTCTTAAATGTTGTTTTATTATTATTAGTTATTAAATGCATTTGTGTGTGATTTTAGTAAAAACTGGCTGTTGTTCCACACCTTTGAGTTTATGTAAAACTCATATGTTGCCCTTAAATTAATCAGTCCATTCAACCATTTTTCTTCACTTATCCAGGTCCAAGTCTTTGTTTAATGATTAATTAATTCTATTATTATGCAGAAATGATTGTTATGTTGTTGTAATTAACTTAATAATTATCAATAATTGTTTTGTTAAGTACAAATTAAAAACATTTGGTGGTTCCAGCTTCACAGATGTGAGGATTTGATGCTTTTATTTGTCGTACGTCACAGTAAACTGATATCTTTGAGTTTTGGACTGCTGATGAGACAAAAACACACTTAAATGTGATATAAGTATCAATTTGGTGGTTGTCTTTGATAGATTGCATATTTAGTTCAGTATGACCATGAAACAGGTATTAATGTCATGATTATATTGAATTTGACCACTTTTCTCTGCTTGTAGCTGAAGCTGGTTAATCCCACTCAGTATCGCTTCGAGCATCTGGCCACGCAGTTGAAGTGGCGTCTGCAGGAGGGTCGCGGTGAGGCTGTCTACCAAATCGGAGTGGAAGACAATGGCCTGCTGGTCGGCCTGACGGAGGCCGACATGAAGGCCTCGCTCAAAACCTTAAAGAGGATGGCAGAGAAGTAGGTCACAAGATTTAAAAGTCTGTATCATTACTGTCGGTGAAAAGACATCTGTATATTCACCTTTCATGTTTCATAATAATTTAAGTCACTGCATAATACATTGAAATAATGCAGCACTGTGTTGTGAGTTGTAATATGTCTGATCAGGTTTTCCTACACTGTCTCATCAGAGTCGGTGCTGACATCACACTTCTCCGAGAGCGGGAGGTTGACTACGACTTGGACAGAAACACTCGTAAAATCGCTGAAGTCCTGGTTCGAAAAGTTCCTGATGATCAGCAGGTGAGAGTCTGTCCTCCAGGTTCGGGTTTTTCTGTTGTGTATATGTTTAGGGGCCTTTTCAAAACTCTGAATCATTGGAAACAAATTAAAGCAAACCAAAACGCATCACTAAAGGCAGATGAGAGCGTTCTCTGGTCATTGGTTAGATGTGTCTGTGGCAGGAGTGAGAAAGTAAACACATGAAGAAAGTCCTGAAGAAGCTCCCATCTGCCCAGATATCAAGAAGCTAGTCATCTAATCATTCTCCAGCTTGCTGCTAAAAACTATTTTATCCGCATCCCAGCATGCAAAGGGAGCTCAGCTCCAATTTTGCCTTGTAGTGGTCAGATTGAAGTCGAAACATTCAGCTCCAGTATTTTGTGACCAGACTGAGACTGCTTACTTTGATAGCTGTCTTTGTTTTGGGGGAAAACAAACCAGACTCCAGTTCAACACACAGACATTAAAAAGGACAACAGCATGAGCAGGCAGCACCAGCGTACGTTAAACAGGCTTACATTACAGACTATGATCCTTCTCCTTCATTATTTTGTTATGGACTGGGACAGTTCTTGGACCTGCGGGTAGCGGTTCTGGGGAATGTGGACTCAGGGAAGTCGACCCTGCTGGGTGTCCTGACGCAAGGCGAGCTGGACAACGGCCGAGGTCGAGCACGACTCAACCTCTTTAGACATCTGCACGAGATCCAGACCGGACGCACCTCCAGCATCAGCTTCGAGATCCTGGGCTTTAACAGCAAAGGAGAGGTGAGCAGAGAGAGAGAGAGAGAGAGATCAGATATATTATTAATTATATTATACCATATTAATATAATATATAATAATAATTATATTATTATTATATCTTTTTCACAAAGGAAAGAAAGCTTGTGATACAAAAAATAATTGTCTCAATGTAAGCATTCAACTGAAGATATGGTGATATCTGTTACTTAAATTTTATTCCTTTTCTTCAATTTCATTACGAGTCCTTTAATGTTGAGTATCTGCTGATATCCAGTCAGTTCAGTCTGATCACTATATTTTTAGATTGTGGTACTGTTTTAAAATAAAATGATAACAATCTGTTGTCTGATATTGTTCGGTACAGGTCGTGAACTACAGCGAGTCTCGGACAGCTGAGGAGATCTGTGAGAGCTCCTCCAAGATGATCACTTTTATTGATCTGGCCGGACATCACAAATACCTGAAGACGACCATCTTCGGCCTCACCAGCTACTGCCCTGACTTCGCCATGCTGGTGGTGAGCGCCAACACTGGCATCGGTGAGCAGGAGAAGGAAGCAATGATATCAGAACATTTAGAGCTGTGTATGATGGAAGATGATATATGCAACTTTATATCTGGATATCAGGTAGGGCTGTATCAAATAGTTTGAAGCTTCTTTCATAACGCTGACAATCAGATTCATTCTTTTTGAAGCTGGTATTTCTGCATAGATGCAGATAAAGATTAGGCTACACTAATATTATTAATATTATAATATTTGTAGAATTAGATTCCAGTGGTGGCTTTGTAGGATTGTTTCCAACTCCCAAACGTTTCCAGTAACTTCAGAACATCCAAAAGTCAAAATGGTGCCATTACCAAGTCAACGTAAATTCAATTTACATTTATGTAACGCAATTACGTTTACGTAAATTTCACGGTTCAAAACGTGGACGAGCCCTCACTTGTTATGCCCAGCTCATTGAAGAGCTTAACAAACAGACCACACAGCAACCGTTTAAGTGAACCAAAATGATTTAAGCAAACCTTACTGTGTTATGTCAACAATCATTAGTGAGTGTGAGTGTTGAGTGCTATGAAACGGCGTGCTGACCTAAACTATGTGTAACATGAAACAAGGCTAAACACAATCAGAAACCACATAAAACCAAAGTAGGAGCCTGAAAGCAGGTGACATCAATCAACAACAAGGTGGAAGGGGCCAAACCATCGGGAAGACCTGAAAGAAACAACAGAGGCAGACCAGCACAGCACAGTCAATAACACAATAATAGCTCATAATGTTAAAAAAAAAAAAAAAATTCTACCTGAAAAATCAAAGTACTTTGATTTTGTTATTGAAATGTGAGGATTCATTGTCTGTAAATCAACTAATCACTTAATAAACTAATTCTTATTATTTAATACAAACTAAAGTTTCAGCCCTAATTCATGTTAATTTATTTATTATTATTACCACAAAGCAGTCTTGCTGACTGATCTGATCGACCTGATCGATCTGACATCTTGATGTCAGTGCTGTAACAAATACATCCGTCTCTACTGTCTCCTCGTCATCAAATCTCAAATCTTTCCAAATATGGAGTTTTATAGTTTTGTGTCTCGTAGTTCTGAATGAAGTAATAAGGACTCTCGCCATTTCTACAGGCAATAGATGGATGGATGTTTTAATAAGTTCTCCTCTGATCCTCAGTGCTGGAGGAGAAATGAAAAAACAGCCTAAACTCACCACTAGAGGTCAGAAGTGATCAGTGTTCAGAGAGTAAAAGTGGGATTGTTCTGCAGGATCCAGTTAAATTCTTTTTTATGGAGACTCGGTCAAAACCATCAGACCTGCAGCAGCAGGACACTCATGGACAATTGTGGACAATTAATTTAATGAATGAATCAGTTTTAATTAGTTAGTCAAACCATCCATTTTATGCCACCTTCTGGAGTGAGGTCGCAATAATTAAATTAATTATATCTTTGAAAATGATTGTTATATACCGCTGGAAAGTACTGGAAAAATGTGATATCATAATAAATTATTCCAGTCCTTGGACTGGTTTTGCGTTCTAAATGAATCCTGCAGAAACTCTCAGCAGAAGTGATTCAAGAATGAAAAGGCAGATATAAATATAAGAAACAAACATACAAATACTAAAATAAAAGAGAGAAAAGATTCTCTCCTGATAACAGCCAGGTGGTTTCTGGGTGAAGAAGTATTTTATTTTAATGTTAGCATGTGTACCTCCCCTCCTCTGTCCAGCTGGTACAACCCGGGAGCACCTGGGCCTGGCCATGGCGCTGAAAGTTCCCATCTTCATCGTGGTCAGTAAAGTGGACCTGTGTTCCCGCGGCACTGTGGAGCGAACCGTCCGGCAGCTAGAGCGAGTCCTGAAGCAGCCGGGCTGCAACAAGGTGCCCATGGTGGTGTCGAACCCCGATGATGCCGTGACGGCTGCGCAGCAGTTCACCCAGTCTGCATGGTGGGTAAAAATACTACTACTATTAATGCAGCAGTTTACACAGTGTGATGATGGGTAAAATATGACTAATAATGTTGAGGTTTGGACAAAACAAACATACTAAAACTGAGCAGACAATGGACAAAATATTAGAAACAGCTGTCAGTATGATTAAAGTTTACATTCTGTGTGTGTGTGTGTGTGTGTGTGTGTGTGCAGCATCACGCCTATCTTCACCCTGTCCAGTGTGTCTGGAGAGAGTCTTGACCTCTTGAAGGTTTTCTTAAACATCCTCCCTCCACTGAGCAACAGCAAGGAGCAAGAGGAGCTGATGCAGCAGCTCACTGAGTTCCAGGTACACACACACACACACACACACACACACACACACACACACACACATACACACACACTGTCCATCGTGCTGCTAGTTGTTAACACTCAACCTCTAAAAAACGAGGTTTTCAGGATCCTAATGCTTCCCGTGAATCTTTGGAGAAGTCCTGGAGTATAAAGATTTTCAGATTCAAATATTTGTTTATATCAATCTATGCTGTCTTCAAAGCCACGAGACCTCATTGACAAAAATAGTGAGTTGCTGGTCTACGACTGCAAGATGGTGACCCTTTCAAATTTGATATAGTCACCAAGTCACCATTTATATTGTGTTTCATTTGCACATTTTTCCATGAATGGTAAGTCTTTGAAAATGTCCTGGAAATCCTTGGAAATGTAATTTTATTAAAAGTTTGTATAATCAAGAGTCAGCAGCAGTGATTGCTTTGCCGATCCATGATGGTTTGAGCTGTAATTATTATTACAACACAATACAATATAATAATAATCTTTATTTTATAGCATCTTTTAAAATAGGAATTACAATGTGTTTTACATAAAATTAAAATGAATCAATAAAAATAAAAGAATACATTGAATACATACAATACAATACAATACATAGAATAGAAATCAATCAGATTCTAGAAGTTACAAGAAAATGTATAAAATTTTCAAAAACCAAAGTAAGTTTAGAAAAGAGTAACTTTAAGGAGACAGTGAAAGGTAGATATTGACCTGGCTGATGATTTGTGTGTGTGTGTGTGTGTGTGTGCGTGTGTGTGTGTGTGTGTGTGTGTGTGTGTGTGTGTGTGTGTGTGTGTGTGTGTGTGTGTGTGTGTGTGTTTGCAGGTAGATGAGATCTACTCAGTTCCTGATGTCGGCACTGTGGTCGGAGGAACTCTGTACAGGTGAGAAAACAATACAGATCACACTAAGGTTTGGAACGTCTTTTGGAAAAGTCTAAATGGTATTTTGTTTTAAATCATATTATTGGTGGAGGGTCTCCTAGGTAGTTCTCTCTAGCTGACACTGTCTAAAAAAGGCTAAAAAGCCCTAAAAACAAAAGATATTAACTACGTACATAATACCAGTAATTACATAATAAAATCTGGCGTTGCCTGCTACAAAAGAATGATTCGGTAGAGACAACTGAGAGGGCGACTTCTGATTGGTCTTCAGTGCTTTTAGATATTGTTTTTGTATTTTGTTTCTTGTGTACATGAGGAGCAAAACGCCGTACAGTGGTTCAACCAGGCTGACAACTAAAAAGGGCAGACACAGATACCTCTGAGCAACAGTTAAATAACAATATACCAATGAGCAGTCATTGGTAAAATAAACTGGAAGGTTACCATCAAAATCTATGCAGATTTAAACAGGAACAGGCTCCTGTTTCAGTGTCAAGTGCACAATAATATCAATAACAAGTTTTATTAGAATTAACAGGGATGTTGCTTTAGCGAAGCTATTCTTAAAACCTCAAAATAGAAACAGAAGTTTAGTCCTGGGTTAATATAAACAGAATATCTACATATAAATGCAGAATCTGTAGGTGAGGGACAAGATTTTGGCATTGAAGCTTGGACACTGTGTCTCTTTAAGCTCACAAACAAATCTGGATAACCAGATCTCTGGAAAGTCACTTGGCTTTAGGCTTTGAAACATTTGTTCTCTGTAACTGTATAACTGTGTAACTGTACAGAGTGTACTGCAGTAATAACGCTGACTGTTTGTATTTCAGCGGAGTGTGTAGGGAGGGTGAGAGGCTGGTGGTCGGTCCAACTGACGAGGGGCGTTTCCTGCGTCTGAAGGTGGGAAGCATCCAGAGGAACCGCTCAGCCTGCAGGGTGCTGAGGGCCGGACAGGCTGCCACGCTGGCTCTGGGAAACTTTGACCGTTCACTGCTGCGTAAGGTCAGAGGTCACATAATGTGAAACTGTAGGAAATGATTTCACACTGATGGAGCTGCAAACATGCTTTTGATTTGTATGTAGAAGTCTAAAGAGTGCACAGATTCTGTAGTCCTGGTCCTGGTTTTTGTGTTTACATTTTATCTTTCCAGCACCTGTCAAAGCTAATCAGCCAGGTGGCACTTAAGATCTGTGTATGCAAACTCATCTGTGTGAAATCAAGTCCAAAAAACTTTGAACGTTATTTATATTTTAAAAGAAAGATGTCTTCTTCTGTGTTTTTTGACTCTATTGCTTTGTATTAAATCATTTTGCTGCCAAAGGTTTTGGTCAAACAAATATGGATTCAAAAAGACCATCTTACTTACATAAAGGTAAAAAAACAAGGAATGAATTAATGACAAATGAAATAAGAGTCTATAGCTACGTTATCAGCTCTGTGAGGCTGTACTTAACCTGTTCAACCAGGTCCAAACTTGACGTAGTTACAAACAATCCCGAGGGATGGTCTATTTAAATAGAAGACATGAATGTTATACTGTGGGATCTGAGTTAGTCATGTCCTAAATTGGCCACTGTACAAACTATAAACTCTTTGAGTCTGCTTGATTTAGGTATGAACGTGACCTTTTTTCTGATGGCACCATTCATTCAGATGACAGTGATGTCTGGTTTGTTGTTGCAGGGCATGGTGATGGTCAGCCCCAAGATGAACCCGACCATCTGCTGTCAGTTTGAAGCCGCCATCGTTCTGCTCTTCCACGCTAAGACCTTTCGCCGCGGCTCACAGGTCACCGTGCATGTAGGCAATGTCAGGCAGACAGCCACCGTGGAGTGCCTTCATGGAAAGGTTGGTTTTGTAGATTATCGAAAGCTTGTGTTCAGTTCACCATCTTGTGGCTGCTTGTGTGTAACTACAACTCTCTGCTGCAGGACGAGCTGCGTACGGGCGAGAGAGCCGTGGTTCGCTTCCGCTTCATCAAACACCCCGAGTATCTGCGACTGGGTGCCAAGCTGCTCTTCAGGGAGGGCGTCACCAAAGGCATCGGCCATGTCACCCGCCTGCTGCCCCCCTCCCAGAACCATGACCAGAACCAGAATCATGACCAGAACCTGCAGGAGCATTAAAGACTGCCACTCCTTCATCCTCCATCACAGGATCGACAGATGTTGATCTCCGTGAGAACTTTGACTGGTGTACCTCTGATCGGGTTGACTGTACTGCCACATGTCGGCGTATTAATCCTCCTGTCCTGGATCTATAGTTCTGACCCCATTCCCGCTTTTATGTCAGAGAATCCATCATCCTCATCATCATCATCTTCTTCCCAGCAGACGTTAGTATCTTGAGTTAAAGCTGGCTGACCTTAGTAGACTTAAGGCTGGATGGTTAATCTGATGTTGCACCATAGTGCGGCTGTCGTGAGAGGATGGCAGGATTGTTTTTGGGAAGAGTTGAGGTCTTAATGCAGCACAGCGCTCACCTCTCGAGTGCCGTGTTCAGACAAGGAGTCTCTATACGCTTTGACTAAATCAGACATTTGAAGAGAGGGATTATTTCCAGCAGTTGTAGTTTCTAGTCTGAGGTAGATCCCATCAAACATTTAGGACCATAATGGTGGTTTTGCATGGTTCAGCTCATAAACATCAAAATGTGAATGTTTTTTTATCCCTGATGATCGTTTTCCGTGGAGCACAGTGGGTGTCGAGGGTCATCTTTTGAAAGTTTGTGTAAACAAACTAGATTTATGTGCTCTCCAATCAGCACCAAATTTGTGTAAGAGTAGAAAATACAGTTAAAAATGTTTTTATATACAGCTTCATTGAGTGCCACGTTTATTTTCATCATTGATTAGTTTAATCAATTAATATTTTGGTGTACAAAATTTCAGATGATAGTGAAAAATCACCCTCTTAGTTTTCCAGAGGTCCAAGACACCTTCAGATGTTTTGTTTTGTTGGAAACCCAAAGATTCAGTTTACAATCGTACAAAACAGAACGTCCTCCTTTCCTGGCAAACACTTTTTGAAGAAGGTTAAAAGATAAAAGTGACATAGTCACCTCTTAAGTTAGCTAATGTTAGCAAAACACTAGCTAACTAGCTAATCAATCGTTAGTTAGCTAGTGTTACACAATCATGAGCGTTCAGATGTAACTAGATTGATGTAGATTAGTGAGCTAGTTAGCTAGTGTTTTGCCAAAACAGCCTGCAGGCTGCACAGAAAGGGTCAATTCAATAAGTAGATAAGCAAATGTACGCAGTACACTAACAGTTTTCATAACATGTTATACAGTGGTATTGGTATACTGTGGCAACCCTAATGTATTTCATAAAGACTGAATGAATTATGATGTGTGCTTCATTTGAGATCACGTATTACTAACTTGTGTGTGGGATTTATTGATTGGACATCAATTCTTAATTTGTGTGCACGAGTTTAAAAAGATTACTCTCGATACCTCCGGGGCTCCATACATGCCATAAAAGTTTAGACTGATTGTTTTGACGGGATTATAATGCTTTCATTTTTATATGGCATCTGAAAAAAACACCAGCTCATCCTATTGTCTATGTTCTTTTGCACTTTATTCACTTTTGATGATTCCCTTCTGTCGAGTTAGCACAGCTCTGGATCACCACATACGGAAAACCAGTTTTCCAGTTTTTTCCAGTTCAACCTGATGTTAATTAGCGATCTGAGATTGACTGATAATAAACTAGAGTTTTGGAGGTTGATGTATCTATGTATGAAATATTGGAGGAAGCTTCAGTGGCTGTTTTTTGGACAAGCAGTGGTTTTCTACACTTTACAGCCTTACATTCAGTCTGTTGAGATTTATGTCGTCTGTTCGGCTCTTTTACTCGAGTTGCTTTTGACCTGTTGAAGTCTGTACATTCAATATTTACAAATGACTGACTCTGAAATATTTGCATCTTGGGTTCCAGTTTGTTCTGACTATCTGTTCATGTTAAGTGATTATATAAAAAGTTTGTAGGTTTGATGTATCAGGCAGCTTATTGCAGCTAAACATAACCTGCATGCTCTTTGACTGCAGAAAAAACTCTAATCCTCTCATTTAAAATATAAAATATGTATCCAGTGTTGAAACTGTTTTAATTTGATTTTTTTAGGCGGTTCTGTGCAATTGTAAACCTAAATATCGAATGTACTTTCCATGGATCCTGTGTAGCATATGAAATTGCTAACTATTCAAATGGGGTTACTGTTGACTTTGCACTTTGTACTCTGACTCTGCATGTGTGTTGATGCCAGTGTGGAGATCTGCAGAGATCTCTGTCAGCTGATTCTGCAGAACGATGAAGACGTGGACGCTGAGCTGAGAAGACTGTCCGACACAAACGCTACAGCGAAACTTTAAAGAGTGGATTTATCAGTTTGTTTTTCCTGGCCGTCCCTCTAGCTAATAAATAAACTGTTACAGTGAAAAATGAAATTCAACTGAAATATATTCCTTCTGTTATTTTAAATGATTACTGTTTTAAAAGAAAGTGGAACACTGAGGAAAGAAGGTGTGAAGAAGAAGGTTTTTTATTTCGATCGTCCTGTTTTCCACCCAAACAATAATATGGATATCACTTTGATATCTGTGTGTACAGCCCAGAGATAAGATTTGCTCATGAAAAGCACTCACTGAAAAGCAGGTGGTAACTGCTAGCTTTGCAGATACAAAAAAAAAAAAACAATACACCTGACTTTTTTTTTGACAGCTTTGGAGTTGATTTGCGTTGAGTTTTCACATTTCAGGGTTTGTAATGAAGTTGACAGCTTCAACATTAGAATTTAAATTTTCACTGTATGATATTTGCTGATGTAGATTTTTTTTTCTTTCAAGAACTGAATGAAAAATGGTACAAATTCAGTTTTTCCTCTCATCTTTTTCAGCAGACCAGGACTATTCTAAATCAACTTTAATAACAAAAACAACAACAACAAAAAAAAAACCCTTTCATACTCTTTCAGTGCTTTTCATCAACACATACTGTAGATCCTGTATGTATTTGGGGTACATGAATTACATAAATATCAAACTCAACATTAACAAATGGCAGCCAGTTCACACTGAGCTGGATTTGATCAAGTCTGCAAATGTACAACAACATCAAAAAAGCAAAAACTTGCTTAAATTTCTTAAATTAATAAAATAACAAAAATATTACCTGGTAAAACTTCATTTGTACTATGGAGCACCCAAAGTGGGAAAATCATAAAATCTTTTTTTGGGACTCTGGGGCTCTGTCCAAAACCAATACTAAAAGCACCAGTGTATAGGATATAGTGGCATCTAGCGTGTAGTTGCTGATTACAACCTCCTCACCTCACCCTCTCCTCTTGAAGGAGAAATGACAGGGGTTGCATAATGCATGAAAATCCCTATATAGAGCCAGTGTTTAGTTTGTCTGTTCTGGGCTACTGTAAAAACATGGTGGTTCATCATGATGGACTCCATGGAAGAGGACTGGTGGTGTCTGTAGATATAACAGGCTTGCTCTGAGGTCACAAAAACTTTCTTGTTTTAAGGTGATTGTACACTAATGAAAACATTGTTATATTCTGTAAATAGAGCCCCCTAAATCTGACACACTGGACCTTTAAGTACATAAGGATTCAACATATATATTCTGATATTTGCTACATTTTATGGAACTGGTGGATGCTGTAACAAAATGATGTACCTTGAAATACTTTAACAGCAAAACAAAACAAAAAACAAAAAACAAACAGCAAAAACAATCAAAGATAGTGGCCTCGTGTCCCTGCTTTGACTCCAACATTTGGGACATCAAACCGCCTATTTCTCTCTCCACAATTCCTTTTTTTGTCAGCTGTCACCATTCAATAACATCTTAAAAAATTAAATGAAAACAAAGGAATTTTCACATGTTGCTTTTTAGGCTCTCTGGTGCCTCTGGTGCTCAGTTGGAGGCTATAAAGGAAAAAAAACACTGACTCATCTGCTAAAATCAAGTATCTGCTGATGCAAGGTTCGGATGAACTCTTGTTTCTTCTTGTTTCTCCAGCAGTTCATTGTGACATTCTTTGTGCTGAGGTTGAAAAACCAAACAGATCCAAAAATGATAGTTCAGAAAACATCTGTCTGATATTTTAAGTCCAGAGGTTTGTTTATTCGACTGCTGCTCCTCTTTTTCGTTACATTTTGGTCTTTTGGAGGATTTATCAGCCGCCAGTTAAGCCAGGCTCCTCTGCCGCGGCTTGATCCTTAGATACAGCTGGGAAATAAAAGGGGAACAAGTTTCTCATTAAAACACCATTAAGATCAAATTGAAATACTGAACCTTCTTACATAAGTTGAGTAACAGGATCCTCAGAGCTGCTTTTATACCTGATTAAAACAGACAACTGGAAGAAACAGCAGAGTGACACTGGCAGGGTTGATGGTTCAATTCCCTGTGGAGCTCAATGAACAGAGCAGGACTATACTGTATCTTCCTTTGAAATAGACATGAAGGCTGTTCGGCAAAATGTAACTTAACTTACAGTTGCCAGATAATTGTAACTGATATCTAACTATTTTTTTCTGGATGTGGAAATAACTATATAATATTAGCAGTATTTACATTTCCTGGACTAATCTAAGCCTGAAATGTATATGGATTGATGAGAAGTTGACTCATTAATTCATTTTACTGTCTAAAACATTTGTATAAGCTCTCAACTTCGCTATCAGCTTACCCCAAGCAGGTTGCGAGGGATGTAGCCCTCACGGTCACCACATCTTGCCCACCACCACTCCGTCTCCACCTCGTCCTCCCGTCTCAGCACTGTCATGCAGTCACCTTCGATGAAGCCGAGCTCATCTTCACTCTGAGGCTCGTAGTCCCACAAGGCGTACACCACGCCACGATTCATCACGCCCATCTTCTCCTGAACGCCTGCAGGGACACAAACAGAGAGGAACCATTTAGAAACTGCATCATCTCAACAAAATCAGTCAGTGTTGTAGGACCATAATTGTAACAGGCAGTATGGCAAAGTTAGGACCCTGAAACACCCTCAGAGACCTTCTGCATGTATCTCCATTATTTCCTTGGGAAGGCCCCTGAAACCGTTTCAGTGTTTCTTAAAATCCCAACTGGAGCCTGTGAATCATCGTCACCACAGACCCCTGAAACATTCCTTAAATCTGAAGAAGAACTTCTGGAGATCACCACTGTTCTCATCCTTATCTTTATTAGTCAATTCAGTTGTTATACTAACATTAAGTTACCCTTCAAACCCTCAAAGAACCCTTTGAAGAACTTGCGGTGGAGCTCTCAAACCCTATGTAAACCCCATAAATCTCCCAGTGGACCATGAAACCTCCTTCAAACACATGAAACCTTGCAAGTAAGCAAGTAAGTAAGCCTGGAACATCATTAGTGACTTCTGGAACTTCCTCCAGAACCGCAAAACAACCTCAAGAACCCCTAAAACCTCGATGTGGATGTTGTTACTTGCTTAGGACTCCTGGAAGCTCCTCAATGGCCTTGAACCCCCAAACATCTTCTGAAATTCATACCTGAAAATCTTTCATTTTAAACTCCTGCTTAGAACTCATGGGAACTCCTCAAGGATTCCTGAAACATGACTCTTTGTCAACAATCCTGAAAGACTTAACAAGCCTCTGAAACCTCCTCAATAAATTGTAGCCACTAAACACCCTCAGAGAAAATGACATTACCCAAACCAGTGAACCTAGTGAACCAGTGAAACAAATCTTAGAACTTCCGAAGTCTTCGGAAATGATCTTTCCTCATCTTCTCCTAAACCTCCTCAAACTCTTTGAACCTACGGACCTCCAAGACCTCCAAAACTCACTGTGGCATTCAATAAATTTCTTTAAGTAACCCAAGAAACCAAGGTCTTTCAAAATTCTCTTTAAAACCATCACAAACTCCTTATTGACTCTGGAGCCTCCTTGTGGTCTCCCTGAACTCCCTCACTGAAATTCCCCATTGACCCCTAGAACTTACAGAAGGATCTCCAAAACCCCACCTTGGATCACCCAAGCCTTGTGGACTTTTGAAGTTCTGTTAATATGTTACAAAAGCATTCTGAAGATCCTACAGTGCAACACATTATGTTCTGTCTCACCATAGAGGAACTGGGAGCACTGGGCGTAGCCATCCTCCATCTCCTCACATTTGTCAGCAGCTGTCTGCATGTCGCTGTATGTGGTGGCAAACACCGCTGCCCCCGACTCCACCAGGAACTTACAGACCTGGACATTGTTACAGGAGGCAGCACAGTGGAGGGGAGTCCTGGAGACGAGGAAAGGAAAAAAGGTTTGAAAGAATTGTTCATACTAGGTAGCCTGGTCCCAGACTTCTGGATCACATCCTACAATGCAGGTTTGACAGACTCTTCTTGTTTGGCCAATCCAGATCTTTGTGGGAGGGATTAAAAATGTTAACCTCTTACATAACTAGTTACCAAAAGAAAAATGGCCAATGTTGATTGTAATGTTGACTGTAAGTCAACTTACAGAAACAATAACTACTAAAATAACAACCCTAGTGAGACTGGACTGTACTTACCAGCCATCGCTGTCTGCAGCATTGGCATTGACACCGAACTGAACCAGAAACTTGACGATCTCGGTATGACCGGCACAGACGGCATTATGCAGCGCTGTTATCCCCTCATCATTTGGCATGCTAGGGTCTTCCACCTGCAGAGTGGACATATGATTACATATTTTTTATATAATCTGGAGTCAAGCTGATGATTTCAATAGCTGTTAAAGGACCAGGGTGTAAGATTTAGTGGCATCTAGCAGTTGAAACACAAAACACCGCCCCCAGTGGATCGACAAAGTAGAGACAGACAGTAGTGAGACTTACATCGTAGATGACTCTCTGAACGAGGTCGTACTCGCCCTCCAGAGACGAGTCCAGCAGCAGGGCTAGAGGGTTGAACTTAACTCGCATATTGTGGTCAATCCGCTCCGAGTTGGCTTTCCGAAGGATTGACTTCTTACCCTGAGAGAACCAAGAGAAAGATGAAGATGAAGAAGATAATAATGTTTTTTTTTAATCATTTAGGTGAAGTGATCCTTTAATAAACTCACCGGGGGCACTGTGACCTGCCCTGTGACCTCTGGCGGCTGCAGGTTGAAGTCATCTCCTTGCTCCCCCTCACCACAGGTGGGGTAAGGAGGGGGTGGGTAAGGAGGGAATTCCTCTGCAAAGGAATCTGGGAGGACTGAGGCAGTTGGACACACCTCCTCCTCCTCCTCCTTGTCCTCCAGAGGAGGGGGCATGGAGCGGAAGGAGGTGGGGTCAGGGATGGGTAAGCGGGGAGGCAGAGGGGGTGGGGTCAGGCTGTCTTCTGGGCTCTCAGCAAGCGACTGGTTGGAGCCAGTTCTGGTATTGTCGTCGACTCTGAACATTACATTTGCGCTACCTATCCCGTTCTCATGAACCCCGGGATGAGCATATGTCCCTGCTGGACCGACTGTCTCCATGGGGATGGTTTCCATGGCAGCTAGAGTGGTTTTCTGATAGAGCAGCTTTTGGATGTTAGGTCCGGCAGGGCCCTCAGGCTCTGTGATGGAGCTACGTTTCTTCAGGGGACGGGGGGCATGGTGCAGCCTGCGGCGCAGGGCCTCCAGGTCGGCGTCGCTGGGGTTCCTGTGAGGGTTTGACAGAAAAGGGAGGAGCTTGGTGGGGCTGAGCGGTCGTGGCGTGGCGCGCTCTGTTGTCTCTGCGCCAACACCTTCGCTGTTAGCCAGGCAACTGTTGTCAACATCACTCCCATCAGTCACAGCACAACCAGAATTTGTACCGCTGTCTGAGGCTGCAGACTGATGTCCTCCGCTCGTTTGGAGGACTGGTTTCCCATAAACTGTGAGGGTGCAAAGAGACACGTCAGAGGCCAAAGTAACAAAACCAGCATGTAACAATTTGTCAATTAAAAGCAATAACAGCAGCTGTATTAGAGCATCACCTCTGGGCTGGCTGCGGGGCAGTGTGCCACCACTTGGTTGGTAGCCCTTCCCCGGTGTGGCCTGCTGGGTGTACATGGAGTAAATGGACGAAGCCGCCAGAGTCTGAGGCTTCTGTAGAACAGGTGGGGGCACCTCCGAGATGTCTGGGGTGTACGGTCGTATGGCGGCAGCTGGCGGACTCTCCTGCTTGTTGGGCAGAGGGAGGGTGTGGCTGTGGCTGGAGAGGACTCCCGGAGCCTTGAGTTGGCCCCCAACTGGACGCACCTTACCAGGGAAGGTCCCAGTACTATAGGGGGGCTTGGAGAAAGTTGGGGGGCCAGACGAGGAGAACGGTTTGGGCTTACTGGGAATTGGAGGTGGTACCACCATCTTGGATGAACCTTTACTCGACGCCTAGAGGTGAAATACAGTGTAGAAATGAATAAAAAAGCCTACAAGATCCCAAGTAACAATTTTATCCATCATTCAGGTCCAGTTTGATTGTTAACAGAGGTTCACTATGCTACAATACAACCACAATGTTAATCTGAACGTCAATGACAAACAAACATGAAGTTTGTGGTAGTAAATAATGGGAGTATGCGTTGATACCTGATTGTCTCTGAGCTTGTTTTCAGGAATGTGAGGGATCCGTGAGGGGACAGGGGGCGGGATGTCAGACCCAGAGGGGCCCTTTTGGTCTGTGAGAGTCTTACCACCTGTAACATTCAAGATTCAAGGTTCAAGATTACTTTATTTGTCCGTAGGGAAATTTATCTTGGACATAAAGATTCCCACATAAACAATTGTAGTGCAGACATAACAGACACAAAGTGCGTTCAGATACAAGCAACACAACCCTTTTTTTCACAGCCTCCCTATGTCCTGAGTTTAGGAGATTCACTGAGGAATGAAAGAGGCTTTCTGGCTATTCAGGTATCTCATCCTGTATTTAATTGGAACCCTATAGCATTTCTACCTGATGGGAGCAATTCGCAGCAATCATCATTGTAACACAGACATCTTTTACTCCAGCATTTTTAAATACAACCAGTAAAGCTGTTTTATCTCCAGGACGAAACGTTGCTTTATTTCTGGGTTTGATTTTTTTATGCAATTGCGCCCAATCCTCAAATTGGATATATCTAAGTGTTGACAAAAAATATTAAAAACAACATCACATATTATAGACACTAGAAATTGAGTCCTGACTGACCTGAGTTGTGGGAGCTGAGGCTGGACATGCGAGGCAGGGTGGAGGCATGGCTGTAACCTCCACTGGAGTCAGAAAAGGCGCCACTCCAGTCAGAGAGTTTGGTTTTGGATGAAGCAAAACCTATACAGGGCAAAGAAACTTATATCCAGCACACTGCAGTACAATTTCTGGACACATCAGTACAATTGATACTTTAGCAAGCACAAAGACATTTACTTTTCTTTCTATTCTAAGAGTGACTTCATTTACAGTACCTGAGGCAGGTTTGGCTGGTCTGGGAGGCGGCTTCAGGGACGAGTCAGGCATGGGCAGGGTGGCGGTGCCGTCTGGGTATGCCGGCTTCACCAGAGCCTCCTGGCAGGCCGGCATTGGAGGACCCTGAGAGCTTGTTGTGGAGGACGACTGGATGTATGGTCCTACGGCTGCCACTCTGGAGACCCCGCCATGCTGAGGGGTCGCTCCATCTGAAACCACCTGGACGGAAATATTTCACAGATTCAGCAATTTTGGATTGTGTGATGTATAAGGTCTGCAGATAGACGCTATTTATTAATTTATTAGTTCATATTTATACATTTTTCTGACTGATTTATTAAATTTGTGTATGCTCACTGGCAGGTTCTCCTTCTGCTGCAGGGCAGCTTTCTTCTTCCAGAGCCGCTGTCGGAGCTCAACTAGCCGTCGGTCCATCGCTGCCACCTCCAGGTTCCTCTTGTTCAGGCTGTCTCTCTGCTGCTGCAGCCTGCCGCTCTGATCCTGGTTCAACTTGTTTCTTAACTGGAAGGTCAGGAATGATGTTCAGTGAAAAAACAGGTAAGAAAGGAGAAAGCTAACATCGCAAAGTCAACATTAAATAGTTAGTCTTGCTCTCCTGCTAAGCTCTAGTTAGTCAGTATGCTGAAATTCCCACATCACAAATGTAATTATCAGGACATATTGTGACATATTTTATGGATATTTAATGTAATATTCATAACAAAACATAACAATAACAGAACAGAACAGCTGATAAACTGTACAAATTACACTGACCACAACAACGGCAGGAAGTTTGTGTTAAACGAGAAATTAATTTCTTTACTGGGGATCAATAAAAGTTTATCATATGAACATGCCAAACATTTGCTGCTTCCAGCCTCTAAAGTGTGAAAATGAGCTGATTGATATTGTAGATTGAATATTTAATGGATTTGGACTGGTTGGACAAAACAAGACATTTGAAGACATCACAGTGAATTATTTTTTACATGACTACCAAATGAATAATCCAGAAAATCAAAGAATTTGAATCTTATTTTTTCTGCTCACTGTGTTATTTGTACTGATGCTGTAAGTGAGCTTTATTATCTATGAAAAAAATGAATAGGACTGCTAACACAGATACCCTGGAGGCCATGTTGGAGGTCTGATGAAGTCCTCACCTGCAGCTCTTTATAGAGACGCTCCAGCTCAGCTGTGGAGGAAGTGGAGGTGTTGTGGTGATGAGAAAGAGAAGGAGGAGGAAGAGGAGGCTCTAGTCTGTTACTCCTCAGCGTCTCCAGCTGGTCGCTCAGCTCCTCCACCCTCGACACAGCGACCAGCAGCTCCCTCTGCTTCTGCTGGAACAGACCGGTCATCTGCTCGATCTCCTCCACTGACACACACACACACACGAATACAGCCAAATATGAGATACGAGTGCTAATATGGTACCAGAGTTGGACTACTAATACCAAAACAATACATTTACATTGGTAACTCTTTTTTTAAATTAGCGAAGGAAGCCAAAATACTTCAGTCTTGAGCAGCAGTTCAAATTGAAAAAATCGTGATGAGAACATAAGAAAACAAGATAACAAATCTGAAGCTACATGTTAAAAACTTTGGCTCACACACACATGCAGCTTAGCAGCTGTGAATCTGAAAGGATGAAATAGTAACATTCGAAATGACAATCATCTTATGTAAATCCTGTAATTTCTATAATGATGACCCCGACTCTGGGTCATTCTGGGAAATTACAGATTCAATTTACATGGCTGTGATTACTGCTGACAGTACACTGCATATATACTGAAAATATCCAGCTGGTACTGGTTTAATTGCAAACTGCATGTGGTAACTCTGTTTCAAAATGATGTGAGTGAGATGATGTAAACTATCACGGCCAAATAGTGCAAATCTCTCAAATCTTTTAATTTTGTTTTGTAAAAAAGCTGTTATAAAAATATAGTTTGTGCGTTGTGCCATTTTTTTTTCAGTGCCTGACTGACAAAGAAGCAGCTCATTACTCACTCGGTTTTTACTTTATTTCTTTCTAAAAAAACTGAGCTAGTGCAGTTCTCTGGATGTTTTTGTGGAGTGACACTTTATTTCTAATATAAATAACATTTTTTCTTTCTTTACATTCACCTCGTGGCCTTCTACTTTTCCAAGGCAGAAATTTCTACCCACAAATCAGTCCAATACATAATCAACCCATTGACATGTCTCCTATTATTTAAGCAATCCTCCTTTCAATGCATACGCAATAAGCAACTTTACAAACTGTAACACCTTTTCAATACAAATGTTGCATGTTTCTGGGGCTAAATGTGTCACATCTGCTCCTGAAAAACTCAAACACCTTACTAAATATAGCCCAGGGTGCAGCCACTACACACTCCTCTAAGAAAAAATATGATTGCATTGAAGTGAATGGGAAAACCCCTAACTTGTCTTTGGAAATACAAAGTCAGAACATAATATTTATTTCCAGCCATGTTGTCTGCCTCTTGCTCAGCTCACAAAGCTTCATCTCTTTTCTGCCAGATTTGTGTTTTCTGGCTTCAGCCAGTAGCTGGCAAAGAAAACGGTGAGTGAACAGACTGGTTCAGTATGCTGCTGATGAGATGGTCCTCTTTGCTGTAGCCACACTTTTTAAATAAATATAACTTTTAACACAGACGTCATGTTGCAACAAAATCTGTCCAGTCACCCAGATATCCGTCACACTGACCTAGTTTGCTGTTGCTGAGGCGTTTCTGCTCCACCTGGCCCCTGAGGGCCCGAACTCGTCGTAGTTTAGCCTCCTGGTTGTGTGCGTTCTCTCTGAGCTGCCTCAGTCGCTCCTGTTCAGACACTTCCTGCTGCTGCTGCTGGCGCTGATCCTGCAGCTTCAGGTAGCGTAGCCGCTGCTCCTGTGACATCCAGCAAACACACTCCATCAGTCAGTTAATACGTCTAAATCAGCTTAATGCATGTCAAGTAGAGCAAGAGCTGTGGTGAACGGTGGAGCAAAAAGGCCGCCTTCATGGAAAGGGGTAAGACGATGAGCAAAAAGTTTGAGCTTCAGACTGTCTCTCTTCATGATGTTGCACTCAATTGAGTGTGAAGAATGAAAATAGAAAGGTGAAAGAAAGGTGAGAGAAAAGTTCAAACATCTGGTCAATCACTGCATAAAGCTGGCAGGATTGTCACAGAGTCTAAAAAAAGTCAGCAGTTGAATTCCAGCGCCAGAAAGGTGTGGAAGGTTTAAGATGCTCTCAGATGATCCTATGAGCACTTTGTTTAAAGCTTACTGAAGCCCTTGTTGTCAGGTATTCTGGCCATGTGGCAGTGGTACACGAGAATCAGCACAGGAGTATACTATAAGGGATAGCGATGTGAGTTGTTATTGGCAGTAATAATGATAGAAGTAACAGTAATGTATGGATATGTTGTACCTTGGAAGCCAGCAGCTGCTGCTGGGCATTGATCTGCTGCTGCTGTCGGGTTGCCAGATCCTGCAAATCACCCAGTGTCATGTCCAGACGAGGTGCAGAGACCTGCAACACACACCAACACAGTCAGAGTTCACCTTCAAATGAACCAACTTTCAGAGATGCAGCCTTCACCCCCGATGCAGCATTGCATGCAGTGTTGTTAGTCCGCAGTGAAAATATTAACTTGTTAGTTAGCAGGCTAGTTATCAATGCATCCAACAGCTGCTAAAAGCTTCATTTGCCTAAGTCTATTAACACACATGTTCTACATACAACACACAACATATAAACCAGACAGACCTGAAGCTGCTAACAGTTTCCCCCTGTTTACACTCTTTGTGCTAAACTAAACGAAACATGTACCCACATCTATCTTCCTCTCTGTCTCTGAGTAAAAGTTTCTCACCCCGTTCTCCAGACATCTCTCCACAGAAGCTTTCACCTGGTTCCTCTTCATCATCTGATCTGCAACTCTGGATCCACCTGGAAAGAAAACACAGTTTGTGTAGATGCTATTTTTATTACATTTTTAGCCCTGCCAGCAGTGTAGCTCTGAAATTCGAGTAAATTTTTTATTTTGTCTAATGCTTTGGTATATGATGAAATACCTACAGAACTAATGACATTCCTGTTCACTTTGCAAATTAGGGAAGTGGATGGGAACGTTGTAGGTTTGAGGCTGCACATTAGATGACTGTAAGAAAAATATGAAATAACACCAGCCTTTTCCTTGGGTAATGTTTTTTCTGCAGTGGTTTTATAATATTTTGAATCATCCACGTTAAAAATGATCTGACTGTCCGATCTGGACCACTTATCGGCTCACGAAAACCTCAGAGGGGATTTCCGTGTTTTTAGGGCAGAAAAAACAAGCAAATCACAATCCATGAGAAAAATCCCTGCAGAGTCCAGCAGCTGCATGCTCGACTCCCTTGAGTCATAAGCTGATTACAATTTGTCATCTACTGTAGTTACACATTGAACCTCCTCCGTTACCGTGCAGCTGATCCTGCTGTTGATCTGCATTGTGCTGTCACTACCAGGACTGTGAATACCCTGCAGTAGTTCAATTTAAGTATTTATACTCAGTGTTGTCGTCCACATCAGACCGCACAGTTGTTTGTCTGGAGGAAGATTTTCATTTTTCCAACAATGTTTGTTACGTCTGCAAGTTTTGCTGTTTGTCATGCCTTAACACTAATTAAGATTAGTTTGCAGTTTGCAGTTTCTACAACTACAGCAAATTAAATGCCAGAGTTTTGCAGTTGTCTGTGAACAAAATGTGAAAAAAAGAAGTGTGATGAAAGCACTAGTTCACTACATGTTGTGGATTTGCAGCTGGCAGACTTTAGCGTGTAGCTGACATCAAACTGCATTTTTTGTCACTGTGTCATAGCAGGTGATCATAGTAAGGAATTCTTAGTGTGACTGGTCGAGAGAAATGGCTACACACTGACAAAGCCTGTCACAATAGCTGCTTTTGTTGGATGATATATTATCTCAGAAATCATTGCAGTACATTTTTAGATTTTTTTGTCATTTTAACATAATTTTATGCCACTGATATAATGGTTATATAACAGCATAATAATGCAATCTATAGGGTCATATTTAAATTTGACCTAATGAGCGTAGTGGAGTCCTCTTTCACTTGGCCATGTTTAAAGTTGTGTACTGCAGGGTCCTAATAGTCACTGAACATTTTGTAGTTTATCACAATTATTTATATCAGGGACCATGTACAAAATACATTCATCTGTAAAAAGAGAAAAGATGCTTTGTATCAGATTTAACTACTAGATAATTTCCATCTGTAGTCCCTGAGCAGGCAAAAGAAAACAATAAAACAGAGAGCAAAACCTCTCATCTTCACTACAAATGTACCAACAACCTATTGATAACATGCATATAAGACACTTTAACTTCATGGGAAGAAAAACGGAAACCTGTGCAGGTTTTCAGATTGTCTGGCTTTAAAAGAAAACTTAGATTGTGCAAAGCAGAGCTTTGTTTAGGGACGCTACTATCGCCCCTTAGAGCTCAGCTCATTTGCTCAAAATGGAACAAAGCTCTTCTTCAACAGTGGAGGATCAGCACTGTGGATTATCTTGTGCATGAAAATTAGTTTTATATTTAAGTTTATTATAATGATGATACTGTATTTTTTAACGATTGAGTAGAAATTATTGAACAGACAAAAGATTTCCAGGATGTTGTGAGGTGTGTTGCACTGATTGTCTTCCAGGATGATCAAATGATCAATTGTCCTACCTCACGTTCATTTTTGTGATGCCCCACTTCTGTCAGGTTGGGCTCTTATCAGGTTGATAGTGTGTAATCTGATCCCAACATAACTGACTGTTCATGTAATTCTGTGATAGTTTCATCTTTATATACAGAATCATAATAAAATTTAAAGGGCACACAGATTTCTTAGTTTTCAGGAAAATGGCGAACCACCTGTGTCTGACTCGCTCTAGTTCCAGGCGGGCGGGGGTGGGAAAGGACTTCACGGGAAATGAGCATTACTGCCTGCTGCACAGTTGATCTATATATGTTTCTCTCCCCAGCTTGGACACCTCAGTCCCCCTGTGCTGCAGTCTTTATCTCTGTTAACTACCCACTGTTGGAGCCATGTGTCACCTCTGATACACATGGAGTGACCAGCTGCTTCTTTTCATTTGTGAGGAGTTTGGAGATTCACACTATCCCCCGAGAGCCCTCCTGCCTCCACACAGGAGCTCTGAGTAACCAGAAAAAGTCTCTATTGCAGCAACACCAACATGATCCCTCACTGGCTTCCCGCCAACAAACACTGAAAACTGAGTTCATAGAAATGTACGTCTAAGCACGATGTGTTAAACCCTCTGTTGTGATGGGCAGGTGTCTCTTACCTGACTCTCGTCCTGGAGCTCTCTGGTGATGGAGGAGGTAACGAACCTCCCCCCTCTGCAGCCCCCATCGCTGCAACACCTCCAGCATCCGCTCCCCCTCACCGATGACACGTTCTGAACGGTTAAAAATCAGAACACAGACCGTTATTTCAGGAAAATTAGATGACTATATTGTGATCATGAGAAAAAAAAAGATTAGGTTATTAAGTTTAAGATACGTTGTGATGAAAGATAACAAACAATTGTGGTTTCTGTAAAAACTTGGAAACTCACCTGAGCCTCTCCACATCTCGGCAAGGTAGCAGTCCGCCTCGCCGGGCTCCTTGCAGAGCTCTACAACATCTCTGCACAGCGTCTCCGGCGTGATGGGGACCTCACTGAAGTGTTGGTCATTGTTGCTGAGGTACACGGTGAGGAACATCTATAAACATAGAGCAGACACTGTTGTTACAGACTGCTGTTATAGTTATAGTTTTCCCCAGACTCGATACTCAACCTAATTCAAAACATGTTGTCCATATTAATCACCTTGACACAAAACATTTTGGGTATTTTATCAGCAAATTAGAGTATTTTTAGACTCAGCTTTTTTTTGTTGGACTGCTTTTACTTCTTTGTTATTTGGAATAAACTCTGTGGAAGTCGTATGGTGAGAAATCCTCCAAATGTACATGTTTCAACTGCCCAAAACTTCACAGAAGTGGAGATGTCTCTTCCTGTCAACAATAATTTGATTAATGACAGTCAATCATAATCAAAGGAGGTGGAGCAGTGTATACTATTTGGACAGGTTTCTCTCTGTGACCAAACAGAGCCAAACAGGCTTAAAACAGAGTGTCTGAACCAGGAAATAAAGATAACATTTAGGTAAAACATTAGCAAGCCTTTTAACTTTAAAACAGTATGTGATGTGACGCATTCAACCTTCTTCACCTTTATGGAAGCTTCCTGTGCTATTTAAGACTAAAACAGATATTTGTGGACATACTGTAACTCCCATGATGCATTGGGCCATCTGTTACTCCAGCAGGGTATCTGCTGTCAAGGCCCAGAGCCAGATCGCCTCCCACAGCCCGCCAACCTGCATGGAGGCAGTGTTCAGCATTTTCTATTCTTTATTTATCCTGGAAGGGTGGTACTGAACGATGACTTGCTCAAAGATTCGCTGGAGGCAACTAAGTTTGAGAGTTTGAACCTTCAATCTTAGCTGGTTTTAGCCCTCATCTCCTCTCCGTCTCAGTGTGACATGAAAAACGAGCTGCCTACGGCGACCTTTCTGTTGGGTTTTCATGAGCAGTGCTCACAGAGCAGAGACTGACTGCAGCATCATTTACATGCAGACGTTGTTGGCTGTTAGTGAGGTTGAAATGAAGCTCACACAAAAACACAAATGAGGAAAGCTCGATATGAGTCCAGCCAGAGTAAAACACAAACTCCTGATGCATGTGAAAATGAATACAACCAAGAAAAAAAGAAAAACACTGGTGCCTCACAGGGTCAGTAAATTGTGAATTGTCCTTCATGGTTTATAAAGATGTGACAGTGACGCTGTGTATTTGTGCATTCAGCTCTTGTCCTCAGTCCTTCTGTCCTCATTCTGTCTTCGAGATGCTTCCATCTACAAAAATCACTTCTCTTTTCGCCACACTGACCATTTAAAGTCTAGCTTGAAGCCAACAGTGCAGCATAGTTTAAAAAAAATCCACTTTAATAAACTGCTGTACAGCAGAGAAACTATATTAAAGAGCAACTTAATGCCCCCATTTTCATTTTAACACGTCCACAAGCTCACAAAGTGTTTTTAAATTACAACCAAACACCAATGCTTAAGGTGACTTTTTATATGTCTGGATGTGGGAGGGGCCAGATTACCATGAACACAATGTTGTGCCGTAGCCTCATTAGCCTCAGGATTCATCGTCTGAGAACCAAGAATGTCTGTGCAATGTTTGTACCCATGATGTTGAGATAGTTTACGTATAGCAAAGATTTGACAAATGACTTCACTTATCTTGTATTTGACAAATGAAAGATAGATGTTGAGATTTTTCACTTAAGACTGAGAAAGTTTGGCCTGCTGGGGAGTTATCCTCTGAGGACCACAAATATAAAGATTTTATGGCAATCCATCCAATATTTGTTGAGACATTTCAGTCTGGGCCACAGAGCCTCACCTCTAGCATGGCTAAGAAAGATTGATCTGACTTTCAATGACGTATTCAGTTCATGTGTCATGTTGACACTGCTTTCTAATGTATCCAGGATAATGATACAAAGTCTTATATGAAGTGAAGTGCATTTCTGAGAATGAAATGTTTCACTTAAAGGGAGATGATGATGTGTAAACCTGGCAGAGAGAAATACACAGAGTCACCATCAAGGAGCTTAAACTGCATGATGAAAGCTTTCTGCTGCCACTTTTTAAACCCCAGGTCACACATCAGGGCTTCACATCAGGATTCTGGGTTAGGAGCTAAATGTTTGGTTTTGAAATCCTAATTTCTCTGGGAAACATTATTAGGTAATATTCTAAATATTATGATTTTTGTCGGCTCTGGCCTTGTTCACATCCAAACTAAAAGGATCGGATGTGAACCTGGACATCATTTAGCCCATTAGTTGGTCTGCACATGGGCGATTTCTCATGCTACTGTCAGCTAAAGCAACTTAACCAATGTTCTTGTCAGCAGAAAATTTAATTAAGGAAGAAATCTTTTAGTCTTTCCTCCATTTACAATAATAAAATCAACAGAGAAACTCAGTGACAGAGATGAATTAATCTCAGTAAGAAGCAGCCAGCCTGCTGTCCTACATTCGGCTCTGAAGGAAAACTGGAGCACCACTATCTTCCTTCAGGTTCATGCAGATGAAGTGGGTCACTGCCGTCAGTCACTGGACCGAGGTCGACCAGGAAATGCTGCAGCCAATCAGAGCCTGAAGGGGAGAGGCTGTCTGTCCCTCAGGACAACAACAGGGAGGGGGAGTGAGACCTCCTGTCGTCAGTGAGGCTGGTTATAGAATTTCAATATGAGTACAGACTGAAGGTGTCTGTGTTTATAAAAGTGGGGTATCGAAAGGACTGCTGTGCACCAAAAACACCCAGCCATAGTTATCAGAGTGTCACAGGACCTGTTGAACTGACAAGATGCATCCAGATTGTGTTTAGACAAAGCTGAGGTGAATTACAACTGACATTTAAAAGTGCTTCAAATGTATCCAAGAGAGCACTGATAATAACGTTGAGACATTGTCATACAAAAGAAGCTAACAGAAGTTAGCAATCATCAGCATGTTAAAAAGCCAAATGTACACATGATGTTACAGTGCTAGTGAAGTGAAGCCAATACAGAAGTACCAATAACTGCAGTTCCTCAAACGTCCACTTGAGGCTGGCTCCAGAATGAGTCAATCTCCATAAACCCCCATATTAAAATGTACAACTTCACAGCAGAAATAAGGTACACTGACAATCCACTTCTTTGCTGATTTTAAGATTAACCAGGAGGGGGAACTGCCAAGATGGTGGCAACCAGAGCCACCACACTCTTTACAACGGCTCTTAAATAACGTATGATTGACGTCACAGATAAGACATCCATATTTATTCTATGGAATTCCTCCATACCTGGACTGGTCGTTCTATGCAAAGGATCCTAAAGGATTTGACAAACTTACCAATCTTTTGCTCTTTAAAACAACAAATTTAGTCTTTGTTTTCTTCTCGTATTACTGCAGTTATGCTTCAAAAGAAAAGAATATCTGAAAGAGGCTCCTGGTATGTCTGCCATTGTAAACACTACTGAATCAAGTGCACATCTGCAAGAGTTTGCAAATTGGGACACAGCCCTATTAAAGTGGCCTTTTTGGGTCTTTTCAAGCCCTTCAACCCCCCTTTCACCGCCTCCTTTTGGACTAGAGGAGGACCGACCCTGATTTACATGCAGCCGAGTAAACAGATGTATTGTGATCAGATTTATGATCTGACCAACAGAGACACATATAAATGGTTGAGTGTAAATAAAAGTGTGTGGATTAAATCTTGATGCAAATGACAAGTGTAAATGAGGCCTTTTACTCTGTCTCTAACAAGTCTTAGCTTTATGGAAGGTCATAAAAAACGGTGAAGTTACCCTTTAAGTGTTGCTTCACTATCATCTTATTTGCAGTGAGGATGAATTGCTGAGCCATTTCCATATTCCTTATACAGACATCTTGCAATATCTGTCTGTCTGTCTGTCTGTCTGTCTGTCTGTCTGTAAGTCAGTCAACAGGCCGAGGCCTTGTTAAACTCCTGAGGCTGCAGCTCTTAATCCAGCCAGGAATTAACACAGCATCACGCTAGTTAATACCACCAACCAACCCACAACCCCCCACTTCTGTGAAGGAGGAAATGAATGAAAGACGCCAACAGCTTTTTCAAAACAATGAGGATTCATCAACGCGAAACTGTATCATGATCCTGACTGACCAGTCAGTTAGTGAAACATTTTTCTACTTAAAATTTATGGCAAAATGTATGGCAAGATTATCTATTGTGATCTATTGTCTCATCCTAGGGGGCATTTTAAAGTAACATATGATGTTTTGTTATTGTTGCATTATTGTTGTTATAGTTTGTGCACATTTCAGTAAATTAAAGACCTTCAAACCCCTTTTGTTTACTGAATTAAGACTTAGTATGAAACACTTTTTTAGTGCAGACTGAAATGGTAAAAGGGCTGCAAAGTCAGGATGATCTGCTCTACCTCCTGAGCAAAAACCTCCAAAAACTGTCAAAGACTGAAAGACAACGTCAAATGTTACGTCCATCTTATTCTTTCATTAGAAAGTTTTGTATTAAAAGAATCTTTTTTTTTTATCAATTTGTGAAACATTAGCTCTGTTTATATTATATTATATTATATTATATTATATTACTAAAGCGGGATACATAGTATTGTTTTGGTATGTGAACTGAAATTTAGGTTTCGTAACAACTCTAGTATGTACTAATTTACTGATTTAACTAATTTAATTTTATAGATTTAGAAGAACAAAGCTGCAGGCAAATCTATAATGAAGACATTTTTGTAGCCTTAAACATACAAAATCTGGCATACAAAAAGTAAAGCGCGAACACATGAAACTGTGTTGGAACTTAAATTCCATTGTTAGTATGATTAATGTTTTTATTCAGTCCTGGTGCGTCTGTTCTATTTCTGCTCGGGGAAACATGGTGATGGCAGCTGGCACAGTGCAGGTCACATCCCAAATGTTTTGTAGGCGGCGTGGATGGCTGGAGCCATATGGTCGACAGCATCACGTGATACACCAATATTGGATTAACGAGACACACACACACACTCACACACACAGCCCAAACCCTGCCTGCTGTTCAGGATACGACCACAGTCAACAACATCAACACACGACGCGTCCACTGAACTACTGTTGACACTAAGCTCTGAAACCAGGAATGGGTTTCTGATTGTATGTTCTATGTCTGTATGTTTAAATTGTATATATTTCCAAGTCACTAATTAGCCCTAACTAATTATTGGCTTGTCACTTTGGGTTGTTTAAGGTTCACCAAGAGGTCACAATGAATACAATGAAGCCACAGTCAATAAAGACTGTTGACTCTGCTGCCTTCACTAACTCTGTAGTTCATCATACCTTGAAACATCCCAGACAAATTCCTGCCATCAGTACCACATTACACTAACATGCTAAATGTTAGGACGCTAACTGTACACTAACAAATTAAAGCTGTATTCAAGTCATGTCAGCAGAATGTGATGAACTGAAAACCCACTTGTTATCCGACTTAAAAGCATTCACACATCAATCCAATTTGTTTTGATAGTCTTGTGACCACACCAGATAAATTGAAATTAATACCAGTATGATCGACCTCTATCGTGCTTGTCTGTGGATATCACATGATTTATTATCCTCAAAATGGGGCAGCACTCTGTTCACCTTTTTTTCACCCAGGATGGCAAAGTCGTGACCTGCCCTACTCTGACTCTGATTGATTAACCCTGATATTCTCACTCTAACTAAGTGGACTAACCCAAACCAATAAAAGCAACAAGTGCAAGCTAATCAGAGTCAGAGTGGGGCGGGTCATGTGCGCTGTGCTGTCACTGAACACTGGCAACTACTGTTTTAGAGCAGCGAAGAAGAGTTGACGTCTGGAAGTGTAACGTTAGTCAGAGCTAGCTAAATGTCAGCAGACTGACTGTCAAACTAGATAATAAAAGAAATTTCCACGGCATTCATCCTTTGTATTCATTCATTCAGTTTTAAAAAGGGTTTAACCTGAGCCAAGACATACTGACTACTAGTACTGAAATCATATGGTTTGAACTAGGGATGGAAATTTAAATAATTACCATAAAGGAGTACTTACATTAAATTTAATTTCTGTAATATGGTCTATTACCATCTTTCACATTTATGTTAATCAGCGGAAAAACGAGTTTAATTTGAGTGCAAAGGTCGAGTGATGTGTGACTGAAAACGTTGAACATATCTGCTAATGTGCAGATCTGTCATTTTTATTATAAAGATGTGAGTACATGCTAAATGCATACTGATGTCCAAATCAAGTACTCAAGCACCCATGCCCATCTTTAATTGGAACACTGCACATGCTAACCATATTACCACACAAACTAAATACATGCTAACATCAAGTTACAATACTAATTTGTAAAGCTAAGCCTTCTCTTTTAGTCCAGAACAAAGAAAAAATTGATCCGTTATTGTCTGATCTGTTTTTTTATGTTCACATTTCGCTATACAGACTCAATGGGGCAGTTTGGAGGAGGTCTTCCTGCATCATTAACACTCTTGGTGCAAAAACTCACAAAGAAATTGTTGACTATGAGTGTTATTGGTAATGACTGAAGCTGATCTTGCCAGACTTCAAGCTATGCGCTTGTTTCTGAACACAGTGGTTAAGAACTAATTAGCATCCCATGAGGAACTACTGACAGCTACAGTATGATGCGTAGTTTAACATCAGGTGTTGGTGAAAACGGGAAGTGACTGTTGACAACAATGGCGGCTTCTAAAGATGTTATCGTAGGTACACGACAGGTTCATAGTATACAGTAATATTTCATGTTGTTGGGTCCCCACCAGACTTTGATTGACAGCTTTTGAGGGAGGCGTGAAAGCACATTGAGATACTCTATCAGTGATCAGGATCTGGGAACAGAAAACTACTCTCTCTGTCTGTGGTGTGTTGAGTATCACAGCGTCACGGTCCCCTTTAAAAGGAACAAACACTGGAACACAGCGTCTGATGATTATATCGTCAGCTTGGAGATATAAATGTCAGGCTGATATTGTAAATGAACATGAAGGTTACAACTTCTCTGCTTTAGTTCCTCATTGCCTGAGGAATACTAAAATTACTGTTCCCATATGACCTTGAACTGCGTGTGTGTTTCTGGTCTCTGTGGCAACAGTTACCAAGCAGCACAGCGAGCTCCAATGAGCCCTGCCTGCAAGATGATGAGGATGTAGTATAATGATCAGGGTGTGCTACGTTTTAAAGGAAGCATGTATGAAATATTTAGGGATCATTTTACTGTTCAAGTCACCCACGGACAGGTGTGAAAACCAAGCTCAAACTGAACGATACAAACACCCAAAGATCTGCACCAAATTCATCTTCAGTCTAAAACAAATTTGAGTTGGGAGCAGTCTCAAAGCTAAATGTCAGTCATTATGTGGATGTAGAATAATAATAAGGTCTGTAAACAGTGGTTCTGGTAAGAGAAGTTCAGCTCACTGTTTCCTCATTGTGCTCTCAGTTTCCTCGAACAGACCTTCCTCCTAGAAACATGACTGATCATGCATGCAGATAAAAACAGCTGAAAACCACATGGTTTAAGTGTTTGCTGGCACTCTCATTTAGATTTACAGGACAATTCGTCACACTTCTGCAGGTTTAATTTGCTGCCACCGGTAAATCCAACCAAACAATTCCATTCAAATAAACCCACCCTGGGGTGAGAGTGTGGTGTTATAAATATAAGATATAAATGTTTTTGTGACCAAATGCAACAGACATTACATTCAGTTTGGTGTGTGTGGTTCAGCCACTTTTGAGTTGCACTGCTTGAAAATAAATATAGCTAGAGATATTTATTTTATTATTATTGTTATTTTTACATGCAGTATTGGGGTGACACGAACTGTCCTGAAAGAAAAAGTGTATTATTTTTAAGTTTAAAGGTTTTTTTTTTTTAGTTAGCTAGTGTTAAGGTGTAATTCTATGATGGTCACAAAAAAACAGGTCAGTTGCATTTCCTCACCTCACCCCCCTTTCCTAGCATGAAGGAGAAACTACAGTGGCTGCGAAACAGGCAAAAAAATACAAGAGGCCCCATCTAGAGCCAGTGTTTAGTTTTGGGCTTCTGTAGAAACATAACAGACTAACACGGTGAATATTAGATTAGATTTCTTCCATATTGTCTAAATAGAAGCACCTAAATAAAGAGAAAAACATGTAGCATGTAGGATTATCTTTTAAAAACGTCTGGGGAGAGTCTTTGATTGAAAATGTTTTACTGTCAAAGTCTGATACCCCTTCGAGTCAATCCCTATGCCCTGCCCTCCATGACTGGGGTTAGGGCTTAAAGGATAAGTCTGAGGATATTTAATATTTTTCTCCTTGTCAACAAATCCCATGAAAACACCCAACAGTGAATGTATCTACTATCAAATATTGTGTGTGTATCACAGCCTGATATATCGTCTTCCTCTGCGCCATAGAGCTCCATTAAAAACCCATACTTTTTTTCTCCATCACCACAAACACAGACACTGTAGTTTACTTTGACTCAGTCGCACATACACCGTCCTGCTGCAACAAATGCTCACTGTTAATCCACCACTGCAAATAGTCCCCAAGAAATACACTATTTTCTCCTGTTTGTCTCATAAAAACTACAGTGAAATTTTAACAAATTACTGAACTTTTTTAAACATATACATTTGTGAGGTGTTTTTAAAGCTTTATGCCTTCATTAGGAACCAATGGGCTGTGAAAAGAGTTGAGAGACGGACTAACACATTGTTGGTTTCGGCCTATTAATGTGATTTGTTTACTTTAATCCTTTAATTCCTGTCCTTTAATCCAAGTAAAGGTTCTGTAAGTGCTTGTGGTTTGAGGGCAAAAGGTGGGCTACGGTTATGGTAAAGGGGAACAAAAATCAACAGAGAAACAGATTCAACATCCCTCATTTCAAACTGAATCAATATAGACTTTTCTTTATCACAAAATGTTTTTAGAGGTGTTTTTACTGATGCAGTCAACTGCAGCCAAAAAACATTTGGCAACAGATTCCACTTTCCACACAACGTTTACACATGATTACTTCTTTCCTCACGAATTACCTTGTTTGTCCGGTGAATGTACTATAAAGGGAACCATTTTGGCATCAACAGAGACTCTCAACAGTGAGAGACAATATAGACCAGGGCAGAGAGAGTACTCACTCTCATCACTCTTATCCACAAGGACAAAAACTTAAAATGTCAAACTGTTCAGAAGCAGGAATACTGAGGATTTATCAGGTACTGCAGTGTGGATGAAAAGGTCAAAACTCCTTTTCCCTTACGAAGCAGGGGAGTACCTCCATTCAAAATGAAGACAATAGTACAATGGTGTTCTATTATTAGTGGTGATCTCAGGGCGTCTGTTCGTGACATTTGTTGGTACGACGATGAGCTCTGCTGTGTTTCAGTCACTGCACGTCACACACAGACTTGTGTCATGTTCTTGTTAGACGTGACCATTGGATAATTTCTTTGGGTTGTGTCTTCATAAATCATGAGTGTGATTACATTTTCAAAATGTTGCACAAGTGATTCATTTTTCTGTTAAGTGACAAATGAAACCTACTGATCGTACAACTCTCCATCCACTGGACCAACAGGTACCATGTTTTTAGTCGCCTGAACGCTGCTTGAATTTAAAGAACCATTCCTGAGCTCATTCATTTAAAAGAGGTACATTTGACAACATGTTGACCGTGATGGCTCCTCCCAGATGACAGCTGGGAAAGTTTAGTCACTAAAATAAGTTTTCTTTGCTTTCATTATGTTATATTTGTTACTTTACTTTATCTGTTTTGCTTGTTTTATTTGCCTTTTTTGTGTGTTTCTGTGACACATTATGAATAAGGGAAATCTGCCAATTTATATTCACAGTCTGCCTCTGTGGCTGCTGGGGATTTTAGGAAAATGAGGATTTTATGTTGTGTCTTGGCCACCCTTAGACGAGACAAGGAAATTCATTCTGTTTTAGCTATTCAGTTCGGCATTTTTGTGTGTGTGTGTGTGTGTGTAAAAACAACAACAAATGTGGTTATTACAGCTAACTTTTATGATATTTAAGTCCCTTAAAATTTTCATAAAGAAGAATTAAACCAGGCTAAATAAGTAGTAGTAGTAGTAGTAGTAGTAGTAGTAGCAGCAGTAGTACAATAGAATTAATACTGAGACAGCAACTTCTGCTTGATTGTATCAAAACTCTCATCCATTCTACACTCATGTTCCAACTACTAAGTAAAATTTTATTTTATTTTGTTTTTTTTACTGAAACATAACTTTGTAAATATGTTTTCAGTTGACCATAGTTTAGATTACTTTTTTCAGGTAATGTCCAAAAGGTCTAAATATTGTCTAATTAATAATAATAATAATAATAATAAAAATAATAATAAACTATTATCGAAAAATCTGTGGATCTGCCTATAAAATAACCATTGTGTGTACCTTTTTACCATAATTGTAGAAATTCTTTCTAGCTTGCTAAGAGAGAAATAACAGAATTTTGTGAATAACATTACAATTACATGAAGACACTGTAAATAATTATACTTGTACAGATGTATATAGAAGCATTCTCTAATATGGTTTATGTTCTTTATGTTCTTTTTATCATCTCTCAACCTGCTCACTTCATTTAAGCTAGATTCATCCATATATACGAATTCAGCTCAGTTCAGTCTGATTAAATCCCTTAAATCATAATTAGAAGAGCAGAATGTTACATATACATGTTTATATTAAGAGACTGTACGCATTAAAGATATTTCTCCTTAAACTTAATATGGGTTGAAGGGTTTGTAACGTGTTAAATTAAGGGATCCTGTTGTGATGGAGATAATTGAAACTACAGGTTAATGCCCCTGCAGGGTAGTAATGAGGATGCTGCCAGTTATTACTGTAGTGATAGTAAAAGATGAAAACCATCTGAATGGATAATAAAAACACAAGGTGTGTATTCATGAAGTGTTTTTACACTCACCGGCATCATGTTGGCAGTTTTCCGCTCTGTCGCATGCAGACTGCAGCTGAAACCATTAAACCAATCCTGCTCCTCTGCTGTCTGTCTGCCTCTGTCTTCTTTATCCACATCAGATTTATTATTATTAATTATGTTTCAGCTCGTCCTCGACCTGTTGCAGTGAACCATGCAGGCCTTTTTTTTTCTATCTATCTGCTGTCCGATCTCTCTGGAGAGAAGAAGAAAAAAGATGATTTCGGAGAGAGGGGTCGGCATGAGGCTGCAGGAGACACCGCTCAGATATCAAACTGGTAGTTTTGATGATGGGAGCAGAAAACAAAGCGCGGCGGGCGGAGCTGGAGCAGCTCTCCTGCAGAGCGCTGTAATCCTGCTCCACATCCACGACCCGTCTGACTGACTGACTGTGAGTGTGTTTGGATCACAACCATTCAATCAACGCAGACCGGTCACCAGCCGGAGGTCCGCTGGCGAGCACTTCCGGTAGGACTTTTCAGAATAAAAGCGTCGCCTGCTTCTCTTTCCATAATAATATACAGATTGAATACACTAAAACGTAAAATAAATAGAAAGATGATAAATAAATTAATGAATAAATCCACAATAATTCAATTCCAGTTCTGTAATAGTAATGCTACAAGGTCGTGATGGAAGAAGTACTCAGATCTTTTGCTGAAGTAACATTACCACAGTGTACAAATACTCTGTTACAAATAAAAGCCTGCATTCAGATGTTTACTTAAGTAAAAGTAAACAAATATTATCATCAAAATATACTTAAAGTAGCCTACCAAAGGTAAATGTAGTCTACTAGTTATACAGAACGCCCCTTGCAATATAATACATTATTGGGTTATAATTGTTGATTCATTAATGTGTAAGCGTCATAAATTGTACAAACTGTAGGCTACATATAGTGTAGACCTATACATCCTAATTTATTTGATTGTATATTTTGTATTAATCTGAATACAAAGTACCAAGTGTCTATAACTGTCAGTTAAATAGGTTAATAAGGAGTACAATATTTGCGTTTATTTAAGTACCTCAAGATTGTACTTGCAAACTGTTCTGGAACAAACCTAAGAAGTTTATCAAACAAAATAATAATAATAATAATAATAATAATAATAATAATAATAATAATAATAATAATAATAATAAAAAACAGACTCCTTGTTTTATAACTTTAACACAACCAATAAAATAAAACAAAATAAGGCAAAATTAACAAATGCATCTGTGTTTAAAGATGCACTCAAATCTTAAAACGTCCCCTCAGCTCACTGCTAAAGTGATGCATTTACAAGTACAATTTGAGGTATTTGTACTTTACTTGAACATTTTCATCTTATGCTTAAATTAGGATTTTACACAACAGCACCAAATGTGATCAGTAAAATATCATGCTGTGTTATAAATCTAACTACCCAAAATGATGTAAGAGGTAAAGCTAATATTTGACATTAGTGTACAGTCCAGTAATAATAATAATAATAATAATAATAATGGTAGTTATTACACTGACACTGGGCCTGTTCAAACAAATACTTTTATTTTTGATACTTTGAGTTCAGTTGTACTTTTACTTACTTACTTTTCTACAGTGTGGGATCATTACTTTTATTGAAGTAAATACTTTTTCCAACAATTATTTTGAAGGACGACTTATTCATGTTCAGGTTTTCAATAGGTCCAACTTGACGGCGTTCTTCACCATGATCTCCTAGCAACGGGAATAAACTCCTCCTCCTTTCTCCTGTGTGTGTGTGTGTGTGTGTGTGTGTGTGTGTGTGTGTGTGTGTGTGTGTGTGTGTGTGTGTGTGTGTGTGTGTGTGTGTGTGTGTAATGTTATTCTACAAATCTACAAATTCACGTTTTTTTGTCTGGTCATCCAGATCCTAACATACAAATAATACAAATACAAATCGTCTTGATCACCATTATTATTAATAAACAAATGAACTCAGCCGACAGGATAGGGAGAACAGTATGAATGAAACGCTTCATCATTGGAGATATTCTGCCACCAGGAGTTGGTTTCAATTCTGTTGCTAACAGCGACCTCTACAGATCTTTCAGATTTGTGACCAAGAAATACCAAGAAGATATTTATCTACTCAGTGTATGAATACTAGTCCTGCATTTAAAATATTACTTAAGTACAAAAGTATTAAATATATTATTATTAATTAACTATATATTTTTTTTATTACAAAAAGTGATGCATTATGTTTAAGCATCACGTTAATGTTGCAGCTGGTAAAGTCAAAGTCAAAGTCAAAGTCAGCTTTATTGTCAATTTCTGCAATACATACACAGACATATTTAGGAATTGAAATTGCTTGACTCTCGGTCTCCCTGACAACACAGAGTAACAGATACACTGAATAAAACAAGTCTTAATATAAGAAAATTAAAGTATTAAAATACTTAAAAGAAAGTATTAACTTTGGATTGTATTAACTATTGATTAAAGGTGGCGATTACTTGCAGTAATCTATAATAATTCCCAAAATTGTCAATGAAATGTAGTGCAATAAAACTACAATATTTTTAACTGAAATGTTGAAATGTAGTAGTGTAGAAGTATAAAGTAACAAGATGGTGTTGAAATTGTACTGCATTCAACACCTTACTTCAGTAAGAATATGCACATTATAATGGATTAAGTGTTATCAGCAAAACGTACTTAAAGTATTGAAGTGAACATCTCCTCTGAGATGTGCAGTGAAAGTTGCATAAAATGAAAATACTGCAGTACAATACCTCAAATTGGTACTTCAGTACAGTACTTGAGTAAATGTAATTAGTTACATTCCTCCACTGACTGCTGTAAGAAGTGAACTCCGGTGTCGGATCAATAAAATGTTTCTAGTTTATTTATTTGAGGAGATTATAGCTGCGTTTGGCCAGCAGAGGGCAGCACTGCGCATGACAGTCTGTCCGAGAGCGGAAGTAGTATGTGTGGCTACAAAATAAATAACGATGTAGAACAACAACCAATTAGTTACATGTATTGCCTAATTGGACACAAGACAGTAATGTCAAACATATGTCTGGATGAGATGGTGGGTCATTTTCTTCTTGATCTTCAAAACCGTCGAAGTTAGACCAAGTGTGAGGTTTATTTTGAAACCGGAAGTGCTTTGTTTATCTTCCTGTAGTGCAGCCGACATGGACACACGTGGATAATGGAGCTCAGCAAAGCAGGACTTTAATAACACCTTGATACCAGGTATATAAAGCTTTACTTTGTCTCGACCACCGTGCAGTGAGTCTGTGGTGAAGCCCCGTGTCCGTGCTGTGTGGAGCTAGCTAAAGTTAGCTCCTGGTTGTCGATGTTTAGATACGCTTTCTGGGCTCATGTCACGTCAGAGTTCATTTAAAATCAGTCGGTTTAATTCACAGATAATAATCTGGTGTTTTATACACACATGGCTTACACTTTATTCGAGTTTAAAGTTTACAGAGCACCGGAAAATAGACTGTACAAAAGAAATGGACGTAGCCGCCGTCAAAGGGTCAGAGGTCTGAAAACACGGACAACAACGACCCAAAACACGTTCACGGCCATTTAAATGTACACAGAGAAGAAGATAATCTCTATCCCGAATCACAGGTCGCGGGAAAAGGTAACCCTTTCCTTAAGCACACTGCTTTATTGTCCATTTTACTCTAAATGGGACAATTTACAAAATGAACATAATGCTGTATGGAAGAAGGCTGATTGAGACGTAGGGTCATTTTTTCTCATAGGCTTCTATACTGTTAGTCTTCTTTTTGCAACCAATGGCGTCACCCCCTGCTGGTCATTAGAGTTCAGGTTTAAGGCACTTCCTCGTTTGCTTCATTCTTAAGTCGTGGTACACGGTCTATGGTAAAATAACAAGAACTGGAGGTACACCTAAGTTTATTAACATAAACACAACTAAAGCTGCACACACCGAGTCGGATCAGTGTTCACACTACAGTGTCTGAGAGTCAGGAATCTCAAAGTTGTTGTGATTTGCAGACTACATGACTGATCAGTGACTCGGAGGTCCACACATCACAAGATCTTTGACCAGGAGGAATCCACGACGAGTCTGTCTGGTCTCCAAAGTACGTTTTGTCATGAAAACACACAGAAAATGGTGTAATACAAACATTTAGCTGTCCCCATGTTGAGTTCATGCCTGCACTGTTTATATATTTCTCAATAAAGTAAAAAGAAACTTGTAGCCAACAACTCTGACTATCTTATTATTGCCAGCTGTCCAAAAGGATGCATGACAAAAGTTCAGAGTCTGTGTCTGCTCTCACTGGCTGTAGCTTGAACAGGTCACTATAGCGATTGACCAATTTGCCTCTGATCTCGGCAAATTTGGTGGCAAACTCCAAAAACTGTCTGCGAGTGGAAAATTAGGGATGCAGTCCTATAGTGTGAACTCTGCGTAATGTATAAAAATATCTAAATAGTGCATAATCTTCCTCTCTTATTCACTGCATGCTGTTCTGCTGCATTGTGTTCAGTGCTGCCACTTTATTGCAACAGCTGTGCCTACATCAGTATTGTTTCTTCTTGGATTTCACATGGTGTCGAGTTTGTTAGAATTGACCTGCCTGCCTTACGTATACTTGAATTCCCCTGAATTTGTGCTAAGGAGCTCACCTGCCTTCACTCTGTGGGGTTTGTATTTTCAGCTTGCTCAGTGCCTTCTCAACCACTTAGCCTAACCATCTGTCCCAAATCATCATGAATTCTCACACTTCACCTTTCTTTTTCGCAGCTGCCTGAATCTTGAGCCACAGACACTGAGATGAAGGGGAAAGAGAAACAGCGGCGGGAGCTGGCAGCCTCAAAGAAGAAAAATATGGAGGCGAGCAGCAGTGATGATGAAGACTCTGATGTGGAGAAGAACTTCGCCCTTCTCACCAAGAGAGGAGCTGAGGAGGGAGAGCAGGACCATGTAGGAGAGGACGAGGACGGCTTCGGCGATGATGACGAAGAAGGATCTGATGCTGGTGAGGAAGAGTCTGATGCAGGTGAAGAAGAAGAGGAGGCTGAGGGGGAAGGAGACAGTGATGCATCGGAGGAGGAGGAGGATGATGATGATGATAATGGGGATGATGAAGACCCAGAGAATGCTGGTCGTAGCAGTGAGATCCAAACAAGGGAAGACGTTAAAAACGGTGAGTTTGTTGTGCAGGATATGAAGACTCACTAAAGCTGACGTTCAGCAGGTCAAACTGAACTTAAAGCCCTCGTCAGACAGCTAGCAGGGTGCTTGTTGCTTCCTCATATTTATGTGTTACATGTTCGGTATCATCTGCCGTGTCTAGTGGATTCAGAAAATACAACTAATGCCTGTGAGTTCAACTTGTTTAATGTCTTTCTATCACAGATTTAGATGACGTCAAGTAACAGTGACTGAGTTCTTCTCTGTTCTCTCACCAGAACTTTCCCACATGTCCTTTGAGGACATCATGAAGCTGCAGAATAAAGTGGGAACCAAAGTTTACAACGAGGTTGCCTACGGCAGCAACAAGAATACAGAGACCCGCAAAAAGAAACGGCTGAACAAGAACAGGTGGACAGTCTCAGCCTCTAACTACAGACAGCTGCTCTGCCTTCAGCATTTACTCGTTTTGGATTTTTACAGTGTGTGTTTGTGTTTTCAGGCCGATGGAGATTTCAGCCAAGAGACCAGCTCCGTTCCTCCGTCAGGTCGTCGCTGTCAAGAAACCAGTGAGTGAAGAAAACCTGCAGATTAAACAGAGTCTGTGTTCTTCTCCACTGCTCCAAATCCTTCAAATGTTTTTTGTTCTTTTTACTCAGGCGTTGAGAGATCCTCGATTTGATGACCTTTCTGGAGAATACAAACCAGAGATTTTTGAGAAGACGTATAAATTCATTAAAGACATCAAACACAGAGAGAAAGAGGTGAGAGCGCTTTGGATCAGACTGTAAACTGTTGTAGAAGCTGTTACCCTCAGGACGCTGGACTGAAAATCAACATGATTGTGTTGTCTGTCTGCAGATCATCCAGAAGCAGCTGAAGAGGACAAAGAAGAGCAACACGAGGAAGGAGAAACTGCAGTTCCTTCTGAAGAGGATGGTGAGACTGAGCTGCCGTCTGATACACAGAGTCACCTCAGATATAATGCTCTCATTGTTAGCATAAACTTCCCAAACACACCGCTATAGTTTGCTTGGTGAAAGTTTGCACAAAGTAGCACAAAATAGCTAAAATATGTCAATTATCGATGCGTTCTGTCGACTCTGTTTTCACTTTATTATTTGTACTCGTGTACTAGCTAGGTAATGTGAGCTGGCACCCATTTAAATAGCTAAGTAAATGTTTATGTCTGCTTGACAGTTGTTACAGTACCAGTACCCAGAAAAAGAAATGAGTCTCAGAATTTTTAAATGCAACAACAATATTAACGCTTGTCACAAATAACGGCCTCTCTCTAATAAAGCCTGTGTGTGCTACGCTGGTCAAACAAATACACAAATGGGCTTTTATTGGAAGTTTTACTGGCATTATAAATAGAACAGCTCACTAGCTAAGCTAACTAGCTAGCCATAATCCATCACTTTTTGACAGAGAACCACGGTCTCAGACTTTGAGGTTTCTATTTAATATATATTTTCAATTACATAATATATTTAGAAATCATCACTTGGGGTGGATAACCTTCAGCATGATACACAAATGTCTGTCTGAATGAATGAAGTGAAACATGATGGAGGTTTAGTTTAATTGTCAGAATGTTTGCAACAACAACAACAACAACGGAGTTCTGTTTTCACTCATTAGTTCTACTTTGCTGACGTGTAATTATGTTAATTCGGTGGTAAAGAAACTTCCTGTCCATGTTTCACAATAAAAACTCTCCAGTGTGTGCACAATGTGATGACGTATGGCCATACATGTTTGTTTTAAACGTGTCAACTGTGACTTTGTGCAGGAGAACCAGGAGCGAGCGAGTAAGAGCCGAGAGGAGCAGAGAGAGAGAGAGCTGCAGTTCAAGAGGCAGCAGAGAGAGCGAGCCAGTCAGGGTGCACGACCGTTCTTCCTCAAGAACTGTAAGTTCACACTGACTGTCTGTTTCCACGTCTGTTCTTTTCAGTGTTTTTGTCCTACGTCATCTGAAAGATTCATTTGAGATGCAGTTCCGTACTGTGCCATGTTTTTCTCGTCATAAATCTGTAATAAACACCGTGTTTTGTATTGAAGGTTTAGAGTGTATAAGGGCTTAGCAGATTAGCAGATTATTATAGAAGTGTATGACGATCATTCATAATAGAGGATCTATTATGTCTCAAAAGTTGCATTGCAGCAGTTTGTTGAGTTTGAAGCAGTGGGTTGATGCCATTTGTGCAAACTACAACCGTTTTTGTCCACTCGAAAAATTTAAATTATTAAAAGTGGTCCCACCAAATTCCTCCAAAATATCACATTAAGGCACAAAGACCTTAAAGGAACACCTTAAAAAAGTCATGCTGTCATCTGGTATTAAAAGACATTTGGAGATTTCTGCTATTGGATTGGATGACAACTTCTCTTTTGTATATTGCTCAGAAACCTCCTTATTGTCAATAAACGTAGATAAGTCATCCTGAGGCTGTGAGGCTGTGATTATCATAGATATCATAATAGCTCATTTTATACAGGCTGTCCTGAGGCTGTGATTATCATAGATATCATAATAGCTCATTTTATACAGTGATGTCTCAAAAAAATGGTCTCCCTACAATGAAGTGGTTACTGTGGCTGACGTCATCTGACATGAATTCAACTGTGCTCACCGAATCCACAAGAGTCTCAGCTTTCCAGTTAGTTAAAAGTCTTCTTTGTTGTTCTTTTGCAGCCGATAAGAAGAAGCTGCAGCTGGCTGAAAAATACCAGGAACTAAAGAAGAGCGGCAAACTAGAAAACTTCCTGAGTAAGAAGAGGAAGAGGAACGCTGGGAAGGACCGCAGGAAGCTGCCCAAACAGGCTGCATGAGGCGTCCTGGGGCACAAAAACACCCGAAGAAGAACCTGCTGAGAGCTGGATGGAAATATTAAAAACTTTTTGTCCTTCTTTGTGTCGGCTGTAGTGACCCGTCTCAGCCTGCTGGTGGAGCTACAGTCGTTCTGACTTTGAGTTTATGACGTTGGATGGAAGTTGACTTGTCTCTGGTGTCTGTCACATTTATTTCACTGTCAAAGTTACATTTTCTTCTATTGAAAAACGTCTTTGGTGCATTGAATGAAGCTCAGACATCCCAACATTCAAATGTTCAAAAGCATCATTTTGATTTTGAACCTCGAAATTAATTCTCAAACTGGAGAAAGGCAACTCGCGGTGGAACTGCAAACAAACACTGAAATCTCAGATGTCGAAGAGTCCATGAACGTCAGTGAGATCTGCAGTGTGTCAGTTTGAAGAAAATCTAACTTTGACCAAATAAGTAAATAAACAGCGACTGTGAACTGAAACTAATGGTTGCCTGGAAGAAAAGGAATCAGATATTTGATGTTTGTGTGACCTATGAGGAAGTAGACTTTACACCAGTTTGTCCTTTTGATTTAGTTTTCACTGAAACTGAAACTTAAAATATCAGTCGAGTGTTCAGCTGTACAGATGTGATCGCTGAAAACATCAGAAACTCTGATTTATATTCAACCTTCAAAATGTTTTTGTTTTTTTTAATAAAATTATATTTGTATGTGTTTGTGTGTGTTTGCATCTGAAATAACACAAAAATATTTTAATTCATTTTTAAGACAAAATTATTAGAACTGTGTTGATTTTTAAAGGTGGGAGCTAAAATTGGATGGCAAAATATGTTCAAGTTAAAGTAAAAATTACTTTGTAAACACCAAGTTGACTCCAGTAATCCTGTTTATTTCCAGTCACTGACTTCTACTACTCTAAATTGTTTTCCCTTTGGCAGTTTCTTGTGAGTCTTCTTGAGCATCTTACTTTTATCCACCTCCCAGTTTTGTTAAGCTGACAGCGGCTCTCTGTCAGAGCTCCTCAAAGTACCTTATTGGATGCTCCTCTGATCTCAAACACACTGCCATTCATGCCTGTTTTGGTCAGAGCTTCAATGCCCTCCTGCAGTAGCAACCAATCAGCAGAAGGCAGCCCGTTTAAGTGAAACATCCAGGCAACCAATGATAGCAGACCAGAAAACATTTTCTCCATAAAACATGATCCAGTTTCACTAAAATAAGGGAAATAGTTGGTGGTGTGTGACTTAGTGCCTTAAAGTGCTATATACTTCTTGTGGTGTACCTGGAGCACAAAGGTACACAGGCCCCACTCTGCGCATGGGGCACAGAGTTACATAATGTTGCTTTAAAGGACCAGTGTGTAGGATTTAGTGACATCCGGTGGTGTAGTTGCAGATTGTAACCACAAAAAAAAGTAGATGAAGTAAAAACTGAACACCCCCCCCCAAGTCACTCTCATCAGCATCATTAAGGACTTAATATTAAATGAAAAATTAATTGTCTCTGAGCACCTTCTTGTGTACATTTGCTATTATGCCTCATATCCCAGACATGTTTTGTGTATTTCTATTCACAGTCATGCTGCCTTGTGATGATAATAATGACCAGATGGTGTTGCTTATTGGATTGAAACAAATGTTCAGCTCTGACGTGTAAAATGGAAAGACAGTTGTACACCATTTTACACTATAAGAATGCCATGGCCAAAATAATTTCAATGCATTCATTTACAGCTAAAGCTCTTTATTTACAGGCTGTATTTATTTCTGGTCAGAACTTCCATAACGTCTGTTGAGTCAAGAATAGCTGTATGTATTTTATTCTACCTCATTTAACAGGTTGCTCTGTCATGACGTCAGTGTACTAAATGTGCTATTGTTCTTCAGTGTGTGTTTGTAATTTGTCTTCTGTTGTTCCAGTTGTTCCTCTTCCTCTCTGTATTTGTGTTCATTCTTCTTCAGACTGTCAAAATGACATAATGGCCTTGTTATTTTGCTGTTTTTTTGAGGAACAGTTCTTTTTCAGTCCCAGACCTGTCCTTTAAACAGAGAAGGTCAATTAATAGTAGTTTTCTGTGTGTCTTTATTTGAAATAGATTTCCTTGTGGCTATGGGCCCCTTGTGTTTTATGGAGGATGAATGGCCCTGGCTCTGTATATTGATGGATGATGGTGTAGAAATCTGACAGATGCCAAAATAAATGTTCCTTTACGTGTGAATCAACCTTCACTGCTACTGAAAGATTTGTTCTGAACATCTATCCTTAAAATAGGGGGCAGGGGAACGCTATTGATGTTTTGATGTGAACACAAAGGGAACAGTGTGATATAATAAAACCATAAAAGACTCAAACTCCACAAGCTTTATACATGTACAGTATGATTAGTTTGGTGAGGCTGGCGTTATTTAATTCACCCATCATTTTCTGTATCCTTCATCCTAATCAGGGTCACCGGGGCTTGGTGAGGTCCCCACTAAAGCCTCCCCACAAGGCAGCAACATACTGAAGAATAGTTAAAGCTTCACTCACAATTTTTGTGTTATAATAATAAATCATCTAAATTTCTTCCTGATGATGTGATCATTGTTCGTGAAATGTGTATAAATCCACAATGTAAACTAGTCCCCAAGAGATACAGTATTTACTTTGGTTTGAGTAATGTTTGCTGTGAACTACAGTGCCCAGCTTTTTGAGGAAATCGCTTAACTAATTTACATCTTCAATAGGAACCAGTGGTGATGGGGCTGAGGCCACAGACAAGGAAATTCAGAAAGTGATGAGAAACACATTGTTAGGTTGCTGTATAGATTTATTATCTGCCTACAGTCTTTCAGTTTAATTCGTAATGACACATAATATGTTAAACAAACATTTTCAGTGTATATTACAGTATCAGTGTTAACTATAGTCAGAAATTAGCTCTTTCTTCTTTTTAAATTTCACAATTTAACCACTGAAATAAAGTTTTATCTCAAGTCAAACACTACTGACATTTGCCCAATCTGTATCTTCCAAGAAAATTGTGCAAAAAAAGATTGGAGAAGAGGGCACTTTCTATTCTTTCTATTCTTGTTTGTTGTGTATCTTCCTGGCTATTTATAGAGCTCCATTTTTGCTTTTTTCTTAATTGAATTGTGATTCAGGGAAGCGTAGCACAATATCACCTGATTTAGACACTAACAGATTAGAGCTGTTTCCTGAGGCCAAACGTCTTCAGCCTCAGTTGCTCTGTTATATATTTTGGACATTCACATGTTTACTAAAACAGTTTTCTCTCCAGCGTTGATCTGTCAATGTTTTATGCAATTATGCGTACTTGTGCTGGATGTGAGCTAAGAGTTTATCACATGATAAACTATTTGGTGCAGGTCCTGTTACTACAGAAAGCTTCCTGTGAAATGAAGCTGTATTGAGTTGCAGTAGAATGACACTCATTATCAGTCAAACCGTATTAGCATATCTCAGTTCAGAAAATAAATAGCTCAAATAGAGGCCCGTAATCAAATATTTAAGTACATGTTATCTCTCATCTTCATTTAAAATGTGGGTGCACTTGGAGAGAGTCAACAGGAAGTAAGCGAGCAAAGAGCAGCCCAACTCCATGATTCACCTCCATATGTGTGGGTTAATGTATCCTGATCTGTGTTGCCATAACCCTTACTCAGTGCCGACTGGCAGCGTCCAGGCAAACAAACCCTTGCTGATTGTACTGGCAGAGCCTTCCACTGTCACCAAGCCAGGCTTTCACATATTTGTGGTGTAAAAAGAGCCATCAAGTTCATTCTTTATCACTGTTATGTTCTGCCCAAGGCACCGCTGCATTAACGCCTGGGCCTGTTTGAGTTTGACTTGATGCAGCTTGATTGTTGCACTAAATGTTGATATGACTGTCAACTTTGTGAATGTTTGTGCTTTTTGTGGATGTTTTGATGTTTTCTTCAGTCTTTTCATAATACATCATATATAATACATATTATATATATATATATATAATTACATTATATGTAACAAAAGCTTAAATATAGGCTTGCTTTATGACTGACACATTTTCCCTCAAATCACTCCTAATAATAAATTGCCCTCACAAGTTTAATGCTTTTTATGGTCGGTGTGGATGCATTTGAGAAGGTATGGCATGTAAACTTTGTATGTCATAGCTTGCACAGTGGTATATAGCAGTTATTTTCATATTGATAAGTGTGTCAATTAATAGATTTTAAAATAAATTTATCAATTTATTGTTTGGTCTGTTAAATGTCCAAAAAAGTGAAGAGAACCCTAATGCTGTGGTCTGTTTCCCAGATGTTTTACCAGATGAGTCTTCGGGTTTTGTCCTTGTTAAACAGTTTTTTCAATTTGCTCTGATGAAGAGGCATGCTCTGAAAGATAACCACAGTTCACAGGAGGGTATCACATTATGCAGTTTTTTGTATTGAGTATACAGATCCATTTTCTTCTTCTCCCCCCTCTTGACTCTCAAACGTCTTTTCTTCCAGCTGGAGCTGAATCACACTCATTTCAGCACCCTCTCTTTTTCTGCCCTTTACGCGTGCATTGATTACATGAAATGCAAATTCATGGTACAGAAAGGCTTTTTACCAGCTGCTCTGGGATTTAAAACCTCCTCCTTATTATAAAAATCATGGAATTTGGATGTTTTGAATATCACCAAGTGCTCTGTAATGTTTCATCTTTTTGTTGTATGTCTTAATTGTGTATTAGTATTATATGTATCATGTACCATCATATTTTTTGCCAATGCAGGCAGCAGACATCATGTCTCTTTCCTCTGGGATAGAGCTCCCAGGTATGATCTTTATGCTTGAGCCTTCTGTTGATTGTTTATGCTTCACTGCATGGAATGACACGATGAGTTAATTAAGGCTCACATTTCGTTTCACATGTGACATTTAAGAATTAAAGTGAGTACATTTTCCTATAATAGGTGTAAATGACAGTATATCTGTATGTCATGCTAGGGAAAGAAAAAAAAACTCTTACTAACATTAAAATAAATTCCCATGGACACTGGTGTGATCAACTTTAGGCAGCAATGATGGATTAGGCAGTGCAAACCTAGTATTTGCAGTATTTCAGTGCACTGCAAGTTCTGGTCGGTGTATGTCTCATTGCAGCAAAACTATCAGTCCATAGAATATCACAAAATATCACAGCAAGACTAAGTATATGGTGCTTTTGGTATATATCTCAGATTCATGTTAGTCATGCTATTTCCTTCTCAAATTTCTGATGCTCAGTAATGTTTACACCATTACACACTGACCCAAAAATAGAAACCTAAATGATGACATTCAGCGGTCTATCAGTCCAAATCTATGTATTTCCCTTTCCCCTTCTCCTGTGTGATGCCTAGCCATGTGGTCACTTTCTCAGGATGACATCATAAATGACGTGAAGGACTTTGTGGCAACAGCAGAGATCTTGAAGGGGAGGGGAGGCTACAAGGTTTACATGGCCTGCTGTCTGCAGATGCACCATGAATCTGCTATGGATGAAGTAAGATCCTGCATGCATGATAAACTTATCTTTGTCATCCTATCTTGTCACTTCAGTTAAAATTCAAAGGTGCGTGGGAAATGTATGTCAGATGTAACAAATAAAGTTGACCTATTTCCAGTAAACAAATTTAATTAATTAATTTTGAAAAAAAAAAAAAAGTCAGCAAAAGCTTCAGTGTAAACCAATCCCACGTCATCAGACCTGCTCTCTATATCACTTCTGCATATATCTTGTGCTTGTGCTTACATTGGTTTGCCTTTATAAGATTACTGTAGCAAAGACTGGGGTCGGTTTTTAAACATAATCTATCCATATTTATTTATGCTCAATTTGTATGACTTCTTATGCATGTCCTTTGGGTGCCTTGAATAATGTCTCAGGGAGGCGTGAAGCCAAAGAAAGTATGGACGAAAAAACAAACAAGCAAACAAACAAAAAACTCACTCATAACACAAAAATACATTTTAATAGATTATTTTCCTGATGACAGACAGACTTGAACTTGGCCTCATAATTTCACTGGCTTTCGGTTTTTAACTTGAGAAGACGTTACAGTGAGAGCCTAGACTCAGAGCAACAAAGTCCCTATAGTCCTAGAAGACTGAAACAATTAAGGTTGCTGTATTGCACCTCCAGCTGGTGTTGACCAACATTGTGCATCATGTGGTGCAGAAGCAGCAGTGTCCAAATATCAAGACTGTGGATGTCAGTATGATCTTTGCTGAGGTCATCTGGCGCATTCACATCGGAGAGTCCTCGGCTTTTCATGGCCGCACCATCACTGGGGATGACTGGAGTAACACACACAGAGCATTACCAAGCACACACACTTTATTCCTCTGATAAGTTATATAGCGGGACTGTACAAACAATACAAACTGTTTCACTGAGCTAATATATGCTTTGCTGCTTGAGTAACTGGATGATTGTAGCACAGTATCACAGCTGGTATTAATAAGTACACATATAGTTTGCATTATAAGTGTGAGTTCTGCAACTGAACTCACAAATACACAGTACAGTGACTTCACACCTGAATCTTAACTTTCAGTAGCAGTTTCAGTCATAGCTGAGGCCGCTTGTCTTTTGGAGCATGTAAAAGTATGAAATGTCAAACTACAGCTATAGTTAGATGAAAGAGCTCCGCATTGCATGAGGTGTCATTTTATGGTTCCAGTATTTTAAACATTAAAACCAGGATTTGATTCTTGTAATGATCCTTTAATTATTTATTTATTTTGCAAAAAATCTGCTACATGTGGGATATATCTAACACAGAAATTAAATTAGCATTTTTTTGCCTCCTAAAATAATTCAGTGGTAGATAGAATTTTAAAGGACATTTTGGGTAATCATTTCCAAATGTAATCTCAATTGTAAACATATTCTTCCCTTTTTAAAATCATGATTTCTATAGGTGACTAATTCACAAGTCTAACTCACACATTGGCCCATGACCTATAGAGTCTCAGCCAGAGTAAAAATATCTGTGTGACACATTCGTCAGTTATTTTTACTTTTTCTACAGAGGAAGAAAACAAACCTACAAACCTAAAACCTACATTGTAGTCATCTGAATAGACTGAAATACAACATAATTTAAAATCAGACAATACACATACTGCTGACATTTCATTTAACTCTGTTTATAATCTTTCTGTGTTCTGCCCAGGACCCTGAACTTGTTCCAAACGCCTCAGAGTCACATTCATCTGCTGAGGAGCTTTGACCAAGTCCAGGGGCGAAGACATCAGAGAACATGAATCCTAAATGTATGAATAGCCCACCTCACTGCAACAAAAATCTGACTGATGCTAGTAAAAGTAGTACTAAAGTAAAGGTAGTGTACATGAAATGGCTATCCAGAAATCCTCAAATATCTCAAAAAATAATATAAATGAATGAAATCTAAATGAAAGTAGATATCTGAGTTATGAGATGGCAAATCTACACACCTGTGAGACTGTGAAGCTGCTAGGCCTCCCTCCGTTTGCAAATGAACAAGAGCAGAGTACGGAAGAATGTTTAAATGTGGACTGAAAGAGGAACTGCCCGCAAACGTTTACTCTGCCACTTCCTCAAATTAAAACAGGAAACTTGGTTCAGTCTAATCTGATGCAGTGGTGTGTGTGTGTGTGTGTGTGTGTGTGTGTGTTTTTTTGTTTGGGGGGGGGGGGCTCGGACCTGAACACTTCAACTGTCTCTACGCAGCAGGTTGCATTTAGGGGAACCGTGCACAGCTATTTCAGGAACTGTATAGTGGTCCATTTTGTTAGCTGGTTGAACAGGAGTTTAGTATTCAAATTTTTTTCAGTTCACTAACTTTGACTGATCTCCACTCTAGCCTGGAACCAGTCCTCATTATTTGGGATGTCACACTTGCTCTCATCTTTCAGAGATGTGAAACGTGTCGTGAAAAAAGTTCACGCCTAATAACTGGGTAAGCAACTAATAACAAAGGATCTCAGTGAAATGAGCACAATAGCACCAGTGCACTCTTTCAACTTTGTTCCAGTGATGTTTCTCCTGGTGATACACATCCCTGTCCCCAGTTTGAGAACCAATACTGTACACTAAAGTGTGTTTCATTGTTCAGAACAGCCAGGCTTTATTGTGTACATGCTGTAAGTCAACCCAGTCACTCCAAACTGATGATGGACAACAAAATCAGTGCACATTTCATTGGTTATCAGAACACTGGTGACATTTAAGAGGACAGAAACACAATGCAGTGAAGTTTTGTGTTGAGACACTTGAAAATTAAATTACAAAAACACGCTGAGATTTGACTTGATATGTAATTTTAAGGTTGTAGATTCAAACATCATTCGGGCATTTAAATTTAAAGGTGCACATACGCTGAGCTGTTACTAGTTTCATTGAGTGTAATGGGTGTTTCTTATCAACAGATGGCGACAGAGATCTTAAAATACTGTAGGGTATCAACAGAAAGTAGAACAGAGGGAATACTTTCTACTGGCACTTGTTGACATTATTTTGTCACATTTTGAATGAAATGCATCAGGAGCTGTGAAGGCAGAAAGCAAATATACTCAGACACGACCAAAACAATCAGTATTCACCATTCTGTAATGCATGCATTGCATTCTCACTGCTTTATGTTTTACAGTTTGATCTTCCTGTCCTTCCTGATTCTGCCAGAAAGGACATCAGAATATCATCGTCTGGAAAAATCGGATTGCTCTATAATAAGCATTAATACTGTAAGTGACAGATCTGAGTGCTGCACTTGTAAGAGCTCTGCTCTCAAATGTGTTGAAAAATTGGGATGGGCAAGGATATTGATTATAATGTTCAAACCAATGAATGTAAAATGAATTAAATAATAGTGAAAATAACTGCAGTCCTACAATACAGTACTATATACTGTAGCTATAATGTGATATTTTTGCAACATTTTTCATGTGTTTTATCTGTGATGTGCGTATGTGTCCATTTATTTATATTTCCTTTAAGGCATTATTTTAACATTCATGTAATTAATGACTGATTTATTGTTTGCTTTTTTGCTTTAATTTTCCTCCTTTACATAATTATTTCCTTAAAAGTGAACTTGCTTCTCAGCAACTAATACATAAACTATACATCTATCTGTAGCATATATGTAAGATGACAGATTTCACACAACAAAGATCACTTTCGTGTGCTTCCGTCTTTTATTACACATTTAGAACCACATTCCACTTACATTTGTCAAATAATGAGCAACATGACATTTGTGAGAATATGCCATAATAAAAAAAAATTATAATTTTGAATTGCCATTTCAAAATGAAAAGTGCATTTACGGTTTACATTTGCATTTCACCACTTTTTTAAAAAAAAACAAAACAAACAAACATAAGAATAAAGTCATGCTGAATGTAAAATTGAAATTCAATACAAAAATTGTAAACATGATGTGCTACAAATGAATTATCAAATTAAAACAATTTACATGAGACATACAACTTTTGCACATACCACAACATACATTATATACGCACACTTTCTCTCAGTAAACAATCTGTTATCAACAGTCTTAATATTTTGATGCAAGTGAACATTTTAATTTTAAATACAAAAGCTATACATTGATCTAAACACCAGCAGCATGTCACCAAATAAGCAGCAACAACATTACATTGAGTAAACAACTGTGTAATTAATGCATCTTCCTTCTTTCCACTGGCAGTCTGTTCAAGTTCAGTCTCAAAACATTTCCCCTCAGTTGTGAACCCTGAAGTGTCTTTGTGTGTTCAGAATCACTTTTCTCAGTCAGGCAGCTCTTCACTTTACACCCCGCTGAGTGAAGTCAGGCAGGCTTTTCTCTTTACTCTTTCTGTGTGTCCAGCAGCACTGAGTTTCACAACATACCCTCCACGCTCTCATCTCTTGTCACCTCATGAAACAAAACATTATCTTCCTCTGCCTCCTGTTATGACAGAATGCAGCTGTTGGTCTTGTTCATGGGTGGCCGGAAGTTGGTATCTTTCGGAAAGGTCTCCCTGCGTCTGCGCAGCGCCGGGCTGAGACGACTGGGAAGGTTTGCCTGCTGCAGGAGCTCCTTGAACACCTCCACCACGTTGGCGTTCTCCTTTGCTGAAGCTTCCAGGTAACTGTTGTTCCAATCCATCTCTACAGTTGACAGCACGTCCTCATTGGATACCTGACGCTCCTGTTCTCGGTCTACCTTGTTCCCCACCACCACAATCGGTGTGTACTTGTCTTCCTTGATCTCCAGAATCTCATCTCGGAGGCTCTTGACAGCCTCCAGTGACTCTGGGTCATCCACGGCGTACACCAGTGCGAAGGCGTCGCTGTTTTGGATGGAGAGCTTGCGCATGGCCGGGAAGGAGTAGCTGCCACTGGTGTCCAGGATTTCTACTGTGATCTTGACCCCACCAATGTCATACTCCTTGCTGTGCAGCTCCTCCACTGTGCGCCGGTGTTTGGGCTCAAATGTATCTTGGAGGAAACGTTGGATCAGGGCTGTCTTGCCCACTCCTGCTGCCCCAAGAAACACAAGACGCACCTGGGTCTTCTCCTTAACTTCCAGAGACATGCTGGGGGGATTACAATGACCAAAGCAAATGTCCCAAGAACTGCCTCAGTTGCTGTAAAACTGATTGCAAATTTCACCTGTCACTGACCTCTAATTTAAAATAAGTTTCCTTGAAAATCTTTTTTTCGTGTCTTCTCCTTGAGCTTCTTTTCTTTCGCCACCTCCCAGTTTAGGTAAGCTGGCAGCAGCTCTCTGTCAAAGCTCCTCAAAGTAGCTTATTGGGTGCTGTGAGTCTGATCTCAAACACACTGCCTTTTATGCCTGTTTTGGTGAGAGCATCCATGCCCTCCTGCAGTAGCAACCAATCAGCAGAAGGCAGCCTGTTGAAGTGTAACATCCAGGCAACCAATGATAGCAGAGCATGTAAATCAGTGTGTATGGAGAAAGGAGGTGATATCTGAAAATGAATAAACAGCAAGCAGGGCATGGAAAATGTTTGGGCAGGGTCCTGATCATAATGTCAGACGGTCACAGAGTATTTTAGAGGAAAAACATAATTTGCCCATCATTGTTTTGATAAAATAAGGAGGCAAATATCAGGGAATCGCTTTAAATAACCAGTTCTATTTATGTTGTCTTTCAGCAGCTAACAGAGTCAAATCCACTGTTGTAATTGATTGATGAACTCTGTGAACCTCTTTATTTGACAGGATAATCCCATAAATAAACAAACCTTTGTTAAACTGACATAAATTCTAATGATTCAACCTCTGACATCCCTTTGTATGAATATATTTGGCATGTTCTGCAACCAATTATTAGACCCATAGTAAAGAATCTGATGGTGACAGGAATACTAATGAGCATATCAGGAGAGTATAAACATATGTAATGTATATTTACTTCCTAGATGACTTGATGTGCCATGAATGAGACACCTGCAAAGCATGGATAATGGAAATTTACATGCTCTGATGTGGAGATATGAAATATAATGTTCCATGAAATAGAAAGTGAACCTATTGGTTTATTATGATCATTACTGTTTATTTTGAAGTCAGTTTCCTGTTTTGAAAAACACAGATTTCTATAATCTTGTTTATTTGTCTATGTTCGCTGTGTACAACATGAGACAAATTTAATGAACTCTACATAGCAGTTTGTTTGCAGAGAATCTTTCAACATCGAGGCAATGCTAAAGGTCTTTACATAAGACAATGACATTAAAACATTTGAATAATATATAATTAAAAGGGACACAAAGCAATATCAAAATAAATAAATACAGTAAGAATACAATAAAAGAAGATGAAATTGAATTAAGTACAATAAAACAGGATGGATCATACATTTATAATAACGCTGCAGACCTCAGGTTTTCTAGGGGTTTAGTTTTTCTTTGCCTCGGTCTTTATCATTTGTTAGTATGAAGCAAGTCTTGTCAGCCAGAGGCAGGACATGCAGTCACACTAGTGTTTCTATACCATCGGTTCGTTGTTTCATTTCTCCAGTGATAAAAGTCACAAAAGATCAAAAGCCTGAGCTGAAACCATAATGTTTGCTTCCTTTGGTGTTAATTCTGAATAAATTAAAAATGCTTATCTGTTGTTAAGCTGATGACAATTTTCTTTGGCACATTCTACGGAGAGCTACTTATAGATTCAGTCACACATGACGATGCATGTGTGAATCACCTTCAGCTGTCCTTGGTGTCCAATTAGATGTGATGCATTGCCTTTAACTGCCTGAGAATGAATCCTGCCTGCCTCCAGGTTGTCAGAGTTAGTTTCAGAGGAGGGAGTCTGACTCGTGATCCTCCTGAATTTCCCCTGGGATTAACGTTGTCTCACAGACTGAGACTCTCCCTGCCTTGTTAGGTTAGGCAACAGCGTGGAACCCTGATAATCTGCAGGGAGCACTCCTCCCACTGTCCCACCAACACACACATTTCAATATGCACCTATATGCTGTTTTCCCAGGGGCCTGCAGTGCCTGATGGGCAGTGGAGCAGAGCTCAGCACTGTGGGAATATTATCTGTGGACTCTCACTGCCCTGACACACTGTGTGAGGATTGCTAATGGCAGCAGTCACTGCTGTCAGTTTCTGAAGTGTGTCTAGCTGGATTGCTTTGACTGGCACTGGTAAAGAAACACATCTTCACACCTCAAGGCTTAAAAATGACAAAGTAGTGGAGAGTTCATTTCACTATCGTTTATTCAAGTGCATTTACTCAAGAGCTACATGTGCTCTACTCTCCATTTTTTGCTACTTTATTTTTCTACCTCACTACATTTATTTGACATTCATAAAATTAAAATAAAAAAATAAAATAAAATTACAGGTACTCCTTTGTGCTTATTGAGAAATTCAGAATCTATGAACATGCAAATATTTTCAAAAGTTTAACAGCTGGATACAAGATGTCTCCTTGGTGTAAGAGCGCTGCAGGTTTCAGGTTTTCACATCACAACAAACATCCAACACAGATAACAAGAGGCAAACACATGGCCATGGCCATTCATTTCAATGCATTCCTTTACTGCTAAAGATCTTTATTTATACATGTCTTTATTTCCAGGCTGTATTTATTGCTGGTGAAAGCTTCCATAATTTGTGTTGAGTCAAGAATAGCAGCATCTATTTTATCCTCCCTTTGTTTAAAGGATCTGCTGCAATTATTTCACTTATTCAACAGGTTGCTCGTATTGTGACACCGCTGTCCTATGTGCGTCACTGCTCTACAGTAACTATGTGTGTGTTTGCCTCATTTCTTCTTCAGACACAGACACAGTGTTATTTTGCTGTATTTTGTAAAACAGTTCTTTTTCAGTCCCAGATCTGTCCTTTCAACAGCGAAAGTCAATTAATATTAGTTCTCTTTATTGTGTGTCTTTATTTGAAATAGATTTCCTTGTGGCGATGAGCCCCTTGTGTTTTATGGAGGATGAATGGCCCTGGCTCTGTATATTGATGGAAAGTGCCCTGTGTCTTGGCCCCCATGGCCTGAACGTCTGCATCTACACTCCTGTGGGGAAACAAGTGCACTACACTGTCACCCTGTCAAGATGATGCCACAAAATGATGGTGTGGAAATCTGACAGATGCCAAATATAAATGTTCCCTTATGTGTGAATTAACCTTCACTGCCACTGGACTATTTTTTCCCAACATGTGTTCTCATAACAAGGGACAGAGGAGAGCTATTGATGTTTTGATGTGAACACAAAGGAAATATTGTGATATAATGAAACCATAAAAGAACTCCACAAGCTTTGTATAATTAGGCTGGTGTTATTTTATTATTTGCTTATGGTCAATTAATCAAATCAAAAGACCCAAACCAACAATGCATGCAAGTCGTTCTCACAAAACTTAACCTGTCTGTGGTCATGGGCACGACGTCCACTAGAGGAAACATCACACATTTGTCCTCAAGGTCACAGATGTGCTTATTTTACATTCATTTGATGGCAAACTCCACCCAGCTGATGTGACACCAACTAAACTGTGACAGCAGTCAAGTGGACCCACTCTCACCTTGTGAGTTGCAGACAGTTTGTGACTTGAATGGTAGCGTAGAGTTTTCAAAGTCATGCTTCAAAGTGGCACAAATAGTTTAACAGTCTGTCACATTCACAAAGGACTACTGGATGAAGTGATCAAGGAATACATTTGGCAGGAGTTTATCCCTGTAAACGAGTATAGACAGCATGTGTTTGTTTGTTTTAAGTGAGGAGAAGAGAGAGAACAGTATGGGAGGATTGTTTTAGGCTTTATTTGTTTGAAGAGAGAAATTGAGGAGGAGAAGAAATGTTTGATGTTTGATGAGTTAATCTTTGTCCTTGAATAATTGATAATTATCAATTATAATAATAATTGTTTGTTAGTAAGAATTATGTTACCATATAAACCATTAAATTGTTTTTTGTGTTCTTAAAATATATATGCAGTATATTAAATATTTTTGATACGTTTATTATGTTATGACTGAAGTTGAAAATCTAACATTATTGGCTGATATAAATGTCATAACCAATGTGCCTTAAATCTACCAGTCCTTCTACCAGTACTTCCCTATTCCTTATGACATATGATGCACAGTAGAGTTATGTTTTAAGAATGCAGTAGACAGCTTTTTCTACATACTGTATATATACTCATATACTGTACATACAGTATATTTACACATTTTCTGGCAGAATGATTAAACTAAGCATGCAAGACATCTTAATCATAAAGTGTTGACCTGGAACTGGGAGTGATAAAATCATGTACAAAAGCAGAAAATGGTATTCAAATCCAATTTTCATGGCTTATTGTCTCCCTTTTTAAAACCAATAATATGCCCCTGTCTGTGATAGTTTGTAGCAAATTTTAAACAGGAGTAAAAAGGGGCGACTGATTGTATCCACGGAATAATACACATTCAGTGTTCTAGTGAGTATTTATGACAGGGTATACAGTGTATATGGGACACATTCACAATGAACTACAACGGCTGTGTTAATCATCACTGATGTGCTCTAATGGTTTTTCATCAACAAAGCTCAATGGAACATTGAGGCTTTGGGTACATAGGCACTACTTTTATAATACATGATACAATAATAATACAGAATATTGCCTTATACTTTAAGTAAAACTGTGAAGAAACATTTTATCCTCCTAACACTAGAATACACACTGACTTCTTGAATTGAAACTTATCAGGGTATCAGGAGCAGGACTACACCTCAACCGTGCCACCGTGCACCAAGATGCTTGATGTAGTAGAGGAACTTGCTACCAGGACGCCAATGAGCATATTGCAGCATATTTCCAGTAACCACAGCATCTTGCTCTAGCTGGGGCTCCTGGCATTGGGACACCAAGATCTTCTGTCTCCTTAAGGAGCTTTCTCTTCAATCTCTTGCTGGCAGATACCTCAAAGGACACCAAGGATACCTCTACCTGAATGGAAGTACACCTACTTGTTCCACAGATCTTACTCTGACAGTTTGCTTATGCTCTCCCTCTCTTGAGGGACGTACTGTTCCCAATTATCCACCTGCCAGCAAGAAATAGACTATTGCATCAATATTACATCCATTTTGTCTGAAATCACAGTCCAATGAGGGCACGTACCAGGGCACACTTGATAATGACATTTATTACCACATTTTTGCATTTTTGCAGCCAGTCAAGCCTTGCCAAACTTTTGGCTCAACCTTCCTGCTAACTGGAATCGGATCACCTTCTTCTACAATGAACAACAACACCAGCTGCTGTTTCTGTTGACTTTGGCGGTTTCTAAAGTGGTTTACAGTAAAATGGACCAAGTGAAAGCAAGTGAAATCCAGGTTGCTTTCTCAGCTCTTCAAAATCTACCTAGCTATTCTGTGGGGCTACAAATTGTTTTGCAAGTCCATCCTCAGATACTCAGATGAGCTTGCAGTTGTTGACATAATCAACAAGTGGTTTCAGCGCCATATCCTTAATGCCATTCTTCCCTCTTGCAGATTTCCAGTCCAAACTTCACTCACAATCTTTTTGTTTGTTAAAACCATCAACCTTTTCTTTGAAGTGAAATGAAACCTACCGTAAATTTCGGACTATTGAGCGCGCCTGAATATAAGCCGCACCAGCTAAATTTTAAAAGAAAATACATTTTGTACATACATAGGCCGCACTTGAATATAAGCCGCAGGTTTTCATGTTGTAGCATGAGATATTTACACAGAAAGACGGTACACGGAAGATTTTTTTTTAGTTTTAATTTAAGACACGCTTTTTTTTCAAACTGTGCCTGAAAATCGGCAGTACGGCACCAACACGCCATCAACACAGCACCAACACGGGATGAACATGCCTGCATGGTTAGAAAATCGGTTTATACTCCGAAAATTACGGTAGTGTCTTCTTCGGCGCATAATCTTTCCCCACGTCTGTCTCACTTTTGCGTTTACTGCTAGAGAGTGCCCCCCGGTGGCAGTAAAAATAATAAATAAGCCGCACTGTTGTATAGGCCGCAGGGTTCAAAGCGTGTGAAAAAAGTAGCGGCTTATAGTCCAAAAATTACGGTATATATAACATCCATTAACATCCACTGACCATCATTTCTTGTTTTTCTTGTTTGATCAGTTCAAATGCAATCGTTTTTATATTCTTCCTCAAAGTCTACTTTCCATGTTTATTTTCCTGGCATGATACATGTCATGACGGCCTTCTGTCGCCACTGTAAAATCTTCTCTCTGGCTATCACTGTGCTGATATGGTGTTTGGGCATATTCCAAAGGGCCTCCCAGTCTGCCAGTGTTGGTTCATAGGCTCGCCAAGCAAATTGAGTCGTACATGTGCAGTAGGAGTAGAGTAAATAGTGAGTAGTAAATGTTAATGGGAGAAAAGATAGTATCTTTATGGTTGTGTAGTGACTTTATGGTTGCACAGCTGGCTATTGTGCCTTGCCATTTATTTCATGACTTCCTTAAGTAGAAAAATAATAAATTTTTTCCACTTTCACGTGAAGAGAAACGCTTCATTTGGAAAGTAAAGTCATAAGCCCAAGTAGCTGATAAAGCAAACATGTTTGCTGTCATTCATGGAAATGAAGATTGGAGGAGGTTTGAACATACTGTAGTGCTATTCTTATTGATGGTCTGACAGGATGTCTGTCAGGATATTGTACGTCAATAGTGAAATCTGACTAGGCAACCACTATCAGTGCCCTCATATCTTTGTCAGTGTGTAGATAGACATGCAGTGATATCGTAATGGTCACCAAACACTAAGTCAAGGGATTTCCTGGAAAATACCTCATACTACAAATGATGTGATATTGTTTTTATACTTTGGCTTAGCTAATCATGGTGTTAACAAGAAAAATGATGAACGAGATGTACATGACCTCCTTTCCTTTGGGGATCAACTGCAGTTTCTTTCAAATGATAAGTCTGATGATCAACAAGACCAACAATAAGTTGTTCCTACAAATATTTATCATTAAACCCTGATATATCTTCGTCTTCTGTCCCACAGAGCTTCTTTGTTGTTCAAAGAATCTACCACTAAATGTGTATTAATCCACAGCTGAAAATATTCCCTAACAGATGCACTATTGACTCCACTTTGAGTAACGTTTACTAAAAACTACAGAGCCCAGCTTTTTCAAGAAATTTCTTAACCTTTTTTAAAAAAATGAAACAATACAATTTAGATCCATGTTTAAAGATTTACATCTTCTATAGGAACCACTGAAATAAGGATTTATCTCAATTCAAACGCCACTGATGTTTGCCTTTTTTCCCCCCTTGGTTTGTTGCATGTCCTACAGGTTGCACAGACGCTATCTTCCTTCTTTTTTTATTTATAGAGCTACATTTTTGCTTTTTTCTTAACTGAATTGTGATTCAGGGAAGCGTAGCACAATATCACCTGATTTTCTCGACACTCTTATTTAAACAGATTAGAGTTGTTTCCTGAGGCCACACTTCTTCAGCCTCAGTTGCTCTGTTTTAGACATTCAAATGTTGTTTACCAAAACTGTTTTCTGCATAGATCTGTCATAATGTTTTGCTGCACTCAATCTCAACAATCCTTGCTTCAATGGGCATTCATGAAAGTTTCAACATCAAATTCACATTTTATTATTTAGCTTTTAAAAATAAAATGACGACATATATAACAAATATAATAACAAAATCGCAAACCAAAACCATCTTACCTACAGCAGATCTTGCTTCAAACCCACACACATAGTATAGAGAATACAGCGATCCTGCATCTGGTTTAAAAATTATCACAAGCCATGCAGAGACACTCATGGCAAGATAATTAACTGGCCCCTCTTGATTAGCATCTCAGCAGAAGGGTTAAGGAGGCTGACAACAAATCACCGGGGAGTTTTATTAGACAAAAATCCCTCTGTCCTGCAAATTGCAGGTGCTGCCTCTCCACATTGTGCATATCTCTTGTGTGCAATAACCGACACGCAACACCATCACACAGTAACACCACCCTCTCAACCAACAAGAAAGTCCCCAATTTAATTTGCCTGAGTTTTGCATACTTGTGTTGGATGTGAGCTACATGTATGGATGTATAATTTGTGTACATCCCTGTCCATGCCTGGAAAAATGAATTGTGGCATTGTGGGTAGGGCATTATGCTAAAATCTGGTTTCACGGGGTACAACTTCAGAATACAAATTCCCAATGAAACATGCTTAGGTGATAATTAGATGTAAATTATTGTGGTGGATGGGGTCTAGAAAAGGGGGAAATGCTGTGAGAATTGCTTAAAGAAGTTGCTGAATTATTCAAATCATCTCCCATAACTTATGATGCTGGAATATTTCTGTGTGTGAGAATCACTGCAGTAAAGCTATTGAATGTTTTGAGTGACACTATCTGGGGGGGGGGGGGCATTGAGCATTAATATCTTAAATCAATTAAAAACAACTCATTAGTCAGTTGAGTGAGGGCTGATTAAGGCATCACTGATGAGAAACATTTTTGCGAGTAAATCATTTTAATACTTTGGAGGGGAAATGGGATTTCACAGGAATTAGAATGGATCACAGCAATATGCACATGTTCATAACTAGGCAATTTACACCCTTTATAAAATAGGATCATTTCACATTTGTGGTGAAATACCCCTTTAATCATGTTCTTACAAATAAAATTAACTTGAAATGAAAGTTGATTATCATTTAGTTCATACTTTTGGAGAAGAGTCCTGTTAATTCAGAGAGCTTCCTGTGAAATGAAGCTGTATTGAATTTCAATAGAACGCCACTTATTATCAGTCAAACCACATTAGCATATCTCAGTTCAAAACATAAATAGCTCGAAGAGGCCCGTAATCAAATATATAAATGCGTGTTATCTCTCATCTTAATTTAAAATGTGGGTGCACTGCAATGAAGAGTCAACAGGAAGTAAGCAAGCGAAGAGCAGCTATGTAGGGAGCCAAACCCCATGATTTACCTCCAAACGTGTGGATTAATGTATCCTGCTCTATAATCAATCTGGTGGCATAACTGTGACTCAGTGCTGAGATCATTCTAGAAACGAGATGAGTAGAGTCCTGGCAAACTTCAGGCCACGCTTGCATCAGAAATGTGTGCCTGTCAGAGAGAGAAAAAAGGTGAAAGTAGGGAAAGAATATCACAGCTACTCTCTGCAGTTTCACTCTTTAGTAGGTCAGAGTAGCCGTGAGAGATACTCAAAGTGAAAATCATGTGTAGTGACCCCAGGAGGCATACTTCAGATGTGGACACATCTTTGTAAATCAAATCTGATATACACTGTCTACTTTTAGATTTAGAGTGCTGCAGTGACTGTAATCATGACTGATGTTTCATGATCAAAACAATGAAGATACAGAACTACTGCTGTCTGATGATAGCTTGCACATACTATGTGTGATGAATTACTGTGTGGAACATCATCAGTTTCACACATCAAAGTCTCTTTGATAACTGACCTGAATCTCTGACTGAAATGTCAGTGGCCAAGTTACATTGTGGGTAATGTAGACAGCAGACAGAGATGAATGTGCGAGATAGATGGGAACACATCTCTTTTTCTTTTTTCTTTTTTTTAACTGAGTGCAACAGTGTTAAGGAGTGCAATGCCAAAGGTTGTGTATGTTCACACCATTACACAATGACTGACGTGTACAGAAAATAACCATTTATAGCTTCATAAATTCACCAAAAACACTGTGTATGCATATTTTTAGAATTTTTGAATCCACAGTTTCATGCATTTAATCCACATAAACCTCAGAATTATTGACCTATACAACTTTCTATTTACTGAAAAACTGATGAAGAGCTTCTGGTTTGCAGGAGCTTCAGCTTTTTAACGCTTTCTGTGTGAGAGTCTACATGCATGTGTGCACGTGTGAGTCAGCAACAGTCAGATGGCTTGTCAGTCTGCATTGGGCTCAGCGGTGTGACAGTTGGGTGATCAGTCATGCCACATCCTGTTGGATTCGTCATAGTGGCAGTTCCAAGGATCCGAGGAAAATGTGGAGGAAAGACGCATTTTGAAAAATTCCAAATTTCAGTCATTGTTGTTGCACGAGTACACAATATGTGTGTGCACATTTACAGACTTGTATGTTGTATATTTCCATCTACAGGTGCAAACTAAGTCACAGCTTCTTCATAGCTGATGATGATTAACTTTAAATCTGTCTCTTAATCTGAAAGTCCGTCATGCTTTTGTGGATTCGACAGAGACCGGTGCCAAATCCACCCATCTGGCTCATATGACACAGACAGAGAAAGACAGCTAAATCACATGGAACCGAGACTTAGACAGAGAAGAAGAATCCTATTTTTAACTGTAAACTAGATTTAATGGCTTTGCTTTTTTAGCCTGTGCCAAATAATCTGAGGCTCACACAGAGTTCAACAGTGATATAGTGTCATCGATCAAATTAAGATTATATTTTGGCATTTTTACATGTTTGGATTAGTTAAAGGGGATGAAACACAGAAATGTACAGAACCTTACCGTTAGCCATCATGACAGATGGAGCAGCTAATTGGATTAATAAAGGGCATGCTGATTAGTAATTTGCTCCCATGTGGGTAAGCAAGAGGAAGTTTAACTTAATTGGATGGAGAGAACAAGTAGGTAGTTATCTTTCAAATTTTTAACTGATTGGATAATAGAGGGAAGCAGGAAGACATATAGAAGGGAGGATATGAGTCAAGAGGCATTGTTTGGGTGAAACAGAATGAAGGAGGAGAAGAAGAAATAAAAAATCTGACTTATTTGAACCATGCCATGCATCCAGAACTCAGTCAGTCACTCCCACTCATAGTTAATCTTTCTGGCCCTAGGCTCTTAGACAATATATCAGTATCACCAGCATTGTTCATCTGCTGACTGATGAAACTGCCAGTCCTTGTTCGGCTGTTTGATCCATCCATGGCAGAACTGTAATAATACCTCCTTCACAAAAACTGAGTAGAATATAATTGCTCACTTATGCAAAACATTATATCTCTAAGCTCTATATATATTTTTGCAAATACAAAGAGTTGTCCATCATGTAATGCGGAGAAGAGTACTCTTGTAGGTGTGAGTGTGCGTGGAGTAGCAACATGTTGTGTAAACTTGCCTCAGATCATTGCCCTACATATTATGCATCCTACTCATTTTGTGACCCCGTTTTCAGACGTCGCACCTGACTAAACTTAAACACATACACATTGTGTTGCTATAAACATATAAAAGTGTAACTAATAATATTAACATGACTATTTTATACAGTTTCTTACTTGTACCACTCGACATTCAATTTATACAATAAACACTCCTGAGTGCTACTTTTTATTAATGCTTCCTGGTGAATGCCATTAAATGTGCACTGAAAGTGAAGGCATGTTGAGCGTGGAAGAGAAGAGCCCGTGGCGCATACAGCTAATGAGTCACTCAGGGTAGCATATTTCTGGATTATCTTTTGAATAAAGATATTTTGATATGATTCACGGCTTACTTTTTCTCTTCTCCTGTGCTGCAGCGCTAATCACTGCCCCCCACACTCGATTGTTTCAGTTTAAATGAACACTTTTAGTCCAGTGCTGAGTTACAGGAACAATGTCTGCTAACGAGGACAAGAAATCCTCCTCCCTTTGGACAGTATATTTCTGTTCTCCTTTACTTTCCTGCCGCCTGTTTTCATATTATGACATGCATTCATTTGAGATATGCTCAGATTTGGTCCTTGATTTAGGAAGACATGTACAGATGGTCTGAAGTATGAATGAGGTCCACACATTCTGTCACTACACATGATTTTCACTTACAGTACCTTTCATGGCTATTCTGACTTGAGTGAAACTGCAGAGTGTAGCTGTGATATTCTTTCTCTACTTTCACCTTTTATTTTACAGGCACACATTTCTGATGCAAGCATGGCCTGAAGTTTGCCAGGACTCTACTCATCTTGTTTCTAAAATCAGTCGCAGTTATGCCGACAGATTGATTAGAGAGCAGGATACTTAATCCACACGTTTGGAGGTGAATCATGGGATTGGGCTGCCTGCTCAACTTTGTTTTTACTATTAATGTGTTTAGTATTACTTTTATTATTATCATTATTTTATTATTTTGAATAGAAAACACATTTTGAGTGTGAACTTCATAATTTAATATCCAGGTCATATCTAACCAGACCACAATGCTTTTGCACATGTAAGCTGTAACATGTAATATTGTTGACTCACATACTCGAGTCCTCAAGTAGATGATATATCATATATCATAGATATATCACACAGTTCTGGAGCTCTGACTCAGAAAATAAAAAAAGGGATGTGTTATGTTATTAGTGCCCTTATCAGACTCAATATTTCTCACAGCCTATTATGGAGACACTGGAGTTTACTCATGTGATATTATGCTATTATTGTGTTAATTGTTTGTGATTGCCGGTAAATTGTGTCTGAGAGTCATTTAGTATAATCACTAATGGAGACACGTCTAGGGCACTGATATTATTACAGTGGATATTTTGTTAGCTTTACAGCTGCTGCTGTAATGATGATAATGGTGACCTAAATAATCATCATCATCATAATCATCACAACTTTTTCTTTGCTCATCATTTATCTATTATTATTGTTAACCTCCAGGATAAATTTCAGTTTGAGGTTGTTCTGTTTGAGTATTTTAAGTTTTCTCTGATAATGGTGGATTAAAGGAATGTTTTGACCTACTTTTCTTGATAAGGACTTTTCAGATGCCTAAAAAAACAATGTTGATTGAAGGAACGGCCAAACCTACCAGTGTGTCTAAAGTTTCTACAAATGAACTGTAAACAGAATTTATTTTTTTGTGGATTAATAAAAATCTACGTACATCAGCAAAATTGCAGAAGCAGCACATGAGCACAAACACACTCATGCACACATGCAAACCCAAAGTGGCATCATGGACTGTAATCCATCAGTCTTACCACAACTTGTTTGAATCCTCCCTGAATCATTCAGTGACCCATTTGATTCTCTCCTGTCAATCACCTCCTACTTCTGTTTATTTAGGTAAGAGACAAAATTACTTGTGTAAGTCATATAATTTTATGTTTCACTTCATGCCAAGCAGTATAATTTGTCCTATTTATATGCACATGTTTTTCCAATGTGTTAACTTTAACACCATGACACAGTCAATGAGTCCAAAGCGGTTTGCTGTTGGTGCGATTGGATCAACTTGTTCCTGACTAAATACACCAGTGAGGGCAGGACAACAAGACACAGGTGACACTAATCAGGGCAGGGCAGAGAATCAAAAATGTAATAAAGGCAAGAACTAAAGTTAGACATGAGAAGAGGAGAGAATTACAAAATAAAACAGGAAACAAGAAGCCCCAAATCACGATAACCTGAACAAATATAATGACAATATGGACAGTAGTTGTCAAAAGATATTTTGGTCTGGTCCAAAATATCAGATGAATATTGATTTTATTTTTATTTGTTATGTTTTTTATTTCTTCAACATTATTTTGTTGCTAGCAGAGGACAGCCACAGCTGTATAGAAGGCAATGTTGGTCGCTCGGCCCACCTCTTTGATCCAGACAAAAATATCTCAACAACTATTGGATGGATTTTTAAAAACATTCATTGTCCCCTGAGGCTGAATCATTTTTACTTTGGTGGTCCTAAAACATGTACATCAAACGAGTGATTGTTGCAAAGATAAAATATACATACATACATATTTCGTGTGTCTGATTTAGTTTTGTGCTGCGTTTAGTTTCTCAGATGTATTAATGTATTTTTACCAGAGTCTCTAGTAGGACAGGACAGTCCAGATGAGTCATGGTTGAACTTTGATAAATAATTCTGTTGAAACTACAGATTTTCACATATACTAACAAGCTCTTCTCTTGTTCTTTATGTATGAGGCATCAGCTCTGTTCATGCAGTTCAATGGAAGTAAGAATACTGCAGATGACAACTCCCTCCAAAAGTACATCATCTTGTAGCTCGCAGGCTTGTGTTTCATGCTTGCTGCATGATTCAGAGGGTTTACTTTTCCTCTGTCTGTCTCATTGTCCTTCATTTAGCCCCTTAGCCCTCACTGTGTCTGTGACCCAGGCTCAGCACGACTCCCACACACACAGAGGTACCTCTGCATGCCTGTCAGAGATATTTTACTAAGCTCATGAGTTAATAATAATAATAATAATTAATAAGAATAATAAATGAGCCCAGTGGGAGCTGTGAATAACTCATTTTAATCAGTGCACAGCATTAGGAACTCTCTCACCTTCTCTCGTCGTGCTTCCTCTTGTCTCATAATGTGACAGATCAATATAACAGCAGTGCATGTGTGAGTGTGAGTCCTGTTCTGTGGTGTCATGACAGTTCACCAGGCCAGAGCAGTAAACCACTGATCTACTGAGCTCTAATGACTGTGTCGAGCAACGACGTGGGAGAATTAATCACTAACCAGGTACACCGTGTATTTCTCTTAATGACTACAATGTGCCGCATTATAGCTGGCCTTTCTAGAAACGCTGATTCCACAAATTGGAATTCCCTTCATCCCCACTGGGAAAGTCCATTTTATTTCATTAAGATACCTCTGTTGGATAGCAACGTCAATCACAGCGTACTGGCCTGAAATGAAGGTAATGAGGACAATACAAGCCTAATTAACCGCAAACACAGATGTAACAGCACAGGCATTGTTGCTACTGTATGTGTTTGTGTGTGAGTGTGACTGTGTCTGACTGACAGTACAGACGGACTGATTCCAGATTTACCAGGAACTCCAGCTGTTGCTGTTATTTTCCTCCAGCTCCAGCCTTGAAATCAGACTGTATTTTTTATTCTATCATTCAGCCTTGTTATCATTCAGTTCTGTTTGGAGGGGATCGGTATCTATTTTTCTTTTACTTCACACTCAGTCTAAACAGCTTTACACCAGCCTCTGATATTTAACACATTCTAGGGGGTTTGTGATCAAGTCTTCAATTAGTTTGTTTGTGTGTGTCCTATGTTTCATTTGCTTCAGTTTGTGACTTCCTACATTTACCAGATGCCTTTCAGCGATCTCCAGAAAAAGAATTAATGTTTTTTTTTGTTTGTTTTTTTAATGGAAAGAAGAGCATCTGATGTGTGAGCATCATAGTGTGTCTGATTGTAGCATGTCTGAGATTCTCTTCCCTCACAGCACTGACTGCATTGTAGCATCTCTTCTATGGTGGATGAACAATTGTTGAATTGCTGCAAAAAAAAAAAGGCAGAAGAAGAAAAAACCCTTCAACCTGAAGGTTGCTATTTCTACATTTTATAATGACAGATCCTCCATGGTGGAAAGTAACTTAGTAACTAAGTAAGTATTCTTCAAGTGCTATACTGAAGTACAGATTTAAAGTACTGAGCATTTCCTATGGTTTATACTTTTACACCACTACATTTCAAAGCACTACAAGGCAAATATTGCACTTTTTAACACTTTTTTTTTTTTTTTTTACAGCTATAGTCACTACTTACTTTGGAGTAGATGATTTTACATAAAAAACATATGATAATCTTATGAAATATAATTCATTTTTTAAAGATTAAATCACTGGTTCCCAAACTGTTCAACTTATGACCTTATTATTACCAAATAAAAAATAAAGCAGGACTTTTTTTCTTCCTTCCTGTCCCATCAATCACCTTAGGTTAGGTTAATTTGATCACTTGGTGGGGGCCTGACCCCGAGTTTGGGAACCACTGGACCAATCTACGTCAAATTTTAAAGTTAAAAATAGCTCCAGCTTGTTGTTATTATGTTTGGATGCAGAACTTGTAATGGAGTATTTCTGCATTGTATTATTGGTACTTTTACTTTATTAATGGATCCGAGTACTTCTTCCAACACTGCAGATCCAATAAGAATATGAAAAAATGACGATGGCCCGCAAATGGTGGACTCTTTCTATGGGGCTCTGATGTGAAGGGCTGTTGTTGTAGTTTTATTTTGTAGCTGCTCCAATCCCTCATAACACTGCAACCCTGCAGGCTGTATGTAAATAAACTTTGTGATAAACTAAGTATTCATTCAGATTCAAAACAATAAAATTTTTATGGAGAAGGGTGTTGAAAAATTAAGCATCACTTCAGTTGTCTTGACAAAATGTATCTGTTTTTTTATCTACTAGTTTTTCTTCTTCACAAAGAAACCAGGCTGAGTGTGTCTCTGTGTGTGTATGTGTGTTTGGGCCTGTGTACACACATACTGTATGTGTGCATACGATGAGTGGTGTTTTCATCTTGTATTAGTCCCTTTACATCGGCATAGTGTTGCTGACAGGTAAGCTGTCAGAGGCAGCAGAGGGAAATAGCCTGCTGGGCATCCATGTGCTAACAAGTCGCATTTGGTTGTATAACACTGTCAGCTATCTAAATTCTGAGCTCGAAGTCTCTCTCTCTCTGTCTTACGGCTACATGTTGCCTGGGGACATTCACAGACCAAAAAAGATGGGCAGCATACGTCAAAAATGTTAAATGTGTTAATGTTAATTTTTCTGATTCCTCAATGCTGCACAAATTAACCAATTAGACCATTAACTGAATTTAAAGGAGTAGTGTGTAGAATTTATCGAGTGGCGTAATTGCCGATTGCACCCCCCTCGCATCACCATCTTCTACCTAGCATGACGGAGAATTTATGGTGGCTGCGTAATGCACAAAAAATGTGAAATGCCCAATCTAGAGTTAGTGTTTGGTTTGTCTGTTCAAGGTTCCTGTAGAAATATGCCAGACTGCGTGGAAGAGGATCGGCTGCGTCTGTAGATATGAAAGGCTCACTGTAAGGATAGTAATGAGTCTTACTTTCAGATGATTATACACTGATCAAAACATAGTTTTTGAATATTATTACATTTATACCATGTTCTGTAAACAGAGACCTCAGTTCTACACACTAGACCCTTAACTGTCTGCATTTTAGATCATACATAAACAAAAATCAACTTAATTTTGCCATAATGAATATTTTTAAATGAACACTGCATCATATAAATATGTGCAACATGAAAGGGGGTCAATGGTCATGACATACACACAGATAATCACCTGACTCTGACTGTTCCCCTCAGCCCTTTGGAGCTTGGAAGCATCCTTCAGCTCAGCTTGTTTTTGTTTTTCTGGCTTTGCTGCTTAGGATCTGCCTCACAACTCTCATCGCTATCGTTTCCAGAGACATCAGGCTTTTCAACTGAAAAAGCTCTAAAGATCTACGGTACCCTGCCAGCCCCACATTGAATGGCAGACAGGCATAGTTACTAGCTGGTGAACAGCTCCGATGAAGGTCTGAGGACTGAAGTTCAGTGATTGACAGTGTGTGGGATCCTTTCTTTAGAGATTCTTAATTTAATTAAACATTATGTTTATGCTGTGATGAGCTGGCGACTTGTCCAGAGTGTACCCTGCCTCTCGCACAAAGTCAGCTGGGATAGGCTCCAGCCTCAACGTTACCCTGATGAGGATAAGCGTTTACAGATAATGGATGGATGGATTATGTTTATGTTAGGGTTGAATGTAACATAATTCATAATCAGATTAATGTTGTCGTCTCCAATTGTCACATTTCTTGGAGAACATGGTGGAACTGACACAACTGACCTCATATTCTTTTTTCTTTTTTGAGGCTGTGTCTCAAATGTCCCATGGGAATGTCAGCCAGAAATCAGCCAGGGGGATGTTACCATTACTGTCTGTGGATCCTGAGGCACACGGAGAGGTTCAATGTAGAATAGAATAGAATAGAATATACTTTATTAATCCCTTGCGGGAAATTCTTTCGTCACAGCGCTCCAGTGTACAAAGGTAAAGAATATTATAGCAGCCAGAATAATACAATACAACAACTTAAAATAGGAGAAAAAGATAAATTACAATTTAAATATTACAAAAATTACAAAGTTAAAAACTATAAGAATAAACCTCAAAAACCTCAAAATTTGCCCCTCCCCCTCCCCCCATCTTAACAATATATACAGAAGAAAATATAAGCATACAATAAGTCTCTGTTGAGGTGATATTGCACCTAGAAATAAGCTGCAATGTATTCACTCAGTGAACATTTAATTTGTGAAATGTTTACTACTATTTTGGACTGTCTAGTCAATCAAATTATTAGTGTCCACCACCTCTTCTGGATGTGTTCCTCTGTGTGTTTTGGCACCTGAGAGAGAGAAATGGATGTCACACACTGTTTCCTGATACACACAGTACACTGCTATCACAGTATGACAAAGGTAAGTATAAAGCCTGGAGAGGAAATCAGTTTATTCAGATGTTTTTTTTTTTTTCAAAGGACTCAGCACAAGCTAATCAGATTGTTTCTCAATGTGTGTGTCAGACAGAAAGAAAATGCAGAGCCTTATCAGTTTATGCATGGAAGTACAGAGGCTAAGGAGCGCTGGTCTAATCTTAGTAATGAATGCTAATGAGAACGTGGTGCTGACTGCATGCACTTTTGTGCTTAATACTCTGACATTATGTTTTGACAAATAATACACCCTACTCTGTGACCAGTACCAAAACTTACAGAAGAAATCAGCAAGAGGTAATCTTTTTTTTTCCAGCACTGAAATCATTTCTGAAGATGTGTTTGAAGTTTTCAATTTTGTCTACTCAGATCTCTTTTGGCTTATGAATAAATGCATTATATAAACATTCATGGGAAACAAAGTCACTTAAGACAACAAATAGACTCCGCAGTCTGTGCTTGTTCCCTTGTCCCTGTTTTTTGGGGATCCAGTCTGGATTGTAGTGCTAAATTGTCTGCATTGTTTGTGTTCATTTCATGAACTATGTCTTATGAAGTACTATTTCTCTCATAGTACAACACTCCTTTAAATGTCTATCATAAGATCATTACTACCATTACTCTTCCTCTTGAATCAATGGTCTCACATATTTATTCTGACCACACAGGTTTTGTTCAGGGTCATGTCTGACAATATACGCAGCTACTTTGATGATTCTTTTTCACACTTAAGATTGTACTTCCTCTGTGGTTGCTTTTTCAATTGATGCTGAAAATGCATTTGCACTTGGGAATATTTATTAGCCTTCTTATCAAGATTTCACTTACAGCGTGCCTCCTATGCAAAAGTCCTTGCTGCAGTGACCCAGGTTTGATTCCAGACTGTGGTCCTTAGCTGTGTCATGCCCCTCAGCTGTCCTGTCAAATAAAAGCATGAATACCACCCCCTCAAAAACAACAATTTAAAAAAAGATGTAATGTCTTCATGTTCTGGATCTGCATTATTTACCCTTTGGCAATCATTAAGACAAACATTCGGCATTCATCTTCTTTCTGTCATGAGGGACAAAGACAAGGCTGTCCATTGTCTTCATTATTATTAGCCCTTGTTATTAAGCCTCTGGCCACATTAATATGTTCACATCACTATTTGGTAAGATATTAAAAATGTATTTGGTTACAAAATGAACTGGTTCAAAACTGAGATCATGCCAATTCCTAAATTCAATTTTGACTGTTTAATAAACAATCTGAAAATAATGAACATCCCTTTGTGAAAAACTCAGATTTTTAAGTTGTCTATTTTATCTAAATTTCTTTATTTATTTCAAAAAGATGTATTACAAATCACAGAGGGTGTTTGCATGCACAGCCACACTCAAAATGCTGCGTTTCAAAAGAGTTTTTACCACAGTAAGCTTCCCATTAGCGTTGATGGCAGAGCATGATGTTGTCCTTGACAACAAGCTGCCCCGCAGGGCCTCTTTACACCTCACTTGCTGAAAGATTACAGCTCCTTACTGTTATTCTCAAAACCCCCATAGACTGAACAACGGGTGTGTCTCCGCACAGGGTAGAGGATGCCAAATATGTGCTCGTACACACACACACACACACACACACACACACACACCTTGTCCACCTTAATCCAGATTGCTGCTCTCTCCTCCACTCTTCTGCCCCCTCCTCATCACTTCTCCTTCTGACTTTCCTCATTTTCTTCCCCTCTCTCCTCCATCCATCTCATGCATAATACCTTGAACTTCCCAAAGATGGGGAGGAAGGCAGCAGGTGACAGCTCTATCCTGCCCTCTATGCTCAATTTCTAAGGTTATTACACTGTGTTGAAGTGCATTGTTAGTCATTCAGCTATCAGGGTGTATGGGAGCGCCTATATACTTTGGTACAAAACAGAGTTTCCTGCTAGCACAAAGAGATGAATTACATCACGCTATCTCAACTCTGTCACTTGAACTGTGTGATGAAAAGCTTCTCCAGTACCTCAGTGATGGGGTAAAAGCTCCATATCGCTGTGCAAATGCAAGTCCCTCAATTGGCCCCAAAGGCAAAAAGAAGCAATCAAGTGCATGTGACAATTCACAGGATATGGACGGCACTCACTCTTTTTAAGATGAATGGTCTACTACACTTAGTGTGATGCTGACTCTAGAATTGCATTTTTCTGCTCCTGGGTGGAATGGAAATTGGGGTCTTTGTTGAAAATTGAGGTCATTCTTGTAAAGGGAGGGAACTCACTAAACGTGCTGCATAACATAAATGTATATAGCTTTCTACAGGTTTACCATGGAAATGAGAAATTTAATTTCAAGGGTAAATAATAGTCCATGTAATTTATGTATAAGACAGTGATACTGTGGGAAAATGTAAAATTAAAGTAATGTCATTTGTTATGTCAAAGAGGACACCAGCTTCTCGAAACAAATGACCAATCCAGTTTTAAGCTCCTCTTGGTGATAGCAGTCAAACTTCTTGTCTCTCGTAGTTTCACTAATTCTTCACAAACCAATTTACGTTCATGAATTTTTGATACTACAACTCCCGAACAAGCTGACAGACTCACAGTCATGACATGATCCTAATAACAGGCAAAAATATAAAGACGGCTTCACACTGTGTATACTCACTGTATGAGATGGGTCTAATAAAGTCTTGGTCCCAATTTGTGTCAAAGAATATTTTCCACCATGCTGCCATCAACAAAATTCAAAATAAAGAGATTGTGAAAAGTTGTCTGGGGAAAGAGAACAACATGCAATGCTGATTTTGCAAAGTGAGCTTGAGTTATTGTGCATCTTGCCAGTGAATTTTGAGGGATGTAACAGTAGACACATTGTAGGCCCAAAAAATCTGTTTAGTCACAGTCTGTCATTTCATTGGGCAATGAAGTGAACTCACAGGACGATCTAAAGCCACAATGTTCGATTGACGACCAAGTTTTTCCCTTTTTTTTTTTTTCACAATTTCCAACTTTAGTTTGGGTCAGCCAAAAACGCCAAAATGGTTTTGAGTGTCTTGTTTAGCGTTTCCAGATTTTATTTTGTAATTCTCCCCTCTTCCTGTCTTTGGTTTGACTTCCTGACTTTGTTGTGTTTCCCGCCACATTTGATTAACTGTTACAGCCTGATTAGTTTCACCTGTCTCTGAATAATCACCTGTGACTCGTCATCTTATCTTCCCTTGTGAATTTAGTCCCTGTGTTCCTTGCTTTCCCTTGTTAGGTCATCTGTGTGTCTGATTTCTGTGGGTCCACTCCTCAAACTAAAATCACAATACAAAATCGCAAAGTGAGAGGCCTTTACGATCATGTAGTAGACACTTTTTTCCAAGTGATGTATAATGAGTGCATTTAAACTCTGCAGAAACAAGATGTCACCCCCTCAAGCAACTACTGTGTTCAGTGCTACAGTACAAATGTATTTTCAGAGCAACATTATTCTCCCACTGGAGTTTCTGGCCATCTAAAGTCTAAAATTCACTCTACTCATCCTTCACACAAGTCTGAAGAACAATGTCTGGGTCTTATTTGGCATGCTAGAAGTTTGATTTTCTTTCACGAGTTTATTGATAATTTTGTCTGTTTTTGGTTTGGTGCTAGGCAAGGTTTATCAAAAGCTGACGCTAGAAAGGTCGATGAAATTAGTGAGACTGATCCACTCAGTGACTGTGCCGTAAAAAGAGAAGCTAAAAAGCTCCATAGAGTTGGGGAGGTTAATCTCAGATGATTTCTTACCCCTTTCACTAGACAGAAAGTTATTTAATTCAGTGTCAATATAATAATTTATATGAGCTTAAATTTGTCTCACAAAACAATATATTATTATATATTATTATTATTATATGTGAAGTGATAAGGGAAAGCAGAAGATCTATAGTGAAAAAAGTTGAATTTTTTATCACATTGCAATGTTTTTGCCCAGAACAACCCAGAGTAGACTATAGTGCAGGTTCCTAAATCAATAATCCAACTTGTACCTCATGAATAAATCTCTTTCCATAAATGATAAGACTATCTCCCCTCCCACAGCTGGTTTTCCATACAGGACGCCTCAAAGTATGTGTACACCACATACAGAATGAATCATTCCTCCCTTGTATAAACTCATTGTAACCTCTACATCTGGTGCGCCTTGACTTATTTGCAGAGGGAATATTGATCACACATTCTCTCACATCCCTTCCTCTATCTTTTCCTTTTCTTCCTTAACCCATTTCATATTTACTCATCTGTACGTCCTCATCATCCTTTCTCCTACCTCTTATTGCAACCAACCCCCCACCTCCTTCTTCATCTCTTCACCGAGGTAGATAATGAGCCCCAGTGAGCAGTGGCTTCCATGGCACTTCCAGCAGGTTTCGTACCCATTCACATAAAGACATTCATGCATTTCAGTTGTATCTCCGGGTTACTTTATGAGAAGGGGATTTCCCACCATCAGGTGTGCATTCAATTAACAGAAAAATCATTTTCAATTTAAGAATATTCTATATTCTTAAATTCAGGACTTTCTTTGAATGTGCATGATTCAATGTTGCCTGTTTGTCTTGTTACTTAATTTAGTATTTATTCAATTATCTATTACTGCACAGAGAGACAAATACAATTATAAATCCAAAGATTTACTTCCTCCAGAATCTGTTTCATTTTGAAAAGATGATAAAAAATTTAATTCTAAAATGACTGCAACACTGGAAGATACCCATCTGAAATGTGTAATTCAGACTGCTGAGGGCCCATATTAGTTTAATCCTGAAAGCATTTTACACAGAACAAGGACTGTGGATTTAGTCTCCAATTACTTACATTGACATTGCTTTAAGATACTAAGGGATTTCTTTGTGGCCAAGAGGGACACGAAGAACAATTACAGCAAACAATAACTCTAAATTAGTGAAAGGTTTGAAGTGATTACCACTGATGACCCAGATGATCAAGTATTATTGATATTACACAAATTAAAACCTCTGGTGGACAGAAAAATCCAAAACAATGACTGATCATGCTGATAAGCCAAAATGGCATTGATATAATGGGAAATATAATCTTACTCCACTTAATACTCCAATTTCTCATTTTTTGTAGAGCCATACTAGAAGTAAATTTAGTTATCTAAATGATGTATTCATACCCCTAACATAGTGTAGTGTACGTAAAGAGCATTGGAGCAGATGATTTTGGAGCCTATATTTGAGTTCCCCAAATATATTAATTTAAGGGATTGTGGACTTTTTTCGGCCAAAACATGGATTTTTTTTTTTTGCTGTTGGGTTTGGTGGTTGAGTTGACACAGTTTTGAGAAAGTGTGATCAGCAGATGTAAAAATAGTTTCACTTAAAGAGAGTTTGCTGCCAACGACTGAGGTTACTGTTCCCATGTCTTCTGTTCCCAAGTTTTGCGTGCCTCCTCTTTATAAAAATAGCTATTAACAAAGGACTGGAGTAGTCCCTGCCAGCATGAAAGAACCGACACAGGCTGACCAACTACATTGTTTTGCATTTCCGCCTGCTCTGGATTTCCTCTAGGCTACAAACTAGTGTTACAGCTAGTGTTAGAACTAATAATCATCATGAGACAAAACATATAATCGCTCAGGGCTGTCAAGACATTTTCAATCATTGAACTGCCAAGGTCAAATTAAAACATAAAAAAAAAAGAGTAATGTTGATGTCATATGAATAATGCAGGAGTGCTTTTAATAGAGCAGAGTAAATGTGTGCATATGTGCATACATGGGCCAAAGAAAGAAAGAGACAGCTAAATGACTATCTGACTGATAGGTGGAAAATTGAGGGGTGGACACTGAGGTACAGCTTTGCTCTTTTTCATGACCATCCCACCGTGGAGCCACCTAGTTGCCTCGATGAGGTTCTCACGACTCCAGCCCACTCACAGGTTTGGATTAGAAACATGAATTACTTGCTCAAAGGTATAGAGTACATATATATTCTGGGGGATTGTTGATGATGAAAAGTCTGATGCATCCTCAGCTCTGGTGAAAATCACCACTCTCACGACAATACAATGTAAAGTGCCCTCTTCAGAGTTGGCCAGGTTGATAGTGTGGCCGTATATTATGCAGCAGACAGAGGAGGACTCATTTTAAAATAATGTGAAAGCAGAAAATGGAGGCTGCTTTCAAACTCACCCAGTGGACTCAAAATGCAAATCCATGTAGATACAGTAGGTGTCTCGCTGCTATGTGAAACTGTTTGCACAGTACGTATTCATACTCCTCAGGGCACATAATTATCATCTGCTGTGCTGGTCCCCACAGCTGCATTCAGCATGTAAAACACACTTTAACACATGCAGATGGCTGAAATTATTCAAATTTCACCTATAGGACAGTAATGAATTGTTGTTTGCAATCACTAATCGTGCAATTTCCAATGAATGACCCAGTGCTCCTTCAATTAAAAGCCATATGTGACATATGACATAGAACAGATGAAGAAGGTGAGAAGAAATAAGTTAAAATTGGTTCTGCATATTGAACAGACCACGTGATTTAAAGCAGCATGCAGGGGGAGACATCAGAGAAGGGCTTGCATGCCGAGAGGAAAGGACATCCACTCAGATAAGGAAAAACAGCACGAGCGCATTTTAATGCTAATGTCCCTTATTATCATCTAGCACGTTTTTTTTTTTTCAACAAAGATGGGAACTGTTGATTTCACACAGAAGCGGAGACACGTGGACAACCTCACCACAGGTCTGTACTGTATGCTGGCACAATTATCTGTACGGTTTATAATGTAGAATTGGAAGGCTGTTCTCTTTATAATTTCAGCTACAAGCCACTGGATGAAAGTATCTTGAAGGTCACATCTATTGTATACTGCAATGGGATGAATGCTGCAATAAACTGCTGTCAATCACACAATAACCCTTAGAAAAAGACTTAAAGTAAATACTAGAACCCTGGTGAGTACAGCCCTGCCCATCCCCACATGTTTGTGGATCTTTAAAGTATGATGAAACTGTCTGTAAGCCCTAGTCTCCATTCTCCATTTATTATGAAGTGAGATGTCTATGCTGTGACCCTCTAGGGAGGGGGCATGTAGGACAAACAACAGCAACCGACCTTCACCATGGGGCTTTTTGTTGTAGATGATGAATACGCCTTTTTAGGGGTAAGTATAGTGAGCTGCAGCCAACAACACACTTATGTAGCAGTGGTAAAATGGTAAAAAATGAATTTCTCTGATGTTTCGCCAAATGAATGAACAGCAGTCTTGTGTGTTCATTCTCCTCATTTCTACCATGTTTGTGTGTTAGTGGAGTGTGCAGCACTGTGTTTGTTCTGCATATTTAAGCTCTGGGCAGCAATCAGTGCTACCATGCTTATTTTTTGCCCTCTTTCACCTCTCTCTCTCACTTTCACTCTCACAGTCTCCACCACTTCGGTCGATACCTGTTACAGTTATCGCTCGCCATGGAAACCCTGTACCAGCCTGTTTAACTGACAAATGGGATAATGAAGTGAAACACAGCCCACCTGGCCAGAGACTGAGGACAGTGTGCTCTGGTTATTGCAGTAACAGTATCAGATAGCAACACCACAACAAACGTAATCAGGGCAAATGATAGTGAACAAATGTGTTTTCATCCAGTGCCATCACAAGGTCAAACTTATTTACGCTTTATGACTAAATATCTGCCAAATAACGATAATCCCATCAGCCTCAGCTGCACTTTGTGTGAGTGCTAATTAGTAATGATAGCATGCTAACACATTAAACTAAGGTGGTGAACAGGGTAATACCTGCTACACATGTTGACAATTGTAACAGCAGTTAATAATTGTTGGGGAGGTGAGTGCAAAGTAAATGTAATTATCCGTCTCTATAAGTTTATCTAAGTATGATTGACATGTCTGGCCAGAATCAATAGGGACTGCAGTTTGGCACTTCTCAATTTAATTCTTCTCACCAAATAAGACTCCCTACAGCTATAAACGCTTGCTTTTTGCATTGATCATTAAAATCATAGTGTAGTTATTTGACACCTCCGGTTTATACTGCAAACTTTATATTCTAACCTAGTATGCATTATGATTTTTCACCAGTATTTTTGTTTTAGGAGTAGTAGGACAATGTTTGTTTTGTACACTGTGTGATGTTACTGCCTGTGACAAGTTGCCTGGACAGTTTATTGCCAATGTATCAGTTGTAGCACTCGTGACTGACATCTGTGCTTTATAGATATATAAGAAACCAGCGGGCTCTTTCCTATGTGATGGATGTTCTGCCAGTGGGATACAAAAAAGTACACACTGTGCCTGCATGATTGTTACCACTCTACTTAAGAGAGGAAGGATATTTACATCCAACCATATGTCAACTCCAACTCCTGAATATCACCATGGTTATGAAATCATTTACAGGAAGTGTAGTAGTTTTGGAAAAATACAGCACATGCACATGTTGCTCCCAACACTCTCTTTGTGGCTTTTATTTACCAGGATCAGAAATGTGATTAAATTAAAAAATGAATGAAAAAATAGAACAAAAACTGAAAACAAATGCTAAAATACTCAAACATCCTCCTTTCTTCTCGTCTATCAGTCTGCATGTCCTTAAACATCAATCAAGCATAAATATAAAATGTCAAACAAAGATGAAGATTTTGGGTTTTGACAGCACTGCCTCATCGTGTGTGTGTGTGTATGTTTATGTGTGCGGGCATCCATGCATGTGTGTAAGATGATGACCTATAGTTCTGAGGTGTTAATCCATCTGGAAAGCTCTGCAGGGCTTCTGCAAAGATAAGTAGGAATGATTGATCGCGTCTCAGAAATTTCTATTTGGAGAGAGGTCAGAATAACCTAGATCGTCCTCTTTAGACCTCTTCTGCCTCATTTATTCTGCTGCTGCACAGTCTCTTACTGGGCATTTACCTTAGGTTTGTTGTGTTTGTCTTGTTCAGGAGGGTTATACTGACATTGGGCTCTACATGAGTACCTGTTTATGCAGCCGTGAGTTTTATCTTATTAACTCCACTTTGACCTAATGTTAAATTCACAGAGAAATAATAATAAGAATGAATGAATCTGCATCTAATCTAAAATCACAGAATTGTTTTGTTTTTTCTATAATTTTTGTGCACTGATAATATGTGTGTCTGAAACTACTATTACAGTATGAAAGTATCTTGTTTGATTTTGTATATCTTGCCTTGATATAAAGTATTTCTGTATATATCAATACAAACTCAGTGATGGGGCCAGAATGACCACACAAATGGACGGGTAAATTGTATTCATCAATGGTCACTTCAGACAGGAGAGAGAGATTGCACAGGAGTCCGAGATGTCTTATGCTGAAATGTTTATTGAAGCTTGGTCAAGGAGAATGGAGGATTTGTCAATACAAAAAATAACATATCCCTGGGCGGCTGTGGCTCAGGAGGTAGAGCGGGTCATACACTAATCAGATGATCGGCAGTTCGATCCCCACCTCAGGTCTGCATGTCGAAAGATAATGAACCCCAAATTGTTCCCGAAGGCTGTGCCATCGGTGTATGAATGCGTATGAATGGTTAGCTCCTAAAACTAATGAGAAGTTGGCACCTTGCATGGCAGCCAATGCCATCAGTGTATGAATGTGTGTGAATGGGTGAATGAGATATGTAGTGTAAAAGTGCTTTGAGTGGTCGGAAGACTAGAAAGGCGCTATATAAGTATAGTCCATTCACTATCTAATATTGATATTCTATATTCTTTTTCCTGTATAGCTCAAATTGTAAATACAAGGCCAGATTAGACGCATATTTCATGTGTCAGGTTCTTTTTTAAACCTTAAAAAAGTAGGGGCGAGTGTGACTCAGAAGGTAGAGTGGGCCGTCAGCTGATCACAGGGTTGGCGGTTCACCAACTTCATCCTGTTCACATGTTTAAGTGTCTTTGGGCAAGACACTGAAGCCCACGTTGGTCCAGTCAGTGCATTCCTAAATTGTTTTTCCAAGCCCAGATAAATGGGGAGGGTTGCATCAGGAGGAGCATCCGGCATAAAAAAGCCCATCCTAAATTATAGCTGAGTTGGGCAGGGCACATTTTGCCTGGAAGCTGTAGTGACGCCTAACAGGAGAAACTGAAAGAAGAAGAGATGGGCGTTAATTTACCAGACTTTTGATAGAAAGCGATGGCTGTATTTATTTACCGGTTGTGCCAGAGAATATCCAATTTTAGCAGTTTAATCAAATCAAATAGCATCTGTGAAAGATCAAGCCAGATGGCACCTGATTGCTGTGTCATTATCTGTCATTAATTAGGTGGTTTTCATTTGCAGTTATTAAATGATCAAATTAGAACATACCACGAGAACTAATTACCAATCAGATCTTTATTGTGGACAAAATGGGGGAAATGAAAACTGAGATGGAAGAAACTTTCGCTGCTTTTCACTATTTCATACAAGCTTAAGAATGAGCCATCCGCCAGATGGAATATGAAAATAAAACTTGATCACAGAAACTCTCAAGACATTTTTTTCTGTACTATGAAAGATAGAAGAGTGGCTAAAATGGACAATCCCCTTTGAAGTGTAAGGCACCTCCATTTAAGGTTCCTTACTCTTCAAAGGGGACTCTCCAGTTGCACTTTTTTTTTCAATCACATTAGACCCAGTCAACAAACAACCTCTCTTTCCTCCTACGCCCTCAGTCACTTCAAAGTCATCTGTTGTACTTGGAAAACACAAGTATACAGCACTCAGATCTAATGGATATGGCAATCTCAAGTATGCATCCCTAGCTTTCAAGTACTTAAAAGTAGCCAGTTTGGTGGTTAGGGTTGCCAGGTGTTACATAAATCCAAGCTTACATAACTACACAGACACACAAACAGTGGAAGGAAACTGAAGCAGTGGAACATATTGTAAAGCTGTTGGGGTCTCTGAGTAATGAGAACCATCTGGGCATTATTCTGCGAGTACGCTGAACCATATCAATCAGACACCAGTTTTGCCTCTAGTGCATAGACCCGTCCGTTCATGCAGAGAATGGATGGTGGGCGGTGAGACCTGTAGATTGAAGGGAACGCAAATTACAAAGCATTCCTCCCTTTCTTCTCAGAGCTGAAAAGTGAGATAAATAGAAAAGTAATATGCATGAAGAAAAGACAGAGATGACTTTTTGACATGAGGTAATCAACACCCCATTCATTCGAGACCTGGAAGGGGTTGCATTCCCGAGAGATAGCATGTTATGTAACAAGCATGGTAGATGAAGCTTTATCAATCCATATATGATTCAAAAGGGCTTGATTTAAGTCTGTTAGCTTACAGTCCACCATCACAAACTTGGTACTGTTATCAATATATGGTAAGACACTCTCCATTTGTTAGCTTGCTTTCATATGTTTGGATGCAATTACACAGCAAGAGGAATGAGATATTGATTCTTCTGTATTACTCAGAATGGTTCAATAAGATATGCACATTTTATAGATGGGATCCAGGAAATACCAATACCCGCTCCATATGAGGGTAAGGTAGGGATGCACAGCCAGTTTTGAGGCAATAGGCGCAACAACAGTGGACAGTCTCAATATTGCCACTTTATTTGGCCTTTAGATATATAAAAAATGTTTTTTTCTTTGATGATGTGAGTAAGAGCCCTACTGGAGTAGGTGATCACTGAGCCCATGCAAACAGATGCCAGTGCAGCTTCCCATTCAACTTTTGAACTATGACTTTGGTGTTTTACCTGTTGTTGGTAAAACATGTTGGACCTAACTACCTACCTACCTCTATCGCCCAGATAGACCAGTTCATTATTTCATAAAACCCTGCCTTTGTACTTACTACCCTCCATACACCATCCCCTCTGCATGTTTACTTCAACAGCAATCAATATTTGCAAAACAAAAGGTCAATCGTACCCTCTCTCAAACACTTATTGGACATCGGTTAGTCGTTTTAAAAGTTAATTGAACAGCGATCACTCAATGCCCCAATCTTAAAAAAAGACTTGAAAATGGGAGGCTGTCAGTTTAACACTCTTAAACATTGAAAAATCAACAGTTATCAAGCTATTGTTGTTATAATACATTTGCTGCAATTAGTTGAAAAGGTGAGCCCATTTTGGGCATCAACTTTGTGGTGAAAAATTATTTAACTGCTGGAGATGTGCACAGTTAGCTTAATACACTAAATGCCCTCATCATACAATGCGTCTATGAGTTGTTTAGAGTATCCTGTTTTTAATTTATAATAATGTTCCTCCATTTACAATTCATTGTTATGATCATTAATAGTCTGTATTACATAACTGTAAACACTTACCACATAAATTGGTGAGAAACATTTAATTGTATGGGCTGAAATATGTGCCACCAGAAACTGAATTTGAATCACATAATTTGAATTTGTATTGTTCAGTTTGAATCATTGCATTGAAAAACTGAATTGTAATTTGAAATTGAATTTATTAGTTTGGAAGTGTACATTCAGTTCTCAAAATTCAATTTCAATTTTCTGTGACAAACATCTGGGTACTTGAGGCAGAGCAATCGAGCGCAGATACACAGGGACGCCTCTTCGGCCAATCAGCACCTACGTGTGTGTCAGTTGCCGGTGTCTGGGGCAGTGCCCTGCCAGGCAACTGCTGCTGTTATGGGCATTTGTTTTTAGTTTTTCTTTTATAAAACAGTCGTCAGAGTTGTATTTGACTCGCTGGCATTTCCATTACGTGATTTCTGCATTAGTTTGCAAGGTTTTCTTAATTAATCTCTTAACCGCTGCCGCTGCGTGGCGCAGCTGCCACTGACATGCCGCGGCAACTACTGCTGCTTTGATCGTCAACTACCCGGATGTTTGTCACAGAAAATTGAAATTGAATTGTGAGAAATGAATTTGAATTTTGAGAACTGAATGTTCAGTGCCAAACTAATAAATTCAATTTCAAATTACAATTCAGATTCAGTTTTTCAATGCAATGATTCAAATTGAACAATACAAATTCAAATTATGTGATTCAAATTCAAATATAAATGATTCAAATTCAGTTTCTGGTGGCACATATTTCAGCCCATATATTTGCTCCAACACGACTTATGTTTATGTTTATGTTGAAATGACAAATCTCTCTAACCACCACAGTAATAATGACAGAAACAAAGGAGGAGGTCAGGTGATGCTACTATGTCCACATAGAGAAGACACTAGGGTGCATCGATGGGTCAACAAAACCTTAACAAAAGACCTTAACACAGGAGATTGTTGTTTTTGTCTGTGAGTTAATGACCATGATGGTTGCATAACCTTAATCACATGTTTATTATAGCAACCATGATGATGAAGGTGCCCGACCCTTAACAAAGTCGTAGTTCCAGCTGAAACAATAATGTTTCCATAGCCTTGGCCTCTGAAGTACCCAAATGTTTCCTCGTGATGTTGTGATCTTTCCCAAAACCTAACCGAGTTGTTTTTGTGCCTAACTCTATCCAAACCTTAACTCACACTACTCTGTGTCATAAGAGGACATAGATAAACTATAAACTATAAAAAACTAAACTATATATCTATTGTATCTTTGGTCTTACTATTTTGCATAACAAACTCCAATCAGATCCAACAGAGGAAGCAAATACAAATTTTTCAGAGTGTGCACCGTATGAGCTCAATGCAGTATTTACAGACAAAAAAAATCTCTGCACAGAATAATAATGCATCCAATGCGGTTTTATAAAAAAAAATCCCTTTTTATTTTAACGATTTCCTCGTTATGAAATTCTTAAAATTACATCTACTCTCCTTTCACTCACTGAAAAATTCAGAATCCATCTATGAATATGCAAATATATTTCACTACAAAACTTTCACTACAGGACACAAGATGTTTCAGTCTTCATTTGCATGTTAGTCATGCTTTTACATTCACATCTTATACACACTTTCCACTTTCAGCAAATAAATGTAAAAACAGTCTCAAGTGTCAATTGAGTTGAGGTGGACAAATTAAAGTACCAGTATGTTTTACGTGGAACACTATTTACTGAAGTTTAAGTTAAGTTATACAAGCCGTTTTTTTATTTTTTTCATCATCTCGTTAGTCCATTCAGTAATACTACATAATGCAGGATAAATGACTTCAGTCAGCTGTGAGAGAGGAACATCACGCGTCCTTTTAAATGACTCTACTTAGCATTTCCAAAGTACCTGTAACAAACCTCATACCACACATCACATCCTGTTACACTGGGAACTGGAAAGCTAATTGGTCTGATTGAACATGAATGTGACCAAAAGCTTTGTCAGCTTTGAGATTCAGATGTCACTTTACAAAAGGAGTCATGACTCAACCTCCAGAAGGTGCTTGTAATATTTTGGTCATTCAGCGTATTTAGAAGGAAACGCGTGGCTAATTCTGTAGTATGATGACTCACTGCTTTTTGAATGGTATTTACATGTATTCTAACTTCTTTAGGGCATTTTGAGATTTTAAAATACAGCAGGAAGTAAACTCTGATGTGGTATGGGAACATGTAATAAACAACTTCCAAATGCTAGAAGCAGACCTGTGAGCATGGCAGGAAAGCGTGGGAGTTACAAAAGACATTAAAGATACCTCTGTTCCATTTACAGCAGTTCAACAACACAGATGTTTCTAATGATAAAGTTCCATTTCATTTATTGCAACAGAGCCTTTCCAGTGAGCCAACATGCAACACAGCAGCACCCTGACTCTGTTTGAGCTGAATGTCTGACTGATGTCTGGTTCACTTATTGAATCATTTTCTGTTAGCATGAAAGATTCATTTTTCTTTGCCTATTTTTGCTTTGTGACTTTGATTTGTTTGTTTTTTGAACTCCAACTGTAAAAACAGTATGCTATGACAATATGATTGATATGTCAGACACAGACCTGATATGGACTGGCTGCACAACAGGCAACATAACACAAGTAGACTTAATTACAGTAACGACAGCTCACTTCCATCAAGTCTCCCAATAACAGTGACAGTCCAAACCAGTCCATTGCCGCACATAAATGGAATCATAAATCATTATTGATTATTATTGAGTACACCTGTGCTTTTCCAGCGAGTAAGTAAAGTGTCCTACATGAGACATACCTATTGAATTGGTTGTTACAAGCACGGCTGGATTATCAATAAAACGGGCATCTGTCCCAAGACCTAATAGCCCGAAATTCATTGTGTGCATAAGTTGGTTTGTATCAGTTTGATTAATTGCAAATTTGCTTGGGAATATGCACCTCTAAAGCTCAATATCTTTAAAAATGAAACAGGCTTTATAGCAGATGTGGCATTGATTATGTAAATCAATGCCAATCTCACATTTTTTTTTTTAATTTTAGAAACTTTATTAATTATGTTGAACGTGAAATTACTTCTCCGCATGTGACCCATCCAGGCTGGCACCTGTTGGAACACACACACGCACAGGTCACACACTCAAATGCCAGATTCACTGGAGCGGTGGGCATCAACTCACAGCGCCCGGGGAGCAGATGTTGGGGGATACGGTGCCTAGCTCAAGGGCACCTCGGCCGTGGCAATCTTTTTTGAGCAGCGAGAGCGGGGATCGAACCACCAACCTTGGGGTTATTGGACGACCCACTCTACCACTGAGCGCCCAAGTGCAACAAACAAGTGTAACAAACAAGCAAGGCAAGCTGTTTCCAACACAAAATCAACCAACAAGAAACTCAACAAACAAAAAAAATCCATCACCATCACAGGCAGTTACATAAAATCAAATATTTAGTCTATATTAGTCAAGCAAATTAAAATAAGAGAAGAAAATATAAAAGCTGTTTGTATTTTACTTACTACAGTACAACTCAATGACTACGTAGTATTAACACTTCACTGTTTGATTAAAAGTTTTTGTTTTTCTATTTCCCATCTTGATCAAATTAATGAAAACAGAGGATCAATGGAGCCACACAGCTTATCTGTGCCCCCAGACCCTTTAGTGGGTTAATCCTGCAGTAGAATCATTTAAATGTATGAACTCTTTTAAATATGAGTATTCACAGGCACGACCTTTTACTCTTGTTATACACCAACATCATACAATCGTAATTCTACTGCATATTGCAAATCTGCTAAATTCACTTGGATTTTGTGAAAAGCATTATGTTAATGAGAGCTCAGTTGTGAGGTGAGGATTATAACTGTGTGTGGTCTCCAAGGGCAACCAAGGCTAAGAGTGCATGCAGTTACACGAAATAATCGCTTTACAACACACACACACACACACACACACACACACACACACACACTAACTAAACTAAACAAACATGTCTGGCTGCTATCTGTGAGCTGTATGAATGCACCAGCTAGATGTGAAATGTCCTTGTACAAAGCCTGAAAGGTTAAATGTACAATGTAGAGGAACACATGAGCCTCACAATGTCTGTTATCTGCAGCATCTTGGCGACTTGTGTGCTGTAGGGACAGTCTCATCCTTTTATTCTAGCTAGAAGAACATGAACTGTCACATATGGGTGCTAGGCCTTGGGCATTGAATGACATAGGTGCCATATGACATCCTTATTTCTATCTACATTGGATGAATCAAACATTATGCAAAAGGAGTGCAATAAAACTCTTATAGCAAGATCAAATGAGGACACATTCCACCAACTTTCAAGCTGAATCTGTCAAAAAAAGTGGATCTTAGCTGCCACAGCGGGATGTAAGACTTAATAAACAGCATTCTGCATCTCAGCTTTAGCTGTAATATTTTGGTATCTTATTATAGCACTCAAAAGACTTCACACTCTGTCTGTTGTGAGGCTTTCCACAGGCTGTATCTTGAGATGAACAGGTTCATCTTTGATTCACATAACAGTCCTTGTTTCTGGTCTCCAGCTGCTGTGAATAAGCGGGGCATCAGCCTTGGCACATAGCTTCAGAATTTATATTGACGTTTATTCATATTCATACCTTTTAACACCTCTATTTCTCCTGCTGTAACCTTTAAGACATCGCATGCTCTCAGCAGCTGAGATGCAGCTCAATTTTCCTGCTGGGTTATTCATGTATTGATCTCTATGAAGCAACAGCTGTTATATAAAGCGGGCTTTCAGTAGTCTGAAATCACTGAATGTACACAGAAACGGAGGAGTGAAAAGATTCTGATGAGAATATTAAGTGTTAAAATTAAGTTCACGTTGGCAGCAGTGGAAATGTTTGAGTCACCGATGCTCTCTGATCTGTGAGACTATGTTCATGGTGCAGAGGAGGGATGAAGTGTTTAATGTAACCTCCTCTGTTACCTATATTTACAGACTACACACAGAGACTATAGCACATTCCAGTGATGGAAGAAGTATGTACTCAAATGTATTTCATGTACTTTAAGTAAAAATACTAATACCACACTGTAAAAATACTCCAATACATGTTAAAGTCATAAAGTGAAAATCTTACTTAAGTAAAATGAAGTATAATCAGAATAAAGTACTAAAAATACAGTTATGAAAAGAAAAATGCAAAAAATGCAGAAAATTGCCCACTGTGACATACTATTTGTTGCATGCATTTTGTATAGTATGTGTGTGTGATGAGAATATGAATGATCTAAAGATCATTAGAAGAGAGTAGCCGCAGCAAAGAAAACACATAAGTCTACAGAAACTGTCACAACTACCACCAACAACACTGCTCCTTGTGTACATCGGCTCTTGGGACAATTAATCCCAAGATGACTCCCATTTACCGTAATGTTAGGTAACAGGCTATAAGTGCCTCACATAAATCTTCCGCTTTTATCTTGTCTTTCCATTCCTCCATCCATCTGTTTTCTCTCCTTCTCCATCCCATTTATCCATCCTGTCTCGCTGTTTGTTGGTCAGTTTCTTATCTTGTCTCTTTTGATCTGTCTACCTCCCCCACCCCTCTGCTCATGTGTATGATATAACCATCTGTGGCCGCTCACCTGACCAATAACCACCAGGCTGTCAGGGTGATAATGTAAACCTCTCTGAGAGAAGATAACAGCCCACTGGGATAATTGACCAGACACACACACACACACACACACAGATGAAGCCAGGGGCACACAGCGAGACACCTCTCAGTTACCATGGGAACTTGACCTGAAGCCCCAGTATACACTCACACACACACACACACACACACACACACACACACACACACATCTCTGTGAACACCCCCCACTGTGTACTTTGCCCAGATGAGGTGCTTGCAGGAGAAACAAATTTCAAACATCGAGAGATGATGTAACAAAGGAGCAGGGCCACTTGCAGAAACATGGCCATGTTTTTTGAGGTAACAGTTAAAAGTCCTGATGGTCAATCACAGCCCCAAAATTGCCCAAAACAAGTGATTCAAACATTTGACGTTTTGACTGTGAGAACTGTAGTTTCAACTATGTTTAACAAATTTGTGAGTTTTAGGATAAATTAGTGTTGTAGGATGCTTTAAGATAACACAAGTGTAACCCTCATTATGCAGCAAACTATTTGTTGCACAGTAAAAATGGTTCACTGAGTTCACTCATGAGTAATTTGGGTATTTTGAACCCTGCAGCCTCAAAATGAAAAGCAGTTTGAGATCATAATTTAATCCAGAGGATTAAATGTGACACTTGTTCCCTCTGGTGGTAAGAAAGACACACTACAAGTACACAGAGAGAAACTCTGGTGCATTTTGATGGTTTAGTCACTGAAAACCAGGATGCTCACAAGATTGGAAAATACTCTTTTAGTAGCCAAAGTACTGTACAGGTAACCAAACAATCTCATCTCAAAGTCTATTCAGCAGTTGTTGTTGTTTCATAACACTTTTTTCTTCATCAAGGACTTCTTGTCCATGTTAAGCCAACAAAATATCAGAAAGAAAATTAAATTTGATCTATCTGAAATAAAAAGCTTTAAGTCAATCCCTGACTTCAATTTTGTTTGAGGTTTGAGATTTGCTCTCTAAAATGCATGAGTTATCAGGAATGGTAATCCTATAGATACTTTTTTAAAGTAGGCCAGCTCCTGATTTATTGTACCTGTAGTACCCACAATTCAATCTTTTATTTCAAGTTCTAAAGACTGATGTTTTAGCATACTTCTTTACAATGTCATTTATATTTGTTCATTTGGCAGACGCCTTTGTCCATATTGACATTCAAGTCACGGAAGCTCAAGGCCTTCATCACATCATGACATGAGTAAACACAACTCATTTGATTTATACTTGTTCTTTATTTCCCTTTTAAGGCCCCATTGTAAAAGCTTACAGTAGGTTATTATTATTTATTTTTCAAATGTCCAGCTAAATGTTTTAAAAATCCCAAATATAATCAAAATAATAATAATAAAAAACAACTTAAAACAATCAAAACGGCTTACAGTAAACTCTGTTGTGCATCCAGCAGGAAAGATACAATACAATAGTAAAACAAATCAACAACATGCCTGCAAGAAGCGTTCACATTAGTCATAATGTAATAGATTGTTCTGAATCAGTACAAAATACAGCATTTTCTTTAATATTTCAGTCATCATCACTAAATATGCATCCCATTTTTTCACTACATAATATACATCTATATATCTATATATAGATATATATTTTACAAAAAACCTTGTTGATTAACGTTAAAGAGAACAACTCAAATGTTCAAGTGAATTATCAGTGAATCTGGACTTCTGGATTTCTACAGAAAAATATTTTTCTATTTTTAAATGTTATTTTTACACTTAGTGCAACACAAACCATTCACCTCCAATGTACCCAGGGTTATCAGAAATCTCAGAGGGTGTGTAGTCAAAGCTGTCTACAAGACCACATACCTTTTTTTTTTCATTTTCATTTAAAGTAAAACCCTTTAAATGCTCCATGTGTGCAGTCAACTGCTTCTGAAAGAGTTGTACAGCAGCCACACGTCTTACAGATCACAATTAGTCCATCAGAGGGCAGCATCCACCCACAAACCACAGGCAGTTGTTGCATGACAGGGTTTCTGTATCCAATTGTTTGATATTTTGCAAAGAAACACTTCTTTGTTTCTGAAGGGGATTTCACGTGTCTTTTGAAGTCCATTCATTCTGTTCAAGACGGACATATTTTCTTTTCATAGTTCTCATGCATTCACACAGCAGTCACACAAACAACCATCCAATAGACAGACACATAGTGGACACATGTCAGACATTTTCATCTCACTGGCTCAGAAATAAATACTCCTGAACTGAATTTAACCAGTGGCCAAAATGACTCCTTAAACATTTCCAGTTATATGAGAGTGTGTTTCTGTATGTGTGTTGTATCTGTGTGTGTATTTGTTTTTTTCTGACAGAGTGTATTAAACCAATATGCCCTGCCCTCATCGGTCTGTAATTTCACCTCACTTTCATTTTAAAAGAAAACACAGAAATATCAATATCTCATTGTTCCTAATCAGTATTATCGTAGCTGCACTCTGATATCTTATCACACTCCATGACGGGGATTTACTGGAAAATTCATTATTTCATTGTGACAGCAAGTATGATTGAAATACACAAAAATGTCCACACATGTCCCAGTGATCCAACTCCATTACTGACCAGATCTGTGTGCGGCATAGGTGAAACCTGAATCAAAGTGCTCCCAATGTATCTACCAGATTTAGTGCTCATCAAGGAACAGTTGTAGGGCTTATCTGAATGTTTCATCAGCATTTCACTACGGACAGTCAGCCAACCCTCATTGTCCACTTGTTTAGTTGTGTTGTGTTTAGCCAAGTCTGAGAGAGATTGTGGGAGCCATGAAACCAGTGCACATCCCCGTCTGGGTAGACATGGTGGAAGGTGCACGTGTGTTTGTCACCAGAAGAAGAGTCCTCAACGTTCCCACAACACTCTGTGGAGAAGACCATAAAGAGTTTAGAAGTTAACTTCAGGAATGCACTTCATGTAGAAAATATTAGGAACACTTAATACCATCATACCTCACTGATTTCCATGATCAAATCTATACCAACCACAACGGAGCATTGGTGGAAACCAACAAAGCACATTTACTTAAATGCTGTCTTACTCACTACATTGTTAGAGGAACAAATTGTATTTTTCTGGTCCTGTACACTGATTTGAAAAGTTACTAGTTACTTTGTATGCTGAGATTTTACAAACAAATTGCATGGTGAGTTTATATGATGCTTATTTTCATAGATCACACTACTACCCGACAGTATAGAAAGTAGTTCACATTGGCTGCTACATTTTAATTAGGTAATAATTAATAAGATAAGTTGTAACTAATGTCGGTGTTATACATGATGACTTGTTTTGTCTTCATAGCTACAGAATAGGGCTGGGCAATATATCGATATTTTAATCAATATCGATATATTTTCAAACGCAATATAGCACGAGACCATATCGTTTATATCGATAAAGTTTATTTCGCGTTAAAATGACTAGACATTTCTTCCCTAAAGTCCCTATTTCTCCTCTCCCTCTGTCCAGGTCTCCTGCTGCTTGTTCTCGTTCTCGAGTCTCCAATAACTCCAGAAAAAGTCGCTTTTTGGGGAAAAACAAATCGCTACAGGGTCTGAAAAATCGCTAAATATAGTGACAAAGTCGCTAAGTTGTCAACACTGGACCACTGATTAGTGTGTAAACAACCGAAGGTGGTGCACAGGTCTTGACCTGTGTCAAGACCTGTACCGGCGGGCCATTAATAATAAATAAAATAAATAAAAATAAATAAATAAATAAATAAAATCTGTCAGGGTGCCACGGAAAAAATATCGATATATATCGAGAATCGCCATTCAGCTAAAAAATATCGCGATATGACTTTTGGTCCATATCGCCCAGCCCTACTACAGAACTATTTAATTCATAGAGTGAGATCATTTAATTGGCGAGTTCAACCACTTACTTGCTGCAAAAAAGCTGCAGACCAAAATCATTTAACACCAACTGCTTATTAGAAAGTAAGCCACTAGGTGTAAGTAAGTAATAAACGGTTCTTCAGCCACATTAATCCATGGTAGTGAGTACATCATTTTAAAAAGGGCTCATAGATTTCTCATTTTGTAATACACAGTTAGCGTGCAACGACATAAGGAAGTAAGTTTTGTTATTAATTCTGGTTCAGCCGATCTGCTGTAAAGGCAAAGCAAATGTCAGACTGTTAGATAATTAACTTTTTATAACCAGAAAACCTCAAAGGTTGTTTTTATATGTTCTTTTTTATGATTGGATTTGTGATCTATTAACCAATGATAAAGCCTTTGGTTATAGTTAACTAGAAAGCTGTTGTTAGGTTAAAAGTGGTTCTTACACCATTACCTTCATCAATGCATTGGGAATAATATTCCAGGGTTTTATGTATGTGGAAATGTAACACCGTGGCCATTCACTTTTGATATCAGAGCATTAAGCTGTAAATAATGTACTTCTTCATATGTATATGGAGTAATTTTACACAGTCCTAGTGCTACTTTTACAGTAGCAGAGTTGCAGAGTTTGGGACCACTAGCAGCACTACAGAGCACATATTTATGTGTCAGTCCCAGTTTTGTTTGCCTTCTGCTGCTTTAAAGTATTTAAAACAATTAATTTTTTGTTAGACCTCGAGGGTGCACACAATACGTTCTGGTGAGTAACACTGAATGTAAACATAACTGTTACTAGAAAACTCCACAGGGCACCTTCAAGTAAAGAATCTGAATACTTAATGCCACCAATGCAAATGAAGAAAAATAGCGAATGAGAAGCAGGTTAGTCTTTTTGTAATGTGTACATTCATGACAGCAGTCATAAAAAAAAACAAAAAGTGCACTCTGACCTTGTAAATCCACCCATGTAGCAGCATTCGACATTCCCCTGTTAGAACGTAGCTTGCAAGTGTACTTTCCGCACTCCAGTGGCACAATTTTTTCAAAGATGAGGGACAATTGTCCATGTTTATATTCACAATGGAAAGGGCTTGGAGTGCTTTCGTTGTGTGGGGTTATATTTCCGTCACTGGTCACAAAGCACAGAAGTGATGTGCCATACCACCACTGCATGCAAATGATTGATAATCCATTTAGAGATGAGGACACGTTGCAGTCCAGGGTAACCTGTTTGCCACACTCTGCAGTAATATTGGGACTCACACTTGGTGTCACCAACTCTGTTGACAAAGATAGCGATATTATAATGAGATATGATTATTCCACTGTGATCATCCTATAAACTTTTAAACTTTCTCTTCTGCACAGCACAAATAATTTTAAAGTTTCCTTCTGTGATATATTTGTGACAAACATTTCCTTCAAAAAATATTTACAATGAACACTTGAGTTTAAACTAGTTAATAATAATTTCACATACCTTGTGTCGTAAGAGCGAGTGCAGTTAGAACCAAAAGAAGATTAAGCATGGCTGTGAACCTCCTTGTCAGTGGATTTGCGTTTCACTGTAACAAAGAGAACAATCAAATTAAAACAGATCTCAATATCTATACACACACTAACGTCTAACTAACGTTAATGATTACTTATTAAGAGGAAAGTCCCTAGAAGTTTAGCACTGAGGTGGGTGTGTGCTTTCAACAGACTGTGAGTAAGAGAGGGAGGGAGGGCTCTATTCATTAAATTGTCACAAGCAGACACTTTCAGACTTCCAAGCAGATTTTCCCAGTGAGATCATTATTATCATAAGAAAGTATATCAAATTCCATGGCAACAACCACAGGGAAAACCCTTTTATATACCAGGTTCCAATGGTCACTCTAAATCATTTAAGGAAGCATTGTTAATTTCGTTGGAAGTAGTCATGGGAGAGTAATAGATATAAAAACATACAGATATATATTGCAGGTACTCGGCAGGTAAACAAAGCGCACGCACTGAAGTAGATCCTGAAAGTCTTCGTGGAAAATGGTGAATTATTGCCGTGTTTTTGGCTGTACCAATCGGTCAGACCGTGAAAAACATTTGGAGTTTTATAGACTGCCAAAAGTTATAACAAATCAGGGAGAACAATGCCAAAAGTTATCAGAGGAAATGAAAAATTAAATAAATTAAATATAATTTTAACCAACATTAAAACAAAGTGCCCAAAGCTACCTCAGTTTCTGCCAAAAAGGGGAACGAAACCTCGTAAGTAAAAAAACAAAAAACAAAAAACAAAACTTTATTTTTTAGTGGACTGCTGTGAAGTTATGCACTTCAGGCACTTTGTTTTAATGTTGGTTAAAATTATATTTAATTTATTTAGAAATGTGTACATTTTTTTGAAAATGTGACATATCCTTTAAATATTTTTAGCATCTGATTTCAAGTTGGTGAGATTTTGTAATGCTATACTGACAAAAAAAAATGTGATTTGAATCATCATTGAATCAGCTTTGATTCATTTTCTATGGGAGTTGAATTTTGGAAAATTATCTACTCCAAATGTGATGGAAAAGGTGTAATTTTGCCTGGAAATCTTGCTAAATGCAGCATTAACACCCATAAACAGAGCGCTTACTTATATGTTTGTCAAAGGCTCATGTAGGCTGGCCCGCCCGTGCACAGTCCAGAAACATGTGCTCGGCTGCCAGGCCAAATGTAAAGGTGTACTGTATGGGCTCACCTGTTTGCCTCGTGGCTGGCTTTGCTTGGTCAGACGCGGTTCAACGAGCTTCTAATACAAAACCTTTGGAATAAAAACGTCAGTGGCAAAACGGAAAACTTGACGATCCTTTCTCTCCGTCGCAGCACTCAGAAACCAGGTCCACACCTTTTCTAAAGCCCACCTCTTGCACCAGCTTTTCAACGTAACCGCTTCAATCTTCATGAATAGGTAAGCCAGCGCCCCAAGCCTGACAGACATACAGGGAAGCCAATCTGGAAATAGCGTGATAGTGCGCAACGAACAAACATGTACTAAACATGTATTAATCCTCAATTTGTTTAATTTAACAATATCAATTTATATTAATTTATCGTATTTATTGTACTTTTTCTTCTTCTCTCATATCACATTTCCCTTGGTTTAACCCTAGGCGTGTCTTAATTAGACCAGTCTCACTCATCACAATCATCAGGGCCCTTTCTAGCTGTTTGGGGACCCTATGCAAGATGCTTTACATTTACATACATTTTAAGAAGAAAACAGGCTCAAGTACATTAATAAATGCGACAGATGCGGCATGTTCCATCATTAATCCTGTCATACCTGTCCGTCACTGATTTTGACTTGATTACCCCACAAACACAAGTCACAGCTTCCCTATCATAGCAGCTTAGTTTTGTTTATAACCTATAAAAAAGCTTAGATGCTTTTTTAAGCATATAAGTGCTTCACACAACAAATGAGGGGGTTTGCCTGGCTACAAATGAAGACAGGTATTTTTAATTCCCAAAATATATTGAGGCTGAACTTGCAACTTGGGGGTCCCCTGGTTGCGGCGGGGCCCTGTGCATCCGCATAGTCCACATATAGCAAGGAAACACTGCGGTCAAGCCAACCGACACATCGTGAACGACAGTCAAGCCAGCCGACTGAATTTTTTGCTGTACGTGATAATAGTAGCTTTACGGTAACAGTGACTCAGAACTGGTTTCAAAATAAGAGCATTTGTCGGGTACATAGCGAAAGACTGTCAACGAAAGCAAATACTGTCAAAGGAAATGTACGGACGTTGTGATATGTAATTTCAAAATAAAAGCTCAAATAATTGACAGTTGTAACCATAAGCCAATATATATTTTTTATTGGAACTTCTAACAAGGCCATGTTTCCACACACTAATTTCACTTCAGGGTAAAAGTAGTACACCGCCTCATATTGCCACTCAGGAAGTTTCAAGTCATTCCAGTGTATAGTTTCAAATTAAAAGCCCGTCAAATTCTGAAATATGAAACATATTGCATATGATTTTGGATTCAAAATAAAAAGCAAACGCTCTGTTATCAAATAATAATTCCACTTCAGGGTTGTAATACACGACCCCCTAGTGTGACGTAGTAAGTATCAAGACATTCTGATGTGTAGTTTCAAAATAAAAGCCCGTCAAAGTCTCAAATATGAGACATATTGCATATGATTTTGGATTCAAATTAAAAAGGAAACGCCCTGTTATCAAATAATAATTCCACTTCAGGGTTGTAGTACACGACCCCCTAGTGTGACGTAGTAAGTTTCAAGACATTCTGATGTATAGTTTCAAAATAAAAGCCCGTCAAAGTCTGAAATATGATACATATTACATGTGATTTTGGATTCAATTTAAAAGGAAACGCCCTGTTATCAAATAATAATTCCACTTCAGGGTTATAGTACATGACCTGGTAGTGTGACCCAGTAAGTATCAAGGCATTCTGATGTGTAGTTTCAAAATAAAAGCCCGTCAAAGTCTCAAATATGAGACATATTACATGTGATTTTGGATTCAAATTAAAAAGGAAACGCCCTGTTATCAAAGAATAATTCCACTTCAGGGTTGCAGTACACGACCCCCTGGTGTTACCCAGTAAGTATCAAGACATTCTGATGTGTAGTTTCAAATTAAAAGCCCGTCAAAGTCTGAAATATGATACATATTACACGTGATTTTGGATTCAATTTAAAAGGAAACGCCCTGTTATCAAAGAATAATTCTACTTCAGAGTTATAGTACATGACCTGGTAGTGTGACCCAGTAAGTATCAAGGCATTCTGATGTATAGTTTCAGAATAAAAGCCCATCAAAGTGTCAAATACGAGACATATTACATATGATTTTGGATTCAATTTAAAAGGAAACGCCCTGTTATCAAAGAATAATTCCACTTCAGGGTTATAGTACATGACCTGGTAGTGTGACCCAGTAAGTATCAAGGCATTCTGATGTATAGTTTCAGAATAAAAGCCTAACCCTAACCCTAAACAACGCTATGACCACCTAAATTCCCTACATTCCTTCAAACAATTGTCCTAAATGGCCTCTTATTCCTGACAAGATGATAAAGATATTGTCTTTGCTTATTTCATTTTACAGATAATGTGTGACACATGCCAAAGGTGGTACCATGAGCTGTGTCTGGGGATGGGTAAGGAACAACTCCTACAAGCAAGGAAAAGCAAGAGGGATTGTGTCCTTTGTAATTAGGAGCAAATTTTATTTTCTGGACATTGAAAATTTTTATTTATTATATTTATTTTTTACGTATTTATTACTTACTCCAATATGGTTGCAGCTGTTTTAATTGTATTTAATTTTAAAAATATAAAGCTCATATTGTTCTAAAGTTAAATGTTTGTTGTGAATGTACAAAATAATAAAAATACATTTGTAAAATAAATACATGTTGGGTATTTAACAGACACATGTATGTATGAGAGTATGTGTGACAGTATGTATAAGAGTATGACATTTTTTTTTACAGAGTTAATTAAATACAATACTGGGTCACACTACGGGGTCGTGTACTATTACCCTGAAGTGGAATTATTCTTTGATAACAGGGCGTTTCCTTTTAAATTGAATCCAAAATCATAATATGTAATTTGTCTCATATTTGACACTTTGACGGGCTTTTATTCTGAAACAATACATCAGAATGCCTTGATACTTACTGGGTCACACAACCAGGTCATGTACTATAACCCTGAAGTGGAATTATTCTTTGATAACTGGGCGTTTCCTTTTAAGTTGAATCCAAAATCATATGTAATATGTCTCATATTTGACACTTTGATGGGCTTTTATTCTAAAACTATACATCAGAATGCCTTGATACTTACTGGGTCACGGTACGGGGTCGTGTACTATAACTCTGAAGTAGGATTATTCTTTGATAACAGGGCGTTTCCTTTTAAGTTGAATCCAAAATCATATGTAATATGTCTCATATTTGACACTTTGATGGGCTTTTATTTTGAAACTACACATCAGAATGTCTTGATACTTACTGGGTACCACCAGGGGGTCGTGTACTGCAACCCTGAAGTGGAATTATTATTTGATAACAGGGCGTTTCCTTTTAAATTGAATCCAAAATCATATGCAATATGTATTATATTTCAGACTTTGACGGGCTTTTAATTTGAAACTACACATCAGAATGTCTTGATACTTACTGGGTAACACCACGGGGTCGTGTACTACAACCCTGAAGTGGAATTATTCTTTGATAACAGGGCGTTTCCTTTTAAATTGAATCCAAAATCACATGTAATATGTCTCATATTTGAGACTTTGACGGGCTTTTATTTTGAAACTACACATCAGAATGTCTTGATACTTACTGGGTACCACCACGGGGTAGTGTACTGCAACCCTGAAGTGGAATTATTATTTGATAACAGGGCGTTTCCTTTTAAATTGAATCCAAAATCACATGTAATATGTATCATATTTCAGACTTTGACAGGCTTTTATTTTGAAACTATACATCAGAATGTCTTGATACTTACTACGTCACACTAGGGGGTCATGTACTACAACCCTGAAGTGGAATTATTATTTGATAACAGGGCGTTTCCTTTTAAATTTGAATCCAAAATCATATGCAATATGTATTATATTTCAGACTTTGACGGGCTTTTATTTTGAAACTACACATCAGAATGTCTTGATACTTACTACGTTACACTAGGGGGTCGTGTACTACAACCCTGAAGTGGAATTATTATTTGATAACAGGGCGTTTCCTTTTTAATTTGAATCCAAAATCATATGCAATATGTCTCATATTTGAGACTTTGACGGGCTTTTATTTTGAAACTACACATCAGAATGTCTTGATACTTACTACGTCACACTAGGGGGTCGTGTATTACAACCCTGAAGTGGAATTATTATTTGATAACAGAGCGTTTGCTTTTTATTTTGAATCCAAAATCATATGCAATATGTTTCATATTTCAGAATTTGACGGGCTTTTAATTTGAAACTATACACTGGAATGACTTGAAACTTCCTGAGTGGCAATATGAGGCGGTGTACTACTTTTACCCTGAAGTGAAATTAGTGTGTGGAAACATGGCCTTGTTAGAAGTTCCAATAAAAAATATATATTGGCTTATGGTTACAACTGTCAATTATTTGAGCTTTTATTTTGAAATTACATATCACAACGTCCGTACATTTCCTTTGACAGTATTTGCTTTCGTTGACAGTCTTTCGCTATGTACCCGACAAATGCTCTTATTTTGAAACCAGTTCTGAGTCACTGTTACCGTAAAGCTACTATTATCACGTACAGCAAAAAATTCAGTCGGCTGGCTTGACTGTCGTTCACGATGTGTCGGCTGGCTTGACCGCAGTCAAGAAACGGCTCTGACAATCATGATAGGATAAATACCTCTTATGAGCACCTCCTTAATTCCTGGACAAGGAATCAGCTACAACCACGGACGCAATTTGGGACATGTCCCCTGCACTTTTTCAAGAGGCCGTTTTGGTCCCCTGCAGATTTTACCGTCCAAAAACAATGTTACGCTATAGTAAACAGAGACCCGTCAAGCTCTAGGACCAAGCGGAAAACGGCCGCTCAAGCTGAAGCCTGTTTCTCTTAGTTTAGACCCGCCCACAAGCTCCTCGATTGGCTCTGCCGTTTCTTGTGTGATTGGCCGTCCCCGCTGTCACTCCATCAGGTTGTAAACAGCACCAGGACTTGCACACCGGTCTGCTAGTTGCCCAGGAGTCCCTACAACATTGTTCTTGTCTGCAATATGCTTAATTTCAAGGTTATACCGTTGTAGAACCAGACTCAAGCAACAAATCAGAGCCATGACACTTCTGGACACGGTTGGCCAAAAAGCCTTCTTGTTCGAGGGGTACTTTCACAGGAGCCGCTGCGGTTGCTTGCTCTGCTCTGATTGGTGGCCTTGGCTACCAAAGCCACACAAGCCTGACTGTGATTAACTTGATTGAACTCTCTGTATAATAACAATGACTGTCAATAATACAGTTTGAATGTCGGCCATTTTATCCTTCTCTCTCACAGACACAGACAGACAAAGAGACACTCACGTGCGCTCGCACACACACACACACACACACACACACACACAAGAGAAAAAGGCTTTCAAAATAAGAGCCCCTTCAAGATAAAAGACTTTGTAAAACTCTCTCCTTAACAGACACAAGCACGCACACACACTGACAGCTATTTAATGATGGGGCCAGAGTCAGGCACACTCAAAATTTCTTTAGAAATCTGGTGCCCTGGTACCAGAGAAGCGGTGGACTACTTCTTCTAAATTTGCAGTCACTCTACGGTCAATATCTACGGTCGGAAAGTGCGGAAATAACTCCAAGAACTTCAATAAGTTCCTCTGCTTTACTCGCTACATGCTCTGGGTCAGCAGGTCCTGCTTCCACATCCTCTGCTAAATTTAAAACGTCTCTCACCAACTCCCTAGAAAGTTCATGAAGATCCTCCATTTTCTCTAGCCAGGCACTCTACTTCAGACCAAAGCAATGGATCAGACTAGATTGGCGTTAGCCCCACCCACTGACTTTGATGGGCGAGTTTGACAGTTAGCCAGTTCATGAAGCACTGCAACACAGGACCATGAAATGGAAATGGAAATTAATTAAATAGTGAAATGATTATATATGTTGTTGTTTTTTATATAAAATGAATCTGCATTTTAATGAATTAATGACACATTTAAGTAATTATTTAATGGTGTATTTATTTATTTAATTTTGGCACTTTTAGTCCTCCATACCTGCATAGAGCAGTCAAAAGCATCAACTACAAGCAGGAAGGGCAGCCACAAATCTGGAGCCAGATAACATGGCTTATCTAGCTCCATGACCTAAGGGAGTGGTCCTTGACATTCAGACTCAACACTTTTCCTAAAGTGATTCATTAAAGGGGACTTTCATTTTTTTTAAAACAAAATTCAGTACACCTGCACAGTTAAACCTGTACAGACCAATGTAAGTAATAAAAACTGAAATCTCGCTCACATGTCCTGTTAGTGAAAGTACACTTCAAGAGATCCACCTTGGTTACATATGTGGCCTAATCAACCTGATCGATAGTCTTCAAGACGAGGAATAGGGAACACGGCTTTGGTCACATTGTCAGCCTTTCTGGAATCCACACAGTCTGTCTGCCTTTCTTTCTTAAGCTGTAAACACTCAATAACCTCAATCTGCAGGACATAATCAACTTCTTCCTGGACTATATTCTTTTTATGAGGAGGGTAACAATAAAGGTGCTGTTTTATAGAGATGGTATGACCATCAACATTGTGCACAATTCTGTTTGGCTGGTTCTCTGTACATGACATTAGGTAGATTATTCAAGCTTTCTGTAAACACAGCTCAGGCCTCTGTTATAAAAGATGGTGTAAAAATAATTCTGCGTTAATTTAGAACTGGAGGAAGGAGATCGGCGTCAGCTCAGAGTCCAAACAAGGTTTTTAATCTTGTACAAGAGGAGCATTCACAGAGCAACACGCAGGTCTGTTACAAAGTGAAGACTCAATGTTCTAAAACAAAAGCTTGGTATTTATCTGTCTCTGTGGGTGTGCCCTCACTCAGATAGTTATTAATTTATATCCTCCAAAACCCAAAGGAAGTAATCATAGAGAAGGAAGTGATAACCATGAGTGGCTATTCAATACCTTGAGTGATTATTCAATACCTTACATGTGTCACAAAACAACACAAAGGGTCACAAGTCACAGGTCACATTTAAACAGTTACATCAAACATTCCTGTGCACTTCAGTTCACATCTCTCTTCATTAAGTACAACATTTTCATCACAGATGGTGCTCACTATGTCTTCAACAAACTCTAGTCTGCAAACTGCTGTTTCCCGACCCAGCCAAACCAGGTCCCAACAGAAAACGTGGTCCTTGAACCAACGTTAACACAAGGTCACCTGGATCAAAAGTGTGTCGTACTGCTTTCTTATCATACGGCTTTTGTCCCAACCTTCCTTCACACTCTGTACTGACCAGCAAAACCAGGTCCCAACAGATCACACTGTCACTGGTCTGCTGGATCAGACCTTGTGTTAAGCCATACTGTTTTCTTATCATACCTGTACTTCATGCAGACTTTGGTCTGTACCAGGTACTTCCCTGCAATTCCAAAGGCCAACGGCCGTCTGGCTCTAGTACACAAGACATACTTGGTGAGTTGGTTTAATTACCTGTTCCTTAAAAAGGTGCAACGGGCTCCTCATCTTGTGACCAAAAACAAGTTTAAAAGGATTGAAACCAGCGGGGTCACATCTCATTCCTTAGACTGCGCCTCCACAAATGTTCTTATCATGCCATTTAGTGTGTGTGCTCTTTAGATTTTTCTCTTCTGTGTAAACATCACTTTGATTCCCATTAGTCTTTTCCAGTCACAAAATGGAGGCCTGGTTACTTTCCCTGGATCGTACATGGCTGTGGTTATTTACAGGGTCATCAGTAACAAGAATAAAATGTGACAGTGGATATCACAGGTTGGGGGGGACCCCTGGTGAGGGTTACTGCAAAAACCGCTGTAGTATATAAAACAAATGCAAATACGAATGCACAAAGATGCATTCGTATTTGCATTTCCTATATATACACAGCCTAATTAGAGTGCTCTGGGTGTGATTACAGAACTAGAGTTTCCATGCATAATTATCATTTCCTCTCTCCAAATGGAAGCAGCGTCTTGTTGTTGATACAGACAACAGCACTGCATGAAGAATCCAACATTTTCATTTATCTCATTGAGGCCACTAGCCTGGTACAGCTGGGGTACTGAGCCCTACTAATACAACACATCTGTATCTCCAACTGAACTGCCGAGTGAGTTACATTGTGGGTAATGAAGGGAGTAGTTTTTGACGGAGGAAGAAGAAGACTGGAATAGAAAAAGACTGATCTCTTCTGCTGAATTGATTTCGAAAGATTTTTTGAAACATGTAGGATTTAGTGGCATCTAGCAGTGAGGCTGCAGATTGCAACTAACTGAATACCCCTCCGCTTCTAAACATGTATCAGAAACTACAGTAGAGATGAAATTCACAAAAACATACCTTGTTTTGGTAGATTATGTGCAGTTGTACACCATGGCAGTTTAAAGTAAGTCAACTTACAGTTTTTATTGAATTTTATAACATCAATCGTTAAAACAACAAAACAAACTTCATGTTAACCTTTGGTCCTCATCTTAAAACTGAATATAGACATCTTCTCTAGACAGACTCATCTCAAGAGAATAATTTCTATAAGCCAAGTAGACACATCTCTTGATATCATCTACATAACACTCTGCAGTCAGCCTGTGTCTCCTGCCTGCTTGAGCATCTGCACAAACAGTAACTGTATCCAGCTCACAGTTGGAAGTGCTGTATGGCTTTTGCTCAGTGTTGCAGACTTTAAATCTGCTCTAAACTATCAGTGGATCCCCATCTGTGTTTGGACCTTTCCTCTCAGGAAGGAGACAGTGGTCATTTCATACTGGAACCAGGCTTCAGATTAGCACGAGACTCCATTGTCTGATATGTCTTCCTTTGACATCTCCTGCTGTGTTCTTTCAGTTCGGCATTTGAATTTGGTTCATTGCTGGATTAAGAAGTGGATTTAGTGTATTAAATAGTGGGCACTGGCGTCCTGTTCTCACCATTCTCTGTGCTTTTTGTATTTGACCTGTGTCAAAGTCGAGGCTCTGTTTTTAAGGTCAAAGACTGCAGACCAGAAGACTGACTTAAAAGAAGTTGTAATGTTTCAAACAAAGACAGGGCAAAGCAGACCGACAAAACAGGAAAGCTACTAGACTAGAGTTTAATGGTTTATTTGTTTTGGGATACTTTAGACACATGGAGGTGCAACGTAGCAGATTCTGTAGAGAAGGGAAGAGAAAAAAAATAAAAAGCTCATTCTAAAGTAATGAAAACACAACAATTCTTATTTTCAGGAGATTATAGACTAATGAAAATATACTTATTTTATGTGAATATTAAATTCCGTTTGTGCCATATTGTACCAATAGATCTTCCTAAATCTTACACACTGGACTTTTGGGTGGGTGCACAGCACCTCTACTGAACATGAAAAATGATAGATTTTCTTTAAGTGAAATTCTTCCTATAATTGATTGACATTAAATTACTTATTATTTTATCTGTGGCTTTAACATGATTTTCAGTGGGTCTGGTACATTGCTGAAGTTGTTTAGCATTCTGGAAAATAAAGTTTGACAGGATGTCTAAGGTCAAGAGAGTTGAGTCGTACTCTGGACCTGTTACTCTGGTGATTAGTTATGTAGATTTTGCTGCATTAAGGTGAAAATTTTACATCCCCTGTCTGCTGATTGGTGAAGTTGAAGGATTAGATGTAAGGACTGAAAAATTGTCACGCTCTAACTTTTTTCCCTCCACAGAGCCTGGATAATGTCAAAATGTCATCAAACTCAAAATAAGAATGATATATGTGGGCTTTTCTAGACGTCATTTCGGTTAGATGAATCACTTGTGTCTCCAAAAGTGAATGCTTCAGTGGTTGGAAACAGTGGCTAATGTCAGAATTCCCACCAATAAAAAATGATATGAAGGGGCTTCTTGGAATACTTTCTCTTTTCCCAAGCAGGAGGTGAATCACCAAAACATTGCATTCGATTACAGTGAATGGGCATGTTGTAACAGATTTCGCATAAACTATCATGGTGTCATTTTTCAGCATTTGAACAGTCAGTTACTGTTGTTGTGGGTCCTGTAATTCTAGTTGAGAAACACTTTCCAAGTTTTCTTTCCAAGGGCAAGAGCAAGGAATTATATCATTCACTCTCGTGTTTGCTCGCGCAGTTAAATTCCTGGTCCTGTTATAGAGGTGGTTCAGTGCTGAGATTTAACTTCCTTTTTAGATATTCACAGAATTCTTATCTGGGTCAGCTGTACAGTACACACTCTGTAGAAATGGATCCTGTTTGCTAATGAGCAGTGTCAGACCAGTCACAGATCTAAAACTATTTTGTTTACTAACACCAAAAACTAAGATTTATGTGCACCTTATGAAGGAATACTATCTCAGCATAAAGTTGGCAGCTCTTTGGGAAGTCCATTTCATTTGACAAGTAAATATACACTGCCCTGTTCTGGATCATGTGGACCAGATAACAGGACAATGAATCATAAGCATACAAGTGACGCCACTTTCAAAAAACATACAAACAAATACAACACAAAACATTGTGTAACTTTTCTACCATGAAATTAAAAAAATGTAATCATTTTGATACTACGCTGTTATGTAATCAAGTGAATGGTACCTCTGCCATTCCTACTGTGCACCCCTTATACCTGTTCTTGCACTAACTTTGTGTTCTGGGTACGATCACCTGCGAGAAGTAATGCACCACCCACTATTTCACTAGTTTTGATGAAACATATTTTATGGAGAAAATGTTTTCTCCTTATGGACAGTAAAGTAAACTGCTGTTGACTATAGCTGCTGTTAGCTAATGTTAGCTCAGTTTGTTAGCTTGGCTGTCCAGAGTGTGAGCTCAGAGCACTGGGGGAGTGTTAGCAGGGCCGTGCAGAGACCTTTGGAGGGGCAGGTGCACTCAGGAAAACAGTGCAAAATAACGCATCTCTCTGTCATAAACAGTTTCGGAGATATTCACAGATATGTAAAACTTTAGACTTTTTAGGCGGATCCGCCCAATCCGTCCCCAGAGGGTTAAGTACTCCCTCCGGTTTCTAGACTAGCAGTGACCGTCTCTGGCACGTCTGGGCACATCAGGGCAGTGAGGGCACGTCTACATGACCAAGGGTAGATTATTATTTTGTTTTATTTATTATTTTGGGCCACACAGACAGACTTTCACACACACACATACCAAAAAAAAAAACAACACTTTGACAAAAGGGCACTTTGGGCATCAAGGGGCAAAGGGGCAGGTGCCAGCACCCTCTGCCCCCCCCCCCCCAATTCTTATTTCAGCAATTTGAAGTGTATTACACTTTTTAGTCAGACCTCAAAAAACAGTTGCAATGTACGCTGAGAGAGGAGAGCTTGCTGACCAGGTCTCCTCAATTAAGCACTAATTCACATTACCCTTGCCCGTTCAGCCCTTCTACATGCTGTCCCTTCTCAGCATCTGTGACTGCTGATGCCAGCCATCAGCAGCATGGTTGTAGTGCTTAGTACAGCCATTAGTGGTGACTAGTGACATCCAGAAAATGGCAAGATGCAATCAATGCCACCCTCTCCTCCTGCGAGAGTCGTAAGTGAGTGGAGCACAGCAGAAAGGGAGCATGGCTCCAAATTGTACAGAATTTTGCGAGCAAAGAGGCAAAGCAGTTTGAGCAAAAAATTTGTTTCCTTGTTGGAGTGGCTGCACGCAGGTGGCAAGTGACTCACCACTCAAATAAAATTGAGCCAATTTTCCCAAACTGTCACAGGAGCACCTCATTGAATCTCTGCAGGCCAATGATTTAGGGCTTTAGCTGTCATCTTTTAGGGACAAAAGTCTGAAGCAAACAGCATTCTTATTCCTATCACACTGAGTCTATAAATGCTGTGAAAAATGACATTTTTTCTGTTTCATTTATGCAAATTTTGAATTGAACTGTGGGGTGTGGTGTGTATTTGGGACTTTCCTTTAACACAAGTCAATTCTGTTTACCAGAGTCAGGAACATGCAGCGACATGCATAATTATGTAGTCAAGATTCAGCAGGCAATTCCCCTTTGATTTTTACTATGAACATATCATGACAATTCATTGTGGTGTATAATTGAATCCAATATTGGTTATAAGTATTAAAGATGTTTCCAGAGTTTTATTTTTATTTTTATTTTTCAAGCATTTCTAATGCCATGCATGACTTCTAGTCGAGGTCAAACAAGTATGTTTGAATCAGCGCAGCCTTATTTGGCTTCCTGTTATATTTTCCTAGTAACAATATAAATATTAGAGCAACATGGAAATGCAAAATGGAAAGCTATAACGGTCCATTTTGGTGTATGAGCAGGGTATATTCAGTTGTTAATAATTATCAAAAGCTCTAAAGGAAAAATATGAACTAAGCTTTTCTTCCTGCAACACACACAATTAAACCTCTGCTAATCACTCTGCCTTATTTAGTCTTTGCTTGCTATTGATTTGGTAGTAAAAGAGATTTCACATTAAAAGAACTAATGGATTAGCTGAAAGACAAAGAGACCAATGATTGTTAAATGTAAGAGCCAATGCGTTTAAAATGCACAAAAGCAGCCTTTCTCTTCAGCTAGAGCAGTGTTTCTTTTTACACCATGTACCACCTCAGAAAACAATAGGCTCTGCATGTTCTATCATTATGACATTAAAGTATAGTAGCACAGACTGACCCCATTCAGCTACGGACAGTTTTTTTTAATTGTTTATTAGTAATAAGAAAAGTATATATTGTTAACAGTTTTATCTATGTTTACTGCCTCACTGTCACATATTAGCCTAAAACTAATCATGTATGTAGTTTGACAGTAAAGTAAATTAATTCTTTACATTTAACAAAATATATCAGAGATCCCGCCACATACCACTAGAGGGAGGACATGTATATGTAACATGTATACCACCAGTGGTACATTTACCATACAGCTAGAGAATTTTAACATTATTATCCACATTACATGTTTTTGTATTCAATGATACTCTGCAGTGCCCTAAAACAGTTACATTTATGTGGTTATTTTTTGGGCCTACTCCCTGCACTGCAAACAAAACAAGTCACATCTGTGACTCAGCAATATATGACGGTGTAATTGGTAATTCCAGTTTACCAATGAGCCTGAACTGTTTCCTGCTAACATCCTCACCGACACATGATAAGACTCCCTTGGTGTCCCTTCTCACTCTCCCTCTCTCTCTGTGCCCTCTGTTTGAGCCCTTAAACTTTGAGGACATCTCCATCACACACAATCATGAATCACATTTATTACCGGATCTGGAAGCTTTGCTGCACTCATAAACACACCACCCGACCCAGTCTCCACCCATAAAGACTGCTATCACACAGTTAATGTCCACTGGAAGGTTTGTTAGAGGGTAGAGAATGAGAGTACGCAGGAATGGGATGCACTGTTCTGACACGTTACAGGGATGTTGTGCTCAGTTTTGGACTGAGCAGAAATCAGGATCCTGTCAAGTTAAGAGGCACCACTCAGTCTTTTATAATATAACGAGATACAAGAGCAAAACATCACTGCAATTTTTTTTTCAGTTATGTTCAATACAATAGAAAAAAACTAAATTTCCGGATGTGGGAGACATTTTAATGGGAACAATGTCAAAGGTGTTTCACAGTTTGACCCATTTTGACCTTTTCTTTTTCTGTGTATGTATTTTTAAATGTATTTTGCGTGTGGGCCATGTGTGATAGAAAGACGAGGAGATATCATGAATGATTCATTATGCTCTATGCTCTTACTCCTGGCAGTCATAAATGACCTTTTCAGTGAAAAGGAGCAAAAACTTAAACGCACAGACAAGTGACAGACCAGAAAGAAAATGAAGACAGGAAAGGTTAATGGCAAATTGTTAAAAAGCTCTACGTTTTTTAATGTTTTTGACAATATGCAATTCATCAGCATTATATCACATCTCTGTGGGAAAATCCACAAAGGCCATCAGATCAATGAAACATTTCTTGACATTGTTTTTTAAGCCATAAATGCAGATAATTGGATCTCTCTCTGGGATCATATAATTTTAAAGGTCATTCCTTTTAACATCTTTAGAAGGTCTCAACATCAACGTTAGAAAACATAAAGCTACACTGTACTGTAGCAGAAATTACCCTCATGTGGTTAGATAAAGCTGCAGCAACACGAACACGGAGACATTAGGGAGCATTGTGCTTTTCCATCTGTGGCCTCATGATACATCAATCTCAGCATAATCTACAGGCTGTTACGGGCTTCAAAAGGATCCAATTGAATAATCTTGATTGTAGTGCAGCTGCCTGCTGCAGCTGGCACGAACAGAACTTTGAGGGATTTGAAACTGGAAAGAAAACCATCATGTAAGTAACAACATATCTTTTATTTTGTCACTGACATGATGTGCCACCAACAGTACAGCAGAGTACTGTACTGTTTTTTAATCTTTTTTATTGTTTCAAGTCATGTAATTCCTATTCGTCATGTGCATGAGTCTTTGTACATTTGTACGGCCTCATTATCAGCTTGTCACTCATTGCATTAACCTGTATGAAAGGGGCTAAACAACTAATGTTTTAATTGATTCATTGCAAAGCCAACCCCAATTGCTAGACAAGAGCAGTGATAATGGACAAGTCACCAAAACCCCTGACAGTGCTTTTAACTTTCTTTCAACAACATTATGATTAAATGGGAACCAATGGCCAATTTTACACATTGAAGATTAGTTACAGGCTTTAAGGAGTACTACTGCATATGTGAAAAACTCAAAAGGAGGAGATATGATAAATTGCCTTAAATGATATCACACCACAGTGAGCTTTCAGACCTCTGTAGCCAAATCCTCATCTCTGCTTGTGGCTAGCCACTTAAAGCCACATTAGGCACTACTAGCATAACACACCAGAATCTCCACCACAAGAAATATCACTGAAACTGGGAGTGATCAAGGTGGAGTTCATGGACTAAACTATGATACTCTCCCTCCCAGTTGTGTCCTGGGTTGGTTAATTTTGTTTGACATCTGTGTCTGTCTTGCAGTCTATATTGCAAAACAGCAATATCGAGAGCCTTCCTTTGGTTTGTTTTGAGAGAGTGCTGGTCAAGTGACATAGACATAAATGAGGAGAGGGAGCACCAGTAGTGAGAAAGCTGGTAAATTAGAAAAATAAAACATTGGCACATTGTCCTCTATTATTGACGCAGGCTGATAGTAGGCCAATCAGTAACAAGATGCATCAGTTCTGCGTTTCATTAGCACTGACATGCAGTGAACTTCTTAAACTTCTATTTGATGGAAATGCCAATGCAACTGCATTAGCACAACTGTTGGCTTTGTACTGACACCAAATTATAAGCTCATGCCCTTTAAAACAGAACTTTTCTTTCTTTCTTTCTTTCTTTCTTCTAGAGGTTTGATTTGCAAATTGTTACTTCAAGCCTTCCATCTGCAGAATATTATACATCTGTGAAGCATTTTAGTCATATTTAGACTTAATTAAAAAAAAAAAAAAACATTTATGGTTCCCCTCTGCTGATGTTAACCCCTACCTGCATCATCACAATTTGTGCATATGATTCATGGATTCATCAAATTTAAGCTGCTGTTCTTGACCAACTCAACATCATTCTGTCTTGCATAATCAAATTTATCCGAGCCATAATTCTCTGTAATCTCCAAAAGAACAACCGTGTCAGGTTGTTATCTTTTGTTTGGACAGTAAATGGGTGAAATAGAATATTTGGATACATATCCTGTGCCTCCTGTGAGCCTGGTGGTGTTGTCAGCAGCTTTGATGCAGGACAAATTTATGTTTGAGGGAGAGTTTATCACTCTGAAACCAGCTCTGAGGAGATCAGAGGCATGTTTTTGCAGAATCAGGAAGCTAATCTGGCTCACAGCATACAGGGTAGCTGGCCTACCTTCTTAGCGAATGTAGAGCCACGCTCAATCTTGACGCCAGTGTTTGCTAACAGAAGATTAGCCTCTTCTGTTTATTTGCACTTTGAAGTTGCTGATGTGTTATTGCAGCATTACTGGACCTGAACATATTCTTTATTTTGGCTCGACTCCCAGATGAGATTCTAGCTTCTAAAGGTGTTTTATGATAGAACGATTACACGTGGTTCAGCCTGCCTCAGTAAAAAGATGACCCTCTGTGTGATTAACAACACTTAGACAACCACTTCACACTGAAGTGCTTATAGAGAGAGTGCTGCTTGGGATTTAATGTGGGTGTATTCGCCTTAATTATAAAAACGAAATGATTATAGTAATTACAGTGGAAGCACGCACGGATCTTTATGCATTTCTTCCCCTCATAAGACATCCATATCTAATTATTTTCTATTTAACAATAAGACTGTACAGATGTCCACATACTGGTGTTTACAATACAGCTTCCCTTGATTATGCTTTAGTGCTTCACCTTGAATTGGGCGTGAGTCTGCATCCCAGTTGCAACATAATCAGAAACAAAGGATAAACCAGCAGGAGGAATCATAACAAGACGAGTCAACAAGAACAAGAATCTGTAGCCATGCTAGCTGCTCTGTGAGGCATCAAAATTGTTCTTTGATCATTCGTAGTCCTGTAGTGGAAGAAGTACTTACATCCATAAGTCAGTGCGCCCCTGGTTTCCCAGCACAAAAGCACAGCTATGCACTGCTGTGGACAGGGTCAGCAGAATAACTTAATTTAGCCACATAAAAAGGCCCACTTCAAAATCAAAAAATTAATGTTCATTAAACTGTACGCAATATTAAGAGTATTTTCACCACTGTACCTTGCTGTTATAGCCTTTTTCTGTATAACTTCCACCATCTACTGCGGGTCACATACTGATTATGTTGTACCTCATACAACCCCACTTCAAAATACCTGAACTAAGCTACTTCTGGTGACATACAAACTTATAAATAGGCACGTCCCTTCATACCTATATGATCTGCTCATAATGTGCTCTCTGCTTTCAGAATATGGGGCCCCCGTCTGTCCCCAGAGTTAACAATGAGTCAGCACGCTGCAGGGACTTTTCCTATTGTGCCTCTTTCCTCTGGAATAATATCACTGTTGATATTAGATAGTCTGACTGTTGAGGCCTTTTAAGCCAAACTTAAAACTCAAAACTTTAAGCTGCTTATTCTTTGAAGACTTCAGGCCTTTACCATTATCCTTCCTGTGGGTGTGTCTCATGTGTCAAGTGTCAATGAATCTATTGGCCTAGTGCTTGTAGTCCATGTTTGTGCTGCCAAAGAGAATGCTGTAAACTTCCTGAAAACCACTGCATCTCTCTAAACCTCTGTTTGTTTGCTGTCCCAAAAGTACATTCTCTTCCTTATCCTCTTTTTTGTTTTACTTAGGAAGTGTTTTCCTTATCTGAATCAAAAGTCTAAGGGTATAGGATATCTGTGCTGTACAGATAATAAATCCTCTTGAGGCATTTGTAATATCGGGCTATATAAAGAAAACTGTCTTGACTACAATTATCAAATGCCTCCTTTGCTCCTCTATGGCTGCTCATCTTAGGCCAATCCATCTCTGAATTGACTATGTTTAGACATATATAACTGGCCTCGCTGCTGATGATATTCATGGACAGTGTGTATTAGCCTTCTAGCCTCTTCTGGGCCCTCATCCACTGTGATTTAGTGGAGCTGAGATCCATGAATTTCAGTCAGGCAGTTGAGGAGAGGCGTAAATGATTTATGCCTTTGTTTACAGGCTGCTGTAGGGACCTTAATCTGGCACTGATGAGAGAAAGAGGGGTGCATCTACAGTGTTCATATGTGTGTGTGGGAAAGTGCTTAAAAAGTGGTATGCTTCTGATTTCTGATAAATAATTAAGTACATGAGGAAGAAAGGATTAAAGGAGGGGGAAAGCAAGATGTATTTATGTGTATAGTTGGACTTTTATAGCAGTGAGAAAACTCAGATTCACAAGGGAGAAGAAATGTCTTTGTATTTCACAGGAGAGCTGATCTCCACAAGCCACGCTCCGTGTGGTCAAACAGAAATGTGCTGTACAAAGCCGAACCCTTGATGGAAACTACAAACTACAACATTTTTATTTACCTGCAGGATACACATCTCCATCGTAAATCAACCAGTGAAAATAGCTCAGCATTCATCACTGAAAGCACACCATTAAAATATGAGCCTAAATATCATCCAACAAGAGATTGCTTCTAACAGAGTGCCAGTCAGATCATTAGCTTCCATTCATGCCTCCTTTAAAGGCATTAACCTTCATCAGTGATAACCCTGTCCATTAGTGATAGTGCATAAAATGAGCTGTTTGACTGCTGATGAAAATGGCCTCTATCTATGCTCTCATACCTCTATGACCCTGCAACTGAGGATCATTCCCCCAGTGAGAGAAGGCGCCAAGGAAGTGTCATCCATTATCTTTGCCTTGTAGGTCACCAACACGTGAAAGAAATATAGTACAAGCATCAATAATATGTTCCTGTGACAACAGGTCCGGTGGACTTAAAGTGTTAAGCGGTGTCCTTGTTGGAGATGAGAGTGGTTTCCACCTGAGGGTGGTTAGTTAGAGGAATGGGGTAGTATGAAGGACACAAACAGGAGAAAGGGGAAAACCCTGTAAGCACAAAACAAGAAATGCTCCCTTGCAACACCTACATCCAATACACATACACACACGTTTATGTAAATGTGTCAAGGTCTACTGGCTGGCGACCATTGTTCTTGAGAAGTGTGTACTTTCCTTGTCATAATATTTACAACAAAGAAGGAAGTCGTAACGTCATTGAGGGGGGGGGGATTTTTCCAACTTATCAAATACTGTAAGTATATGCACTCTTTATATTAACACTCATTTCAAACATCACAGCATGTCTGAAAATGAATCTGGTGGTTATGCTCCCTACTGACTTACATTTTTATCTGACAGCAGTAGCAGCAGGCAATCTTGGTGATAGTCAGAATCAATAGAAGTTTGAGAAGAAAGACTGCCAAAAGCTGGCTGGTCAAATCAGTCACATTAAATTACTAAGGTAATAGAAAGAATTGCTGCAGGGCTGGCTTAGTAAATGCAAGAAAGTAAAGCACATCATGCCAGACAGAAAAAAAAAAGATTAATTGTGCTATAGGAGGAAAGATCATCAGTTAATTGGTTACTGACCCTTATCCAGTTTCCTTTGGGATACAGCAGTTGTTGGCAATTGCATTTACATATTGCTTGAATAACACAGGCACTCAAAGAATAGAGACAGATCTTTAAAGATGCCATGTTTAATAAAGTCTGATTTCAAAAGACAGAGTTCCTCAAATGGCCCTTTGAGGCCCAACTTCACAGCAGAAATAAACATGTTTACAGAACAGTTTTGGTCTCTGTAGCTAATTTCCCCGTTCATGACAACTGTACTGAGTCTGATTTTTTATATAACTCACCCGTTCAATTTATATTGAAGCTTAAAGTTATGCATTTATTTATTTACATTTTTGGATTAGTTGGCAGGCCGCAGAGGCAGGACTGCCAAGATGGCAGCAACTAGAACTACCACACTCCGAGCTTCATGAATCTTTAGAAAACTATGGGAGACATCATGCATACTACGTTCATGTTTTATATGGTCTATGGTTCTATCCTCTCATGCAGCTTTAAAGTGGCTATAATCAATTTATACATTAATAACTGATAATATGACATTGATATTGTAGTGGTAAGGCCCCAGAGAATTATCACCAGACTCTGCTGTTGCCTTCAGCTCTTAAGAGCTTTGTAGCATCTTTTAACTAATTGTTTTGGTTTTACGGCCCACAGTTGGTTTTGGCCACAGAAGGCAGCTGTTTTCTGCAAAAAAGCACAAAAAATTCACTGGACCTCCTGCTCAGCACCAGATAGCAGATGAACAGTTAGCACAGTGGAGCATTTAGCAGCTTAAGATAAAAATACTTTTTTTCTCAGGAGGTAGTGCACCTCAAAACATGGCAAAAGGAGAGCAAATATCAAACTGACATTTATTAGTTGGCCAGAAACATGACTTGAAATGAATGTCATTGTTAGTCTGTGTCCGCTGGATGTGTAAAAAGGTAACTGTTGCCATATCAACTTAAATGGTAATGAGAATGTCAATGTTGTATTCAGCTTGTTTCCGCCGCCCCCAAGTGACCAGTAAATCTATAAATGCAGCTTTAGAGGCATAATTCCAGGTTAAATTTAACATTTTTGAAACTAACTTGACCATAAAGTAGATTTAGAAGAGTTTAGAAGGTGAATGCACACATTTGAATTTAATTCACACACATGGAAAAGCAACTCTTATTGGAACGCCTCCATTGATTTGGTTTATCTAATTTGATTTAGATGATCTGCCACCAGTTTTGTGATGTCTGTCTTTGAAATGTGTCAGTTAAAATAAATGTTAATATGCAAAAGGTAAAGTAAATCATTCTGATCCTGTATCAAAAAAAGTAGACTATACTAGACTTATAAAAACAAACCATGTAAGAGTTATGACATATAATTAAAAGGTTGATAATCCGGCATGAACAGTTAAGTGCACATTTCCTTCATTTTTGTCTTTTATATTTCTCTATGGAAACTAATACACAGTCTAGTGTTCCAGGAATGTTTCCTGAAGCTGAAAAGTGTGCAATGATGAGAGAGTCAATTTAGAGAAGTTGGCTGGTGTCAGGGGAACTCCATGGCCATTTGGGCCAAAACAAACTCATCAGAAATGTCATTTTAATCCACTTGAGAAAGTCCTTCAGGGCTTCAGTTCATTGGCCAGCAAAAGTTAAAAGGCAAACCATTGTTGAAAGATTTTAGCCCTAAGATCTTATGCTTAGCATAAGTCATGCTATCACTGTCAGTTTGTAGTCATATCATCATACACTTCAAAACATAACATCATAATCAAATCTACTTTTTATTTATTTCATTAAGCTTTTATCTGCTGCACCAACACCAGCTTGCTAATCACAAAAGCAATTTTCCTCTTACCTCTTGCCTTTTCTGTCTGACGGCCGATGCAATTTGCAATGAACATGTCTCCTGGAATGTTTGTTATTTCATACCGTCGTATCTGTCTAAGGCTTTGACTGCTGAGTCACTTCCCTTTGTGAAACTATTGTCTCTGTGGCTTGCCTTCCTGCCTTTAATGAATGTCTGTAGCCTGCTGCTTTCCTCTTGATCAGTGGAATGCCTCTGTAACTGATAAGCTTGCACCTGTATGGCACATTTGTTGCTGTATGTATCATAAAAGTGAATCTGGAACTGTTTTGTTGTTTTAATTTTGTTTTCAGCGCATTTGAGTTTTAAAATTTAAGCAACCATCAAACCAAACCTTTGTGGTGATTGAAAGAAATACTTGAAATACATGCTGGAGAACAGTGGGTCTGTCACAAGATGTATCTGAATAGTAACAAAACTATTTACCTCATTCAAAACTATACTAATAGCAAGTCATCTAGTCTTTGCTTTATATCTGAATTAGTCATAACCCACAAAATGAGGCAGTGATGCTGGGTCACGAGCAAACACTTCCTTGTATTAAGGAGCCAAAAGTGTTAGGAACCACTGTTGCATTTTAAGCCCATTGATATACTTAATTTCAACAAAGCTTTACAATAGTTGCATTAGAAACCAAGGTATAGGCAGTGGTGCATTGCCACAACATAAAAAAAAACCTTGCCACAGTACGCTGAACTAAAGGGCACTTTTTGTGACTCACACATCCAAGGTTAAAATCCATATAAAATCATTCAGACAAAGAGAAATGAGGAATGTTTTCACTTTTATTGATCCTTTTGTTCGGGTCTCAGTGTTTTTACTGAGACTTGATTAGTAATTAGTAATACAACATTTTCTAAAAATAGAAAATTTAAAAACTTTGAAACACAATTGTCAAACAGTTTGAGGCACATTAATGTGCTGGGTTGGTTTGAGATGTATAGATTTAGATGAAGCCACAATCACCATAATTTGAATTCACTCTCAGCACTGAAAGGATTTGAGATTTTCCATTAGGCCTGCAACCACACCAGCAAGCTGTAGCACAATCTACTTGGCCACAATGTACAACTGTTACTCTATGGCTGGGGATGTAATGAGGTTTTTAATGGGCTTCTGTCAATAAGACTTTGTTGTACCATGAGAGTACCAGAGAGTTATACTCATGCTCTACAACAGCTTCTCTGAACCCTGGAAGTGTCTCAGTGTTGCCAGTGTGTTACAGTTTGGCATGTATAAAAACTGATATCAGAAAGATAATTTTTCTGTTAATTTTCTTTTTTTTAAAGATTATTTTCTGTTTATTTTTTTTCAGCAACATTTGCATGGGAAAAATATTTGCTTTTACTAAACTACTCAAGAATTGAGTTGATTTATGTGCAGTCTATTTTGATTTGATGTCTTTTGACTTGTAAAGGAAGTGTAACCTTCTTACAGCAAAAAAGCCAAAAAAATGGGGGTGGACAACGCTGAATGCTGAATGCATTCATTCATTCATTAGGAAGTTGACAAAGTCACAAATGTGACAATACCACTGCAGGCTAGTGTGACAATAATTGTTACTCTTTAGAGATTCTCCCTCTCTCTCTCCATGGAGAGACTAATAAATGTTACAAAGTGCTACAGTACATGCATTATTAGTTGAACATAGTGCTTTATGGGGAAAAAAAGTAATAGTATGAATGTGTTAGGCAGCTGCAGAAAGTGTGAGCATTTAGTATATGTGGCTCTGGTCATTACACACCCTGAGTGACACAACTACAGGCATGGATAGAAGACAGAAGGAGTTTTACTGCCATCCTTGTTCAGTATTCCTCTCTCCTCTGACTTTGTTCTGCTTTCACCCGTCACCCGCAGGAGACCTCCTGGCAAAAATGAAGGGATTTCTATGCTATTGGAGTTTTCTGTCATCAATCCTGTTTGCCATGCTTCAGTCCCTGTCTGTCTCTACCTCCATTCTTCTATCCATCTATCCATCCACACCTTCACATCCATCTCTCCATTCCCCAGGTTGGCAAATTAATTGCGTTGAGCTCATGGAAAAAGGCAGCCTCAGGGGACGTATATTGAAGCACGGGTTTGCAAGGCCTTCTGTTTTAATGAAAAGCTAAAGCCCCAGCAATCACACCTACACACAAAAAAGCTCTCATACATGCTGCCACACATATGAACTGACACAGACATATGTACACACCCTGTAGCTAGCTAGTGGGCCTATCTGAGCCCATAATTACTTTTGCTGTGGGGACTCATGCTGGCATTTAACAACTGGAGCTACCACCTTGTTTGCCTGCTGGATGGGAGATTTATGTGGGACGTGAGTGGTAAAAATGAGGCTTGTTGTGTTTATATGTATAAATAATCAGGTTTGATAGTATCAATTCATATATTAATAGTATTAAATGTATTAATAGTAGGCTGTTGTTTTTAGTGTTATGTCCTGATGCCTGGTTAAAGTGAGGAGATGATCGAACGAGGAGAGAACGAGGGAAGGGTCGGGGGGAACTGGGGAACTAGAGAAGATCCTAATGTCTTACAAGCTGCTGTCTAAGAAGAAATCAATATAATGTATTGATTACTGCTGAGTATGAAGGCTTGTGGGTCAAGATAATGTGTTTTGCGTGCATAGCGCAGCACATGTTTGTGCAAGTTCACTGTGCACTGCTAACATAATATGTAATTTAAGCAGTGTATAACTATAATAAAGACTGGCAGTCAGCTTAATATCAACAGGATGTGTACACCACCACTAACCAACAGCCAGCCGCACAGTATTGTATAAATATTGACTGAACCCATAAGCATGTCGTGTTTTAGTGTTGCCGGATTCTTTCCTATAAAAAGCGCTGGTTTAGTCCGCTTGTATCAAGCTCTAACAAGCGAATGTGTCTGTAGGGGGAAATCAGTGCAGTTTTGGCCAACAATAATTGCAGTTAAACTTTGTTTTGAAGTATGTACACAAGTACTGTGCTCAGTGCAAATTGCTGCTTGGGGCAGTGCAGTATAGCTGCAGGCAAAGTTGTCAGATTGTGTGGTTGTTCTCACCACATGGAGCAAATTAAATCAGTTGTACAGTATTTAATGTGAATGAAATGTTTTCTGAATGCAGTTCTCTCTTTAGTCATGCTTGGAAAATACACACTAACATTTAACTAGGCTTAGCTGCAGTCTACAAATTTCCCTGCTCAGTGGAGCTGTTTGGATCACTACACACACACTGCAGATGTTCCCTGCTGAGGGGAGCTGCTCAGCTGGAGTGTGTTTGTGTTTGTGTGTGCGCATACACATTCTCCACTCACCTGTGTGCCTCATTCCTCAGCCTTGATTGGAAGCCAGAGAGACGAGCTGTTTATTTTAGGAGTTGATTTTTCTCCCTTCTCCATTTTTGCATCCCTCCCTGGCCTGTCATGCTGCTGCATCTGGCCAATCAATAATGTAATTCTTAACCAGCGGCTGCTGCACACTGGAGTAATTACCTCCTCCATTATCTGACCACATCTCTCATTATACTGTAAGCAGCCTTCATTAGGGCCACAGGCTGAAAGACATAAGGGACACACACCAAAGACTGATAAGGATGCATAAACATGCTCTACGTAGTATTATACTCGAGTGCTCAGGAAGACAAACGGACAGACAGGCTTGTCACCTTCCTGCACTCCCTGTCTTCACTTCTTCGCCTCTCTTCCTCTCTTTGCCCAGTCAATCAGATAGCCATTAGGCAGTATTGGTCCCAAGGGCTAGTCTCTCACATACTGCACATCTATGGGAGCATTTCCATTCAGCAAGATGGCTCACCTCCTCGCCTCACTGTGATAGCCGTGCAGCCCAGGGGAAATAAAGACGGTCGCAACCAAATCAAATCCACAGCACAGTGGGAGCAGATCAGCATGTTACTGGCCTGTTTAGGCTCCTTCTGTGGTGCTTCTTGAGCCACGCCGGGGGTGGTTTAATGGTTTAATATTGTTAACACCGCCAAAGCTGCAGGCTTGATTTCCACTGTGGCTAACTGCCACAGATGACGCTGGAAGATGCTTTAAAAAATCATTAACCAAATATAATACATAATGCATATTAATACATTGTCTGCATCTGTAATGCACCTTTACAAGGCTAAATAACACACACACACACACACACACACACACACACACACACAGTCTCACTCTCCTCTCTTTGAGACTCAATACTACAGAGCCCATTTTCAGCAATACTACACTTGTTAGTCCTTTCAGCAAAGGCAACAGTCATGGTGCATTAGCATGGGCCACAGAGATAAAGGCCAGTACGTGACAGAAGCCGGCCGGTCACTGTATTCAATGACCTTTGTAGATATAAACTGAAATAGCTTTGTTTCCTGTTTGAAGCAGAATACTGGACCATTGCAAGTGCTGCTTTATAACAACTGAGAGGTGAATTAGTCATGGGATTGTATGGCATTAGAGATTTCAAAGTTGTTTGTGAGTTTGCATGAGAAAGAGCCTTCAGTGTGTAAGCCTGCGAAAATACACCATTAAGCTGTATGTGTGTAAATATGCCGCCCTCTCTCTTTCAGCTTGGAGGAGACGTGGTCTGACCTGTGAGAAAGAAATCACTGTTATGTTGTTCATCATCAGCTGTCGCTGTGTCTCTCTTCCTTGGCCCTCTCAGCCCCTTGTTATACGACTGGCTATCAGACTGATGGCAGTTTGCTAATAGTGTCAGCGGACTTCAATTAGCTCTCCGTCATGCTCGATCGCGCTGTCCTTTCTGTAGGAGAGGGCCCTTAAATTGTCTGAAATACCAGAGCCATTAAGTGTGAATGGTTAATGGGAGTTTAAACAGAGAGGGAGAAAGGAGCAGGCAGACAGGGGCACAGCAACATCATATAATGGACACTTTCGGTCTTCTTTTTCCACTCTTATCCACTCTAACGCTAACACTAACTAGCTGACAGTGATAAACATATGCCTGTAGCTGAAGGAGGACTTTTTATGGCAACCTGGGTCCTGGGTCTGTTGCGGTGGCAGCAGGTTTAGCAGGGCACTCCAGACAGCCTTCTCCCCAGCAACACATTCCAGCTCCTCCTGGGGGATCCTGAGGTGTTCTCAGGCTACATGAGCTATATAGTTCCTCCAGCAGGTTCTGAGTCTGCCCCGGGTTCTCCTCCCAGTTGGACATGCCCAGAACACCTCCAAAGGGAGGCGCCCAGGGGGCATCCTAATCAGATGCCCGAACCACCTCAGCTGACTCCTTTCGGTGCAAAAGAGCAGCGGTTCTACTCCAAGCTCCCCCCGGAGCTTCTTACCCTATCTCTAATGCTGAGCCCAGCCACCCGGTCGAGGAAGCTCATTCTTTCAGTCGCTACCTTCTGCCTTCTGGCTCAGCTTCCCAACAACGGCCCGGAACAACGTCCACAGTACTGCAGACACCGCACCAACCTGCCAGATCACGCTCCATTTTCCCATCACTTGTGTTCAAGATACTTGAACTCCTTCGCTTGGGGCAGCAACTCGCTCCCAACCCGGAGGGAGCATTCCACAATTTTCCAGCAGAGAACCATGGACTCAGACTTGGAGGTGCTGACTCTCATCCTAGCCACTTCACACTCAGCTGCAAATCGCCCCAGTGAGTGCTGAAGGTCACGGTACCATGAAGCCAACAGAACCACATCATCTGCAAACAGGAGAGATGCAATCCTAAGGTTCCCAAACTGGACACCCTCCTCTTCAGACATCTTTCCATGTGTCAAGTAAAGTGAAGTCAAAAACAAATTACAAATTACAACAAATTACAATTTGCCTTTACAATTCAGACAGTGTGCAAACCCTCAATTCAGTGGAAAAAATGGAAATCTCTCTAAACAATAGAGACTTGTGAGAAGAAAGGGTATACAAAGAAAGAAGAAATGAGCAAAGAAAATCACAATATATACATTTTTTGGTGACAAAAATAAAGATATATGTAGATAGTAAAACATAAGTGAAGAGGATCAAACTCAGTGTCCTTGTGTGCTAAGTTCAAATGGCTTTAGGGTTATAAAGTTTTCCCTTATGCTCATTATTTTGTAGAAAAGCTAAGCATCAGTAATTGTAGACATTTCTTACCTCTCACCTTGGGTTTAGTTTCAGACTTAGTCAATATTTATAAATTTATAAATTGACTTTGTAATGAGAGCCTTATTGATCAGCATGACATCGCCTCAGGGATTTTTGAGTATTTTGGGCAGAATAATGTGTCAGCATGAATGTAGATTTTTTTTTTTTTCAGTTTGTGCCAATATGACAGTACCAAATCAGACCCAGTTCTCCTCTGTGCTTCAAGAGAAACCTCTAGTAATCAGAGGAGAGAGGATAACTGTAGGCCAAGAGACATGCACAATCTTTATACTGTAAGGCAGCAGGTGGTATTTTCCACACTTTTGAATTTTCACACAAAAAGGTAAAGCCTGTTGTGCAAGTGTGTGGATATTGAGTATTTCTGGACCAGAACTAGGAGCAGAAGGGAAAACTTTGCGTGACGACACCCCCTTCTAGGCTCAAACAGAGTGGGCACTTCTCTCCTTAAGAATGTGAGATTAAATAAAAGCTGAGAGAAGATTCCTTTTTATCTCATCAAACAACCCAAGGGCGTTTAAGTACAATCTTTCTTGGCCATGAGAGATATTTAGGCAGTGACAGTGCGCCAGATCAAGTATTGGCATATCTGGGTTGTCTAGACACAGCAGGTGTCTCAAAATAGAATCAATTTATTTCTGTCTCCAGCTCTTCAAATGTTACTGCTTTACAGCCAACCAACACTGACTGCCAAACAATACTGAATAGTGCTGTCTCATAAAATAGAGGTGCAGAATTGAAAGTTCTCCAGTAATAAAACAGTTTGCGTATACCCAACTGACACTTTATGGGTTACATGATCAAATAAAAATACTCTGATTTCTGTCACAGAAATGTAAACAAGTTGATTAAAATTAATGCAACTGAAATTACTTTCCTCACTGGCTGTAGGACACTGTTAGTCTCAGTAAACTCAAACTTCCATTCATCTAAGAGAAAAAATGAAAAGCTATGTCAACTCGTCAATGTCACCTTTTGATGGGTGGTCCCTCAGTGATCGATCACTGTTGACATGGAGTCCTCCCTCAGGAGTGAACTTCAGAGCTGGTTCTTCACCTGCAAGCTAGATGAAGTGACTGAATACATTTTGTGAAATGCATCTCTTTATACGGTACCTCAGGTGCATTGATTACAATGTGTGGACTCTTCTTGAATATTTACATTGTCTCTGGGTAAAAAAAGGATGCCTGCACACTGTGAATGTTCTGTTATCTCACATTATTCTTGCAATATTGGTTTCACAAGCAGGTAATAAGTCATTGTAAACAAACTTACTGAATAAAGCGTGACTTCAAATTATGAGAGAAAATAGAAGAATAGAATTAAAAATAATAATAATTTCATTTTACTTCATATACACAGTATCCTAATGTATATAAAAGTCAATGCTCAGTAAAGCTCTTTAATAGTTTAAGCCAATGAGATAAAGTGACAATAAACTTGCTCTGGAGAAAATGTTTTTTTTTTTTAAATGTTATATTTTGATCCAGGCCTATACTGTGGATGACAGAAGACTTGATTTGCATTTATATATTGAAAGAAATCTTTTATCCCGTAGTTTAATAACTCCCATAATGTAATATCAGATTCAGTTATTTGCCATTAAGTATGTATTTGATTGAATCTTTTTGATGAATTTCCTATTTTAATTCAGATATTATATCATTGCCCTTGCTGCTTTTTATTGGATTTGGGGAAATTTACCTGAGATGATCTGTCCTAAACTTCAAGTCATTTTTTTCATTTCTTGATTTGCTGATTTGATTTATTTACTCCAATAGAACATAAAAAAGAACATCAAAAAAACAGCATAACAAGAACAATGATCTGAATATGCAAGGGAGGCTGAAAGTCTCCCCCAGTTTTGATTAGAACAACTAAATCAAGTAAACATTTAAATTTTTCAATCATATTTTCAGAAAATTAATAAAATGAAGTGTAAATAATACCAACCAATTATTTTGTACTTCGAAAGTAAATATCTAAAGGAGTCTAATCTTACATTTTTTCTTATAATCTGACAGCTCACAAGCTACCTGTTATACAAAACATTTTTAAGATTTTGTCTTGGCTAATCATTTTGGCTTGAAAAAGCATGAGATTAAAACCTTTAAGCATGCTTTTATCTACTTTTGGATGAAATTAAGGACCCATTGTTTCAAAATGTACCCTAGAGATAACTTGCTATTGGTCGCCATAACAGGAAATAGGCCTGTGCTGATAGTATTAAGTGTTGATACACACACACACACACACACACACACACACACACACACACACACACACACACACACACACACACACACACACACACACACACACACACACACACACACACACACACACACACACTTGTTAGAAGGAAAGGAGCAGTGTGAATCTGTCAAGTTAAAGCTTGGCCTTGCTTCCTGTTGTGGAGAAATTGCTGAAGTCAAAGGTCAATGGTGAGGTCAGGAGGGAAGAAAGTGTTCAGGAGCCTCTGATGTCTTATGCTGTAATATTTATTAACACTTGGCCAAGGAGAATTAGAGACACTCTCAGTGCATCAGAAGTGCCTGAGTCGGTCTCACATTCTGCCCAACTCGTGCTGGTGGATAGACTTTAAACCTCAAGATAACACCACAAATACTATACGCCCCAAATGAGACAAAGGTTTTTACCAAGAACAGTGTTATTGTCAACATATTCTAGTCTGGAGACACAGATGTCTGTTTACGTCAACGGCAAGCTATCTATTATGTCTAGGAAGGCAGCAATAGGTCTCTGACCCTGGCCACCACAGTGTTGAGATAGACTGGCACCTACTGCTCCCAGTCAAAGCCAAACAATTAGTACTGCCGAGGACCTCAAGGCCCACACGTGACCTCGTGTAACCTAAGGATAGAAAATTCCATAACAATCCCCTCTTATTGATCATAAGATCAATACTAACTACCGAATACTAATAATTAACACATTTAGAGACCACCAGGGAATACAGTCAGAATGGGAACAACACAAACATTACAAAACATTCTTAATCACACAGAAATCAGGAGTATTTGAAATCAAAATTATTCTAAAAGAACATCAATAGACATTATTTGTCAAACAAAACAGTCAGTTAAAATTAATTCATACAATCAGTGAGAAACTTTAAGAACCCCTCTTATGTACCCCATCATCCCGTCCCCATGATGTGTGATTTCCACTTTCAGGTCAACAAGGGCATTTAAGCGAGTGAAGATCCCCTACAACACCAAGGTGTTAAAGGAGGTCATCAGGGAGGTCACATATCACGTGCAAATATACCACTGGGAGAGGAGAAAGATCAAATTTATTCTATCACCTAGTAGATATCATACCCTAGCAATTAGAAGGGGTTCCATAAAACAATTGATTTAATATTGTAGATCAAAATTTCTTTCCTTTTTCCAATTAAAAATAAAAATCAATCACAACGATCATTGTTGCGATCAAGGTATTGTAAAGTCTTCAACCCATGTACATTATGTACAGTCGAGGGTCACCACCATGGAGAGGTTACTAGCACATACATCCATCTTTGTAGAATAATCCCATGAACAGTCGATATCCATCAGTTGCATATCATCATAAAATAATTGTAACATTTCAATTTAATCATAATACCATATTACTGTGAAAACTATCATTGAGGTAGATTTTAAATTGATTCTTAACATTGCAATCCCTAAATTAGCAAAAGTCACACATTTTATTCAGAACAACAATCATATACACAAGCAAAGCTAGAGACATCACAATAAAGCTAAATTAAACTTGAACTCAGAGGTATTAGAAGGTTGGTATTTTTGTCTGAAAATAGAAAGTATGTTTCTTCAACTTTATTTTGCACAAACATTTCACAATCAGCTCTGGTGAATGGAATCATGTCGGTCATTGGAGAGTGTATAGAAGAAGGCATATTTGGCAGTTTAGCAGTTACTGTGATTACTATCACTCGCATAACCAATCATTAGACTGAGGGCTGAATTAGTTTTTTTCTTTTCCACTACAGGTTAAGAAACACTACCTGTAACTCTATTAGGCACTTTTGGTTTAGCTTTGGCTACATCAAGTGAATTTATGGAAGAAAACTGACCAATATATAGAAAACTATCGTCCTTATCAGTTTCACCATAGTACAGATCTTACCGCTCTGCACCTCCCCTGGAACACCTTGGTAATCAACACCCCACAGTTTATAATCAGGATAGCTTTTCAAATGCTGTTTATTGAAACACCACAGCTCCAGAGGTTCAGTCAAAGGTACAGCAGCTGTGAATGGTACCTTCATTACCTGGGTGCACTCAGCACCGTCTTAATCAGAGCTTTATCATGCGTTGTCCACGACCATTTACCTCGAGAGAAAGTCAGGGGGTGAGCAATATAACAGTCATTTTCATCACATCTGTCAATTGGACATCCAAACATAACAGGGTTAACAGTTAGTTTGGTTAATAGGCAGTTTGGTTAAAGCGCAGGAAATAGTGTGATGCTTGTACAAAATTAACAAACCAGTTTTAACACTGTTTTTCGTAGGCCCTGTGTATTTCTGAGCCACTTCATTGAGTTGTTTGACTTTGAGCATCAAATACAAAAATGTGCTGCTGAATGAAATATGGACATCAGTTCACAGCTTTCCTATTCTCTGATCTCTCTCCGTCTGGACTCATCATCACAAATAAACCTAAATCCTGCCAACTGACTGATGCCCACGGCCAAGACAGAGCATGACTACCATTTTCATTTTATCACAAAGGCTGTTTAAAGGTAATGATTTAATCCTTCTCCTGCTGAGTCAGTTTAAAAGTCAAGCAGTACAAAACTGAAACGCCCCACACTAGATCGTTTAATAATTATATCTGCCTTGGCTTTAATAAGATTTGGATTCTAGGCTAGACGAATAAGATTCGATTCAGTTTGAGTCTGAGATTGGCTGCTGTTCACAGGCCTGTGATCAAGGAATCTTGCAGCTCACTGTAGGGGGGGCATCTCAAGTTCTCCAAGATCGACCACTAGGCTTGGCATGGGATCAGATATTATTTACAGGTATCCAGGAACATCATTTCCTCTTCATTTAGTCTTATATCATGTATGTTAGACACTCGCTCAAGAAACTGCTATAACATCTTTGATTTACTCCAGCACACCTAACACACACTGTTACGGTCTCATAATATTAAATTAATACGTAACTTAGTACTGGCTCAATGAGACCACAACATATGAAGGACGCCACACAAAAGTTTCAAAGTTTGCAACAAAAGATTCTTTATTGATGGGGAGGAAAAGAAAAAAAAGGAAAAATATCAACCCGTAAAGTAATGAACCAAAAAGAGATGGAGACCCCGGCCAAAAGAAACAAAAGAGGGAGAAACACAGGGCCAGCCACACCCTGCACGTGTGGGCCATCGCACCCTGCACTTCCCCACTAACTAGGAAAAAACAGGCCTAACCTAACACAAAACGACAAAACAGGACTACCGGTGGTCTCCAACTCAAACTAAAATAACAAACTAAAATAAGAAAACTCTGCCATCACGGACAGAGGAAAAAAGAAGGGTTAGCTCAGTTCAAAAGAAAGAAAAGCAAACCTTCCCCTGCTGCTGCTGCCCCAGAGTCTGAGAGCGCAGCCTGCCTCCTCCTCCTTTTTAACCCCTCCCTGATTACCAAATTGACTACCGCCTGTGGAGGAAGGAACAATGAGGGAAGACAGGAGGGAGAACAGCAGCCCCAAAAAGAAAACACTCCCAGGTGTGGAACACCCCCACTACCTGGCCACACATAAAACACACTACTCTATTATTCTTGACTTAATTTGAAAACAAACAACTAAAGCAGTCTTGACAGATAGAAAGTGGCATACATATGGCAAATTTTTCTGAAATGCAGACTTTAACTTACAGTGATGTAATGCTACACTGTAATAAATTCAAATTATCTCCATACAGTACATATTTATTTTACTATTCAAAATTTAGGGATCGCCTGCCACAAAAGCTTGCTAGGAGGATTAGGACTTTCAGGCTTTTAGGTTGTAAAAGGTCCTTTTTTACAAATAGAATGTAATATAACAGGTTTGCAAAAAAAGTAATGTTTTATACAAAACAAAACACTGTAGAATGTTTAAATCAGACTGACAATTTAAAGGGCAGTAAGAAACAAAGATACCTTTGAGCAACAGTTAAATAAAAATCACCAGTCATTCATAAAAGAAACTGGAAGCTTAGCATCAAAATCAGTGCAGATTTAACAAGCTTCTCTTTCAGTGTCAAGTGCACAATAATGCCTGACAAGCTGTAATTAACAGGTGTGCTGCTTTAGCAAAACTATTCTTAAAACTTCAAAATAGAAAGAAAAGGTTAGTCTAGGGTTAGCTCTATTTGGAATTAGATCAAGGGATATCAGCTGAGCATACTATGGACTGACAAATCACAGTCAAAGAAAAAGGGCAAAGAAAAAGGCTAACTGCACCATTGTGGTTCATTATTGATCGCGGGTCACTTGTGCTTTTCTGGACTAGAAAACAAATTCATTATTATTTTGGGGAAAAAAAATGTTTTCTCTCCTGTCATGCAAGACTGTGGGGACATCAACTAAAGATTTTGAAGATTCAGTCATTTAATTATTCTACTTTTGGCCAAGAACAAGTTACAAGGTGATTTATGGAAACATAAAATAGCAAGAGAATAAAAATAGAAATGGTACAGTGATAATGACAAGCAATGTATGTAAAACAGAGCAAGAAAAGTGACGTAAAACAGAAAAATGACAACTCAAGAGTGTTTTTAAGAGAGATTTAAAAGAGGAAATAGAGCTCACCTGCCTGATCTCCACCAAGAAGCGTCGAGGGGCCCTTACTCGGAAGGCTCGGTCACCTCTGGTTTTTAATTTTGACCTGAGGATTTCTAAAAGACTCTCTCAGGCTGCATTCAGACTTGTAGGGGGTTTGGTGATGTAATCAGGCGCTAACCCCAAACATGCTTTAAAATAATCATTAAAATTCTAAAAACAATTCTAAAAAGTACAGGTAACCAGTGCAGAGATGCTAAGATAGCCATTATGTGGACTCTGCTATACTATTGGATTTTGTGATTAGTCTCGCTGCAACATTTTGAACTAGAAAAACATCAATATAATGGGTGACCCCAAACTTTTTTAGCAGTAGTGCATGTTTGCATGTATAGATATGTACATGAAAAAAAAACAGTGATAAGTTACCAATAAACTTCTACTAGATAAAATAGAAAAAGAGCCAATTTAAAAGGTCTGTTTGGTATTCTGATGTGTTGCTGTGGTAAAAGATAAATAATATATTATATTTTGGTCCGATTGTTGATAAGAGCTGTGGCTCCTACTGACCCATTATCTTTCCTGTTAGTTTGCCATGTGTCAGAGAACAGAAGCTGGAAAGCTTTGTTGTTTCTGTTCTGTCAATCAAAGCAGACCTAAGTATCCTGTTGTTGTGGAGAGGATGGTTACTGTGGCAGACTGTGGGTGTCATCATCAATCACAGTTCATGTTGCTAAATATTGGCATTGATGCCTCACTTGAATAGGATAAACGATGCAAGCAGAGGCGTGAAATGAAGAACAAGGATGGATTGGTTCGGTCTCTGTCAATGTGGCCAGCAGAGCCACGGCTAGTAGTGCTGCCCTTGCTTATAATATCAATCTTTTTTTAGTATATCGTCTATCTGAATCAAGGGGCAAAAGATAGAGGATCTTGCATGCTGTACATATAGTAAAGCCCCTTGAGGCAAATATACACAGATCTGACTCTATCCAAGGTTACTATTAGGGGCAGGAATGGGTCCTTCCCATTCCTGCCCCACATGGTGTAGTTTGTTTATAGCCTACCATTTTTACTTCTGGCGATTGCATTTGGTCTTCAAATACCATAAAAGTGGTGTTCATTTGTGAAGCTCGTAATGCTGACCAAACGTGTAAGTATCATAAATTTTGTTTGTCATAGAGTTTCCTTTATGTAATAACCCACAGTTACATGCTAACTTCCCTGTCTTCCCTGCAGCACTCTATAGTTTTTTGTTTTTTGTATGATTTTTTTTTTAGATATATTAAGAATGCCATTTTGAGGATGCTAGCATGCTGATGCTAGTTTTAAGTACTGCTGTGGCTACACACAGCTTCACAGAACATAGCTTTAGACTGTTGTTGTAAACCATAATAAAAGTTATTTAGCCTACTACATTGATTGCGCACCCATAAATCATTATTTTGACAGAGTCAGGGCTAACTTCTGGCTAATTTTCATGCTGCATATACAGACTAATTTAACACCACACTGTTGCCACTTTGATGAACAGTAAAGTGACAGTAAGGTAATACTTTCCTCTAAATCATTAGTTATATGCTAATGTTGGTGATAAAAAACAAAACAAAAACATTATGCTTAAGGAGCTTTAACAATTCAGTGATAGTGCCACCCAGTTTTCATATTGCATTCAGTAAAGCTGAATTCCTAAAATGCATTCTCTTACTTACTCTGTATTTAAACTGACAACATTTTATCTATATTTTATTTTAGCTCAACATGCAGATAAATATTTGTGCTCAGTCTAGTTTTGCTTCATACTACAGCAATGTTTTTGTCATATTTTTAGTTGAAGTTTAGGATAATCAAATCTTGATTCTCTCCTGCTGTGTTAAGCATAAACACTGTAGAGTCTCTCTCCACTCCAACGCACAGCTGCAGGTAACACCTGAACTCATTTGCTCTCAGCATTACAAAGTGATCGTGGCTCTCCGTGCACATCTGCTATCTAGATTTATGAGTCTTGTTTCGGCTGGCGAAGAATGAGAATGAAATTGGACACATTTATACAGTGCTGTATAAACAACAGAGTGAAAAACATTGCGTCTACACTGAAACATCTCTCTCTCTAAGACACACACACACACACACACACACACACACACACACACACACACACACACACACACACACACACACACACACACACACACACACTCACACTTCTTCTTCTTTAGTTTTATTGAAGAATTGGTGTTGCTGCTTATGGGCACCCCGCAAGTTGCCAGCTTGTGTGTGAGATGACGCCAGCAGCTGAAACCTCCCCACTAGTGATTCATTGCTTTAATCACTCTGGCTCTCCAACCTCTTACAAACCATGGCAGGGTTTGACACATCACTGCCTTCTCAGAGCACTCGCACCATTTGTCCTATTTAGGACACTGTCTCTGCCCTTGCACACAATTAGATATTGGGGGTCTGGTGTTGTGCAGAGCTGGTAAAATACAGCACGGCTGTGCTACAGGTTGAATTGCTGTGAAAATTGGTATGTGGTCATCCCCAATTCACCTGCACTGATGGTGGCTTTCTTGTACCTCCCACACCTCATAGACCCCATCACTGAAATATAACAGAAACTGGTGAATCTTCCAACATATTGATGTGATTTACGCTTATCTGAAAACAGGCCAGTTTGTCTGGTTATCCAGCTTTCAATTCCCCCCCTCTCATTCTTCCTCTACCTCACTCTGTTTAACTCAGAGTGGTCATAACATTATATCCACAGCGTAACTGCAACCTTTATAAACCTCTATTGATTTTGCCCTGGTCTGTCCTTTTATTGCTACATAAGGTGGAAAGTGGACAAGATCAATCACTCCTCTTTTTTTTGTCCATTTACCACCTAAAGGCAGAGACCTCAGTGGCTTTTTAGACACTAGTAGAAGGAGAAGTACCATCACCTGCCAGATGTGTTTGCTGTGAGGGAACTGGGGTGATTTTGTTCTCATTTCTGTGAGATTTTGAGTTGAATGTCAAAACTAGGATGGTGTCTAGCTACAGCAGCTACTGAGCCACTGTTTGGTGAAACCTGTGAGACACTAAAGCGAGAGAAACCCCACAGATGGCAATGATTCACTCTCAGAGTACACGAGGACACTGACATGTACTGTATGTGGCAAGTAGGATGGTGGTTGGCTGACAAAGTCATCCTGGGACTCAACTCTCACACAGAGATAAGAGCTTCATCTAAAGTCAGCTCCAAACGGATGTGACTGCTCTGTCACTCCCACGTCTATGGTTTCTAGTTTGGCTTTTATCAGTTCCTTTATTGCTTGAATGGATTTTCATGACTTTAGTCCTTTTCTGCACTCTCTTCCCCATCAAAAGCAGTGCAGAAAATTACACACAGATGTGATGGTGGTGGGTCATAGTGAGCTTGTGTGAAACTGCCCCAGAGGAGGTGAGAACAGCAGCAAGTAGGGCAAGCTGTGAGGAGGCTTTAGAGTTTACACACTGTGGGACACTGATGCTTCACTCTGTATGTGAGAGGGACACCAAGATTACAAAAATATTTCAATCTTCATCTTGTTTCTTTACTTGCTATCCTTTACAAACAGACATTTACTATTTTAACCTTTTAACTCAATAAATAAATTAATACATTTCACACATTTCTGTGCAGTGTGTTTTTATTTTGTGACATCCAATTAACCCTAATTAAACACATGACCAAAAGAACGTAAACAGCTAGTATATCCATGATTGTTGAGCAACTCCTAACTTCCTTGCATTAATGTTCTGCGTAACACCTTTCACCTTTCATTGTGAAAGACTTCCCACAATATTTTTGGAAACTGGCTGCAATTTCCTGAGGTCAGCCACTCAGGTTTACGCCAGGGCTTTGTGCGGCACACAAATTCTTCCATGTCAACATGAAAAATGTTATGGAATGTCACGTGTGGGCCTTGAGGTCCTCGGCAGTATTAATTGTTTAGCTTTGATTGGGAACAGTAGGTGCCAGTCTATCTCAACACTGTGGTGGCCAGGGTCGAAGAGACCTATTGCTGCTTTCCTAGACATAATAGATGGCTTGCCGCTGACGTTCCAATCTGCGTAAACAGACATCTGTGTCTCCAGACTAGAATATGCTGACAGTAACACTAACATTGGTAAAAACATTCTCTTTGACTAATTCTAGGCGTATAGTAGTGTGGTATTATCTGTAGGGGTTTAAAGTCTGACCACCAGCATGAGTTCGGCAGAATGTGAGACCGACTCAGGCACTTCTGATGTACTTTGAGAGTGTCTCTAATTCTCCTTGGCCAAGCATCAATAAATATTACAGCATAAGACATCAGAGGCTCCTGAACACTTTCTTCCCTCTTGACCTTTGACCTCCTGAGTTCAGCAACTTCTCCACAACAGAAAACTAATTTCTTTATGGAGCTGGCTATTTGCGTGGGTGAATCATCTTGTTAAAAGAGAAAGATTCTTCCTTCCTAATATTTGTAAGTTGTAGTAAAAAAATTTCCCTTCAATGAAAAAATGGGCTCAACTCAAACCATGATTACTTGAGTTACCTCATTTCATTCAGAGTATTTATTTTACCCACTGACTGATGGAGGAGAGGAAGATGGAATTAGGTGGCGAACAGAGAGGGCTCTACTGCCCTGTCTCTGTGTGTGTGTGCTCTTATATAACTCTGTAATGCAATTTAACGTTTTATGTACTGCCAGTAGTTTCTTCTGCCAGGACAGGATGTATGTGTTGTGGCTGTGGTGTGTGCAGTGTGAGACAGTAAACCATAAAGAGAATTTCTGCTTGGATCACAATGCAATGATCTAGAGTGTGCTTTCAGGAGCTCGTTGACGCTGTATATTTCATCCTTGCCCTGCTGTCACAGATTGAGACTGTAGGTCTGTCAGTCACAGTGTCAGTATTAAGGCCCTCAGTGGCCCCCGCAGGCCTCTCCCTTTTGGCATTCCTCAGTGATGCCACACTCAGATGACTGCTCCTTTCAGTCTGACGGCTGCTGGCTGTCAAAACAGTCTGCTTGACAAAAGTGCTTCTCTGAGGAAACAACAGTGTGTGTGTGTGTGTGTGTGTGTGTGTGTGTGTGTGTGTGTGTGTGTGTGTGTGTGTGTGTGTGTGTGTGTGTGTGTGTGTGTGTGTGTGTGTGTGTGTGTGTGTGTGTGTGTGTGTGTGGGTGTGTGTCTGTATGAACCTCAAATCCCAACCCATCATGATGGTGTAATACCCATCTCAATACTGGTCACAGCTACATGCTGGATATGCACTGTATTTCTGATTTAATCATTTCAAAGATTTTAAATAAACTTTACACCTACATAAGGTAACAGAAAAAAAGTGTGAACATGTGCTGAAAGCTGTGCTCAGTGTACAATATACAATTATTACAGAATTCAGAACTCCTGAACTCTTTACACTTCACTATTTTTCTAACACTATCAGCTTCTGATAATCAACCTTAAACCAATAAGTATAGATTACATTTCACACTTTAAAGGTCCAGTGGGTAAGATTTAGGGGGCTCTATTGGCAAACAATTTAAGAATGGAAAATTATTTTCAGAATTATGTTTTCATTAGCGCATAATAAGAATCATTGTGTTTTTGTTTTGTGAATCTTTCATATCTACGTGTTGAAGCGCCAAGTTTTGTTTTTTCGTGAGCCTGCCACCATAGTTTCTCCTACTTGCTTCTAAGAAGAGGGTGAGGTGAGGGGTGTTCAGTTGGTTGGAATCTTCAACTTTCCTCATCATCAATGACAGTGCTTTTCATTGAGTATTGTGTATAGTGTTACACCTCTTCATCTTCTTTCACAATAATGAGACTGCGTCACAAAGGCAAACTATTAAGTAGAAAAAGCGGAATAACATATCACTTAACATTTGTAACATTTATGTTAGTGTAAAGGCATAAAAGAAAATACAAATAGTAATATGTGTTGTAGTTTTATTTCTTTATTTGCTTGATTTGTTTTCATTCGTTAATTTAGATGAGCCAATCACGTCCAAGCTCCATACTTCCACTCCATATGCACATAAATGAGAATGGTATTGACCTTCTCATCCAACTTGGAAAGAAATCAAATCAGAGCGTATTTCCTGAAACTTCCTGAACATCCTCTGTAGTCTGAGGTATAATAATATCAAGTTAGGTGTATCAAAATCTTCATTTAGAATAGGTTTTTTTCAGTTTCTCATGAAGTTTGACACATGATTTAATGTGTTATTTTTAATCCCTTGTTTTCAATATTAGGGTTTGTTAACAGTGAATAATTAAATTTTTTTGTTGTTTTGTTGTTTTTTTCCAGACCCCACAAAGACTCACTGTGTAGCTGTCAGTTACACACTGCAGAGATACGGAGGGTCAGTCTCCGCAAGGAGACAGCACCATGATGTTTCCATGTTTGTATTATAATGTGTGTGTATGTGTGTGTGTGTGTGTGTGAGAGAGAGAGAGTTTGAAACCACACAGGAGATGGAAGTCAATCTCCGATGTAATGAAAATGCAAATTGTCTTTCTCGTGACAACCTGCGCTGTCAATCAGCATCACAATACTCCATCGCCTTTCAACCCCACACACAATGACTCACAATCAACCCAAACACGACTGGGACAAATCACTCCACCAAGCTATTTCCCTCATTCATTACAGATAAATCAATCTCCCTTATTGTTATGTTCTCTCCTCTTGTCTATTCTCCATTCCTCCATCGATTTCTGTCATTCTTCCATTTGTCTGAACTGTTTTGTCTTTATCCCTCCTTTGAACAGTTTCCCTCCACCACATCCAGAGGGAGATTTTGTAATTGGTATATAAAAAAGTTGGTTGGGATGAAAAACGATAAAGCCAACTGGTAGCTGGAGGTGAATGGGATGATTAATGATTAGTAATTAAGTCCAGGATCTGTTTTCAATTACAGTTCAGAGGTAATTGATTGTTTTTTGTTTGTTTTTGTTTTTTTCTCCAGACTCCCAATTATCCTTTCTTTGTTCAGGAGACCAGAGAGGGTAGAAGGGAAAGAGTGAGTTTGAGAGAAATACTGAGTGGGTCTAAATTAACAAGGGGAGGCTTATTTTATTGTCGGTTCTAATTTCCTCTTTTGTTTGAAGATCAGTCCTGTAGCAGAAATGCAACCTGTGTTAGCACAAGGGTCTATCCTGCTGAAAGGTGAAGGATTTGTGCTGTAGACCAGAAGAAAGACTTTTAGTGAGAGTCGACTGTAATTCTTCCTCCAATAAATAACAGCAGAATACACATTTCAAACACAGCACTGTGTCTGCTCTGCTGTTTCAGCAACAGGTGAGAACTCAGTTATGCAGCCGATAACAAGAAAAAAAATAGGGTGTAACTTATGGAGGGGCCAAAATTAAATAAATAAATACACCATTAAATAATTACTTAAATGTGTCATTAATTAATTAAAATTGGAATTAAATACATAAATGTGTTATTAAATGCGTAATTATTTCATTAAAATACCAATTCGTTTTATGTAAAAAATATATATATAATCATTTCACTATTTAATTAATTTACATTTACATTTAAATCAAATCAAATCAAATCAAATCAAATCAAATCAAATCAAATTTTATTTGTATAGCCCAAAATCACAAAATACATTTGCCTCGAAGGGCTTTACAATCTGTACAGGGATTGACACCATCTGTCCTTAGACCCTCGGTTCGAATGAGGAAAAACTTGCCCACAAAAAACCCTTTAACAGGGAAAAAAGGTGGAAGAAACCTCAGGAAGAGCCACAGAGGAGGGATCCCTCTCCCAGGACGGACAGACGTGCAATAGATGTCACGTGTACAGAACAAATCAACAGAGACATAATGTACAATTATAATGAATGATAGAATGACAATGAATTACAATGAATGATGAAATGATTACAGTAGCAGTGGAACCTGTGATAGAGATAGAGAGACACAGACGCACAGCAGCAGCAAGTCATTAACTAACTATAAACTGTAATGGAGATATGGTAACAATAATGACAGTAATAATATATGTAGTGGACGTCATGCAGGACCACAGCAGCAGCCACGATCCATAAGAACCTGCTGGACGAGAGCTCCGGGGAAGAAGTTTAGTTAGTAACATGCATTAACATGCATTAATGAGACATGTATGATTTGTATTTACATTTACATTTACATTTACATTTACATTTCATGGTCCTGTGTTGCAGTGCTTCATGAATTGTCTAACTGTCAAACTCGCCCATCAAAGTCAGTGGGTGGGGCTAACGCTAATCTAGTCTGATCCATTAGTAGTCCACTGCTTCTCTGGTACCAGGGCACCAGATTTCTAAAGAAATTTTGAGTGTGCCTGACTCTGGCCCCGTCGCCCCCATACATTAAGTAGCTGTCAGTGTGTGTGCGTGCTTGTGTCTGTTAAGGAGAGAGTTTTACAAAGTCTTTTATTTTGAAGGGGCTCTTATTTTGAAAGCCTTTTTTCTTGTGTGTGTGTGTGTGTGTGTGTGTGGGTGTGTGCGCGTGTGTATGTGGTGTGTGTGTGTTTGTGTCTGGCTGTCTGTCTGTCTCTTGGTCTGTCTGTGTCTGTGAGAGAGAAGGATAAAATGGCCGACATTCAAACTGTATTATTGACAGTCATTGCTATTATACAGAATCAATTCAATCAAGTTAATCACAGTCAGGCTTGTTGGGGGCAGGCTTTGGTAGCCAAGCAACCAGGGCCAGGTGGATCCACCAATCAGAGCAGAGCAAGCAACCGCAGCGGCTCCTGTGACATTTGACACCGCTGAGAGAGAGAAAAACGTCTGAAAGTACCCCTCGAACAAGAAGGCTTTTTGGCCAAACCGTAGTTCCTGTCATTGAACCGGGTTAGGGTTAACCTGTGATGGAGCGGCAGGTGTCTGCTGTGACTGAGCCGCCGGAGCCGGAGGAGTTCTGCTCAGAGCTTCCTCAATCAAATTAGCTGCTTCTCTCAGCAGGTCCAGGCAACTTCTAGACATTTTGTCCTGCACGCGGTCTCAACATTTGGGGTTAGCAGGACCGAGTCTTCCCCTTGTTTTTTAGACGTTGGCGGTAAAGTTTTGTTTAATAGAGTATCTAAACCAACGTAGAGGTGAATAGCGCCACCCAGTGTATTGGAGTATGTTCACTAGCTCTGCATCAATCCATTATCTGGAATTGATTTGCCTTGACTCGATGCGCAAGGTTACCAATCAAGCATTAGGATCCACCTACCAACTTTGATGGGCGAGTTTGACAGTTAGACAATTCATGAAGCACTGCAACACAGGACCATGAAATGTAAATGTAAATGTAAATTAATTAAATAGTGAAATGATTATATATGTTTTTTACATAGAATGAATCGGTATTTTAATGAATTAATGACACATTTAAGTAATTATTTAATGGTGTATTTATTCATTTAATTTTGGCACTTTTAGTCCTCCATAGTAACTAGGAAGGCTATGAGAAAAGACATTTAAATTGCCTTGTGCACATTGACAATAAAGTTATAAGATAACCAAGCTTAGGTATTTCAGTAGCCTCAGGTTGCCAAACTGAGGGGTTTCTTCATCCTGGCACTTTGTGTGCAGGTAATTTCATGTGACTACCAGGATCTACTGTGTCCCTCCACCATAGCTCAGAAAGGAAACAGTGCAAGTGGGAATCTCATATGGGAAAATGAAAGATAACCACTTCATTTGGCTATCTCAGACCACCAAAGCCTCATATTACCCCAAACTTTTGAATTATTAATATTTTTTACACAGAACAAGAACTTTTGTCACTTCACAGCTTGTATGGAGATGAAAAACAACACGTATAGCAACTCGTTCAAAATACGTATCTCATGTGAGTGTTGTATTAAGACTTGATCCTTTTCTGTAACTGGAACACTGAAAGGTAAATATAATATATTCTAAATACACCACAAATATAAACTATAAAGGACAGAAAACTGCTGTTGCTCTGATGTGTCTGGGTTGATTTTTAAGGCATGTTGCTGTTTTGGCCTCACAACAGTCAATGTCGCAGCAGGATGTTGCCTTTCTGTTGATGAAAACACCTGTTATGAAATAATTTATTTGGTTGTAGCCAGAAGTGGAATAAGCATAGAAATGTAAACCGATATTTTTCTGTCATGTAATTCAGCGGATTTACTGCTTGAACTGTTCAGACATGGGGACATGTGCATATATTTGCATTAATTGTTTGCTAAAGTCTTTTAATGGCTTCTCTTGATGTATCTCTCCGTCTGGGTGTTGTCTTGTATTTTAAGAACTGCAACAGTAACATTGTTTTTTCTTTTTTGCAGTTTCTCCTCACTGCCAGAGAAAATTTAATTAGATTGGCTGCCAAGGGTGCATGACACTGATATGCGATTTGTCTACGTGATCAGAGTTTGGAGTTTGATCTCAGTCTGTTCTCAACTCCTCTTGTGACAGCACCATACCTTTATAATGGCCTGCATAAATCACTCAATTGATATCACATTTTGTTTAGCTGACGCTTCTCACACTTGATGCATTTGGAAAAGTGGAAGTGGCTTTGACTTTTGCTGGCCCCAGAAACAGAAAATCAATTTATGCTGCTGTACAGATAAATAGTGTCTGCATCGACTCAAAAAATAGGATCATCAGCCTGATCCAAGCACATATTGTCTGTTACACCATTAAGAGATTACGTAAGAGATGCTTTTTAGATACACATTCAATTAGTGGGAGCATTTGTAATTCATATTTGACCCGCATGAAAAATTGCATCATCATATAGTATTAAGAAACTATCTTGATTTTTCTACAGGAAGCATTTAACTTTCTCTCTCTCTCTTTACAAAGTAAAAGCATATTTGCAAATGAGACTAGTAGACCGAGATTAATTGACGGCATCATATATAAGACTATTGAGTGTTGATTACTTCTATAATTACCCATCAAATTGTTACGATTTGTTGCTCTGTAGATTATTTTCTGTCATTATCTAATTCTAGCTAAATTCAGATTTGTTTGGATAATTTAATAGACGACAGTCAAAGATCGTTGAGATAATCCTTTGAGCTGTGCAAGAAAAATTCACACACATTCATACAAAGCGTCACACACCACAACATTTACCACCAGTCATCAGTCCGTCGTCACCCCCCCGGCAAGGAAGTCTGTTGCAAAAGAAATCGGATAACAACTGTGTGGGGCAGATAAAAGAAGTTCTTGTGAAACAGTTGAAACAAATGTCCCTGTATGTTCTCCTCCTTTTGTTAGATAGATGGCTAGTGCCCCCTTCTAGTTTAGTCATGCATCCTACAAGAAAATCTCTAAATCAAACAATATGTAATATGTTCTTTTTCTTTCTTTCTTTCTTTCTTTCTTTCTTTCTTTCTTTCTTTCTTTCTTTCTTTCTTTCTTTCTTTCTTTCTTTCTTCCTGTGTGTCTCTTTGGCAGTATGTTTGTCTTAGTGTATTAGTCTTTTCAGCCAACTTTGTGTTCTAAAATGTTTTTCACTTTTTAACTTGAAAAATTAGGAAATTCCAGGGAATTCCAGAGACTTTCCTCTACTGACCTGGTGGATGGTGAGACAGGAAGGCAGGTAGGCAAGCATACAAAAGAACAAAGCAGTGAATACTAGTTGGCAGACAGTTGTGCTGATTGCACTTGATGGGCAGGTGTGGATAGAGAATGGAGCCAGGAGCCAGACTGAGGAAGGGAGTCCACACCCACTCACAAACACACAGAGAGATGAGAAAACGGGAGACACAGGAAGAAATAAACTCAAAAACACTGAGACATGGCTGTACCCATGACATGAGGTGGGTTTAAAATACATATATAAACAACAACAACAACAAAGATAAACAAAAAGAAAATACAACAACACCAAATGCACAGCGATAATAAACACTCCGAACATCTGCCTTTTGTTTTTATTACAGATTGCCTTCTTCTTCTGTGCCTGTGGTGGCTTTACAGATGCTGGTTAGCTCAGCCTGGGGCTAGATGCTTTCTCCCAAGGTAGACAGCTCATTAAGAATAGTGACAAGTGCTGCACAGGGAACTTAACCAACTGAGGGGGAAGGAGGACTGGACCAGCAAAAGCAAAAGGCTGCGTATTGTGTCTGTGACAGGGCCTGCAACACTTTTTCCACTCTAGAACTGGACATAATACCTCTTCAGTTCTTCCATTCAAATAATACCATTTATTGCTGCAGTGGGCAGCTCTTGGCATTTTTAAAACTCATCTTTCCGACACTTCAACATTTTTTAAATTATCCATTAAAAGTGGGCCAGGGATAATGTCTATATTTATATCTGAGGCAACGAGCCTTTGGGTATTCTTCTCTGTGTCTGACAGAATGTTTTTTAAACCTCACTGATTTCTACTAAAGTCTGTGCATGTGCACAAGTATCCAGGTGTGTGTGTTTATGAATTTGTGTGGACTAAAATGCATGCTGCACACACACAAACAAGAGGTGTAAAAATCCCATGTTTGCCCAATGGATTCCCGCTGGTAGAGCAAGACTATTCCCACAACCAGCAGAGAGGGACAGCCTGCGTGGGCGGTGGGCTGTCAGTCAAATCCACATGTACCACGGCAAGTGATGCATGAAGGGAGTTTGAGATTTCACTGTCATCCTCAGTCTGGTCCCCTGCAGATCTCCCCCTTCTGCCTCTATTCCTGCTCTAACGCTCTGCTGACCACAAAGACTGTTAATCTGTGCCATGACTAAAACTGACTGCAAATCATTTAACTGAACAAATAAGACTTGAAGTTGTAGTGCAAGTCTTTTCCCATTTGTTTGAGTTAATTATGTGCAGTGCCACAAGTTGTGTGTTGTGTGGGTGTAATTTGAACACTTTTGAAGTAGCCACTGAGAATAAAAATGCTTATCACATTCAATATTATACTGTGACTGTCAGAGCTGCATAACTCCCTGTATATTTAGGTCTTTTAAACAGTTTTATACTACACAGTATTGCTAGTTCAACTACAGCTGTCACTGCTGCAGTGACACTGTCCGCCGCTGGGTGCCGCTGTTGTATCCTGATCATAATCGCTGTCCGTGGTCCTGAAATGATCAACTGTGATGCCCAACATAGTGCTTCCCACATTTTCCTCCTATCATTCACCATCAAACAGACAACATTTTACCTCGACTGTAAATCCTAATGTGCCAATGCAAGTGCCAAAAGAAATATGAAATACTCAAATCACTCTTCTCACACTTCTAGACACCTGCTGGAACCAACCCAAAGTCCTCTTAGTTATCAAACAAAACGATGGTCTTGTCCAACTTGGCTACAGTTCAGAGCCCTATAAAGAAACGGTTCCTTGATAAACTGCATAGACGGAAAGTAGGCTGCATTGAAGTGGTAAATGCTTTTCTCACACTGTGGCAGGATTAAAGAAAGTTGAAGTTTTGAGTGCTACTTGAGTGCTTTTCATGTCGCAACTTAAAAGCCATGGATGGCGCCATACAGAGGTGAATGCGGCTGTGGAGCCTGTAGACCATCCGGATCTGTCCATCACTGTGGCACTGAACCGGATTCAAGTCAGCCAGAGGAAGCTGCGACTATACCGGAAATAGTAGGAATTTGCCTCCCAAAATAAAAGAACAAAATGTGTATGGACTAAGTAGTGGTTTAAGTGCTTTAGCCCCTATCCTCTAGGGTGATTGTGCCATTGAAATCGATTAAACCCCCCTTTTTAGAATCAATAGGCCTCTCTAGACCTGCTCTGTAAAATGATTTGTTTATTGGCCTATTTTCAGCACATGAACATCAAGCAAACCAGAACAGAGACACAGTGAGAAAAAGATCCTGGCCAGTATCCCACCAGCAGGATACAGAGAAAGCAACATGACTTATTTGTATTGTATTTACTCTTTTAATGTCACAACAAGAACATTTTCTCTATCTTTTTATTTTTCTTCTGAACATTGTTCTTATATATATATAAGTTCAAACGATGTATTTCATGTACTATTTCATGAAAAAACACACACAAACAAAAACATATATAATGTAGAAAACTCTTCTAGGATGTTTACCACTATTAAAGTATTTTCTTTCTTTCTTTCTTTCTTAGTTTATTTTTGTGGACTCTTATTTTCTCATCTGGGGTGATAGTGATAGCAGGCATATTATTTGTAAGTCCTCAGAGGGAGAAATATTGATATACAAATTGATTTTGGATTTTCTAAATGAAAATGAAAAGATATAACATGACATTTTACTTTGCCTCGTGTCCGTCACAGATTAGAAATGGCTGCTCATCAATAAAGCTTTTATTTTGAAAGGACTAACCGGACGTGTAGCTCTTCACTGAAGCTAACTTGCCCGTTGAGAAGTGAACGAGTACGAGGTAACACGGCTGACTTACCACACAGACGCTGGCTTCGCTGTGAAGTTAAAACCGTCCATGAAGCTAGCTCTCCTCTCTCCGCAGGTTTCAAGGGACACGCACTTTTACCCGCATGTTTAACAACGGCAACAACAACGCCATTTTATCTTTTATATAAAGAAGTCACATCGGATATGACTCCAACGGTCGACACAACCTGCAGCGACTTCACCTCTTCAGAGTGTTTACCCTGACGACGGAATAACGCTTTAAATGACATTTTCAGACACGGCAAAGGAGACTTGCTGAATGAAACTTTGTCCCATTTCTCTCGGAGGGATAAAGACGCATTTATGGGCGCTGTGTTCAGTTAAAAAATAACCGAGTTGACTGCCGCTGGATAAAATGTTTGGCCACTTCAAGTCCCAGGTTGGGAGGTTAGCAACAATGTCAGGGGTCGCCCGTTTTGGAAAATGATTACTGGCAGCACCGACGGTAAAATAATGGTCAGAAGATGTCTAGTAACGTTCAAACCATTCAGGTAAGAGACAAAGAGCTGGCGACGTTTTTCTGTACCCTGTATCTATTTCCCATTTATCCTCCAGCATTGTGGTTGGTTAGCATTGTGTACATTTGATCAAACATCTGATCTAAACTGGCCACATTGAGTTGTAAAACCCTGACAAATTACACTCCTATGGCACTGTGTACATATGTGGAGCCGAGGTGTGTATGTGTATTACTACTCCTAAACACACACCAGATGTTTCTCCACTAGATGAATCAGATTTAGATCCACATGGATAACACAAAGCGATAAATCATAAAAGAGCCATTGTAAATAAGCCTGTACAACCAGTCAGCCAAGCGATAACTTAGTTTCTTACTACGTGGATTGCTTCATTATCACTGTGAGGCTGGACTGTGTTTGTGGAGATATAAAAAGGAAACATGTTAACCACTCACAGTTGATACTTTAGAGTCCATTGAGGCAAACCTGCTTTATCTGATTGTGCCTGATAGGAGTTATGGCAGGCTTTAGGCTAAATCTTCAAACAAATCCCTCTATTTCTTTCTCTCCTTACAAAAGCTAGAGGATCTCCTCCGGTGGATACCTGCAATTTACATCCCCCACCCTCACTTTCCACCTGCTAAGACTGTTGGATTTTCCAAGCAATTTCTTCAGTGGGCTGGAGCAATGATGCAGCAGCTGTGCAGCAACCACTGTAAATAAAAAAAAGGTCTTCTCAGTAGATCAAGCATTTATTCAAACACACTCAATTAAGCAAGTTTGTGACAAATGCGTGCATCACATTCAAAATGAAAACATGGCTTTAGCCCAGAGCCTTTCATTCAGTTTAGTCTGAATATTTGAAAGGACAGATTTGCGAAAAGATTATTTTCATGGCATTTTGCCTTTATTGGATTATTTTGACATGAAAGACACAAAACATTGGGAGAGATGAAGTTGCTTATAACATCTTAGACGTCCTCAGTAGACAGATTTTTCAGGCAATAAAGATTGGTAGCCATGTCCTCATTATTGGGCAACAGGAATATTTATTTGTATGTCTGATCTATTGATGAGAACTAAAAGAGATTTATTTTAATAACCAAAAATGTTGCTTGTTACACTGTAAACATTTCTGTGTATGAACGCCATAAGATTACAATTCCAGAATTTAGGTTTGTTCAGTTGCCAGGAAAAGTTTCTTGAAAAACACAACTAACATCGACACCCCAGCTCGTCCACGCCTGGAAGAGCTCCTCTCGTTTCAAAATCCTCTACCTAGAGGCAAAATCTGATAAGTCTATATGTGTGAGGAAGCCAATTAGCTGATAGCAGATCTCTCCTTCTGATCCAATTATAGAGAGCAGAGCATTTACTTTAAGCCTGTTAATTAAAGACTTGTCAGGCAGGACCAGGGCCTAATCCTCTCATATCACCCACCTAACGCCACTTTGGAAAACGGCTAAATGATAAGAGTGGAAGCGATCGCCCTAGGACAGCATCAGGCCAGCTTCTGCTCGCCAACATCATATTTCCTCTTTTCTCTTTTCATCAATCTCTGTGTTTTGCTTACAAGCAATTGCTGCCTTTTCCCCCAGTCCTGCACACACACACACACACACACACACACACACACACATAAACACACGCATGGTTATTAATGCTTCGATCACAGAGAGAAAAATGGACAGAGTGGATTGGTTAACCGTAAAATCAGCCAATTTTGCCTCACGTCCTCACGACCCCTTTATTTTCCAAAGCGGTCATTGAGCCTCTTCAGTTTTCCTTACTGTAATAATACAGCGCGCTGAGGATGAGGCCTGACTTCAGTGACTGTGTTTTTCAGCTTCCGCCTACTTAGCTTGCTGACCATATGGTGGCATAATTCAATAAAATTTTATTTATATAGCGCCAAATCATAACAGAAGTCATCGGATGACACTTTCCATGTAGAGCCGTACTCTTTGTAATATTATTTACAGGGACCCCGCAATCCATGATCCAAGCAGGTATAAGTATCTCTGGATTGTGGCGTCTTAATCACGACAAATAATCCCTTGATGACTGTATGGGATTAAATTCATATCAGTTAACGTATTGCTGCTCTGTGATCCTCTGACAATGATTGAGCTATTCTAATTAATTCTGCAATATGCCTGGAACAGATGGGGGTAATATTTTATTATTTCATAATATTACAGTATCCTGGGAGACACAGAGAGGTAAATGAGAAATGAGCTGCTCAGAGGCTCCATGTAAATACAGTATGGTTGTAAGTTCCTTGATGTTTTCAGTGTAAATCAGTAAAGAAATGCTACACGCAGGAGGGCCTGTTGTCGCGCTGACACTAACCCTGCTGATCACAGTCATCATCACGTTGAAGTGTTGTCTAATAATCTGTTTCCACCACCAGCAAATGAAGTTGATAATCAGAATTGGGATGTCTAATTTCAACATGTATTCATACACAAATTGCAGTTTGTCTCGTCGCAAGTGTAATCAGTGCGATAATTCATTGGATCCAACTCTCGCTCAGAATGTCATCTCATCACTTATGAAACGTATAGTGAGCGAAGATTAATGACCGATTTGACTGTAATGGTTGTATAGATGTTTTACTTTTTGGAGTGATCAGTTGGTTGTGAGCATGTTTGATGCGACTCATTAAATAAGAGTCTTGATGATGATGATTATTCACTGTTGATGTTCTTGTATTGTATTATCAAAGAGCCACATCCCACCCTCTGTCCTTGAAGCTTGTGTATTACAACTCAGGACACTGGCTCTGTCTTGGAATATAGTCACCCTGAGAGCTTGCCAAACCACAACGGTCTATACTTAACAGATTATTCAACATCATCTTGATCCCTTTGGGTCAATCAGATCACTGCAGCAAATGTTCTTTTAAGTGGCCATTCTTCCTCGCTGTTGATAGAAATTCATTTCCTACGGCCTCATCAATATTAAGAGGTTTCGTCCAGAACTTTACGTGACTGGAGCTACTTACCGTACCGTTCCGGGGAAAGTGCTGTAAGATTTCACTCTGGGCCGTGCGTTCAAGCAAACAGCTCTTGCCTGGCTTTGAATAGAAGGCAATAGTTATGAATAATTCATTCATTTGTTATGTTAAGATTCAGTTTTCCAGCCTCCTGTGCAGAAGTTACAAGTTTAAAGGTTACTTGTGCAAGGTTGGCCATAAATTATGAAGTGAATTGTGATAATTATATCACAAAAGCTCCTTTTCTTCATGCTGTTACTACCATTGCTTTAGATGTATTCCTCATAGACTGGATAGTATTGTTGGAACCTTATATATTTTACATTTACCCAAACAAATGCACACGAAGAGGACGTTTGAGAAAATATCTTCAGCTGCTAAGATATGTGGTATAAGCAGTGGAGTGTTAGTCATTCATTGTCACATACTGTAAATCAGCCTTTCCGCTGCACTGCTTCTACAAAATCTTCCAAGACTTTTCCCTTGTCGGGAGTTAGCAGCAGAGCAGCACGCATTTTTAAAGTGGGACTTGACTTGTTAGTCATGGAGGCTGACTGGTATTTTGTCCAGTGGATGAGAATCACAGACAGCTTTGCCTCCCTGTTTTCCCCAAAGAGCCTCGACATCATAAGATAACCTTTGATCCATATATACTGAAGAGAGTAGCTTAACTAGGGCAGGATTTACACAGATACAAAAGACCTGATTTTCAACTCTTTTAAGTGAAAGATCTGATTCTCTCATGGCTGCCTAACAAGAGAGAACCCACACAGAGTCTCATTTTATTTTCCCTTCTGAGGTACGGGAACGTTTCAAATATGAGATCTGTTCCACAAAGCGTGGCATAGCAGAAGTTTACAGTATGTTTCAAAGCTCAGATCTCTGCAGAGCCCGCATTCTCATGGATTTTCAAATATAAGCACCAATTTAAAGGATAGCTTCACCTTTTTTCAATCTTAAAACAATACTCACATGCTCATATGTACATTGATAGATCTATTTGTGTCTCAAATCATTCCTCCTGTCTGTCCTGACTATTAAAATACCCACTTCTGACTTGGCTAACTTAGCCTCATATCAGCTTTATTTAAACAGACACACACATTTTGAATTGCATTAAGGATCTCTTTGGGTCAGTATGAGCAGGAGAAACTACTGCAGCAACCGGTAACCTATCCTTTAACACTCACCAACCACAACATTTTATATAAGCAGTGACCAGAGAACTGTTCTTTGAATGTAAATGTTTTTCATAACTCAAGCTGACACAGTATCGAGTAACTCACACAGTTAAGACTGTATTGTATAGCCTATTGTTTTGTGTGGTTCAGGCATGTGAGAATGAGACCAGTTGGTGTTTTTAGCTAACTTTACACTCTTATTCTCACCTTTAAAAGCCTGAGTGTTTTTGGCTGTCTTCTGTCCTCTTCTTGCCTCTTTTCTTCCCTTCCCCTCTGCTCGCCTCTGATGTTACATAAACAATCACATCCAGTTTGCCTGCACTTAAGGACAAACTGCTCACCCTTATTTTGTCAGTTGTCCTAGATGTAATGCCAGCCGATAACACAAAAACACTAAAATGCTTAAAGTGCCCTTTGGCTTCAAGTTTCTACTTTTCTCCATATCATTGGTATATTTATACTCTGGCTTCTGCAAGTGCTGCCTGCTGTTTCTTGACTGTGCCTTCGTTTGTCTCCTCCCTTTCTCTTCTGCTGCCTTCCACATTTTTCCTCATGCTCTCGTCTCCCGCTTTTTTTTTTCCTCACTGTCGATCATTCTGGCCTGCAAACCTGTCTTCTATAATTGTTGGCCTGCTTATCTGCCTACATTCCCTCTTTTTGTTTTTTCAAGCCTCACTCACTCTTTATCCTTTTTTCTGCCTCAAACTATCTCACTATCCACCCCTCTCTCCATCCTCATCTTCATAGCTCCAAACTGCTCACCCAAAACATCTATTTACCTGCCCTTCCCTATAAATATGTTTATCTCAACTCTTTTTTTTTCATCTATTCCCTCTCTCCTCCCCCTGTGTTGCAGGATATTTGTGGTGGGAATAGGCTTCTTCAGCCTGTGCTTTCTAATGACCTCTCTGGGGGGGCAGTTCTCAGCCAAGAGACTGGGGGACTCCCCCTTCACCATCCGCACAGAAGGTACGGGCATGTGCCGTGTTTGTGTGACAGTGTATATGTGTGTGTTTGTGTATAAACAGTTCACTGAGTTGAAAAGCTGTAATGTCACTTCATATTGCTGTGCTATAACTCTCCATGGTCCTGCTGGCGCTTCACTGCCATGTGCCACTTTGTCAAAGCTGCACCACCTGTCACTGGAAACATAAAATGGCCTAGAATATTAGGAAGAGGCAAAGAAATCGTAAAGTAAATGTAAATTCCATTGCGGAGCCAGTGTGTTTGGTAAATTAAATTCATATAACCTTAAGCAGAAGAGCTGCTTTTTCTATATTTGCAGTCAAGTGGTGAGAGATAAAGCAACGTGCTTGTAAAAGAAGATTGATATGGTGGGTGGGACGTGAGGTAGAGAGACCAGCCATCTTGGAAGTTACTGGTCTCATCCAAGACAGTGACAACATAGTGGGTGGCTAATATTATATGTGTCTGTTTCACTTCCACTGCTTTCAGGGATTCTGCACTGATTGGTGGCCTTCTTCACTATTTGACACAAACAGTATATGCTGGGCGTGTGAGACATACTGTAGACGTATATGAAAATACTGCTGAATATTTGGGCTGTAGTCAACCAAAAATGATTCTACTCTTCTAATCAATCCATTGGTTGATGGGGGGGGGGAAACTAAATGCGCCACAGTGCACTCTTGGTAGCTGCTGGGTGATAATCAACGTTACACAACATTGCGGAATTCCTGCAGTTTGGCCATTTCTTCTTCACATGTAGCTATATCGTTACCTTCAGGGCATGTCTATCAAGTTAATTTACATACAGCAGCTACACACACGTGTTCCAATCAAAAAATAATCTCCTTCTGTCCTCCGAGGTTCTCTGACATGGTGTCAGTTAGTTTGGAGCTCAGTAAAGGGGCGTTTCCATGAAACAGTTTTGGTTTTGGACCCTTGAAACTGCAGCATTTATAAACTGGCACACTGTAACCTACACTTTACATTTACTGCCAGGTTGACAGCTTACTGCCATCCTTTTCCTCTGCTCCGCTTGCATTCAGAGTCACTTTTCTGCTGCTCTCACACACAAAGTGGTTGTTTATTAGCCTCCAAAAAGGACACGCTTAGTTTGAGAAAAAAAAAAACTGATGAAAAATACAGGAAAGTGAGAGTTCCTACATCAGAATGCAGACGATGAGACGACTCTGTGGTCTGCAGTATTTTCGGCTCCACCTCACCGACCTGTTCAGTATGTTAGGTACCTCAAAAAAGGGGAATAAAAAGATGGGACAGAGTAGAGCGGTTCTATTGGTACCATCCACAAATATTGCCAATGGAAATGCAAAAAATGTGCAATGAACTGAACCGAACTCCTTGGTGAAAACAGGGCTTAAACGTTCAGTAAGTTAGGCCTAATAGTCTTCATTTGGTTGGGTGAGTTCAAAGTTGTGAAAATGGGTTTTTTTTACTTCCTGTTGTAAAGCAACATTGTGTCATTTTTCTACCATGAAATAACAAATCATCATTTTAATGCTACACTGACGTGTATTTAGGTGGATGGTGTCTCTGTCATCCCCACTCTGCACCCTGTAACGTCTATTCTTGCACTCTGTAACTTTGTGCTCCGGTATGATCTCCCATGTGGAGTATGTAACACTTTACAGCACTAAGTAACTATTTTACTAATTTTAGTGAAACTGGATCTTATTTTATGGAGAAAATGTTTTCTGGTTTTTCTCTCAGATGTCCTCTGGCTGCTCTGCATCAACTCTCTGTGATTTATAGTTTCCTGATGGAAAATAGAGTAAAATGCTGCAAACTATAGCTGCTGTTAGCTAATGTCAGCTCAGTTTGTTAGCCGGGCTGCTCAGACTGTGAGCTCAGAGCACAAGGGGAGTGTTTGTGTTTACAGTGGTAAACACTGGGTGTTTCACTGGGATCACCAGGAAGAGGAGGTTTTTAGGCCCAGGGTGCAGGGTTATTCTGATAGGGAGTGGAGTCTGTGTTGTGACAGAACCGGAGGTGGGCAAGCAGGCAATGCAATGGAGCTCAGCAGCCTCTATGGACATAATGGCACAAGTGAAGAGGACGTTGACGGAGGAAGGTAAGAATAAAAAAAGGGGAGAGCGACCAAGCAAGAGCAAGAGTAAATCTGTGGTATAATCGGACAAATTCATACAGCTTTCCATATTTACGACAGTAGTATTGATCTCTGAAACTGGAGGCGCTAAATTTCAACATTGCTAGTCATAACAGAATCAATGTTTGCAGTCAAACCTATCACCCAAAAATCAGGTCGGCATATGTGCCTTCCGCCCCTGAAAATAATGGATTAAGAGGCACTTTTCTCCTCATGAAAGTAACACCATGGATTGTCTGTCCAGTGGGAATTTGGTCGGGCAAAAGCACATCATCAACCAACCAATCAACAAACAAGTGTCAGCCCAAGTAACTATACTGTATATGTTTGGTGCAACGTTATTTACTCAGCTGATAGTACTTTACAGCTATGCATAATTTACAACAGAATTAATCCACTTAATGTTGTTAGACGGACAACAAAAAATCACTCCTGTATTTTCTTGCACTATCATTGATGACTTAAGCAATCCAGTCTAAAATCTTTTTTACAGCTCCCCTGAACCCTCTCAAGATTCTCTGTGAGCCTTGCCATTATATGGAAGTCCATTAAAGCAATATAACTTTAGCTGTAACCACAAGTGGAAATTACAGAATGATGACGCATTGAATTTCTTGAGTTTGTCGTAAGTCAGTGGTTGAGTTGAGTATAGAAGGCTAACATTAACTGGCACAACAGATAGACTCATGAAGGGTTGTATGAGGATCGGGTTACGGAGGCATGAAATGAGTGTCGAAAGGGGATTGATGACGGGTTTGGAGGAATCCAAAAGTGGCATTACATTTGAGACTCTGGGTTGGGGCACGTCTCGCTGATCTTTGGCTTCATCATCCTCCTGTGGTTTCTGTATTGAGAGAGAAGGTGGAACAGGGTGTGAGGAAGAGGGTTATGCGAACTGAGACAAATGGGATAGGATGAGATAAAAGGGGTTAGACATGCTTATACAGGTGGGAGCAGGAAATTGAATTAGTGCGTTATACTTATTACTCAGTTTAGTGCTAAACAAGCAAGGTAAAAAATGCATTGAAAATATAAATGACAAACAAATAAATGTAAATAGTGACCCAAATAGCCATGAGATACCATGTATCCATATCTCATTCCTGTGTCCATATCTCACCAGTGAAATGCCATTAACACACTGGTTGACCGGCGTTATCGCATGACCAGGAGTGAAGGCTGACTGCCAGTGGCAAGGCAGGGGAAAATTGCCATTGTAATCTTCCGCTGTACAAGGTGCGAAGATTGAAAGTCAGAGACCTTTTTGTGGAGGCCAGCCACTTCTCAATACTGCTGGAGTTAAAATAAGCAATCCTGGTTCTGAAGGCCATTTCCACAAGTGTGTATTGTGTGTGTGTGTGTGTGTGTGTGGAGGCACAACAATAGTTGAAGCCTGAAATGTGTCCAGTTACGTGGATGTGCGAAACTGAAAGACGTAGCAAGTGCTACTTTAAGTGTGAATCAGTCAGGTTTTTGTGTGCGTGAGTTTGTGCTGTAATCTGTCAGAGAGAAGGATGAACCAGGGAAAATGGAAACAGGAAATAGCAGACTTAACTGAATGGATAGACGCAGAAGCATATTAAAAATTAGATGCTATGTGTGTGTGTGTGTGTGTGTGTGTGTGTGTGTGTGTGTGTGTGTGTGTGAGTGAAAGAGAGAGAGAGAGAGAGGGTGGGGTGTGTGTTCGGGGGGGTCATTTGGGATTACTGTGTTTGTGTGTTTGTGATAAATTGAGATTACTGCGTTTGTGTGATAAATTAGGATTAGTGTATGTGTCAGTGTTTCTTAGTAAAATGCACTTGATTAATCAACTACTCATGCACTGCCTGGGAAGACATCTGGAGCAAGCTCATTAAAAACTGTATAGTGTCCAACCGTGCTTCCCCATAGGAGTTTACTGTGTGTGTGTGTGTGTGTGTGTGTGTGTGTGTGTGTGTGTGTATATCCCTTTATGTATGTTACTTTTATGCTTGTCTATGCACAAAAGGTGCGTGTAACTCTATCATCTACAGTGTGCTTGGGTACATTTATTTGTATCCCCCACTGTTTCACCCTCTTTTCTCCCTTTTATGTGTGTCTCTCTGGTCTACTACCTCACACTGTTCTGCTGCTTTCTTCCCCTGAATGTATATGTGTGTGTGTTTATGTGTGTTTGTGATGAGCTGGCAAGAAATCGGCTGTTAAATGGGGCGACAGCAGCAATGTGGGACAAGATTGAGACCAGAGAGACTGAGAGACCAATCCATCTGCTCTCTGCAAATCAGCCCCGCAAAAACAACTGGCCCTTTCATTAAGCCTCCACTCACCACCTGCAGAGCAACACACGCATGTACACACGTACACACACAGTTCCACTCCCGTGTCTCATTAAGTACATGTCATTCCTGGCAGACCTTCCATGTGAAAATATGCAACATTGCCAAATAAAAAACAAACAAAAAACAACAACAACAAAAAAAAACAGGCTTTCACAGGCCATCATAGCAGAGCGACTTAATTCTGTGGTTACTTTATCAGTGGTTATTTTCATTTGCCCTGGAGACAACTCACTTTGCTGTGATTTGAACATTTGTCCATACAGGCATAATCATGTTTATGATCATTTTACAGCTGCTAAGGCATTTCGGATTTCTGGTCTGGGAGCACCTAGGGCTGAGTGACTGACTGATATATTGTCAATATTGTAATAATTTTTGAAAGAGTGCAATTTCTAAATCCAACACCCACAATTTTTAATTACAATTTCCATGATTAAGTAAAAGTTTTAGCTGGTGATTGATGATTTCATCGCCTATAATGAAAACTGCTGCAGCTAAATTAATTTAGCTGTAGAAAATTAATATTAGTTCTGTGAGTTGGAGAAACTACAAAGTCTTGGCTGTTTATGCTCACTCTCTCTGCGTGTCTGTCTGTACAATTAACATTTGGCCAAAGATGATTTGTGAAAGCAGAAACATCATTGAAAAGAATAAGGAGTGGACTGTGTGCTTCTTGCTGTTCAAGTGAAGGTTTTTCTCCCATAGAAGACCCAGATGATGGCCTCATGTCAGTTTCAGAGCAGTAGCAGCTGTCTAGCAGAACAGAGTTGTCTGAATATCCAAGTTCATTTTTAAGCACATTCTTCTTCCTTTTGGTCCCATGTTATGTTGTGTGTGCTTATTTCTCTACTGTGAAAGCTTAATTCCCAAGTTAAAACAAAGCCTTTTTACTAAGCCATTATACTTACTTTGTTGTACTTTGTCTTGCACAGCAAACTGTCAAAGGCTTTTGACAACATTTCGTAGAAATTGGTACTTTTGTGATTCTGCAGCCCCGGTGTCAGAGTATAACACCACTGTGCAAATATGGACAGATGTACATGTGCATTTGTTGAGATTATATTACTTAAGATCGTAGTAGTTAAATAGTTAACAGCTCAGTTAACACAGCCAATATCAGGCAGGTGCAACAACACTTGACGTAGCAGAAGAAGAAGCAAAAGTCAGTCTGAAGTTTACTCTTGTCTGGTGACTTCTTGCTCAGTCACTCTCTCCTTTTCTCTACTTAGCTTCCTCCATCCACGACACCTTAGGTCTTTTTGCCTCTTTTGACATTATGTCCATAGAGGCTACTGAGCCTGGTTACATTGCTCGCTTGCCCAGCTCCGCACCCTGTCTGCGTTCCCCCACTCGCCCATTGGGCCTGAAAACCTTCTCTTTCCAGTGGTCCAAACACTAACACTCCCCTGGTGCTTTGAGCGGACACTCCAGGGAGCCCAGCTAATAACCTACTACTATTTATGTTGTCAAATTTTTCATGTAACAGTGTGTTTAGATGTTGTTAATAGGGCTTTATATGTCCTGAGTTGAGGATGACTGATTCAGCAGCTGTCATCTGAGGCTAATCCTTGATGTGGCAACAACAAGACCATCAGGCACACTAGCAGACGAGTTACTTTTTACTCTGTATATAAATCAAATGCACAGGCTTTCATCTCGCATTGTGCCTTAGTCATTTTTACACAGATATTAGCTTGCTGTTTGCACACAATAACAGCCAAATTTGTGTAGGGCTTTGTTACCTTAGTGGGAGTTGCACTGATAGCAATTGTTTGGGTATTAGCTGAATTTCGTCACCACCTCTCGCTTCCGTGGATTATCAGCTTCCGCTGGAGGTTCAGAGTGCAAGGTTTTCTCTGAAATCCCCGTCTCTCCTCAGTGACTCACAAACTCATCAAGAGCTGTGAACCGGAGATGGAGAAGTAGAGGCTCAATAGTGAAAATGAGAAAGAAGAGGAGGAGGAGGAGGAGGAGGAGGAGGAGGAGGAGGAAGGAGGTGGAAGTGGAAAAGAGTTTGTATGTGATTGTGTGCGTATCTGTGATTAAGCAAGAGAATGAGATTTCTAGAGGTTTCTTTGCTCACAAAATGAAAAAGAGGGATAAAAAGGTACACACACAGAATTTATTTTCCTCTAGATTAAAATGCATCAGACATAAGGGAGATGTTAGCGCGATCAAAGACACTCCCTATGGAGCTTGTACATACTCTACAGTTTATTACATTTACAAGGACCCACGACAATCCTTTACCCTGTTTGTTCTAGTTGAAAGACTCCAGGCTTTTCTCTGTCAGTTTAAAATTTTGCAATTCTCTTATCTCTGCAGGTTTTATTGCTAACTGTTTGAGAAAGCTGTCAATTGAAGACTGTAATTCATGAAATGGAAAACTTATAATCACCACAAGGAGAACACTCTGGAAATGCTGTTTGGAAATGCTGCTGTGCTTGGATCCACGCAGGGGCCAAGATTAACGGTTGTTTGACTCACATTAAATGTGATCGTCATGTTTCCATGTCACACCAATGTGTCACATTCCCAAAATACATCTTTATTTGTGTCCTAAGAGGACCTCAGCTGAGATTTTACACCCATGACTGCAGCTTACATGTATATACATTTCTTTGGTTGTCTTAAAGGGTGTGATTCAGCACGTGTACATTTCAGTACATCAGCATGCAGTAGCTGGTACTGGTTGAGCACATCAGACACCCCCGCTCTGTGGTCCCCTTTCATGTTTTTTTCACACTGAATGTTCTCATCTCTATCACACATTCCCTGCAGTTATGTTTCCTTCCCATCGCTTCATGTCGAACAAATCTGGCATGACAATCTTCTGCGTGTCACTGGTGCTAGGTGCAGCAGGGGGATCACTCGAGTAGTACACTTTATCAGTGTGCACTTATAACCTGGGGAGTTTGAATGGACTGTGTGTGTGTGTGTGTGTGTGTGTTTGTGTGTGTTTGTCTTTTCTTTCTCTGTTTGAGCAAATCATCTTTGACCAAATGAGTGACTCCACAAATGTATAAATAACAACTTAAATGCTACTTAATTCCAGCCATCTGCATTCTGAGAAGATTTATTAGTTTGTCTCACTTTAGAGAGGAGCTCCTCCTTGATCCCCATCCATAAATTCAGTTAAGCAAAGCCATAAATCATTCTATCAAATTACACGCAGAGACAAAAGAAAGGCAACCACAAGTTTGTGGGTAAGTAGAAAAAAACTCTCACAAGGTATTAGATTAGGTTGAGGTTAAAGTTAGACTTTGGTTAGATGGTTGATGTAATTCCACAGTGGTATTATAGCTATTATTTTCAGGGATTAAGGGATGTGGTTAAAAGAAGCTGGTGAATAATGTTAGGCTGTATTTGTTAGTCATGAAAGAGTCATAGAAAACCTCTTCGTGGAAACATGCACATATTTAGCAGAGAGTTTTAAAGCACTAAGAAAACTGTAGTGTAGAACTTTTGAAGTACAAAAGTTTGCTGGGGGACTACCATAGTACATTATGGTAATCTTCCTGTCAGACCTATTTTTCTACCACTACAAGTTCCCTTCAAAAGTGCACTTGTAGTCTGTACCCAGAAGACTGGCAAGTCCTCAACTTGCTGCTGCTTTGTTTACTTTCACTCTTGCTATGGGGAGGCAGGAGTACACAGGAAGATATTGCACATAGACCAACCAGCAGGAGACACTATTGTTGTGACATGTAGATCCCTCACCAGCTTCCCACCTGTCGTACTACCAGTTGTGTTTGAGGGCTAATCCAAAAACACCTCTGCCAGGGACTGAACACACTCCTCTGGTGTAGAAGTTATGATCTAAATTCTTTATGTATAAATTCCCTGACTGGTAACCAAACAGTAAATGGATGGAAAACTGGAAATTAATTGATATTCACAATCCTTTCATCATGTCTTTGAGAGAAAAGGAACACGACCTCCAACTGCTCCAATAGACCTACCCAGTTGGGAGAAATAAAATACTGTGTTTTGTACTTAACTGCTTTGAGGTTTGAAGGTAACAAATTACTGTATTTGCTGAAAAGGGAGCAACGGCTCTAGTCAATATCCAATGAGATGTTGCTTTAAAAAGGAACACATTTTTTGGCCTTTGCAGTTTCAGTGCTTTATAGATATGCAAAGGTTACCAAATGGCTGCCATATTATTTGTCCAGAAAATGAAGCTCAGTCAAAGACACTTCGTCAAGGAGTTGACCATGTGCTAGCTGTTGTGGAAAGTAGCAGCACAATGCTAAAAACCTAGCAGTAAGGAGCAGGTAAGGGTGATGGGGGGAGCTACAAACATGGTGTTGAAAGTAGAGTAGAATAATAATGACGAGCGTTGGGTTACAATTGAATGTTATTAGTCAGCTGGTAGCCAAGCAGATGTTGAATGGATGAAGGCACACGCTCTCCAGATGAACCATGACATCAACATCAAAATCGACGTCCTATGTCTTGCCCCCACCAGGGTAGCGAGAAACTGAGGGGTCATGACTGATGACCAACTAACCTTCTTTAATCATGTCGCCTCAGTTGTCCGGTCATGTTGCTTTGCACTTCACAAGATACAAAAAATCAGGCCTTACTTGACTTAATGTGCTATCCAACTCCTGACACAGGCTGTGGTTATCTCACGAATCAGTTACTGTGTAACTGTGGACATGTGGACAATCTATCCCCTCTAGTACTGCCACAGTACTTATTTCTGCGCTATCATGTCCTAGTAACACTGTACCTTATATCCCTTTTTTTGTAAGTCGCTTTGGATAAAAGTGTCAGCTAAATGACTAAATGTAAATGAATGATCCACTAATGGTAAAGCATTATGAATCAGCTCATGTAAGTCTAAGCTGAGTGTCCTGTCTAAATTAACACTATACTCCATTTCCCCTTTGCACCTAGTTCTAACACTGCATCCACATACTATCTGCATTGGTTGTTGTGACATTATGTCCTTAGGCATACACTTTTTCTCAGTTGCTCTACATATTTACCAATCACAGGCAAGGTGTTGCCATCAGCCAAATGTCTAGTGAATGCTTTTACCAGCCACTCAACAGATTACAATTGTTTTTTTTTGGCTGTGAAGCAAATCTACTAGCCACTTTCATATTTTACCCACATTTGGCTGTATAGTATGTTTGTACCTGGGTTGCATCTATTATACACACCTGTACTGTCCACATTTATAACTCTCCTCCCCAACTTTGTTTCTCCTTCTGTACAAACTTCAGGCCATTCACCATGTTATTCCATTCTGAACCCATTCCTAACACTATACATATTAATGAGAAAGCCTATCCAATTTCCAAGTAGAGAGGGCCATTGTTCTGACCTAAGTGCTATTACCCGGCCGTAAATGAGAAATTTCTCCACAGCACATTATATTATGGTTATGTCTCTGGGAAGGTTATTCTGCAGCAATATGCTGTCTCAATTACTCTGCCTGCATCAAGCTTTGTCTACAGGTCGCTAACTCATCGTTTCCCTGTGCCATAAGCTGGTTATTTTCTCGAGCCCTGATAGTGTCATACTCGAGCGTGCCTGTGCTTGCTTTTTACAGATATACACTAATGGTGTTTAGGAAGCCATAGCCTCTGTTGCCTGACAGTTTTTGAAACCGATTGTATTATGTCTGTATGGACGAAAAAGGCAGCTGTATTTGTCTGGTTTCTTTACTGGTGTGGGCTGATAAAGTCATAAAGGCACACCAAGCATGACTTCAGATTATTTCTTTCCTCGAGCCACCTCGTTCCCCACTTCTCTCTCCTTCTCCTCCTACTTCTCATTCTCTCTCATTTCTTTCCCTCAGAGATGAATATATTAAGTGTCTGGTGTGAGACTGAATAATTGCAGGGTAGCTGTAGCTTTTTCTTTGTTTCCTCAGCTCACTTTTCCCTTTTCCTCTGTGCCCCTTTTCTCCTGCTTTCACATGTGTGCCTGTGTTGAACGCAGTTGGACGACTCTTCCACAGCCCAAAAACCCCCCCCAAAAAAACACTCATGTCTTTGTCTGAAAAGTGACAGTAATGATCGCTGCAATGCAGGAGGATTCATTTATTTCATGCAAAGTGTATAGTGGAAGGGTGATGAAAAGATGAGGAAATAAAGGTTTCAGAAACATTTTACTATCTTCAAAGTGACAGATTTGACTCTAAATAATGAAGCTTAGTTTCAGACAGTTAGCAGACAACCATCAGTTGGAGACAATATCATAAAGCCAGTCTGTATGCAGTAGACCCTGCGTCTTTTGTTGTCGTTTTGCCACTTGAAAACAATCTAAAATGATCTTCCTTGAGATGCTTTGAAAGATGAAATACTGTATGTGCAAAAGCACTTACAAGATACTAAGATGCTAATGACAGTAATATAGCATTTTAACACAGACAAATCATCACTATTCCAGTCTGGTGTTATTATATTATGATATATTGTGACAGTGCACCTTTCTGTGTATGAGCTGTCTGTCTTTTGTACAGTCTATTATCTTTGTACAAAAACAAAAGAAAATTGCCTTGTTGCAAAGAAAAAAGGATGCACTGTTCTCATAGTAATAAATATAGCTAAGGCTTTAAAAGTCCAAAGAGTGTTGGTAAGTATTTTTATTAGAGAAAACACACTGTGCAGCACTGCCATGGAAGGGGTGGTAACATTCAGTTTATCACAGGAAACAATAGGTTTAATGGGAAATGGGAAGTTTAATTTTGCCGTAACATAGCAATCGTAGTCTCAGTTGTTTTACGGGTATTACGGTAAGAGGTATTTAATTCAGTATTATCTGACAATTTATGCACGGAAAATGCTAAATGAAGCAAATATAAACTCAAACATGAAAACCGAGTGGACTGATGCACACTGATGTCCTTGTTACAAGAAGATACACATGAAAAAGAGCCTAAAGGGGATTTGTAAACAAGTGCTGTAAAATTGGCATATGACATGCTGCTCTAATTGTATGCAATACAAAAATGAAACTGCCCCTGGTAAAACTGTTTGGAGAGCAGAATTCGACTGAGAAATGCATGCATAAGCTACCATAAATAAATAATGTTACCAACACTGATTTTAGATTAGTGTGGCACAGTAAATCCCATACAGTGGATGTGCTGTATCTGAAGTGCTTTTGTTGGATATGGCGCTTATGTAGCAGCACAACGCCTATGAGGGCACTGATGCTATTTGAGGAAACGCTGCAAGGAGGAAGTGACATGTCTCTTAGGGCAGCAGAGATGCAGTATAGATAGACAGATGAGGAGAGAACAAAGGATGAGAGAGGTTGCTCTAATAAGAGTTAACTCTGCTCTGCTTGTTTGTCTCACGGAGCAAGTCACTCCCGTTTGATTTGCATTGTCTGCAGTTCTCTTTTCATCTTCGTCTATATCTCTCTTTCTTTCTCTCCCTCTTGTTTTTACTTTTGCTCTGACTTCTAGTTTGAGGGCAGTCCACATAATATTTGTCAGCAGTATAAGAAGTTTGGAAGGTTTGGAAGTTTGACACACAGGGACACAATCAGTGCATCCGTTATTATAATTAAAGGTCCAGTGTGCATCCCTTTTGTTCCTTCCTAGCGTGAAGGGGAACCTGTGGTGGCTGGGAAAAACGCCAAAGGCCCTATGCAGTGCCAGTTTTTTTTGTTTTAGAAACATGGTGGTTCAACATGGCAACCTGCAATGTCTGTAGGTATGAAAGGCGGTGTCTATATAATGTATTTTAAGGTAATGGAAGCATAATTCCTATTTTCAGATGTTTATACACTTATGACTATTGAATGAATATTATATTCCACCTCTGCCATATTCTGTAGAGTACCCTAAATCTTACACACTGGAGCTTTTAAGACATTTCAAATCAGCATCAGGTTTTTTGTGATTTGGATTCGTCAATATGGAGACATAAAATCCTTTAGAACAAACATACTTCTGTACATATAGTCTGAGGTTTTACTGCAAGGATTCTTCAAGTTTTACAAACACTAATGAAACAACATAATGACTAATAATAGCGGCTGCCTTGCTTGTAAGACAGCTAGATGCAAGGATGGATGCACTAGCTCCCTCTCTGTTTCTCTAAGCTATACTCACACACACTCAAGACAGTTTCTTAAATCTTTTGTCTGTGAGTACCTCACCCTGCCATTCCTGCAAGATGAACACAGAAAACAGCTCCTCCTGACAAGTAATGACGGAGAATGAGAGAAGCAGTGTGACCAAAGAAAAAAAGACCTGAAAGGGAAGAGAAATGAATGGGAGCTCTAGTGAGTCTCTCTAAGCACCAGACAGGTGGACTTAACCTCATCCATGTGTGTGTTTGTTTATCCGTGTGTGTGGTAACAGAGAGAGAGAGAGAGAGAGAGAGAGAAGAGCCCTTTTTGCAGTACCTTGGGAGATGAGCTGTGTCTGTGCTGGGCTGTAAAGCTGAACTAAAAGTAGGGGAGAGTGATCGCTGAGAGTTTAAGAGGAGAAAGGAGGAGAAAGCTCAGTTGAGGGCAGGGGAGATGTTTTCATTTTGAAACCAGGGATACACATGGGCACAAAACTAAACTAAGAAGCATGTGGGCTGAGCAGACAAATGCATAAACGCTATATTTTTGCAAACCTGTCACACAGTCAGTTGAAATTACAGTCAACGTCCTGCATTTCTCTTTTCTCCCCTTCGCCTCTCTCTCTGTGTATATATTTATGTATATCTGCTTCACACAAACACACTTACAAACGCACGTCAAGCTTTTTCTTTGCTTCCAATAATCATGTGGAAGCAGTAATCAGACTGACAGCGTTGATATTAGCTACGCATCTGTCAGAGCCGCGTGATAATGTCACAAAGCTGTCGATGTTTGCTGCCGCACACTTACATAAACGCTCCTTAATAGTTGCTTGTCAGCACCACCATCCTGTAACTGATTTCTGTTTACCCCTGTGCGGTGCTGCAGTTTGGACAACTTTTTTTTTTTTTTTTTTTGAAAGTGTCACGAGTTGAAGGAGGAGAAGACTCTTACTTCTGCTGTTAAAATCCTCCTTTTCATTGGCGAGGTTTGCACTCTTGAGGAGTTAATCTCACCTCTCACTTCACTGTATGTTACAGACATAAGAATTTACTTAATGTCCCAAACCACTTTCTACTTGTTCAAACTATTTGTAAAACATCTTTAGTAGATAATGTCACACACAAGAGTATCTGTGGAAAATGGGTATGTAAGGAAAGCATAACCCAGGATCTTACAGTTATCACTCACTGAGTTTTTAATAGGCATTTAGTCTACAGCAGTCAGTCTGAAATATATATTTTATTACTATGGATTATACCGTAATAAGCCACTTGGTGTTCTTGATTGTGAGACAGTAATTAATGAATGTATTTATGCAAATCTGTAGACTATGTTGGCCATATGTTGAATGGTATGTCAGTGCTTTACCTCGACCTACATGCTGCCTGCTGACGGCACTCTTTCACTCAAGCATCTGTTTAGCAGCTTACTGAACTGATCTGGTTGTGTGTCTGTACTGCCAAGCCTTGGGCGCTTCCTCTCTCTGGGAAAGTTTAAATGGCATTACCTGTCAGCTCAGATGATAGGGCTCATTCGTTTCTCAGTAAATAAAAGACGTGCCGAAGCACAACAGAAAAAGCAATTTCTAAAAGGTTTTCCCAAATCTCTCATTCTTTGTTTCTGTCATGTAGCATTCAGAAGATTTGTCTGCTGAGAAATGCATCCCGTTTGAATGGGAACGGCTTTAACAAGCGCAACCATTTTTCCTTGTCAGAAACACTCACCTTACAATCGATGTGGAGTACAGTCGCTTTCCTGGGATTTACAAATGATAGTGTGAGTTTAAACCTGTTCACTTCAAGCACAAGTTGAGTTGTTGTCACCGAAGCAAAGCTTAAAACACTTACAGTGTCGTGCAGTTACTAATTATAGCTTTTGGCTTGTATTATCAGAATGACTTCATTTTGGTCTGTATGGCTTGTATGTACGCGTCTAAATGTTTGTGGGAGCGTGAACATATGTGAGCATGCATGCCAACATGTTGTATTGTGAACATGCGGGTGTGTTGTTCCAGATTTAAATTTCTTTATCTGCCTTTGGGAGATCAAGTTGCATTAATCCATTTTGATTGATCACTCTCATTTCCTTAATGGACCCGCTCAAGGCGGCGTCAGTCTCTGTGGCTCCCACTAGGCTATCGGACAGAGAAGAAAGAAATGTGTCCAACTCAGCATCCTGTCGTCATGGAATCTGAGAATACATAAAATCCTGCAGTTCATGGTGTAGATTATTTACACATACAAACCAGTGGTGCTGTCGTTTTTAACGTATAGCAAATTGCATATGTATATTCACCAACCCACACACTCTCTCACACACGCAGCTAACTATACCCACAAGCTTTCGAAGCAGCTGAGCTCAGACAGTTTAGCAATTCGATGGAGAAAATGCCTCAAGCCCCTCAGCACAGCTTTGTGCAAATAAAATCTATGCTACATTCACACTGAGAACAAAATGTTCACAGCAATTAAATGTCCTTTACATTTAAATGCACCCAGTTGTAGAGCAATTTGTGTAGCATCCTGTATGAACCTGTGTTTTGTCTGTGTAAATTATGGATCCATTTACCACCCTCTGTCCAAGTCCATTGTTTTATTCCTGTAGGTATACACTAGTCCCCCTCTTCCATCTACAGACATAGTGCCTCTTGCATTTTAAATGCACGTGTCTCTGCTGGCATCGTCATGCTGGCACGTTACACTTTTCTGCTCTGGATGTCTTGTAGAAGTAGTGAGGTGTCTGTCACTGTCACTATCACAAACTGCAGCGTCCAGTTATCACAGAGTGCTTCACGCCCATATCTTCAACTATTATATTGTCTCATGGGTTTGCCTCACTTACAGTAGGCCTTATTTCTTTTGTCCCCCTGAATGACACTACGCTGTCAGAAAGTGGACCACTGCCTCTACCTTTAAGCTTAATGTCTGCTGTCTGCAGCTGAACAAATCGATACTATGCGACCATTACCAGACCAATCAGTGTCGCTGCTGTCGATGACCAGACAAAATCTGTTAAGGTTAAGCTGTATTGTTCGTGCCTAAGTGACCACATATCATCATTTGCAGGACAAAGGTGGTGTGTGGAAGGAATAAGTAGCCTCTATTCACTGCCAATATATTGATGTTGTTCTGTGACACTTAAACTACAGCCATCTCTCCAGAGCACAGTGTTTTGTTATATACAGCACAACTTTGCAACCAAAGCCACACCACTGAAAGAGAGTTATGTCAGCTTATTACAGATATACAGTATATTATATTGATGTTTATGTCGGCCAATAATGACACAGAATTTCAGTACAGAGATGCCAAAGTAGGTTTGAAAAATGATGTCACTATTGCATCAAAATGTCCTAAATCAAATCAAATCAAATCAAATCAAACTTTATTTATATGGCACCTTTCATACATGAAGTAGCACAAGGTGCCTCACAGAGATTAAGAACAACAATTACAAGAGAAAACAACATAGATTAAAATCAAGGAAAATTAAGAAAACCCAACCCACCCACTCCCACATACACTCAAACAACAATACATATACACTCACACAGACACTACCACACATATGCACATACACACACACCGACCCACACACACGAACACTAGCTGTCACTAAGAGACATGCTACTCATGATTCTTTAAAAAAAAATCCAAGACTGGTACTCTGTACGGCAAAAAGAAAAAGAAATCACACAAATATTTTTTTTCTTTTATTTAAAATGAACAACCTGCAAACAGTACTGGTGCACAAAAGGTCACCCATACTAATGTTCATATCCTTCCCTTTTGTTTATCTGTGAAGCCCCCGGATGAACTCTGATTGTAAATCTGTTTTTTTTTTCCTTCTGTACGACTGTATTATTGAATGATAGTATCAAATTGTCTTAAACACGCGGTATTGAAAAAGTATCGTAGTGTCGATACTTTTGACAACCTTACAAGAGATCCATATCAAAACATTGTGTTTATCTTTTACTAAATTATTATTGGCTAGTTCAAATTGTTTTCTGACTTTAAACTTCACAAAAGTATCGGTAGATATTGGTATCGGCCTCAAAATGTTAATAGTGTTGAAATTGCAACAAAGACTTTATTGGAATAGTTAGACAGGTAGACTGCTGTAGCAATGAGACTGAATGGTGGCAGAAGAAGTCGGTAAATTTGAACTTCTAACAGAAAAAAGTTACAGAATTTAGTTTGAAGCGAAACAAACTTTGCAGGGCATACACTGGAAAACAAGTACACACAATCTCATTAAGTATGCCACACACAAAGAACTGGTAATCTAATTATATATTTATTGCCACTCACATTCGCACACATAGAAACAACATGAACACACTGGCACTGTCTAGTCACTATCATCAATATTTCACAAGAACATCATCCTCAGCACAGGGGAATGAATAAATAATTGATTAGCTATTCCAGTGGGATTTAACATGTGTGTTATTTGCATGCATGGCGTTATGATTTGTGTGTTGTGTAGCTGTGTGAATGTTAGTGTGTTGTGCACATGTTTCTACAGTATCAACTATAATCACACTTCACTTCACAATCACTTTTAAGTGGCCAGCAATGTTCAGCACAGCACCCGCTTTGTTCTGAATCCGCCTCTCCAATAACTAAAGTCTCATCTCTGCGTCTGTATCAGCAGAATAAAACACAGTAGTGTCTCAGGTAGCTAAAGATAATACAATTAGGTGGAGACCGCAGAGCCTCAGCTGCAAACAGAGGCTTATCGAAGCTGACATGGCTGTCAGATTAAGCTGGGAGGAAGATGATCAGAGTCTCAGCTTTAGTATATATGTAAGCGTTGATTTGTGTGTGAGTGTTTGGGGGTTGTATGAGACAGAGACAGAGCAGGCAGATGCAGCAGCCTGCTGCAGATTACACAACGGAGTGTCAATTGGAAACGGAGGTCGCTCTTGTCTTAGTCCACTTGAACACAAACCTATTAGGGCCTCTGTCATTTGGCCTGGTTTCAACTTCCTGATTTCCCTCCATCCCTTTCCCTCCTTTTGGTTTCTTCTCCTCTTTCTTTCCTCTGTTCTTATACTCAGCTGCTGATTTCAAATCTAATCAAACTTTTCAAATATGTGTTAATTGGTCTTTCAGTTCATTTTTATTTGACTCCGATTTCACACCATGCTGGCTAGAGATTTTAACAGATGTCTGTAATGGATCAAAATATTTCAATATTTTACACTTTCAGTCAGAGCCGCCAATTCACTGATCCTGTTTAATGTAAGCAATACATTAGCGGGTTGTCCACTAATCAGATGATCGGCAGTTCAATCCCCGGCTCCTCCACTCTGCATGTCGAAGTGTTCTTGGGCAAAATACTGAACCCTTAATTGCTCATGAAGGCCATGCCATTGGTGTGTGAATGTGTGTGTGAATGGGTGAATGAGATATGTAGTGTAAAAGCACTTTGAGTGGTCGGAAGAGTAGCGCTATATAAGTACAGTCCATTTACCGTTAAGTTCATGGGACAAATGTAGCAGTAAATGGCCAAATATTACTATTTAGTTTATGTGATAGATTTTTAAATGTTTTTAGGTGATACATCTTGGAGAGCACACTGGTTTTGTTTTTTTAATTGCTTTCACATTATCACGGTGAAAGCTACAACATCATATTGGGCTCTTCAGTTACTGTATATCACATATAGAAACAAACTCCAATGTTCAGCGTATTCTTATTTAATCAAATGGAAGGTTAGAAACTTCCATATGTACCATTGAGGGTTGTATCAGTCATCCATGAAATCGTAATAAAAGTCTTTCATTATTTAATGCAGTGTTGAGATTAGCTACCTGCTGCTAGCTGTGTTTCCTGAAAATTTAAACAGTTCCCTCTGTTTTCTGATTTACATCATCTTGGGGCGGGGGAACAACATTTGCTGCTTTAAAATTCCATCAGCGACTGAAAGTTTTAGAGTTTGCACAAAAAGCATTGATGGCTTTTCCAGCAAAATATTGTTGTTTATCACTTTTTAGGAGCTGTATAGAAGCTGCTTGCACTCTGACAAGATGTATGCTAGCCACAAAACATTTCTTTGGATGTAGTGAAATCTTATTTTCACAGTCTGAATACACTGAGCTCATTAATAACCAAACAATGAAATATGTACAATGGACCAATGTTCCCAAATTAGAGCCTGTTCATTTTCTATTTTGGCTCTGTAAAACACACAGCACAGTTGTTGGCATTGGCTAAAGCCTTCACATAAGCACCTTTTGCACTGTACACCTAAACTGCCCCCAGCCCAGCTGTTCATTTCCACTGTAAACATTTGTACATCCCTAGTTTGCAACTCAGCCTCCCAGTATCACATGGCCAGATGTCCATTCTGGCTCCAAGATTGGTATATCTTTCCTCTCTGAAACATGGTTTCACCAGTCCTTTGCTTCATTACCTGTGAGTCAGAGTAAATAAAGGGATGAGTGAAGGTGCCAGGGTGTTGAAGTGTGCAACTGAGCGCAAAAAAAACAAAAAAAAAAACAGCTTCTGCCAAAGCTCTCAGCACGGAGCAAAGTCTTGACAGATGCTAATGTATCTGCTGAGGTTTGAATTATAGAGACAAACACTTATAGGTCCAGAGAGAGAAAGAGGGAGAGACTATTAGATAAGATTTAAGGAGAATGGGGACCGACAGATGCCAGGAGGGAAAATATGAAGAGTCTTTGAGCACATGAGAGGAAGAGAAAAAATTGAGACAAAGGACAGAAAGATTATTGAGAGGTCACAGAACAGATTGATTTCAGGAGGGTGAATGTACTCGTAGCCAAAATAGCTGTTAAATTAACTGTAGTCTACCTTACAGGATGGATGTGAGTTGAAGGAGAGGCAAAAAGTGATGAAGAAATCCTTTTTTGTTCCACCTTACACATAATCACCACAGAAACTGCCCTCAGGCATATTATGATTTTCCACAACAGTTGCCAAAACACATAGTCTCAAATGTTTTCGCATACAGTAGAAGGTGGGTAAAAAAGTTTAGGGTGAAGTTGGGAATGAATCACCGTCCTCTTAGTCATCACGAAGCCTGGCAGCAGAAGGTACCTGCTTGCAGCTCGGTGCATTTCTAGAAAGCACAACTGAAAACAAGCAGCCAGCAAGTGCTTATGTGCAATGAAATATATTTCATGTGGAAGGGAAGACGAGGAGGAAAAGAAGAGCACGGCATTAAGAAAGCTCCCATTACTGACAATTTTACAATTCAGATTTTCTCTTCTTGCCGGATGCTTTCACTGCTTCACTGCTTTTTTTGCGTATAATGACAGTGTATCACTGGCCTCTGGCATGATCTTGTAATTTCTCAAAAGCCCAATGAAAGAATCTTCAAATCCACTTGTCCTAAACCAGTTTTACTGCTGTCCTCCTCTTGCTCTTCCAGCTTTCCCTTATCCTTCCCTCAGGGCTGCAATGTAACCATGTTTCTTTGCGATGTTGATTGATAGGAGGCCTTCAGGTGATAGAGTGAAAGATAATGGAGAGGCAAAGATGATACAGCACATGCAATTACTGCCTAGGGCTGTACCACAGGCTTTTTGGATCACTGGGAAGAGAAGATTTTTTTAGGCCCAGTGTGCAGGGTAAAGTTGACAGAGATCGAAGCCGGTGTCGCACCAGCACCAGAGCTGGGCAAGTGGGCAATGGCATCAGGCTCAGCAACCTCTATGGACATAACGGCAGAGGCAAAGAGACTAAAGAGGAAGCTGCACTTCTGATGAGGTACATGATAGGTGTATATATGATAACTATGTACAACATGGCCCATACACTATACATGGTGACAAGCACAGATTTCAGATAACTTCATGGCACCAAAGTTTTACTGAGTTATTAATGTTGCCTTAGCTAATACTGAGAAGTAAGGAATTTTTACATTAAAAATAAATTTATGCATCATACATCATGTTTTCCAGAGCTGAAAGTAGCTTGTTTCCTTCTAATTTTTATACAGCCAGTTATAATGTGTTAATTATCTGCATCTGTAAACGCAGGAGCAGATCTGGTACCTACACTGGTTTGCGTCAACATCTAAGTTACTATTAAGACTGTGAAACTCTTTTTTTCTGAAAGTTTGATAACTGTGATTAAATAAAGTGCCTGAAAACCAAACAATCAGCCAAACTATGTTGTTTAAGGTAATTAAACCAACTTTCATGTATATGGTGTTACATTGTTAATGTATAGTATTCTTAACCCAGATAACCAACTCTGTAATCATACAATGTAAACGCTCATAAGTCATAAACAGGGAAATTTATTTTCTTTCCTCTCCCTCGTCTTTCCAGGAAATTCCTCTACGTCATCTAGGGCTTACTCATACAGACACATACACCCACATTTGTGAGCACACCATAGCCAAACATGCACACTGAGATACCCAGAAGAGTGAAAAGGTCACACATATTTCCCATCAAAATTTTTGTCTACCCCCCATCCAAGGCGCACACACACTCACACACGCTCTAAACCTCTCCATCTCTGCCGGTCTCGGTGTAGAACACAACGCTCTGTCACACTAACACACATTGACGTGGTTGTGGTGGTGAAAGGAGCCCCTGCAGCTGCGTGTCTGTCTGAGCTGTGCTGGAGTAGTGAAAGTCAGCAGAGAAGTGTTTTCTGAGAGACAGTGACTTCAGTAGGTGGTGGAAATGGTAATAAGGGCCACGGCTTGTGTCTGTCAAGCTTATCAGGATGGTGCATGAGGATGAGGGTGGCTTGCATTTGTAGTCTGTGTGTGTGTGTGTGTGTGTGTGTGAAATCAAAAGGAAGGTCATCACACGTAAATGTCACCATTCAGCTCAGCAGATAAACCCTGCATTATTCCTGCGTAATTCCCAGAAGAACAATGCTATCTGTTGAAGAAATCCATTGTTTTGTCTTTTCATTTCAAATTGTGGTTCTAGAAACAGCCATCGCTATCAGCTCATTTCATCACAGTTTCACCAAGAAACAACACCCCCACACACACACAGAAACACTGCACTTGTCAACAGATTAGCCTTTCATCCTCCATATATGCAATTTGCCCTCTATTCAAATATTGTTTTTTATTTGTCTGTCTACTGCTTTGTGTGGGGGTCGTGTCTATGCTGGTTTTTCACCCTCTCATCATCGTAAGATAAACTATGAGACGACAGAGAGGGGAACTGTGAAAATTAAAGAGTGATAGAGAATACAAGATAAGAGAAAGAATGAGTGGAGATATTGTAGATGGAACGAGGGGTGGAACATTTCAAAGAGATCTTGGCTACTTTGAATGTGACGTTCTCAAATGAAGAAGTAAGCAGCTCGATGAGCGAAACACCATTTTTTGGGGAAGGAGGGGGACGATGATGAGGGTTGAATTAAAGTTGAACTGTTAGGACACAAAGCGCTAGATTACAGCCATACACAGAGTCTTTCTTCATCCCGTTCTCGATCACTTTGAAACAGAGGAGCACTCAAAAGGGAAGTGACAGAAACTGTCAGCATTAATAGGCACTGTAGCTGTCTCTATTTCTTTGTGTCTTTTAATATCCTCTCATCTATCCCATCTGCTTTTATGAAATCCAATTTGCCTTGACATCACTGGATGAATAGTGAGAAAATGTCAAAACCAAATGAACAATAAATATTTTAAAAGCTGAATCAAGAGGGGAATTAAGATTGAGCACTGGAAGCAGCTGGCTCTATTTTACTTTATTCTATTCTATTCTGTGGTGTACGAAACAGCTTATTGATCATCCCATCATATGCGGTCTTGCATCTTATTAAATTGTCTTTTAGATCATTGTCATTCATTGTGTTTACTTTATTGCCAGTATGATATTTCACTTCCTTCATGCTTTGTTTGCTGCATTTTCATTTGCCAAATCCCTACTCCCACCGTATACTGCATTCCCATTGTGCAGCTTAAAAAACCCCATCCTACTCTTTTTTTGTCTGCACTCAGTCATGCCGTTCTTTAGCTAATGAACAGTAGAGTTCCTGCGCCATAATAATTAAACTGCTTGTAATTTGTAGTAATTGAATGTGGGTGTGGAAATGAGGAGAGGAGATGTACTGGAGATTGGAGTGGGAGCGGGGCATTATGCACTAGTCAGTCTGTCTGTCTGCCCACAGAGGGATGAGAGAGCAGTTTTACTAGTGATTGTTTTCTTTCCTTTACTGCAGATGAGAGAGAGGGTGAAGTGGAAGGGGGTGGATGAAGAATTAGGTGAAGGAGTAAAGAATAGGGCACGAAGAGGACGACGAGAGAAAAGCACGGGAGTGAGGGAGAGGAAGGAAGTGGTCTGAGAGTAGAAGTAGAAAGTGAAGATGAAGTAGGGAAGAAGCGAGGAAGAAGAGGCTGGGGAGGTAAAGGCTCTACTTAACACGAGGAGCTGAGACAGACTGCGGTGATGATGTCATCTTACGACCAAAAAAAAAAAAAAAAAATGGAGCTGACGATGAATAATGGGAAATGACATGCAGGATGCCATGACAGCACCCATGGTGATTTTACTAAGGTTTGTAGCTGCATTTTCAGAGTCGCAGCTGGAAGTCGTTCATTCAAATTATACTTGCTGGGATGGAAAACTTTTATGGGCCCGCAGAGTTATTAAGCACTGATGAAACATCTCCACAATGTATCATGTGACATCTGAATTAAAGTACTGAATCTCTGATTTTCAGCCCTGAGAGAGAGAAAGTTTTTTTGTTTTGTTTTTCTTTAGATTTTGACTTTAAAATATGAAAATGATAACACAATTTTGTTTTTGGGGTGGATTTCCTGTTTAAATAGCTTTCAATCTTCTCTGCCATTCTGTGTCTGTGTGTGTCCCTGCATCTGTGTGTGTCTCTGTGTCTGTGTGTGTGTGTGTGTGTGTGCCCCGGTGACAAAATGACATCGGTCTCCAGTTAATTCAGCTGTGTCAACTCTTATCCAGCAGGCCCTTCTGTCAGCATTCATCAAACCACAAATGGTTTTCTTCTCATGAATATGCAACCTCTCCCCCCCACAGCCAATCAAAACACCATCCTGTTCTGGCAGACATAATACCTCATGCACGCAGATGTGTGTGCGCACGATGTTTGTCTGTACTCACATATGCGTACATCACTCATCGTGTGTTGTGTGCAGTTCTGCAATCAAGCTTTAAGGGACATTTGTATACACACACACACACACACACACATGCGCGCAAATGATTGGCGGGCTCACCATAGGAAGGATTATAGTTCAGAGCTGTCTAACAAACCCACCACATATCAAATGATCGAGACTTCGCTTCAAGACAGTTTCATTTTCAAAGACAGAGCTCAATCGTGCTTGATATGTGGAGACAGGGAAACGTCTTCAAAGTGCCATAACTCCTCTGCAGGTGAACACTCATTCCTCACTTCTTTCAGCTGAGTTTGTGCAGATTGGATTTCATCATTTTAGAAATGCTATTTTTACAGGATCATGCCATTTGTAATTCAAAACTGTCAATATTAATTGTCGGGTACAGTTGAGCTTTGCTAATCCAAATCTGAAGGGTGGATATTTTGCCTTCATAATTTGTGCAGTGTAATTCTGTTTAATTCGATTAGGCGTGCAAAAGCGCAGAGCAAAAACCCGCTGTAGAGTGCCCCCTCTATGACCTCTGTTCTTTTTACAAAGATAAACAAACACACACACTCAGACAGGCTGCCAGAACACCTCGAGGCACAATCACACTCTTTTAATGGAAGGAACCCCACTGCTTTAACTTCTTTTTATTTTTTGTTTTTGCTCACACTCTACATGCCTTAGTCATACTGTAGGTATGCACTGATAGAAACACACCGCTGCTAATGCTGTTTTGAGCGTGGCACCCTACTGTGATGAGACATGAAAAGTTTTTTTTTTTTTTTTTTTTTTTTTAGATGAAGCAGTTGACACAGACAAATACTGTTCCCAGGCTGGATGAAATCTGAATTTTTAAACTTGGTAACATAAAAAGGATTTGATGGACAGAAGTCATAGCTGTTTTGTATTGTATTGGGTGTAGGGCTGCAAAATTCCAGGAATTTTCAAAGTTGGAAACTTTCCAAGGGAATTGATGGGAATAAGCAGGAGTAAACCGAGGATTGGCCCTTAACAGGGAACTTAAATATAGTTGGGCAAAATATATTTTAGCATAATCTTGACTTAAACAACCAGATTTCATGCAGGTACACTTGAATGTCTATGCTTTTCCTCAATCACATGCTGATAGCACTCTGCTTACTGTAGGGCTCTTGAGGCCACGCCCCCTAAATTTTTATAATTCCCATGGAAAGTTTCCGATTTGGAATATTTCCAAAATTCCCCAGCTTAACTTACTGGACATTTCCCACCCCTTTACAACCCTAATTGTGTGACCCTGTGTGTGTGTGTAATTTCCATTACTGTGAAGTCAAGCAGACGGACATGCTGTGGCTATTTCATGGACTATTTCATGCACACAGACGCATACAATGACTAGATTTAGTATTCTGTATGGATTTTTGGTGAAGCTGCATCTGGCAAGCGATTTAATTTCCAGTCACTAATGTTAATTGTTCCCACTGTCAAAATTGTGCTGCTGAGATTGTGAAATTGGATGAGGGAAAACTGCCAACTTTCTCTGTAGGCTACAGTACTTGCACGCACACACACACACACACACACACACACACACACACACACACACACACATACAGTACATACACAAAAAGACTCCCTCTCAGTTTTCAGTAGTCTGTTTAGAGACACTAACAAGGATTCTGTTCACGCTTCACGCATTTCAGTCCTCAGGAGAAATATGATGTGGCGTGACACTAAATATTCAGTCCAATATGGTGGCTAAAGCGGGGCACTGTGTACGTGTGTATGTGCTGATTTATTCCACCCTATGCCAGTGGGGGAAGCCAAACACGGCATGAAATAGTATGTCAGCAGCTTGGCCCTGTTAGTTCACTGCCTTGAATCCCATTGAATCTTAAGTCCGTGTTTATCTTACACAAACTGGTAGTCACTCAGACAGTACAGCAACTGTCATGACTTGAAAAATAACTTTTGTTTTACTTCTTCAGACAGATCACTCCTTTATGCATCGTGAATATTTTTCAACAAGTCGTATTAAAGAATATATATTTGGTTATTTGGGGCCAAGTCTTAACTTTGCTAAACTTTTTCAATTTTCCATTTTACCATTTTCTTAAGAACAAAGGTGCCATTTTTAACCTTTCATTCTGTTTTATTGGGATAAAACGTGTTATTACAGCCTGATCAGAGTAGCAGTGCAGTGATGAATCAATCAAATACCAAATAAATACATGCATTGATCAAGATGAGTCATTTCAACAAATAACTGATGCATACAATCTATTATTATTGGCCCAACTCACTCAAATACCTTTGAATTACTGTATTACTATTTTACGATCGCTTTGTTTGCTCAAACTATGCCAAATTTGGTATTTTACTCCTTGATGCTGCCTTTACTATTAAAATCTGGTCCAACTCAGACTTTAAATTTGCTTTCAATAAAGCCTGAGTGTCAAAGTACATGGGAAATAGCCACCTTTCTCTCTCATGCATGTTTATGGTTGCATTTGCACCAGTAAATTTCCAAATATGCTTTAATATGTATATTCATAGAGGCTGAATTGGATTTTCCTGGGTGGAACAGAAGGTGAAAGCGGGTATAACACCATCGGCTCATACTCGGGAAGGTTTCTCTAACATATGTCAGAGCCACGGGCATTAACAGTAATGGGAAGCAGATTTTAAAATCTGTTTTTCATCAGGGAACTCTTATCTGGACGGCTCTGACATCGTGCCTTTTCACTGAGTAGACTTTGATTTTCACTTCTTTGGTCTGTTGCAGGATCAGAGTTGTCAATTATGGTCTCACCTTTAAGTGCAGTTATGAATATTAGAGATAAATTTTAAGACTCTCTTAGTTCACAGCATTTACGCATCAATTATTGTTGCAGGTCAGAAACTTTTTTAATTCCAAGCTGGCCTTTTTTATTTGAATCCTTTTACATTTGGCTCTTTTGTGTTTAGTCAAGTCATTGTGATTAGCAATGAAATTACTTTTTTCACCCCCTTAAAGCTGAGTCTAAGGTTTTCCTGATGGCAGAGCTATTATTGTCCTGAGAAGTCAGAACTTGTCAATATGATGCCCAAACAATGGGCTAACTCCTACAACAGTCTGGTTCCTATGAGAGCTCTGGCATTAATTTCCAAAAAATCTGTGATCAGTGTGATCAGAATGAGCTTATAGACAATACAGACAGGCTCAGTACAGAAAAGGAAATTGATTGCTAATCTTGATTCTTGTCCATGTTCTTTGTTTAAGTTTCTTCCAGTTTTCCTATTTTGTCTGTTATACCAGTGACACACACACACACACACACACACGGACACACACTCAGTTTCCTGTTTTTGACTCCACTGCCATTTGAGGTTGAGCAAATCAAACCATGTCTATCTCTGCAGTAATGCTGCTGCTGTTTATCTTCTTTCCGCTTCTGTCCATTATGCACAGCATCTGTGGTCACAGTGTCCTTCACTCCCAGATATATTACACCAGTGAGCTCTGATTGAGGTTTCATTTCGTGAGGGAAGACAAGGGCAGTCATTTTCTATATAGGCCTAATGGTATAATTTAAGCAAACTATTGGAATATTGGCATCTGTCATTTAGTCACCTCAGTGTGACACATTAAAAAGATTTCCGGTGTGTCTTTCATCAAGGCACACAATGAAACCGCAACAAGGATCAGCTTTTCAGAGACAGACCTCATTTATAACAGCCGGTCATTTGCCATCCATGGGAGTGCAGATACTGTGACTAAAATTTGACACACAGATTTGTCAAGACACAAAGACTTGCATAGAACAATTAGCCCCCTGACTCGAAATGACATTTGATACATTAGACCATGGGAACATGTGAACGATCTATCCATGTATATCCTTTTTGGATCTCATACTTTTAGAATTGTAATATGTCTTTTGTTTTATGCATTTCGTATAGTAGTTTATTAACAGCAAAGTACAAAGGTAATTTAATAATAATGGGTTATCTGCATTGGCCAAGGGAGAAACACTGAATATTAGACGAGCCGTATTTGTGTAACCCTAATAATAAATTGTCATTTCCTCAGCATGGTCATTCCTTCACTTTGCTTGACCCGTAACATGGATGTTATCCATTATCAGCCAATCGCAAAGTTGTCAGCAAAGCGACCCACCGGCACATTCTTACACAGCTATCCATCACGGGCAAAGGACATGACACTGTCAGTCAGAGACGAATACATCTGTCATTGAGGAGATAACTCACTGAACTTAGGATTCCTTCAGCTGTTGGTAGAGATCGAGGCAGACAATGACCTTGCACCAGAGCTGTTAGGCACTGGAGCCCATTGGCTGTAATTGCCTGTCAAACCGCAGACATGGGGTTTGACAGAGTGGTCGGATAGCGTAATCCAGGTGTTTTGCAGTGTCAATATGGGCCCTGCCAAGTCCTCTGATGGGAGGCTAGACGAATACACTCTGACCTCTGTGTCCCTTATGTCCCAAGCTGTATCTTATTAGGCAGTTTACTGCGTCACATGTGGTTACTGAAGATTTTATAATGGACACATTACCTCAGGTCCTCTCTACTTTGGGTTATACATGCACCTGATATTAAATCTACAGTGTACACACTGAAATCAGATTTCCATTACCAAAACATAGTGTAAAGCTTTCCCTTCCCTCTGACTTTAAAATGAAATCGTCTAGTTTTAGTTTCGACACCTCACTTGGCTTGTTTACCATCTGCCAACATCTGACAGTCTGTTTTTGAGAATTCTTTCAGCTGTGCCTGAGCTTTGGAAATGCTCAGGAAAATGTAGCATTAGCTTTTGTTGATGCTACTGTGCTACTTGATCAGTTAAAGAGCTAAACAACTGAAATGCTATTTTATTCAGAAAACAGTGTCACTACCATCACGCTACTGAAAAATTTTAATTAAACTACTACCACTGCATATGAGAGGCCTGCTCATGTTTGTGAAGGTCTTTCTGACCACTGATCATCCAGGACACATGTTTTTTCTTGGTGTTAGAGCCATTGAAAACTTTTGCTCAATAACATATACTCATGACAACAAACTCAACACACAACACAAGCTGATCTGATGCCCTTTAATTTTTTTTAAAAAATGTTGCAAAGACAGAAATCTCTGAGGTGAAATAAACAAAACTATTCTAATTATGGCGAAACATTTTTATATCCTAATGTGCAACAGAAAGCAGCCATGCCATTTTACAGAGCACACTGGATTGTAACAATATGATGATACTGCTGAAAAACCCCCCAATAGTTTTAAGATCTGTCGCTCTGTTGTTAGAAAGGGCAAATACTTCTCACTCCATCTGCTTTGTGTCTTTTTACAGTATGTGTGCTAAAAAAGGATAAACTTTTGATCAAGGGAAGTAGCTATTCACCACTTCTTGAGCTACAGTTCTCTGTTCTCCACATTCTCATCTCCAGTTGTTATATCAGAAGATTCTTCTGTTGATTTTTTTTTCTCTGAGGATTTAAAAATAAGTGAATACAAGAGAGATTAGAGGAGAGAAAATATAGGACAGATTAGTTCTACTAAATGGGAAAGCTCTCCATCTTTGTTTCTGCCTTTCACTTCCTCGTTCTGGGCCATTATAAGTTGGATTCACAGACACTCTGACCCTGCTAGTGTTGGTGTAATTATCCTAATGAGGTCTTGTACACCTTTTATCCAGTCAGAGTATATTATACCTCTCTCCCTCAGTGTCTCTGGAGCTACATCTCTGTGCTTATGTGCTAAGAGTCACTTTTCAATTCTGACGGCCAGTGATCTATTCATCTCTACATACACAACCTATCCCTTCTCCCACAGACAGCCCTCTCTGCTATGCTAGGTGGAAGAGATAAATTGGCCATCACACTGCCACAGACTGAGAAAGAGGCAAGAAAGAGAGTAATTAGTTCCTGGCTTTTCATAATACGTTGTCTTGGTGGAAGTCTCATTCTCATATCAAAGGGTATCAAAGGATATAAAAGTAAGCCCATATTCAGACATCAGACTCCAGAGTGTCTAGCCTCAACAAAAGCCTGTTTATGACAAGAGATCAGAATACAGCACTGTGTGATGTGCGCTGCTGTTGGCAGAGGAAATGAGAGATCTGAAGAGGCTGAAGATATACAGGTTAAAGACTGAGATAATCAAATTGTTGGCCTGTAGACTTTAGGATGGGGAATAACACACAGGCTCAAGTGAAGAAGAGCTGCTCTAATGAGGTTAAAGTTCTACTGTGGTATGATTTGTCTTTCTCTTTAGGGAAATAATTATTTTTTAGAAATAAAGGACTGTTCAATGCAGCTGCAGAAAATGACACATGACAACCTTATATCAACTCAAAGCAAACATTGGAGTAAATGAATAGTAGAAGTTTGATGAACTAATTTAAAAAATGGATTTAATAACAACTGATTCAAGTCCAACAGAAATTAAATTGTTTTTCTTGTCTGCTACAGCACATTTCTGATCTGTAAATCACTTGTCCTGTGTTCTCCTTTTGAGAAAAAAATCCACTAATTTTGCATTAATTCGACAGAATGTGATGGCCAATTTATTTCACCCCTTTGGGGCCCTCTTGAAAACGAGATGATACATCTCAAGTGGTTTATCCCAAGATAATAAATTTCTTCAGAATATTGTCTAAGTTAATGGAGAACTTAATTTGATAGCAATCAAATCTTGCATAAAGCAGTGGCATTAACATGAGAGAAGATGTCACACTGAGTTAACAGCAGCCTAGCCACACACATTAGCTTCCCTTCTAAAGTCTTGTTTTCATTTAACTTACAAACATGAACACGCACCTTGTTGAATATGCAACCCAACATTCAGTGGGGAAAAGTCCACTGCTAATATCAGTTTGCAGGTTAGATATTAGTTGCTGCCACACATTAAACAGCATGTAAACATATACCTACAAATGTCACTTTGGTCCACTTAGATGCTGGCATGGTCCTTACTCTTCATCACCACTAATAACATGCTGACTTGTTCTCTCTTGGGACACATACCTAGCACAGCAGAGAGAAAGAGGAGCATTACTGATATTTCCCCACAGACCTTTGTTTTCACTTTTAATAATAAAAAAATCTCTAAAACGATAGATTTGAAAAATAAATTTAGATTATTAAAAGAACGATGAACTGTGAAACAGGATTTTTTTTTTTTTTAGATATTGTTTTGCCCTTTTTCAAGCTTTTATTTGACAGAGACAGCTGAAGAGTGACAGGATTGTGGGGAGCGAGATGGGGAATGACATGCAGCAAAGGGCCACAGGTCGGATTCGAACCCTGGGCTGTTGCAGCAAGGACTATTATTAAGGACCGAGCCAGGGAACCTGGTAAGGTCCTTATTGTAATTGGTCCGTTAGTTTATTATTATTATTATTATTATTATCATTATTATTATTATTATTATTATTTTTTTTTTTACATATTATTGAAACAGTACAAAATTGTAAGGCCTGTAGCAGCCATGACGCTATTGAAGTGGTGTATTTTGACTTTGCTCAGATTTGGTCATTTTATATTGGTTTATGTGCTTCTATCATGAGTAAATGCACTATGTAGTTCAATTATTTGCCCTTTGGCTGCTTTTATGATCGAAAGTTTGCACGGGGTGTTTTATTTTGAAAATCGACCAGATTTTCTATGCTGTTTGTATGTCTGACGTCCAACCAGCTCGATCGGCTCTTTGCAGATTGACGTGGCTACTTGTGCCATCCCTCAAAAATAGAACAGCTGTGTATTCTCGGCATAGCAAAGCGGAGAGACGCCTCTGGGATGCTTCTAAAAGGCACCGCAGCACTTCATGTGGGGTTACAAACATTTTCAAGAATGGTCTGCGAACAGCTCCAGCGACTGCGTCACAGCCGTGTCTGGTGGAATTTAGTAGTTATAAAGCTTCAGTTCTTGAAACTTTCATTCATTTAGTGCAGTCATTGTTTTTAACTAAATTAACCCAGGAACATTGCATGTTGGCTCTCCCAAATACTAATTAATGGTGACAGTTTGAAAACTAATTTGATCAGTGAGGTGACCTTGGTTTGTTTCGATTGCACTCTAACATTTCCATTGACCGCTTCCTTTTCTTCTTTTTGGAGCAAATATCAATGTTTGACTGGGTAAATGGGTGAACATACATATGATGCTGTTATCTATTGCCTCCCCATTTTGTCATTTAGGGTTATAAGCTAAAACTATTATTACATAAAAAAAATTGCTCTATAATCCCTAAAGAGAGCAGTGGAAGCTTTTTAATAGATATTTAATTTCAGACGAACTGTCCATTTATTTTGTCATAAAACATTTATAGGCAATACAGAGGGAAGGTAGACTGTGAATGTTTTCCCATAAGTCCCTCATCAAGGACACTTGTTTGGCACACAGCAGAAGGGAATTTTCTTTTGATCTGCATTGCAGTGAAGTGCATAGAGACAGTTGTCCAAAACAAGAACACAGCCAAAATCAACTACAGTATGTTGAGCCAGAAGAGCTGCAGGCTTTGTAATTAATGTGCATGCTGCTCTACAAGTTTGTTACGTGCCCCACTGTCCAGCTTTTGATTTATCTCCCGTCTCTCCGTCTATGTCTGTCCCTCCAGTGCTGGGAGGCGTGGAGTCGCGTGGTGTGCTGAGGAAGATCAGTGACATGCTGGAGGTGATTCTGAAGAGGATGGACAGCCTGTCCAAACTGGACAACACCTCCACCACAGATGCACGGCGCCTGGATGAGCTCAGCTCTGCTATCAACAGGTATGCTATGTATGAGTTTTTCATTAATTTTACAATCACATTGAACCTACCCACATTTGTAGCAGAAGTTGCAATGCTGAGTTAGACAAATTGTTTGTTTGTTGTTTGTTGGCTAAGACAGCCAAACATAAAGCAGGCATAACAACATAAGACATAATTTGATAGTAGAAAAGCTACATAATGTAGACTTTAAGTTACTGGGCAATATTTTACACAACTGTTTGTTATGGTGCACCCTAAGGGTTAGGTAAATGTTTTTCCCACGAACCGGCTAGGGGTGACCCCTGTACAGATTGTGAAGCCCTCCGAGGCAAAATGTATTTTGCGACTTTGGGCTATACAAATAAAATTTGATTTGATTTGATTTAAGGCAGCTTTCTGGGATGAACAGCATCCCACCTTTAAAACAGCCAAATCCATGTGATTTATTAACATAAAGACATACAAACAGCCAAGACACTAAATCAAGACCAGCGCCACACCAAAAGTCACTTCTGATGCTGTCACAAGAGCTTTTAAGTGCTTCATTCCCAGGCCAATGAGAGGATGGAAATAGGAGCCTTTCATGGCACTTTCTGACATTTTGATTATATTGTACTTGTTCATATATGTACTGTATATGTGAGTGTATTTACTTATGTGTGTATATACAGTATATGTGCATGTTTTGTACATATGTGTATTTCATTCTTTTAATGTACTGTTTCATTTGAGTGTATCAGTACGTCTTTATTTCTATACTGTTCTGTTTCCTTTTTAAGTTATATCTTCAATAAAGTTTCTTAAAAAGGAAAAGGGACAAATGGCATAAGGAACACATACAGCTGTAACACCCCTGTAAATCATTTGTCACACAATTACACTTCAGTAAATCCATCCATACATTATCTGTAATGGCTTATCCTCATCAGGGTCACAGTCTATCCTATCCCAGCTGACTTTGGGCGAGAGGCAGGGTACACCCTGGACAAGCTACCAGCTTATCGCAGGGCATATAGAGACAAACAACCATTACACTCACATTCACACCTACGGCCAATTTAAAGTCACCAATTAACCTATTAAGTGCATGTCTTTGTGGGAGGACGCCGGAGTACCCGGAGAGAACCCACACCTCACTAAGTCTGTTCACGAGGACTACTCTAGATTGCACTCACAAGCCTCACACTTAACAGTTTTAACCTGAGCTCTCAGCACTACACATGAGACAACGCTTCAAGCCTCAATATGAAGCAAACGATAGGCGATTGAATCACACAACAAAGCGGGACTGCTGCTGACAAAAAAAATGTAATCTTGGGTCAGATGTGGAACAAACAAGATGTTACCACAAAAGGGCCGACTAACATGCTGCCACTGAGTCTGAAGAATGAGCAGCCATCAGTGGATGCCGCTGCCACTACAGTAGGTACAAGATGATCATCAGGTGAAAAGAAAAAACCACAAAGTCACTGCATTTACCAACACAAAATCAACTGGTGACCAAGAGAAAAGCCCAACAGCCACAAACCAAAAGAGTCACAACAAGTAAACCTACCACAGAGTTGCTGCTATACAACGAAAGATAGGCATAAAAGACTGTGTATGAATGAGCTGTCACTACCATGACACGAAAGCCAAAACAGAAATCGTTCTTTTACTTACACTGCACTTTACATGCATTTTATCAGAGCTCACAATTCAAGATCAATCTTTGTTCAGCTTGCAATTATTATAGAAAAATGTAAGAAACGGATCATATTTAGTAGTAATTTAAATACTTTTTCTGAACCCAAACTGTAGTATTCTGTACTACAGTTTAAATATTAATTTGATACAATATGTGTAATATTGGTTTAGTAGCAGAGCATTGTCCTTTCCTATCATGAATGGAAGATAATAATACAAATGGTGTCTTGGTAACATAGAGATAATGCATGCTAATCAGCTCTTTTATAATACAGTAGCAGGAGTGCTTTGGTTAGCTCAGGTGTGTATTAACCAAGTGCAGCTGGTAGAGCTTTGTAAGATTACTTACATTACTTACGTACTTACTCCTTTATGACAGCTAGACATGAAATACTAATAATAACACCATCATTTTGAAGATGTATTCCTCACCGTCATTATACCATACATTACCTCTCTATCTCCACTGTCGGGATAACTTCTGTCTTATCTCCTCTTTACTCCTTGCCTTATTGTATTTCACTCTCATCTTCACTCATATTTTCTTTCCCTTTTACGATCGCTTGTGGAAATTGCCACCTATTACCTGAAAATCGTTGCTGCAAACAGACAGGTCTTGTATGACCTTGCTGCTACTGCTTTTATCAAACTGCTCTTCTCTTTGCCCCGATAGTACCAAAACATCCAATTTGTCTTTTCTATCTAACATTCTCTTCATTCTGACTCCTTTCATTTTCAAACAGCCTGACTAAACTCAGTGCAGCAGGAGTGATGTGATACACACTGACAGAAATCCCCTCACTTCCTCCAACCTTGTTAAATGATCCCGGATAAGCGCTCAGGTTCAGATCTGCACAGAGGCAGTAGAGCGGAAGGATGGAGCGATTAATAGGGTCTGGCGTTTGTGTTAACTGCAATCAATGTCTAGTAATGGGCTGTTTAATGTGGGGGAAGCCATTCTACTTATAGGCCATGGCTGGGGAGTGCCCTGCTGAGGGTGTGACTCTGTCTACTGTCACAGACTCTAAGTAGGACGGTACATGCATGCGTTACTGTAACAGAAATCAATTTCTAGTTATTGCCTCGAAGGAGGTAGTTTGGGTGGATACGGTTATAGTCAGGGTGTAATTAGGGTCAAACACAAGAGCTGAAATCGATGTTGTGTGACTGTTCTGTTTTAAATATGGTTAATGAACAGACACTAGACTTAAGCCTATGACTGATAAAAGATAGAAGTATTGCAGTGTCTCTTCAAACCATGATTGGTGATGATCATTCTTACATTATCATCCAAAAACACCAGCAGAGTCCACATTGTATGGGATGCCTTTGGATTATTCAAGATGCCAATTCACAGTGTTTGTATTAGCCTATTAGAGTTTGAGACATTCAATGAGTAGCTCTGCATCTTTTATTAGCAGAGTTGGTCTTGGGGGTGTAAAATAAGTCCACATTATCAAAATAGTAGTTATGTGAACGTTTAGTCATGGTGCCTGAATGGCACAGGGGAAAAAAGCACTTATCCATTACTGCAGAGACCCAGGCATAATCCCCAGCAGCAGTGCCTTTAGCTTGGCTAGATGCCCCATTACAATCACATTGAACCTAGCCACATTTGTAGCAGAGGTTGCAATGCTGAGTAAGTTACTCTAAATTCAAGGTCCTTGTCACAAATTGTTTGTTTGGTGTTCGTTTGACTACCCTGTGTATACATTACCCCTAATGAAAATATATAAATATATATATATAATATAAATATATAAATAACATTCATAGTCTTTTAACAAATGATGATGCAATGTGAAAGAGACATTTTACACTTATTTCGATAAGCTGCAACAACATAACAGAATCTGTCACCCGGCAAAATTAAAATCCTACATATAGTCTGAGTCTGAGACATTCTGATTCACTGGAATGAAAAATTATTTTGCTGCAACTTTTTAGTCTTGGCTTCAAAAATTGGAATTGAAAATGACTTGTAAACAGGACTTGCATTTCAAGGCGTGTCTTTTTGTACAAATTGATGCAAGCCATAAAATGTTTTGATGGGTTATAAACACTAAACACCAACAACTCACTATAGAGGCCAAGCATCATTCAGTGAGCCAAAAGAAAACTTCTTCCAAGCTCAGAGATTGGCACATAAACTTCTGCACCAAGAGGTTCACCTTTCTCTATTTAATTCTTAAATGAGTTCTCCTTGAAAGTTGTGCTCTTTGACAGCAGTGCTCTGTGAACAATACAAAGTAAAAATCTGAACACACAGCAAAGAATGAGAAAAGAAATCCATTTTTTTCTGAGTACAGTGCTGTTTGGTTTGGACTGAATGCATCCTTGGAGCTAAGCCGCTATAATAGCTGGAGTGAAAGTTTTGATTCAGGAAGCAAAATGAAAAGGATATTGACTAAAGAAACTGTGGTGAGCGCACACAAAGACACACACACACACTTCTTGTCTTGATGAGGTTTCTTTGATGACTACCGAATGAAGAAGGAAAAAAAAAAATGTGTTTAATGAGTGTGAGTCTGTGTTTGTGTGTAAATGCGTATTGAATTTTTGTGTCTATGTATTAGTTCATTTGAGGTTACACTTGTTAAAACCAGTCTGGGCGTGAGACCAGGGCACAGACCTTTGGCCGAGGACATAGCCTGTAGGATTAATGGCACACACACACAGATGACCTAAGTCTCTCTTTAGTCCAATGATTTTCATTCCATCACTCATTTCTGCTCTCTTCCTGCCTCCATCCGTCTGTCCCTTTCTAACCTTTATTCTCGCTACCTTTACCTCCTTGCCCCTTTTTTTAAAATATATTTTCTCAGCACTCTTTTTCTTTCCTCTCGCACTCACACTGACACACAGGGTAGGAGAGTGTGTGAGTGAGTACTCGCGTTTGAATGACGTGGTAAAGTGTGATTTTAGCCCGCGGCGAGAAGAGCAAATGGGAAGAGAGAGCTTTATAAAAACATATCCCAAATCCAGGCCAGTCAGGAACGCATTCACAGAAAGACACACACACACACACACACACACACACACACACACACACAGGGTGGGAGTCTCATCTCTGTGTGAGCTTCATTGGTGCTGACACACTCCCATGTAGTGGCGAATGGGACTTGATGTCTGAGGCCCCAGCCTGCGATTCGCCCACGGGGCAGCCACTCGTTAGAGCAGAAAACGGAGGGAAAATAACAAGGGAGGGAGGAAGGGACGGACGGGGACAGCAAAAAGCCTGAGAAAATGAGAGAGGGAGATGAAGGAGGGGAAAAGGATGCACAGTTGATTCACTCCGTTTTACTGTGCAGCAGATGAGAGGGGAGATTGGTAAATCTCCCCTTAGGCGTACGCTCTCTGAAGATCACTGCTCTGACTTGGCTTTACCTATTTCTCCTCCCTTAAGCACCCATCTAAGCTCCGTCAGTAACAACCTTTATCCCAGGAGGCCTTCTTTTCCACAGCACTCTATTCAATGTCATACTCCAGCTTTGCTGGAAGTATAGCCAACAAACTGAAATTTTTCTTTCATATAATTTTTTTTCTGATTTCAGTTTCTCTGTGCGTAGATCACAAACAGAGTGTGTGTGTGTATGTCTGCATGCATTTGTGTTGGCATTTGTGAAGAAGTAGTGGAATAAGCACTGTTAAGTGTGATGGGATATAATAAGTTGGGACGCACGTAAAACAAACAGACATCAGTCAAACACACAAACCCACATGTTGACACCTTGTCACATTTATCTCTTGCCCTGGACAACTTTGGTTGATGGGATGCTGCCAGAACTGTCTTCTTCCCTTAAGAGGATGAGCTTATTAGGGGGAGGGAGAGAGAAATAAGATGAGAACACGAGAACACATTGTATCCTTAGAAGCTCTCCCTCTAGTTATCATTGATTTTCTCCAACCGCTTCTCTCTGTTTCTTTTGTGCTCTCCTTCTGCTTGGCATCCGTCAGTTGATTTCCCTCTTCAATTCTTCTCCCTCTATACTTTCCTTCCATTTTGTTGTCTCTTTGCTCTTCCTCGTTTCTGTTTTGTTTCCCTCATTTGTAAAAGAGCCAACTGTCTACATTTATCAAAAGGGAGGAAGTTTCATTGCAAGTAGCGCACAACAGTGGGCCATCAAATATGCATATCCCTGTATTCTTTGATCATAATCATCGTTTAATGTTTTAGTCAAGCTGTTTTGTTGGCTTCCACATGAAGACGCAGAGGATCTCTTCATTTTTATCATTTCTCTTTCTTAAGGCCTGCTGGTACTCTTGGTCTGTTTGCTGTGGTTGGTTGATCTCCTTCACTTAATTTTCTGCCTGCTTGTATTCCGGTTTTACTCTCAGACTGTATGTTTCCCATTGTGTTTTTTTTCTTGCCTTCTTTGTATCTCATTGTGGAATACTCTACCTTCTCAGACTTTCATCCATTTTTCTACCACAGTCTCTCCTTCTTTGACTCTCTTCCTTTCACCTTCTCTGTGTGTTCATCTCTTGGGATGAAATTGCATTGTAGCAGACAGTAGAGGTGAGATTAGAAGGTCAAATCTTATAGAGGCCAACTTGTACAATCATAGTCAAGACCCCCAAAGAGAGCTTTACAGTAACAGGGGTTACCCAGCTTAATACACAAAGGTTTTGTCCTTCAGGCCAAATACATTGCAACTTTTATGCATTTTTTTGCAGCTGGGAACTTTTGTGTAATGCTCCATGTAATAATATTAATGTTTTAATATAATTTTATAGGCTAATATAATGCTGGGTCTCATTATAAAACAATATAAAGTAATAACATGTACGCTGTATTTGCCTCACTTGCACTGAATGGAGGAGTGAAATTATAATTAGTTCTGTCATATGCTTTTATTCAGATAGGTCTGTTTCAGAGTGCTGTCACGCCGAGCGTGTTTGGAAAAGTGTTTTTTTTTTTTTTTTTTTACACTGTGGAGATTTTCTTTTATCAGTTGATAGGAATGCCATTTATCACACGAAATAACCAAAATGACAAAAATAAAAACATTCTCAATTATTTTTTCCAACACATTGGTGCAGAATGCAAGAACAACTTTGAACATGAATGATCCCACACTGTGAGGGTCAAAAGTATGTTCTCATATGTTCCTACCAGGTATCAAAATGGAAAGTCACTTATGGAAAACATTGAATGGTTTGCAGCTGAGGGCAAAGCAACAGGGCCAGGGGTGATCCTTGGCACCTCCATGTCTCAAGTCATCCTGGAAAACAGTAGATTTCCCTCTTTCAGGATTTCTACAGGCTGATTGATGTATCAACAGTAATGCAGATCCTGCCTCGGACTATTGTGGTGAAGAAGGAGCTGAGCCTAAAGCAAAGCTCTTCATTTACTGGTTGAACTACAGTCCAACCTGAAGCTATGGTCATGAGGTTTGTGTAATGGCCAAAAGAATGAGATCATGGATACAAGCTACCAAAATGAATTTCTTTTGCCGGCTGGCTGGGTTCACCCTTGGAGATTGATTGAGCAGCTCACACATCCAGAAGGAACTTAGAGTGGAACTGCTCGTCTTTCACTAAGGGGGGTCAGTGAAGGGAGCTTGGGCATGTGATTCGAATGCATCTTGGACGCTTCTCTCTAGTGGCATCATTGGCACATCCAATTGGGAGGAGACCATGCAGAAGGCTCAGAACATGCTGGAGGGATAATGTATGTCATTAGGCCTGGGAATGCCTTGGAGTCTCCCAGAAAGAGCTGGAGACGGAGCTATTAGCTGGCCAGACCAGGCCATGGCAAACATACCTGAGAAGAACTTCATTCACCAAGGGCAATTGGTTGCACAGCAGTGAAAACAGAAACATAAAGTACATTATACATTTATTTGGCTAAAGCTATTTCCCAAACTGACTTATAATTAGTGCATTCAAACATATCGATACAACCCAAAATGGCAAGAATGATGCAAGTACTGTATATCATATTCATCAAACAAGCTGAAATGTTTCAAGTGCTACATTTAGAAACAATGAGATATAAAGAGTTTTTAGTAGTTAGGGTTTCTTTTCATGGGCCAAGGTACAGTCTCAGGTGGAGGTTTCAGTATGCGATAGAAGATGTGTATTGGTTCTGCTGTCCTAATGTCAATGTGGAACTCATTTCACTATTGTTAAGCCAGGACAGAAAACAATCTGGATTTTGTTGAGTGGTAGGTGTGCCCTCTTCATAGTGAGGGATTAACAAGTTGTAGTTGATGTGGTGTCGTATAGGAGACTCTAGACAGGAACGAGTTCATAACTTTTAATTTTGCAAATGTGTACAATGTTTTGGAGACAGCTGTTGCCTCTGAAATATACATGCACTAGATAATAATAGCTTCTCTGTTGTAGTAAACATATTAAACAGGGCGCAAACACACTTAGTGATGCTTACAAGTGACACTTACAAAGCTGTTAATGGAGTGTCGAGGCTTCCTGTGACTTTTATGGCTGCCTTCTTTTTTATTTTACTTCATTTTTATGCAACTGCTGTTGGCATTTAGTTAGTTAAGCAGCCTTGTATTTTATCCTTTGCATGCACACATAATCAATAATTCTGATCATCATCCCTGATGATGTGTTATTATGCTGCATTTAAGCCTCTGGCTTTAGTGAGGGTTAATACCATCTGCTGATTAGACAATACATAGAGACAGGAAGGCACAAACACACACTACACACTGAAATCAAGTCATTTAAATGGACATAATGGGCACAGCAGTATGAGCATGTGTGGTTACGCAGGCTTGGCTTTGCATGATGTGCAATCATGCAGTCAGATGCTTTGGAAATATGCAACACACAAACCATTGCAAACACATTCACACAACAAACACACACACACATTCCCCACACATCTTATTATGTGAATGGGAAGTCTCTCACCCTACAGAGGAAGTCGTATTAACAGCACTGGTCTTTTTCTATTTCACGCTCCAACCAAGTGTCTAACAATTTGCATCTCCCACTAACACTTCTACATCTGTTGAGAGGCATGGGAGAGGATTGGGAAAAAAAGAGTAAGACAGAAAAAAACTAGAAACAACAATGAGACACAAAAGACGAGAATAATTGAAGAGGAGAGCGACTAGCCCATGACTGAGAAGGTGGTGATACCATCTTGAGAGAAAGAATGGGTGATGAGACATATTTATAGCTGCTTGTGGAGGTTTTAGGTACCAGGCGTGCTTTTTGTCTAAGGCACTTTGTTTAAAATTGAGTTTACATTGTGTGACAACAGTGCGAAGATACCTCTCATTTTGATGTGCCTTTATCTCATCATTCTACGTTTGTGTTTTGTTTTGTGTGTGTGCAGGTTTCAACCAGCCGGCCTGGTGGAGAGGATTCAAGCTATAGCCCAGAATGTCTCCAACATGGCCATCAGGGTGGAGCAGATACTGCAAAACAGTATGGTGCAGGGAAGAGGTACCGTACCCATTGTAATCATCATCATCAGGCATGTAAAATGCCTTTACTCATAATACTTCATGTGAGATATAGAAAGCATCAAGTTTGAGAGAAGAAATGATTGATGGCATGAGTGTATGACTCTTGTAGACTGATTATGGGCTTCATCTCACTGTAAAGAAACAATCTCATCCCAGCCACTCATCTCAAACATGTACGTATATTCACAACTTACATTAAAGTCTCATTGAGCCTGTTTGTTACATTAAATTGCATTTATTTGGCCGATGCTATTGGACAAAGTGGCTGACAGTAAGTGGTTGACTGATTAACTTTATTATCCCAAATCGAGTGAAGGACATGATTCAAATCTGACAATATGTTCTCACTCTGTCTGAGTACAGATTGCTCACAAAGTACACACAGATGCACAAATCACTGGCTTGAACTGATGTATAGTGTTGCATGTGATGCAGACCATACGATTACATTGTCAATGTATTAGGTTATCCTATTAGAGAACGGGTGTAGGGGGAAGGGTAAACTTAGAAACATCCTATCACAAGAGAAAAAAACGTACACAGCTTGACTCGTGCATGGTTGTCAGCTTGTGAAACTTCAATTGCTGCTTTTACTTAGAACTACAGAACAGACAAGAATATGAAAGAGATCTGCAGACATACATGCAGGCAGAGTTCGACACAAACACACTGCTGATTTTTCCTCTGACACAAATAACTTCTGACATTGTGTCAAATAACACAGGTGATTGTTTCAGTTCTGCACAAGAAAACACTCAACCAACATAAAACAATATTGAAGCTATGTACGATTGCAGCAGTTAAGTTAAAAATAGGTTATCAACAACATACATTCAAAAAATGTGATCTGAGATCAGAACATCTAGCTTTGACTTAAATCAAAACCAGAAACAATTTATAGTAAGATCAAATTTTATTTTTAGGAAAGTAAGAAGATGTGGTCATCTCTGTATATCTCATATTGCTTTATTGCTTCCATCCAACCCTGTTGTTTTTTGTTGTCTTGGCTCTTGCACATTTTTAATCAAAACCTAAATAATACTAAACTTGAGACAGTTCTGCACACACATGCACACAAAAAACGCCATTATGATAATTTTTCCCCCTCCTTATTCTCCTCTCTCACTTTTTCTCTTGAGGGTAATTGCCCAATTCTTTACAAGAGAATAAATGAGCATTACATCTCCTTTTGTTTTTCCCCGCTGCATCTGCAGGGACGACGGCACACGCCAAAATGAAAACTCTGCTCCTTTCTCTAATCACAGATGAATTGAAACACTGCCGGCAGACTTTATTATCATACGGCTCAGTGGCGGTTTATTTATCTCGTGGTCAGGCATGTGCAAGAGGGAATGACAGAAGAGAGAGAAAGAGGACGTGATTAGAATTTTCTTCCCCTCAAGCATTGATGAGGCTTTTATGGTCTGTCTTGCAGGGACAGGAGTCAAGTTTTTATCTAGTTAGGTGACCACATTTCAAATTGTTGCTACAGTGGCTGCTATTGTAATCATATTTGTAAGCGGTGTGTGTCTCAGAGTGTGTTTTCAGTCGATGAAGAGAAGCCCCGGGGAAGACTTATGTGGAGAAATGTCTCTTTTTCATTAGGCAAATGGAAACAGACGCAACCTAGAGAGAAGGCAAATTTGTTGGTCCAGAGAGAGAAAGAGGCAGAGACGAGGGGAGGGAGAGGGGTTTGAGAACAATGAGCAATTGAAGCTGCTTTTCTTCTCTTCTCGGACGATATCATTCCTATTCTCTCTCTCTCTCTGTCACTCTCTCCCCTTCTTTTCCTCACATCAGCAGCAGAGAGGCAGTTAACTAAGTCAGTGGAGCAATTAATGCAGTGAGTGTAGCCTAAGTGAGCAGACGCACTTGCTAGTGTAACCCTAGGATGGTTGGCAGCAGCGGGAGACAGGCTGTGCTGCTTTGTCAGAGCCCAGTGAATAGTGTGCACTGCAGTAGAGCAGATATGATGTGATGTTGCAAAGGGGAAACCACAGGGATTTATGGGCACAATGGTGCACACACACACACAGCATATGCTCGAAGTGATGATGTTAATGATGATGGAGAAAGTGAATTTGCCATATAATGTCCACTGATGAGGCAAGAAGCCATCGTGATGCTGTAACCCGGAGGTTCTGAGGGGTGAGCCTTTGGGTCAAACAAGTTCACGCCTGCAGTCATTTTGTGAAAATGATTTGATTTAAGAAAATAATTTTAAAGAGGCTTTCACATGCACCATATGCTGCTAAATGAGCTCATAGATATTATTACACTGGTTGATTGCTGATGGAATTGTTATTTGCACTGGAGGATAAATATTCATATTCAAGCCATCTGATTTAAGTGAGCTAAACCAGCGAGCCTATAGACTAATGAAGCAGTGATTGTGGGCAAAGAAAGGCTATATATTATATGTATTTCACACATAAGAGGCATACATTGATTTAGCTTGATATTTCAAAATGGGAGTGTATCCTGGTGTGTCGCTGACCTTTTCCGAGAAGGTGTCCAGTCTGCAAGACATATATTCATGCTTCCTTATTGAAGATTGTAAAAATGTCGTTCACTGTTTCTTTTCAGCAGTGAGAGATGGGACGTCAAGCCAGTGTGAAGTACCAAGAGACCCCCGCTTTCCAGAGTGTCCAGGGAAAGTAGATGTGAGTGTCTCAATGTTTTATTTATTTATTTATTTATTTTTTAATATGACATGAATATGATGATTTTGTTAACATGTAAATGTTAATTGCACTTGTTGGATTGTTAATTGGATTGTTTGAGTATTTTTAAATGGAGTAGTTTGAAGTATTTATCCATAGTGAGCGCGTTACCTACAGTAGACAGCGGTCAGCATGCTCCCAGGGTCAGCAGAAAAACGTGTTTAAGCCACATGAAAGAAGGCTCGCGTTAAAAAATCAATATCTGTTTCAGTGTACGCTATAGTGAGCATATTCTCACCGCTTTACATCTGTCAGATCTGCAGCAGTATACACACAATTGACCTCAAGTGTAGGAATATGTAAGTTCTGTGCTTGATACATTGTAGCTCAAGGGAAGAGGGCTGTCTGATGGCGACGTAAAGTGGTGAGAATATGTTTCTATAGCGTACACTTCAACAGATTTTTTTGTTTTTCTGAAGTGGGCTTTTTTCACGTGTCTGAAACACGATCTTCCGCTGATCCACTCTTGTGCCAGGACTACTGTCTGCTTCTGCAAAATACCTCATACAAACCCACTTCAAAATATCTAACTAACGCTTTAATGAATGTGTTCTCTGTACACCATCCAGTGGATGCGTGCACGTTGGACATCGGACCCTTGCTACGCCTTCTACGGTGTCGACGGTTCAGACTGCTCATTCCTCATCTACCTGAGTGAGGTCGAGTGGTTCTGCCCCCCACTGGCTTGGAGAAACCACAGCAGCCCCCCCATCCAACATGCACAACAGGCAAAGGCCCCCAAGAGACAGGTGAGGGAAGTCATCACAAACACGCATAGTCCAGTAAACAAACAAGTGATTAAGCTTGGTTCAGTACCTCAACTGAAAGCACCTCAAAATTACTGCTTACATGCACCATAAAAGCAGTAATTACATTACTACTTACTGTTACTGTACATATATACATAAAATTAAGTTCTACTTAACTACTGTACAGATGTAATGCCTACAACAGTAAAAGGTATTACAATATCTCATTTCTATTGGCTCTAAGTTAATTATTAAAGCATACATAGGTCAAGTATTTTTAAATGAGAAATTAATTATCACTGAAAACAACCATCCAAACAGTAGGTATGGCCCAGAAGGTAGAATAGAGGTAAAGCACTTGTCTGTGATGAGAAAGAGCAGATGCAGTGTGTGGGAGTATCGTCTGCAGAACTCAATCTGAGTATACACACAAAGAGATATGTATTTCAACATTTAAAGCCTGGAAAAAACATTCTAAATCTGTTCTTCAGTAATTAGCTCTATACACTGCTATGGACAAGATGTTTGTCTACAGTTAGGATGGCACTAAAATGTTTTTTGTCAAAGACACGTCGTTACAGCTGTGAGAATGGACGGGATTCATCTTGTCACCATTCTATTGATGCCACGCTATCAACTTCATGCTCAAAATACTCAGCTGTGGCAACTTCTATAAGAATTAATGCAGAGACTGTTGTTGCCAGCAGAGCTGAAGACCTTTATCTACTGCTCTACGAATATTAGTCTCTCCATTTGTGGCCATTACTTTCACGACACCTCACCTTCCTAGTTAATATCCATGACTCACAAGCGATGTGTTAAACATTGAACCGTAGATTTTCTGTTTATTAAGTTCATGTACAACACAATGCAGTTGCAAATCTGCTCTATTTCCTGTTTGTTTGCTTATAAATTGCCCTCAGAAACCAGGCTACTAGCTTATACCAAGCATGCTCAGTTCACATAGGTTATTAAGTACTGGAGTGGTACAAATTAATAAGCATCAGGGCAACAGTTCCTTTGGAAATGAATAAAATACTGTGAGGGTAGACATGGAGGTCAAAAAAATGCAGCTTTTTATTAGGAATGGCTTTTGCTGTATTTCACCCTCTTCACATTTATTGTCATATATTCAAGAATTATGGTAACTACTGTCCCCTTTTGGCCACTGTAAATGATTTGTGGAAGCTGTATTGACTGTGGATTTTTATTCTAGTGCATTCTGGGTAAGAGATATGTATAGGGTTTTTATTACAGGCCAACCAAATGCATAGTGTTAAGTAAAAGAAAATCACGATACTACCATCACACTATGTATGTACAAACTAATAAACCCTTTATTCTTAAACTTTTCTGTGCTGTTGGCACCTAAATAAACATCTATCCATTAGTCAGCAACCTTAATTAATTGCTTGCTTTAATATTTAATGTTGTTGAGAAAGATTAAAACTCAAATCTTCACTCCTGTAATGGATAGAGTAGAATTGAGGGAGTCGAGCTGTCAGAGTGAGGAAAAGATAAGATAATTTTAGACAAGCAATATTGAATAGTGAGCTGCTGTAGTTTACAAACAAGAAATGGTTGTGTTATAATTAGAGTTTTTAGAGAACGAGAATACCATCAAAAGAATAGTATTCTCACTCCACTCCATATTATTTTATATTTTCAGTGTTAGACAGCCTTTAATAACAACAAAGACAGTTAAATTCAAAATGAAGAAAGTAATTAATGGTGGCCATCAAGTTGTCAATCACGTGGCACCAATCAAAAGAAGGAAAAAGAGTGCTAACAGTCTTTCACACAAAAGATGCTGTTTAATAATAAGAGTGTGAGCAATTTGCCCCCGTTACTACATAATAGTTAACCTTCATCTGACCCTGTCCACTATTCCACTAATTAAAACATGCCTGACCTTCCTCATCATTATGCCCTACCCTCTAGTTTTCTCATTGACTTTGAGGTCACAGAGCAACAAAAACTTGAATTCTTTCATTTCTTACACGGACAAACACATTCACTCTAATATATTGTGAACAGTACAGCACAAAAAGTACAATCATACTGTATCCAGCTATCTCTCTTGCTTCATAACAGCAACATAATTTGTGACATGGATACATTCATGAATTGAGCAGTTTTCACTTCCTCAGGCTGACTTTTATAAAGGAACTCTTAATTTTCCAGTGGATACTGACTGCTTTTTATCACAGGCTGTTGAAATTGCCTTTATTTTAATATTTATTACCTTCTTCCTCACATAATGAAGGTCTTTGAATTTGAATGTTAACCAAATAAAAAATAAAAGTATGACTATAGCGTAGTGTGTAGTGTCTGTAGTTTTTTTTTTTTTTTTACAGTGTTTGTTTGGGAGTATAAAGCTATCACGAATGTTTCTAGTTATTAAAGTAGTTATTAAAGTCATGTGTGCTCCTGTGTGTCTGGTTTCACCTTGCTTTTTACACTTTTTATTATTGTGGCAGCAGTAAAATGTTCAGGAGGTAAAGCAGAATGTCAGAGTAAATGAAGACTGATAACTCCATCTTACCTTGTGACCCAAATTACTGAACTGTGGTTTACAGTCTTCCTATATCTGGCACACAGGCAGGCCTGAGCCAAGGTTGTTCTCAGAGGAGAAAAGTCGAGAGCATTAGTTAGAAAATGCATGCTGTTGTAAATACTTTTAAAACATTTCTTTGACAGGGGACACTAAAGGCAGCCTTGAAATAGTAAAACAAATAGCACAGTGAACACGGTTTTCTTTGGACACACTTTTATTATAATTTTTTTTTTTAATTATAAATATTTCCTTAAGACATTAGTGTTGACAAGGCAGATATTGCATCATGTTGGAAAATAGTTTATAGTTTTAAATATCTACCAGCAAGTGTTTTCCTGCATTTGCACAGAATACAAAATTACCAATCGCACAAAAAACAAAGATTTACATGCACATGTTACATCAGCTGGTCTGCAGATGACATACTCCTCTTTCACATCTTTTCTTACTTGCTTTCAGTTGCTTTGCAGTCCAGTGTGGTTTACCAGCACTGAAGTGAAAAAGACAAACAAGACTAAAAGATTCTACAGCTATGCTAATGGCTCTAAGAGGATTTAATGCTCATTGCAAAAAAAATAAAACAAGTCAGAGAATCACAAGTGCAAAAAGACCATGAATCTCTGCATCAAATCCCATTAAAAACCATTCGGCAGTTTTCAACACATTTCTGAAACAAATATGTCAATTTGCTAGCGACGCTAGGATGAAAAGTTAGGGGATCACAGTAGTACAGTAGCCACTGAGGGGAAATTATGGGAATCCATCCAATATTTTAGTCTGAACCACAGTGACCGACCCACTAACACGGCCTAGAGCCACACAGCTAGCATAGCTAAACTTGACATTAATACCCTTATTGCTGATCAATTGCAAAATTTGAAATGACTGTTGTACTCCTTCTACTTAATTTCTCACACGTTCTCTTCACTTCTCTACACTTATTTTCCAGGCTGCCTTCCGCACAGACCTCTCTGTACTGCTGGACCAGGTTGGGACAGGAAAGGAGTCCCTCAGCTTCATGAAACGTCGAATTCGCCGCCTCGCACAGCAGTGGGCAACAGCCGCCAACCGCCTGGATGCCAAGCTGGAGCAACGATGGAGGGACCAGAAGAAGGTGAGAGACAGAGGATTGAAGTGTTTATTCTTTCAACTGTGATCAGGTACTGTGATAACACTTTTTAAGGCTCAATGCAACGTGCAGCTAAGAAAAACTTGGCAATAACAAAGAAATTGAAAGCTTAAATGGTGTGAAGAGTGTTACAATCCACACCAATGCACAACAGTGGAAGTCTATTTAAAAAAGGTACAGGAGGGGGGGTAATGGAGAAGCAACACTGTACACACTGTACAACATAAGAAACATTAACACAGAGAGTGCACCTTACAGTACCTGATAATACCATCTTGAGTATTAGTATGTACAAGACTCAAAGTGATCTACAAATAATCTTACAGTAAAATGGAGGATTCAAGGTTAGCCAAGTCTTTCATTTCAAAGATGCTAGGCAGTGGAAACAGTTTTCCACTCAAGTAGTTGGGCTTCAAAAGCCTTTTCAGATGCTTCTTAAATGGTTTGAATGATGGTAGAAGAAAAGTGATAGAGAAGGTAATGATAGGTTGTCATTCATCGCTGCTGTCTGCATTCCTCTTCTGTAATTGGTGTCTACTGTAGCTGTCTGTCTTTATGTACCTGTTCAAAAATGCTGTTCAGAGCTGTATACTATAAAATAAAAAAATGACTGCAGTATCATAGTGTTAAACTGTTAAACCTCAGTTTGGTTGGCACTAAGGCAGCGCAGTATGGACTTTGCTACTTCCTGCTTGGAGCCGTACGCACTGAGGGCTTAGTGTGAGAGAAGGGAAGAAAGAGATGTGAGGATGAATGAGGGAGAAGAAATGAAAGGGAGAAAGTGAAAAATGATGAAGATGAATGATTGGGATTATGATGAAACGCCAAGCATCTGCCAGTGCCAGGGGGAGAAGAATGAGATGAGAAAGGAAGGACAAGAGGGGGATAGAAGGTAGCGGGACGGTATAGTATGATATGGATTAGGAAAGAATTGATGGAGGACGAAAGGGGAGTTGCGAGGCACAACGGAGATGAGCAAGCAACAAAGACTGTAAGGCCAAGGTGGCTATTTCATTAAAAATTGGTTAATGATATAAAACGAAGGATGTAATTTAAATGCTTACTTTTCCAAATGTCAACAAAAGCAATATGTAATTAAAACTTTTTGCAGCATGTAACCTTTCTCTGCACCACAGAGCCAAGCCTGCCTACCTATTACACTTTTTGCCCTGCTCATAGTACACTCATAATCTTTTAGTTAAGAAAATAGTGATAAATGAATGAGTTAATGTGAGAAGGCAGATTGAGTGCAGTGTCTGCTTCTTTCCCCCAAAATGTCTTTGCCCCCATCTCTCTCTAAAATAAGTTAACAAGGGTGAGAATAGTCCTCTGTCACCGAGATTGATGTTCTCCTTTCTTGTAGTGCACTGAGGGGATTTGTTATCCTCTATCATGCCTCCGTGGCTGCTTGAACAGCCTATATGCCTTACAACGTGCTGCTGCTATCTCAACAGCAGATGTCCTAGTATTGGTAAGAGTTCGCTTTGGCTGTCAAAAGCTGTTTATCATAATAATTAGAAACGGACGTAAAAATGTGTGCATTTGTGTGCTTTGCGCCTGTCTGTGCCCGTGTGTGTGTGTGCATGACTGCTAATTGGATATCATAGTAATAAATATGAAGAGGCAGAATGGCATACATTTGATTTTGAAATTAAATCTCTGTCTGTGCCAGTTAAATTCACCATTTTGTCCGTTCCTCCCTCAAAGGAAGATTCAGTTTCATTTAAACTTTAAAATAAGCACTCACTTTAACATTGAGAAGGAGAACACTGTTTGATTTTAATTAACTCTGACTCGAGAGAATAAAAAAGAAACATTATCTGATGTGAATTGACTATGGCCTTGCACTCTCCTAACCTTTGTCTGCAATTTTAGCTTTCTGCTAGAGTGTGCAGTCTTTATAATTCCAATGGGGCTCTGTTGATTCAGTTCTATTTCCTTGTTTGGCTTTCTCTTTGATTGTAAGCGGAGTGGATGTTTACTCAGAAAAAGAATAAATGAGCAGAGCAGAGAGGTGAGTGTGGGGAGCGAACGGATGGAAAAGATCGAGAGGAAAATGAGAGAATAAAGCGAGATGATTCCTTTTTACCGTCTGTGGCAGGCACAAGCACAGGAAACGGGAAGGTGTGTGTGTGTGTGTGTGTGTGTGTGTGGGTGTGTGTGTGTGTGTGCATATGAGTGACTGGAAAGTTGAAATGTAATTCTGAAGGTTTTTGAGATTCACAGCAGAAGAAAATTTCTACAGTGAAATAAATTTGAGAGATTTTGTATGCAGAGCGCCGCGGTGAGTGATGAGGTAGAAGCCTGCCTTAGATATTCTAGGAACTCTTTTATTTTGTGACTAATCTGCCCATTCCCTCTGTGCTTGTGGAGTTCAGAAAGAATACAGTCAACCTGCACTTCCCTTTCAAAGCTGTTAGACATTTAAGAGAACTCATCTTTTTTTCTTTTTTTTTTCAGTGCTGTTATCAACTTTAATGAAAAGCCTGGGTCAACCCATCAAGCCATTATAACGTTGCTGATGGAACATTTTGTGTATAACAAATTGCTGTTCTCTTTTTACTAGACATCAAAGGAGACATATTCAGCTATGCCATATTATAATGGAAATGTTTTTAAGAGACAATAGTACAGATCAAAGACACTGACCTTATCATTTTAAACCTGCCGCAGTGAATTCACTGCCTGTCTGGTGTTAGTTCAAGTGTCTCAGCGGGTGAATTTGTGTGCATCTGTGCCTCCTTGGTGTGCGTTGAGCATGCACATTTAGTGTGTTTGTCAGCATATGCCAAACTCTTACAGTAATTTCCCCTTTTCCTGTGTCTGCCCTCTTGAGAGTTAATTGACCTCTGACTGATGAAGTGTAGACAGCGGAGGAGACTAATAGGATATAGAGGGTGAAGTGAGGAGGCGGGGTTGGTAAGAAAAAGTAAAAGCGAGGATGAGGGGTGGTGGGGGTGACAGGAGGAATATAACGACAAGGAGGAGAGACGTGAGGAGAAATAAAGAGGGGAAAGGAGTCTGTAGATGTGTAAAAGGAGGATGACGGAGAAGGTGAAAGTAAGGGTAGAGTAGTTGCGCTTGGCAGTGCCAGCTTGTGTTGCCACCCGTGGCCTTCCATCGGACAGCTGCAACCTTCATGAGGGCCACAGTGCATGAGCGAACAGGGTCACACACACACACACATACTCTCACTCATGCAATATCCGCATGAGAGATGCTGAAACGAGCATTAGCATTCTTTTGTCGTTAGTCTGTTGTTGATGAGTGGAGCAGAGCAGAGCAATGGAGTGCTACAACATACTTGAGAGGCACTGTGCTCTCATATGTACGCACCAAAGACTTTTCAAGGATTTTACTAAGACACACACTTATATTACATAAATCCTCCCTTACATTGTCATATGAAAGAGAACAGATTCCCGTCTCTACAGCTGAACCCAGTTATATAATCAAAAAAACAAATCAGAAGTTGGACGATGTTGTGATGAGACCTTGATTTGAAGGGTGGTGCGTGAACACGCACGCCAACAGACAGGGCATTGTAAGGGTGAGTGAGAGATTTGAGCATGAGTGCAGTGTTATTGTACCTCCATGTCTGTCTCAGCGGGTTTGGCAGGGCTTTGTGTTCAATCCCCAGGGGACGTTAACAGTAGAGAGTAGCTTCAGATCCTTTTGAGAATCCCTCGAGCTTGCGGCGAACGAGCGAGCATCCATAAACACACACAAACATCCACACACACAGAGTTCATTGATGTATGTCAGTGTGAAACAAATGCGCGCAAACAAACAAAAACAAACAAAATTCAAAATCAATCAACACTCATACACACATACACACAGACACACACCATCTGGGAGTACCATAAGTCCACTGTATAAAGAGTTCCACTCTCTCGTGTGTGATTAGATTCCTGGGGGAGGCAGCTGGCCGTGATACAGGAGTTTATGAGGAAGCACAGCTTTAGCTTCAGACTTACTCCCTCTATTGTCGGTTTCCCATCATGTGGCTTTTCCACCCGTTCAGCTTAATTTTCAAGCTAGTGTGTGAGCAAATATGCGAGAGTGTGTTGGCGCTGATCTGCCTGAAACACAGTGAGAACCACCCACCCGAGTCCCTCTCTTCTCTCCTTTTTAACTATTGATTATCATTCTGTGATGTAAAGGTTACTTTTCCAGCATTGTCCTGATATGTTTCATTGAACTCCAGTTACTGCCTATTAGAGAGCAAGTGAAATCTCTCCTCAGCAGTCTAGATCATCGCTGCAAGTTGCCAGATTTTGTAAAGCACCCTTACCTCTCTCACTAATAACTTGTGTCAGTGTGGATGCCAGTTTTATAGACTCCAATCCACAGTTATTCAGCTCTGCTGCCACTGCGTGATATTTCTCGTATTTATTTAGCAGCGCTGCTGTGCCGCTGCCAGTATGTGAAATTCGTCTCCTTCTGCCTCCATTTCTGCGTGGTTGCCAGTGTTTGTGTGATACACCCTCACCAGCACCACAGCCACCGCCAAGCCAAGAGAGTGAATAGCATTGGCGCCATGAATTCTCACTCTTGCCATCTGCCACCCAAGCTGTAATTAAATTTCACTTATCTTTTTTTATGAAGCAGAAGTTAATAGAGCAGTCTTATTAAATCAGGGGATTTTTCACACCAGCTGGAGTGTCACTGGAGCTTGACTCTGCTGCATACACACCATTGTCCAATACCTTACACACATGTTGGACATCAGTGGAATGGGTTAAGCAGTAGATGTATATAGCTACAATGCAATGCAATGCTATCACTATTTTAACTGTATCAAATTATTAAAGATGAGATACTGACACTAGTGATGTTCTCCTTCAGAAAAATACAGAATGCAAAATAATAGTCTTATGACATAATCTTTTCCAGATCATAAAATGTGTGGGAGCAGTATGTGTACATTAGTGCATTGTTACTAATGTAGCATGATGGACAGGGGAAGAGAGTGCGTTTTAGCACACTTCTAAAAAGCTCTTAAAAGCTTGTAATCATTACGTATGCAGTTCAAAGCTGTGAAGGTACAGACAAACGGGACACACATTCACTTACATACAGGCAGAGAGAGAGACATAGCATGATAGTGATAGTGACATAGTCACCATCAAAACTTTCTGCCAAACTCAGCACAGCTGGATTTAAGCTCATTATGTATGTTGCATGGAGGTGTTCATGCAGCATTAGTTAATCAGGATTACTCAGTAGAGCAACGTTTGGACATGGCTGTGTCTAATCCACTGTGAAAGGCAACGTGTTGCTCATTTCTCGGTGGGTTGCACTGATTATGCAGCGGCTAGGTGGACACACACGCTGTATCCTGTCATTTCGTTGTATAATAGCACAACATGTAAACTGTGATAATACTTTCACATGTGTTACATGATGTTTTAAAACAAAGGGGATTTGTATTCCGCCGGGTGCCTGGGAATTAGGTGTAGCCTTTATAGTGCATATGAAATGAGTTGGACAGTAAAGTCCATTATGATGGATTTCTACATGCTATTCCACTGGAGCACGAGGAGATAATTTGTTGGGGATTTTCAAAGAATTACTTTTCAGTTTCCATAATTTTCTTTTGGGATAGTCTGAAATTGTAATGATTCTAATCCTCAAACTCATTAAAAGAGTTTGCACTGTGGAAGCTTAACTTTCAAGGAGCTTAACTTTACACAGTACGCACGGATATATAAACAATATAATGCAAATCTGACTTAAATTAAATGTGCTTTATGATATACACATTATACATTACATGCACTGTATGCACATTACTGCATCACAGGCAACACATATGTAAGGGAGAGCTACTGCTTTGCAAAATGTGAATTTTTTAAACAGTTCAAGCAAGGCCTACTTAGAAGCAAGGCATCATTAAGGATTAGTAAATTGTATTGGGAGAGGTTTTGTTAATGTTAGCGAATTATTTATTGAAGCGTCTTCATGCCTTTTTAAACCTTACTTTTGAAGTTCACCACATAAAGTACATGTACATGTTTTAAGTGAACCCTCAGGTTAACCAAACTTACTTTCTTTCCTAAACACCAGTTACTTTATAGACTGATTAGTTCAACTTTTACTTACCATATATTTTATGCCTTAGTTGTAGAGATTATTAGTTTTTTGAGAGATTATTTGTGAAATTTTAGGTTTTACTTTTAAATAAAGTGGTTAACATCATCATTCTGCTTGTGTTTTCATCCCATTGGACTTCATTGTAGCAAATGCACCACATTCCCAGATTAGTAATTACCATAGTGACTACAACGTTGTCATAACCAGTACAAAAGATAGCCCAAACTATAAGATTAAGATTCTATTTGCAATAAATCCTATAAATCATATCAGGTAGAGACATAGAGAGATGAAAAGTAGCCTGGTTGAATATTTAATTAACAACCACTGTATTTTTTGCTGTCAATATTCTTTTCAAGTGAAGCTTTTTATTTTATTTTATTTTATTTTATTTTATTTTAACTCTTTGCCGCTATGTCATCCTCCTTCAGATCCTGGTCCATGTGGGTTTCCTGACAGAGGAGTCAGGAGATGTTTTCAGCCCCAAAGTGCTGAAGGGGGGTCCTCTTGGAGAAATGGTCCAGTGGGCTGACATCCTCACTGCCCTCCATGTTTTGGGACATAACCTCAAGATATCCATGTCTGTCAAGGAGCTACAGGGGTGAGTCACTGTTTATGTTAAAGTGTCATCATTACCATGATATCTCCCCTTCAGTGAATCAGCATTTGCCTCTCTGCAGAAAAGACCAAACCGTAAATGTACAAGTGAAGATCAAAGAGTTACCGGCACAGCTGAAAACCCGAATGAACTGCTATTTGAACTGGTATTTAGAGAAGCCAGTAGGTGACATTTCTCCAGTTAACCGGCTGCATCATGTCGATATTGGGATTATCCAGACAAGGAAACATGTTTGCTTTGAAAAGAGAGAGGTTATTGATTGGCAGGGTTGAGGCTATGAGTAAACAGTTTGATTACTTGAACCAGAGTCTGGCCCTTTCTAACACCTACATGTTTTATTTGCTGTATAAATTACTTGTCTCATCCACAGTTGAGACATTTAACATGTTTATTAGGAAGGGTACAAAATGTCTGCCACAAAATGACAGCTGTGACAAAATACCGATGACCTTCTACAATCCTCCTATTATGCTAATGTGATACACTTTTGTACTCAAAATATGTAAGAGAACTTGTACTCTAGCTACACCCCACTCCTACTTAACCTAAAGATCAGGTATGAGGGCTCTAAGGTCCTGTTGATTTATTTGTGGCTGTATTGATCCCGTATTGACACACTCCACATCTTCCTGTCAGTGTCACGGCATTGGTGTGTGTCGTTTTATCCCCTGCGTCAGCACGCTTACATGTTTCTGCTGACGGATACAGCTGTAGAGCCAACACACACACGCATACAGACGGGTGGATGGATGTAAATCCACCCTGTTGGAAGCAATCCCTCAGGCTTGTTCTGTCCAGTCTGCGCAATATCTACTTCATTGCCGAGACTGAATAAATCACACAGGTTGTCAGGCTCCCTGAAGATGGATGGCTGATGTTGAACAGTAGAATTATGAATAGGTATGAGTTTGAGGAGACAACTGAATCGTACTGCAGATGGCCGACGTCTTTGTTCAGCCTTGATTGGGCCAATAGTCTTTGTCTTTCTGCCATCGTTGATCACCGCGATGACACACGTATAGCGTATAGATCAATATAATGATGTCTACAGAGACCCCGCTGTACTCTTTTACACTGTGCAATGCCTGCGACAACTCCCACAAATCATAGAAGAAGTATTATATTGACCCCCAGCCTTTGGCAGTCATTTTGTAGACATATAACACCTCTGCAGGGAGCAGGAGGGAGTGGGGAAATCTAGAGGCATTTTATACTTAAAAAACGAGTTTAGAGATGGCAGGGACACCCACAAGGCTGAGTTCAGGTGTCAGACTTGAAATGGATGGCAGGATCGTTTTTACTGCGTAGGTGTCACAGTAGTGTCTCGGGACCCCCATTTAAAATTTGGTTTTGGGATGTGATTTTCTGTTTTTTCTTCTTTTGGACTGAGCAGTATAATCTAACATACCGGCATGAAGAATTATTTTGTTCACCTTGCCCACATGAAATGGGTCTGAGAGGAAAAATAGCTTTTACCTTTGGATTACCCTGGAAAGCGGTCTAATCATTCTTCAAACTGCATTCGAATCCTGACTCAGTTCCTTTAAAAACACCGGTGTGAGAAATAGCACATCAGCTTTGCCTCGTGATGTCAATCTTTCCACACGGTTTGCTGCAGGAAAGTGGAACATAGAAGGGTTATGCAGTGTGTCCAATCGTTTTTTGTTGATGTGTCACTTTTTTTTGTTCTCACACCTTTCATTTCCCTTGGTCCCTGCTTTCAGTAAGACAAAAAAAAAAAAAAAAAAGAAAGGTTGAACTAGGGTGATAATGCAGTTTGGTTGTCATGGAGTTCTACTATAAAAATAAAAATGATGTGATTTCCTTTCCTGTGCCTCTCATGTTGGCTGGCTCGTCATAATCATAATCATCAAATCTTACAGTTACCTTACACTGTACATGGTATATATGGTCATATAATGGTGCAAAGTGTTCATTCAGTTAAACTATTTATAATTAAATAAACCAGAGCAAAGTGGCGCTGCTTGAAGGAGAATACACTGTTTTTAGCTATTAGAGAGAGACTGATGGACTCCTTTGTGCTGTCATGCTATGTAGATTGATCTATCCACCTATTGGAAAGCATGAGTATTGATCTTTTGTTTGTTGGCACTGTGAAATACACAGCGTGAAAACATTATTTGAGAAAGAATTAGATCAGAGACACAGTATAGAGTATTATCATGCTTCTATAAAGTATTCTCTCACCATATGGTCTTGTGTATATTCACATCATGTCATGCAAATACAATCATTGTGTTTTGTCAGTAAACAGACAAGAAGAGGAGGAAGACATAGCGATCACACCTTGAGTAGTATACAGTAAACATTTCACACAAAATATCATACATGCATTTAATAAACATCTTTGAGAAATGTTATAGGATTCATTATTCTGACACAGATGTTGATCTCATTGTTGCTGCTGATGAAAATTTATTGTGGAGCAGAGTTAAGAAGTACAGTGACAGATAAATAATATCCTGCTATATTATTTTATATATTATTATATATTAAGTCATTTAAAACATGTTTCAAAGCAACTTCACTACATTTATGTTTCCATTTGACTCTCTTACACTTCCCAATATTGTCCATTTTTGTAGACATATTGCACTTCTCCCTTTATTCCCTCTATCCTCAACAATATGCAAGAGTACTTTCAAATTCAGGAGTTGAGATATTTTGAACATTTTTCTTCCCTTAAGGCAAACAGGTGGATGGATGAACAGACCAGACAGACAGACAGACACACGAAGATGTAACCAGACACACAGACAAAAATACAGACAAATGTTCTGACAATCTGGAACCAGGCAGACGGACAACAATTGTCCCAAAGAGGCTGCTTAGCTGAGTCCAAACACAGATTTAGAAAGTTTTCTTTGTTTTTCTCTGGGCAACACAGACCAACGCTAGAACAAAACTGAACAAAAAGTGCCCAGGGTCCAAACACCTCCACAACTTCACAATTGTGTGTGTGTGTGTGTGTGTGTGTGTGTGTGTGTGTGTATGTGTGTGTGTGTGTGTGTGTGTGTGTGTGTGTCTTAGTGTACATGTCCTGTGATACATTGCTCTCATGGCCATATCTGAAAGTTGTAATTGGCTGAGGAGGAAGCAGAGGGTAGCTGTAATTGGCCACTGAGGGGATGATTTGGTCCACTGTATACTGTATATAACAAACGCCCTGATTTGTAGTTTTCAATCAACCTTACGGTCAGGTGGCTGGAATTTATTCACTAGAGATGCTTGGTCAGATCACATAGGAACTCACTAACACACTGTGGCCCACAGGCGATAGCTGAGTGTGAAATTGAACCAGAGCACATGGACAAAAACAACTGCTATTGATTTAACTCAGGATGCAATATACTTATATGGATAAATACTGAATTAAACTGAATTCTAAAGTTGATTCTTGTTTTTTTGTTCTGGCTGTCTATATGTGATTGTATTGTGGGCTGCAGGTCCTAATGATACAAGGATTCATTCACTTATAATCTCCAATGTTGTATGTGAGTAGAGACATATCTCTGTCCCAAGGCTGCCACTGTGTGGGTGGATGGACTGATGAAGAAATGTGTATGGAGAAGCCTGTAGGGTAGAAAGAGGAGTACAGCAAAGTGCTGAGTTGACATCTGTGGAGTCGGGGGGGGGGGACTCTTGTTATTCAAATATGCAAATAATAAGTTCTTTGCATTGCTTTTTTATTTATTTTATGGCAGGCTTGCTGATAAATGCCACCTCTTTGTTTTCAGATATTTGAATGTCCTTCATTTCCTGCACAAAGCAGAAATTTTACTTGCACACAAACCTGACTTAATTCAGTACAGATTTTTTGCATCTCCTTGTTTCTGCTGAGTGTGCAGTTCTCACAACGTGGCCTAACTGAGTAGTTTGATGGAAATGAAGCTGATTTTGGTGCCAATTAGATTGGCGTGGCACCTGAGATGTATTAGTGTTCGAGGGAGAAAAGACAGGGCTCCTCCTGCTCTACATTACACGCTCAAGGGTCCAGATCAGTGAGTGGTGCGGCTGTCAATGTGAAGGTGAGTGGTCAGCACCTTTCTGCCTGATCCTGTCACTCCTATAAAGAGATGTATAGAGAGTTCAGTAATACTGAAAGATAAAAGATCCATAAACAAACATTGGCCTTTATGTAATGACTACCCAGAGTAACTGAAAGGCAGTAAGGCAGGAGTGGAGTTATGAAGGAGCAAGATGAAAAAGACAAATAGGAACCAGGACTGTATTAAAAGGTCTTTATACTCCATCAGAACACTGCCACCACCACCACCACCAAACAAATACATACCTTTCTGACGTGATCGTAATCGGGCATTAACCCTTATTTCATGCGATGATTGTCCAGCTGTGAGAAAGGAGTCATGGTTTGAACTCTTCCCTCATGTGAACAACCAAGCAGACTAGGACAACCAGGAGAGACTGTCTGAAAATGTGCACCACTATCCATTTCCATTTAATCAGATGACAGCTGGCTTTTCACCTGCTTCCAGTGTGGCTGATTGGAATAACTATAAATATTTAGACGCTTACACAGAAGCTGCTTTTGTGTTAATAATAAATTCATCAGATTTTATTTGGTTCTTTCTTAACATCAGTGTTTTGTTGGTTTTTATTTGGTCTTTCTCCACTGAAGGGTGCCTTCAATCCAATAGGCACGCGTGGATTGTGATTTATCTGTCACTTCTCTAACCAAGTTTTGTATACTGTAGTGTTCCTTATGGTAAACAAGCAGTATTATATATGAGCATATTTGGCCAACAATGGGGAAACAGATTTTTCCATTATACTGTAATGCTATTCCTCATGTTTTCCAAGTTCCATAATTACCCATTTAAAACTGAGCCAAAGTCCTCACAGCTTTGAAATGTTCAGACTATTTTGCCATCTCACGTGCTCCCTCTCCATCTCTTCCCCTAACTTGAGGTGTCAAGTTTCACAGTCTCATCCCAACTACAAGTAATGTCTCAGTTTCCATGGAGATCAGACTCCAGGCGTGTTTGGTGTCGGAGGTGGAGAGACACAGAGTAACAGTCAATCAACACCTCCAATATAGTAGAGGAAAACCAGAGGCTAAGATGTGCTGATAATTAGATGGTGTGACTGGACAGACACAAAGTCCACAATTGGGATGCACATTCGTTCCAGCCTTCTACTCCAGATGTGTGAGGGACTTTTTGTTCTGGTGTTCCTTGCTCTCTTTGTTTCTTTTGCTGGCATCTTTTTTTGATAATGTTGCAAACCTCTCTCCATTTCATGGAAACAAAATCCGACATTTTGCAACTATTTGTTCATTAATAGAGATATAATGAAGTCACAGGTGTGTGTACAGTATGTACAGTATTTTCAGCCAATCATCACCAAGGACCAGAACTATCCTTTTTAAAATTTGTACTGCTGTCACATCTCTCCAAATGACATGAAAACACATTTACGGCAGTGTATACTACAAGCAAAGACTACATGAATCAGTGCACTTTGCATAATAGTCACAATAAAATGCCGTGCTATAGTTTGCACGGCTCCTGCACATGCCCAGTTTAACTTTTATTTTCAATTAATTTTCCTCAATATAAGCTCATTTATATCGGGAATTTAGACGTTATAGTGGGGATTAGAGTGAAAGCTGCATACAATCTACATTTTCTACCCTGACATCATACTACAAGGACACCTGAGAGCCCACCTGCTAATCTAGTTGGTCTAAGTAGGCCCCAAAGCACCCTTCTGAGGGCACTTGATGCACACTTGCAGCACTCATGGTTAGCCACAGGGACGCGTGAGTGCCCCTCTGGTCCATATAATTTCACCTTTGGTCAGGCCTACATCAGACACTAGCTCAATTACTGCTTTGGTGTGATATTGGGGAAAAAAATTAAACCTAAACTTTTACCTAACCCTGAGCTCACACAAGTTACCCCTTTCTCACGTTCCCCCTGCACCACTGGTTGCTGTTATTAGTTAATGCTACTATCATAAGTTACTTAATGCAATTATGAGTAATGTTACAGTAATGCTGCTGGTACAAGTTAACGCTGCTTTAAGTTAATGCTTGTGTTATGAGTTACTGGTTTATGTTAAAGCTGCAGTTATCATTTGCTTCATCACAAAACTCAGTGTGTCCAAAGATTCTTTGTAGTGGCCAAGATGACTTTGTACATCACCTTCACTAACAGTTAACAGTTGCTATAACATCCATCTGTTCACAAATCTTTTTCACTTTAAGTTTTATCAGTGTCATAAAACCTTTATGTTAAGTGTATGCCTCTGTACGTTGCAAGCTTGTGGTATTTCACTCCTCTCTAGCTTGCTAGACAAACCACTGAAGTCAACCATTCACATAAATCCACTGGCAAGCTCTTTCTCACTGTTAGGGCATGTAGGTGAACAGGCATCTGTTTTATCTAGTACAATGATATCAGTTCGCCTTTCACGCTGACTTTTTCCGATACATGCTCACACATCCAGACATCTCAGTGTACAAAGGTCAAATCTGTTGGTCAGAGAAGTTTGACTTTTTATATATTTGGCTTTATCTTTTGGACAGGTTATCAATATTAAAAAGGGGCAGCACAGTGGTGCAGTACGTTGCCTGACAGCAAGAAGGTTCTGGTTTTGAACCTGCCAGCTGGCTATGGCCTTTTTCTGAATGGTGTGATGAACTGGCAACCTGTCCAGGGTGTACCCTACTTCTCTCCCAATGTCAGCTGGAAGCCAGCCCCCCATGACCCTGCAAAAAGGATAAGCGCTTATAGATAATGGATGGATCAATATTTGCCTATAGAGCCTCTGGTGTCTAGTTGTAAAGCAGTAAACAGTGAGTGTTAGCTTTGAACCTTAAGCCATTTCAGTAGAGCTGTTCTGTGGACTTACATTCTGCATGTAGCTGTCTGTCTTGTGTGAGGAGTGTTTGAGAAAAGGCTCCATATGTGCCTGTGAATCCAACATTTTCTAATGTGTGTGCATCGACTACTACAGCAGGCTGTAAAAGAACTAAAGCTAGTTTTCAGCATAAGCTCACTGCTATAAATCTAGCGCTTTGGCCCAGAAATGGCTTGTATAACCCAAGAGATTAAGGCAAAAAGAGCTATCCACAGAGGTTACATAATGCTTACTATTGGATTGGTCCTCATACTCTCCTTGTTGAACACTTGTTTTTCTCTTTATTTTGCTCTCCTTTCTTGTTTGTGCATTAGCTTGACCGTCGCTGCCTTTCAGCTCTCTTTGTGGACACTTTCCTCCCTCTTGCTCCCATTTTCTTACAGTGTCTCCAGTTGTTTTGATTACAGTTACATCTCTAGCTTTCATCCGTCTTTTTTCAACAACATCAGAGGATTAAATGTGGCCTGACCTTGTTAAATGTGTGGCAACCACCAAGAGTCTGAAAGTACCAGGTCAAAGACTTTGTAGTGAGAGGTGTGGGTTAGTCTCTTCAGCTAGGAAAATATGTGTTTCCTTCCAGAACTATTACTTATGCGATATGCAGAATAAGTGTGAAGAGTGAATGCGAATATGAATGTGTGGGCTGTTGTGGGAGTTACTGTTTGCTACTTCTCCTCTTTTGTTGTGTTACTGTCTTTCTGCCTTGCTCTGTTTGATGCTTTGTCTGATAAACCCTCTTTCTCCCACTGTCTCTGCATGTCCCGTCGCCTTCCATCACCCCCCATAAACTTGACTCCCTCACCTTTCACCATCATTAAAGTGAAGCCTGTAGAGAGACTTGAATCAGTGACCTCAGTTCACCTCCTGCTCTCCCACAGGCTGACTACAAGCTGCCTTATTATAGTTTCCCCAAAAGCAGATAAGAACACACACACATACAGCACACACATGCGCGTATCCTCTTTAAAACCCTGATCTTGCTTTCCTTCCCTCTCCCTGGCAATTAAGCTGTTCTCACTTTCCTTACATCGATGCTTTTCCTTTTTTTTTCACGAAAAAAAAAATCTTTAATACTCTGCTGTTGCGTCGGACTTTGTTGTGCAAGTGAACAACCACGCAGTTTTAAGGGGAAACAACTTGTAAAGCAGCTGACTCGAAACATTATTATGCACTTGGCTTTAAGTGCAGGGGAGAAGCGTCTCCTATTAAAAATATCCGAACTTTGAGTTATGTAGGGAATGTGTGGCCGATCTCTTTATTCGAGAAAACCTGCTGAGGTGTGTGAAACTCCTAAAGAGACTTGTGAGGTATCCCTCTTTAAGAGAAATGGTGGCACATTAACATTAATCAGTTGTGGGAGCTGTGTGTGTGTGTGTGTTTGGTGGAAAGTCAGCTTGTCTCTTTGTTAAAAACTAGAACGTGCAAATAAGTAGTTTGCTCCGTCTGCATCATTTTGTCTGTGTTAGCAGAAAGAAACCACATCCAGAGGAAAATGTACTTTTTACACTACTACAATCATTTGATAGCTTTAGTTAGTTTACAGAATAAGACTTAAAACACAGAGCTTATGAAATATATTTTGCTCTAAATTAAACTAACCACCAGTTTACACAAGTACAGCTCAAACAAAATTAATCGATTCCAGTGATTGAGTCATTTTTCATGCAGAAACATTTCATGGTTCTAACTCCTCCAACATGATTTGCTGCTTTTCCTTCTCAGTTACTATAATATTATATTTTAATGTACGTATTTTAATAATTTTGATGTTTGAACTGTTGGTTGGACAAAACGAGCATCGTGAAGGTTTTACTTTGGGCATCTGGGTAGCTGTGACGGCATTTTTAAAGTTGCAGTCCTAAGTAGTTACAACAGTTTTAAGATAATCTAATGATATAATGGACTGTTACAAAAAATGTTTTGACCTCTTCTCATGAAATGATTGTGACAATGTGATTTATTCTTGATACATAAAGTGTATCTTCTCAAAACTTTATTTATCAATCTCTTCCAAACATATCACAGTGAAAATCAAACCACAATTAACCTGATGTGTATAAACAGGAATACAAAGAGGAATGTGTCTGAAAACGAAATTATTCCAACTTTATGGGCCATAACAGTATGACAGGATCTGAATACTTCCTCCACCACACCTCTCCTCTCTTCATCTCTTGTCTTGTGCCTCCTCACCTTTCTTTTTCTGTCTCTGTCTTCGGTTCCCTCTCTCGTTTAGCTCTTGGTTTCTGTCTCTTTCTTCCTCCAGTTGTTCCCCACTAAGTTCAAATCAATGTGCTTGTTAGCAACTTCCCAGATTTTTACAGCATTTCATCACCCCTACCCTCGCCTCTAACCCCTTACAGACACACACACTTGGTAATGACTTCCCTTATCCCTTGTCTCAGAATTGAAGAACTGAAGGGGAAAAAAACAGTTGTAGCCCCTGGGTGACTTTGTCTTTAGTTACTGGTGTTGCTTTGACTCATATCTCCGCATGACATTACTTCTAATTGGTCTGTGTGACACAACTGGGACTCGGAAATACAAATAGGACAAGCTGCTCCCTATGCTTCTTTAGCTGATTAAGCACAATCTTTGGTGTACTTACATGAGTGTGCTGGTGTTTTTTTTTTTTTAACATGGAAGCAGTTTTATAGGATTAATAAAACCTCAAATGTAATTATATAAATTGAATATTGTGACATAAAACTAGATATCATCTAGAAAGCAAAACATCTTTATTAATGTCAAGTATTTATGATGGCTTTAGTTATGAGAAGGATTTAAATCAAACCCCCTTGGGTTGTGAAATAAGTGAGGGCATTGCTTAGCAGACATAGTGCACAGTGCTATACAGAGTTATGGAGATATGTGAAGATGTATGTAGGACTACTCACCTCCACACACACCTCCCTCATCCATGTCTGGAGATCAGGAGGTGCAGGGTAAAGGGTTCAGGGAACAAATTAGACCTCAACCACATTCTTTGGGTGTGTGTGTATGTGAAAAAGGTTTTTGCCAGTAGAGATCTAAACACAGCTCCTATCAGGATATTTCTCTGCTAGCTACAGCTAAGTGTAAGTTATTTTATGATGGGTAGGTTAGCTAATCGCTCTAAACTGCATTTGATTGGATATACAGTATATCTGTAACCACCTCTAAGTTCAAGATGAGTCATGAAAAATATGTTTTTTACTTTTTACAGATGTAAAAATACCCAAATATTTGGGTTTTATGACACTTATTTAGCATGTAACAAGAGATAAATGAACAGTTAACACAGGGGCATAGACTTTGGAAATGTCTTTTTCATTTCACGGTCTTTAAGTGTCAAAAATCTTATCTGACTGTTTTGCTATAACTGATCTTTATAACTACGTTTATTAATCATTGTTTCTCACAGTTCTGTAAATTTGGGAAAATGTTATTAGAAAGCAATTTGCAATGTTTAATTTTCTCACTATCATCCAGATCTAACATCCATCTTTAGCCAAAAACACAACTTAGTGTTTATCTCCATTAACTCAGCCATTCCAGTGAGCCAGCATGTACAATAGCATGTTTCCCTTAGTCATTTTATGTGTTTTGGGCAGATTAAATAGTGAAGCATTTGATTAAAGTTAAGCCAGATATTAAGAAGACCCAAATGCATCCATCATGTGTGATCTTTACTCCTCCCAAATTTAACTACATCACAAGCAATCTGTGGAAACTAGCCACCACATGGTCTGTCCCCGGTGACAATGGCAGCTGAAGTAACACTGAAATTAGCTGTCACTCTTCCTGTCACTTGAGACAGGGAGAAAAGTGGTTCCAGCAATTTAAACACACACAATCATACAAAAGGCACACAGAGCCATTGTAGCATTTATCTGATCCCTGATCAGTTTGACCACTGAATGATCTGTGTGGGCGAGAATGAGGACCCGTGAAGACAGAGCTTTTGTCTCACTCGGAAATGTGATTCATCCATGTGTTTGTGTGAGTTCATGGATAGTTGTTGCTAGCCGTTAATTAATAATGGTGTTTTTCCAAAGTGTTATTCTCCTAATGATTCTTCAGGTGCATTACCACCACGTTCTGGATTGGAGTAATTGGAGTAGTGCCAGCCCTGATTTCCATGTGGCTAGCGAACACACTGATATGTGACTAGGTGTAAACAAAGGTACTAAATCACATCTGGATATGTGCAGATAAAAGACACGTATACAGATGCGTAAACGTGACCTGATGATCCAAAAGAATGCAGTCATTATCAGTGTTATTAATTATACTTTTCCAGCTATAACATGTCAAGTTGTTTGCCTTTTCGAAACAAATTCCTCTATAATTTTGGCCCATTAAGTCATTTTCTCTAGTGTGTTCAAGAAAAACAGCGACTGACCAAGAGAGAGGGGTAGAGTGGAGAGTAGAGAGTAACAGCAGTAAAGGCGGACTCAGTTGTCTGAGTACGTGATGAAAGGCTAAGGGAGGTCAGCCTCTATCGGCTGCAGGGCCAAAACAGTTGGCTCTGGCTGAATAAAGTAAGGGAAAAAGAAAAGCTAGACAGACAGGTACAGTAAGAGCATGTGTGGGAGATACAGTGTGTGTGTTGCATAGGATTGTGTGTGTTTCATCATCCCAGACCAGACCGTGGCACTCAGAGTTTTCCACTCTCCTCTTACTGGGGAACGGAAGCAGGGAAGGGGACTTCAAGCACTGAAATGACTCCAAGGCCTGGGGACACATTGAGCGTGAAGGTCCCTTTTCCAAAAATGCTTTGTCGGACCCATAACCCATTGTTCCCATCTGTAGATTATCATCATCCAGATAAAAATGACATCAAACCATCTCAGTGATGTATGGAAGCATTTTGAATTTAACAAAAGAGATGGAAAATCCATGTGAACAGGTGTTTGCTGACTGTAAAATGCAACTGCCTTAGATAAAGGTCTGTCTTGTCACTCAAGTGAGATAGTGGTGGCAACCCACACTACCTAATTTGACAAACCAGCAAATTACGTGTTTATTTGAGTTTGCTGATCTTTGAAATAATGCTGGACAAAGGTATATAATTGCAAAAAGGAGTAAGCCTTAAGTAGAATTGTAACTGTCTGTATACAGTGTTTCTATGATGCAGTTTTTCATTTGTTTTGTGTTTTGTTTTTTTTTGCCAAAAAAACAAACCACAAGATGTAGCACCAAATAAAAAAAAGCTCCAATTTGTCACCACCATAATTATCTGCACAACATAAGTATAAAGGGTTTACAAAAACAGATTGGTTTTTCGTTTTTTTTTTACTATTATTTTCTGAAATTGTGTTTTTGTGCACCTTGGTGGAATATCAATCAAACTGGTTTTGCACTGTTTTTTTGAGATATCTCAAACTTTTTCATAAAATTTCTCAACCATTTTCATAAATCATATTTATATGATTTATATTTGATTCCCTCCAGGGATTATCAGTCAAACTGTTGGTTTATTCATTTAAAGAATGCTATTCATTTGTTTTTGCTTTTTTCAATGAACTCTTCAAATGTAATATAAACAGATGTGTCATTGTAACACAGGTTTGTCATAAATAGTATGTAATATAGTCATGTCATGCGACCAGGTTAGACGGTATGAGAGTGAAAAATCTGTCAAAACACCATAGATACTGTAGTTAGGGACAAAATTCCTTCTTGGATTAAGAGAAATAATGAGCCCTTGCTTGAAAGATTATGAACCTCATAATGGTTCTTCTCAGTGCAATGGTGCATGACGACTACTGACAAATTAGTGTGTAGCACCTGCAGAGCAAGCACATCGTCATCAATTTTGATGTCGGGAAAGTACGCAGTCATGCATTAAAAGAAAATATCAATAGTTACATCATCAATAATGTGCATCATAAAAACGGTCAGTGGATGATCACATACAATACGCAGTCTTCTCACATTCTGGCTTTTTTCCCTTGTTTTTCCCACAAATTAATTTGACTGTGATTTCTTATGAGCACATCAGCTCAGTGTACTAGCTCAGTGTCAGCTCTCTATTCTTTATCTAACCATTAGAGTATTTAGTTTCATCTTGAAAACCTAAAGTAAGTTAAATGGCGTTCTAACCAGAGACACCAATTTATCATGTCTGTGACAAGCACTGCTAAAAATGGGGTCAGAAACCTCTTATTAGCTACGTTTTCCTCTTAGCAAAGACGGTGCTTGTTAGTTATATCAGAGCCCTTGTTATCTCAGCTTTCATTGAAAAGAGAGTGCAGCTATGTGAGCAAAGTCCAGCATAATTGGGTTTGGTACCCACATACTCTCCCTCACGTGGCGTCCTCAGAGTTGTTAAGAGTTAACACGAGAAACCAAAACATTTTGTTCAATGGTGCTGTCAGCTTCTTCTCTTCCTAATAGCTTAAAAAGTGACGGGCTGTCAAAGCCGGGCTCAAACTGATGTCACTACACCTGATATTTCTGTGCCCTCTCTGAGGAGAAAATTGGGCCATTTTAGTGCAGCCAGCCTTGAAATTAGGCTTCGGAAGAAAGGTGTTGATTTCACTAAATCTAAATAGATTGCTGTCTTTTCTCTCACCTTTACTTTTTGTATTTGATTTCCCACTTTGTCTCACTTTAGCCTTTTCCTCTCACTCTATCTGTGGGTTTTGCAGCAAATTCTGGGTAATAACTGAGCTCAAGCAGGGAAAGGCAGTTATAAAACACACTGGCGCTTCTTTTTGTGGATGCCTGCAGTATCGGTGTAGGCAGATGCTGCTCTAACAGCTTCTTTACAGCTCCATCACCAACAAACCGACATTGTGTTTCTGCTCGATTTGTCTGATGGGGTGAGCAGAGTGCATGACATCTATGTCCTACAGAAACCACATTCCACCACTTTTTATTTTATTTTTCAGCATCTGTCTTTGAGTTACAATGATGATATGGCGGGTTTTAACCCTGCCTGAGTTAAGAGAGTTACTCATGTTAAGCTCGTGCTTGTTCACCATTTTAGTTTAGCACATTAGCATTCTATTATTAACTAATTTGCACACAAAGTACAGCTGAGGCTGACTGGATTTTGACAAATAAAATTGAAAATGGTGCTAGATTTAAAGTCAGCGGATCACCCAAGTTAAAATTTATTCTCTACTTTGAATATCTGTATGGGGACCATGAATGTATCTGTACAAAATTCATTAAAATGGCTGATTTCAACTAAAGTGTTGGACCAACCAACTGACAGTCTTAGTTAAGGGCATCGATCAATTGTGATCATGTTTAGTAGAAGCCAATATATACTGTCGATACAAAACAGAAAGCAAACACCAATTCATTCGACATAATCTCTTCCTTCTACAGACTTTTTGGCTTTATAACAACATCACACTATTTTCTCCTTTGACAGGAGTGATAATTCCAATGGCGACTAGCAACCTTTTTCACTGGAATTTAAACAAATATTGTTTAAGGGCATTTCCTGTCAGTCTGACAGCCAAAATGTTCAGCCCGCAGTGAAATTGACAGTGTCACTTAAACTCTGTGCCACTGTTTCTTTCCATCCCGTCAGATTTAAGACTTTGGATACTTTGCATGGCTGCCTTACAGTCATATCAGCTCAATGTGCAAACAAACAAGTTGCTAATTAACACTTCACTTCAAGTCAGAATAATAGTTGAAGAAAACAACACTTCAGACATTTTCGGCACTGAGGCATGGATGAGAGGTGGATTTATTCTCTGTCATTTGATTGCCACTGGAAAAACTCATTTCTATAGTGCCAGTGTGGGTTTGAAAGTCTAATTTCACGTGTGAGCTCAAACTCAATTCAGGCAGCCGAGTGCAACTTCAGAGGGTCAATGGTCTACAACACACATCAATAAAAATTAGTTCAGTTGGTGCTCTGCCCTGTCAGCTGGGTAATACTAATGAGTTCGCTTGAATGCGCTGTGTGTGTATGTGTGTGGTGGGATGTGGTATGGCACTTGCGCCCACGCATCCACTTGACTTGAGATGCTTTCTGAGTGTTTGTTCCTACACATTCATCCACACGCGTGTATTAGCTTCACACTTGAACGAAAGGCATCTGCCTGCTGTATCATAGAGCAGCACTCTGCTTCTGTTTCACTCCTTCCTGAGTGCTGGTGGCAGGTTGCAAAGTGGATTTATTTGATCTGCACCATGTGTCAAAGCAGAGTGATATGTATATCTGCCAAAGTATCTATTTACATACGTATATCCCACCATATGTATTTTCATATGTGCATTTTTGTGTGTGTGGTCTCACATGTGTATCTGTCTGTGTGTGCACGCATTTTCAATTCCCTCGACTTCCTCCGTCACAACCAATGCAGACTCTTATTCTTCTTGATTTAGTGGGATTAGATCAAAAGTTGCTGACAAAGGGAAAAGAGCAGAGTGCCTGACGTCTTGGGAGACAAAGTAGGAGCTGGCTTTATTAGCAAAGAGTGCATATGCAGTGTGTGTGTGTGTGTGTGCGAAAGTGTAATGAAGAGCTCCTGTGTGTGTTTGTGTGTGTGCGTATCCGTAAATATGTTTATCTGTAAATTCACATTTTTTTGGGAGGTTAAAGAGGTGTATTTTCCGTCTTTTATCATTTTATTGTAAAGCTGCCTCTCTCCTTCTTTTAACTCAAACAAACAGAAACACACACTTCCTCTCTCAGGAATTGATATCCCCCGTTCCTGAATCCTTTTTTACTACTTTCAGCCTCTTAATCTTTACAGGATGTCTTTTTCTCTTCCTGCCTTCTACTCCTTCCTCATCCCATTTTACTCCTCTTCTACTTTCCCCTCACTCACATCCACTTGGTTTTTGTTTTTCCCCTCTCTCTCTTCCCTCTCTTTGACTACCTGCCCTCTTGCCACTAACTTGTCACTTCTCCTTTCACCTTGCTCACCCATCTTTCTCGCTATCTTCTCCCCCCGCGTCTCTAATTCTCCCTCTCTGCACCAGAGCTCTTCATCTAAGAATTTTATTATCTCTGACAGGAGTGTTGAATTTTTTCCTCTTACTTCTTTCATCTCTGATTCATTCCTCCCCTCTGCTGCTCTCTCTCTCTCTTCTCTCTCTCTGTCTCTCTCTCTCCCTCCTCCTGTGTATTGGTGTTTATGATGCCTCGCGGCTCCCTTATCTAGTGCACCCTGCCATGGCTGATAACTGGGGCCTGTCAGCTGCTTCTAGCACCGCCACCATATATATATATATATATATATATATATATATATATGTGTGTGTGTGTGTGTGTGTGTGTGTGTGTGTGTTTCGGTGCATGAGAGGGCTTGTGTGTAAAAGATTGTGTTGAATAGTATGTACGTATTTCCTTGTGTGTGTGTGTGTGTGTGTGTGTGTGTGTGTGTGTGTGTGTGTGTGTGTGTGTGTGTGTGTGTGTGTGTGTGTGTGTGTGTGTGTGTGTGTGCGCGCATTTGTGTGTTTCAAGTACGATAAACTTTGCCAAGACGCTCACAGATTGCCATCCCCTGGGTGTAATCAGAGGCGGATGTGGAAACAGATGATTACATGGATGTTTGAGTGTTTGATTATGCTGTGTGTGTGTGTGTGTGTGTGTGTGTGCGCCCAACTATCATTTGATTTAGCTGAGAATTAAGAACATGTTGATTTACACCAGTATTTACTTTTTCAGACTTTCCAGCTATCTCCGCACATGCACACAGACATCAACACACACTGAAGTAACTTGTAAAGTAGACTTGTGTTCCTAAAATGGGAGTATTATCCAGCCTACAGCTGCCTACAGGGTCCACACATAAGAGGATCAAGCTGGTGTTGTACAATTTTGTCTTCATGTCACGGTGATAAACTTTTTTAACCAAATTCAACTCTGCGAGTTTTAAGGCGGAAACTTTTTGGATGTTACCTTATGCAACACCCAGGCAACATTTTCTTGACATTTAGGACTGGATTTTTTTTTTTTTATTTAGTTCGACTTTTTGATTTTTGCATGGCCCTTCTTTGAATAGTTAACAAGGCTTATAAACATGTACACATTTTGCATACCAAGTTGACATTTCCCTGAAAGTGCAATCTGCAAAACAATCCTACTGAATAGTATTTCACATTATCTTTGTTCTATAAATGTGCTCCTTTGGCTTGACCACTCTGTTTTCTGTGTTTGTTTTCTTTCCTGGCAGAGTGATGAATACCTAGATATTTCTTGTATGCATAGTGTTTGTTTAGATAAATCACGATCGCCCGGGTTAGCCATCAAAACAAAAAATTACAAAAAGACAGTTGAAGTTGAAAATGCTTCATCCAAACTGTTTTCACTTTTTAAAAAAATGTTTTTATTTGCTTTGACTTGCTTGAATAAAAAAAAAAAAAAAAAAACATCAAAACATTTTTATCACACGTGAAATGAAGAGATCATTCTTCCAGTGCCATTTCTTTGATAATAGAAGAAAATGTGTGTATACATTTAGTTAATGTCATACAAACTCTAAGTACCAGAATACACTGTATATATTTTTTTTAACAGTGAAACAGGAAATATGAAATGAAGCAAATCTAACTTTGATCTGGATCTGATGCCAAACATAACCATCAGTCTATTCTGTCATGTTTGGAAATTCACACACACACACACACACACACACACACACACACACACACACTGTCCAGTGCTTGTCATAGTCTCAGCTGCTTCCATCCTCATCTCACTGGTGACCCCATCCTGCCCTCTGTCATCCAGGATAGTGGGGATGACATTATCTGGCAGCACTGATTGGGGTGCCCTTCAACTGTTGTACATGTATACTCACACACACACACATGCACAACAACAGACAGTTGCACACATCCCTGTAACCAGTACGGATCATCTGTTATGTGTTGCCAGCTGAGGGGAATCTCTTCACCTCACAGTGACATGTGGCCAGCTCAGGGACTGATGGTCAGCATGGATGGGGGCTGTAATTACATTTGGGCTTGGTGTGAGAGGTGTGCCTCAGAGATCAAGTCTCTGCCCTTATCAGAGAGAAAAATCTATATTTTTTGTTGTTATTGTGTAGTATTAGGACTCAAATTAAACGACAAATGAGAAGGATTTCAATGCATATGTGTGTACAGATCTTACCAGCACGCCTGTAACAGCTGTGCGTGTGCTTTTTTTGTAGAGTTTTTTGGACTTGAGCCATCATTAGCTGATCTGCACCGCTCTCTGCGCTCTTGAATATTACAGCCAATCATTTTCCCTTTTGATTTTTCTGTCTTTGTGATTCTCTTTTTGTTTCTCTCATTTGATCATCTCAGTGAGAGTCAACCTTTATCCACTCACTTCATCTATAACAGCTACAGGTATAAAACCTCCAACGCCAAATTGTCTGCATTGGGGAATTGATAGAGCTTTTATTTCAGGGACAAACAGGGATTTCTGTGCTTTCTCTATTTCTTCCTAGCATGCTCTTATTTTGGCAAAATCAAGCTTTCTCTAGTGCTACTTATAACTTTTTTCCATACCTTTTAGCAGTTGATTTGTGCTGTCCTCCATCTACTACTTCCTATTTCTTTCCATTCAAAGGCACAAACTGATGAGTTAACACAAATTGATTCTTTCTTTATGTCACCCCTGTTGCAAGTCTCAAGCAAACAAACAAAACAAAAAAAAACAACAATTCTGACCAGTGGACACATAATCCTTCGAAGCACGCATTTGAAGGCCGATTACGTCACAACGCCGCGCGAAGGTTGTCCCAATTCGAAGGCTCCTTCAAATGTGTCCTTCTTTTCCCTCTTTTTGGAGGATGCGCCGAAGTATCCTTCGCGGCCTCCCATATCCCAAGATCCTTTGCGCGCCGCTGTTCAGACACCAAGCGGCGAGGCGGCCTAATAATGAATAATACATTTAATAATAATATTAAATGTAAGTATTGGGTTTTTATATTTAATTACTTTTACTTATTACTACTTATACTTTTACTAATTAGTTATATTTTATTACTTTTATTATCCCTGCGTTATTTCCAGACTGTAAAACTGCAAAGTCTAGTTAAACGATTGGATTGAATACAGAACTACGTTTAGGATTATCACTATTATATGTTATACTTCATTCTTCTTTCTTATACTTTCTTCTGTCTGTTTTTTCTTCGTTTTCTCAACTGACGACTAACTGACAGGCAACGGCTACGTTACAAAGTACCAACTGAAGGCAGGTGACGCAACCAGGAAATGCTTCGAAGGCTAGACCGTCTCATTTAACAACGGTTGATGCGGCCTTCGAAGGTCCCTCAGAAGGAGTCGCCTTCGAGGGCCGCGAAGGCCGCGTCCTTCGAAGCATGCAGCCCCTGAATTGGGACACAGCTATAGTTTCATGTTTACATGAATACCTGTATATAAAATAAAGCATAAAGACCTGATATTGAGTTTCTTTTCTTTAATTGTCTCAACCCTGAAAAATCCTTGAACTCTTCTGCTTTACTTTATCTACATCTTTTATTTACTAGTTTGTATTGAGGGGATCATTCTAAAGGAAACATGTAATAGCCTTTACCTGGAGTCAACTCCTAAATGTTCTTTTTGCATTCAAGACCAGGGCATTTTCTTTCTTTGTGCCCCTTCATATGGGGTCACAAAGTTACACTGAAGAAATGCACAAAATTGTGCCAGTTTACGTATCATGAAGCGAAAGTGATTTCTTGTTTTCTTTCTCTCTTTGGTTTATTTGTGATTTTCACTTTTAATATTCCTTATGTCACACCGCCAAGGAAACTCTATCATGCTCTATCAGGTCTATTAAACAATCAATTTATAATATTTATATAATAATATTTATATTTATAATATTATATTTATAAATTCACTACACTACAAATATTAAATCTGAAACACTTTACAAAAAGAATAGAATTAAAAATATTGAAATTTTACTTCAAGCTAAGAGCATACAAAAATTAATTTAATTTAATTTATGAAGCTCTCGTCAACAATCTTGTGGGCGGCTTCTTCTTCTTCTTGCTCGGTCACTCTCTTCTTTTCTTTTCTTAGCTTCCTCCATCAACATCTCAACATGGCTCTGTCAATATGTTCACAGAGGCTGCTGTCTGGTTACATTGCCGCTTGCCCAGCTCTGGTTCTGCATAACACCGGCTCCTATCCCTGTCTGTATTTATTTGTTCATTAAACAGCGTTGTGTTCTGTTCTGACCCCCTCACCTTTGTCCTGTTTGCAAGGGTGTTTTTTGTATTCAACAATTCCTTGGCCTGACTTTATCAAGATTTCTGAGCAGGTATGCTAATCTCTGCCTGAGCTCTGACACTTGTTACAAATCACTTAACCCCCGAGCATCAAGTTTCTCTTCTTTCCACTGGCTTATACTGGAATAGAGGTGATGCAAGTGCTAAGGTGTTTTTGGTAAACCGAGCATTAGCAACAAGGACATCTTCGGAAGAATCACATGAAGCAGGGAAGGGTCTATGCTAAACCATTGTTCTCAGTGAGTTGTGAGGGCTTCTCAGAGATTAAAAACTTTAGGAAGAGTGACGAGTGAAAATGGAGGAGACGATTTGTCTGCAACAGGAGTAGGATGTTGAAACTTGGTGGTTTCTTATGTTTGGTTCTGTCTGTCTAGCGTTTGAATTAGGTTTGCTGAAGACCAGCTGACTCTTTTACCCTCAACAAAACCTTAACAAACCTTTCTCAAAGTGTTCTGACTCTGATCGAAAACACAAAAGAGATGCACAACCATTAATTACATTTAACCGTTATCATTTATTCAAGTTCAATATCTACACCTCTGCCTAAGTACAGATGTGTAGTAAAGCCAAATTAGCCAAAACATTTTGAGTGTGGGAGGAAACCGGAGAAAACCCACGGCAACACGGGGATCTAGTCACTCCTGACAGAGAAGACAAGAGAGTCACAACCCGACTCTTCAGACCTTGTCTGTGAGGAAGACTCTTTGTCCCTGTGCTGTCCCCACCCTATAATAAGTGTTTTTTTTTTGTTTGTTGTTACAGAGGTGTCTGACGAAGCCGAGCTGAGGTTTACATGCCCCATGCTTCCATACTTTGCCAAACCAACAAACTTAAACACTTTTATACGGGTATTGGTCTGGTCAATAATCCAGGCCAAAATATAAAAAGATGAGGGGTTTCCTCATAGAAAATATGATGATTCTGTTTCTTCTTCTGCAGAGAAACTGACCACTTAAAGAACTTTAGAGGCGAAAAGCAATAAAAAATGACTGCTTTTTTCCTCATCATAGATGCAAATCAATAAAAATACATAAAATAAAGATGAGAGATGAGATGGTTCCCTCATAGAGAACATGATGATTCTGTTTCTTCTGGTGCAGAAGTGTTGACCACTTAAAGCACGCTAGAGGCTGCCATGCAAAGTCCTTACAGCTGATCAGAAAGTAACTAACACATTCACACACGCACACTCACACACGTGCACTTACACATTGATGATTCAGCCTTCAGGAGCAATTTGGGGTTTCCTATTTTGCCCAAGGACACTTTGCACGCAGCCTGCAGGGGATCCAACCAACGATCTTTCCAGTGGGCTAGTGGAGCCCAGTAATGTTGATCGGCCCTCTCTGCCTCTGCTGAAGTAATGAGGTGGATGTAGATTCTGCTCCTCTATATGACATGTACGTGTCACAGTGGAGCAGAACTCCAGAATTCCGCTTCTGGAACAGGAAGGTTCTATGTCCATATATGCTATTTCCACACAGGCACACACACACACACACACACAGCATACAGTTGTATGAAAAAGTGTGGGCACCCCTCTAAGATTTCATGATAATTTGCTCTAACTTTATAAAAGAAGATCACAGCAACAAGATTTGATTTCCTACAGAGATGTAGACATTTGAGTGTTTTCCAGACCAAAATTCTCAGAGTAGCATTACATAGTTTTATTATGATAAATTAAAAAATGTAAAAAATGGTATGTGCAAAAGTTTGGGCACCCTTTTAATCACATTGATTTCAAGACCTGTAGGGATTTATAGCTGACAGGTTGCAGCACAAAATTGCTTTGACTAGCTTGTGAGACCTTCAATTACAAAGACAGGTGGAACCAATCATGAAAAAGGCTATTTAACAGAGGCAATTGCTGGCTGTGCTTGTCCTAGGTTCTTTTTTAGAGTGTGGCAACATGGGGGCATCGAAACAACTCTCCACTGACCAAAAAACTAAGATAATTCATTATCATGAATTAGGAGAAGGGTACAAGAAATTATCAAGAAGGTTTGGACCGTCTGTCTCCACAGTCAGAAATGTGGTGCAGAAATGGAAGGCCACAAGAACAGTCCTTGTGAAGGAAAGATGTGGTAGGCCAAAAAAAATACTGGAAAGGCACAGGCGAAGGATGGTTAGAATGGTCACAGACAAGCCACAGACCACCTCCAGAGAACTACAAGAACATCTGGCTACTGATGGTGTAGTTGTTCATCGTTCCACAATCCAGCGTACTTTGCACCAGGAAAAGCTCTTTGGAAGGCTGATGCGCAAAAAGCCTTTCCTGAGTGTTCGTCACAAGAAGAGGTATGCAAAAGCACATCTGGACAAGCCAGAAGCATTTTGGAAAAAAATACTGTGGTCAGATGAGACTAAGATAGAGTTATTTGGTCAGAACAAGAGGAGGTATGCATGGTGAAAAAAACACACTGAATTCCATAAGAAGAACTTATTGCCTACTGTGAAATTTGGTGGAGGGTCCATCATGTTATGCTGCTGTGTGGCTAGCACAGGGACTGGAAACCTTGTTAAAGTTGAGGGCCACATGAATTCCTCTCAGTATCAGCAGATTCTTGACAAGAATGTTCAAGAATCTGTCACAAAGTTGAAGCTATGCCGGGGTTGGATTTTTCAGTTGGACAATGATCCTAAGCACTGTTCAAAATCCACCAAGGAATTCATGCAGAAGCACAAGTACAATCTTCTGGAATGGCCATCCCAGTCCCCAGACCTTAACATCATTGAAAATGTATGGATTGATTTGAAGCAGGCTGTTTACGCACGGAAGCCAAGAAACCTGACTGAACTGGAGGCGTTTTGTATGGAGGAATGGGCCAAACTACCACCTGCCAGACTTCAGGGACTTGTCTGTGGCTATAGGAGGCGTCTACAGGCTGTTCTTGCAGCAAAAGGAGGCTCTACTAAATATTAATGGAATTATTTCTTTGGGGTACCCAAATTTATGCACATGCCTATTTTTGTTTAAATACACATAAAAATGTTTCTGTTGGACCAATGAAAATGATTTCACTACTGAGATGTTTCTGTTTCCATAAGGTATAACATATGTTAAAATAAAGTTGCTGCTTCAAAAGCTCAGCAAGTGACAAACTGATGCAATGATTTTCCTAAGGGGTGCCCAAACTTTTTCATACAACTGCATATAGTAATAGACCTATGGTCAAAATGGCAGATATTAGCTCTCCACAAGCACTGGGTTTAATTGCTCCTTTTGTGCTTTTGTGCACCTAATAAAACACCCTGCTCCTTAGGAGATCAATACAGGCATTTTGTATTGAACAGAATAGCTCTATGGCATCTTGCTCAAGTGGTAACACACAAATTATAAATATACATAGAGCATTTCACATTGTATTGATTGTATATATATCGAATAAGCAAAGAGTCCAACGTATTTAAAGCTGAGACGAGACGAGAAGGAAGGAATGTCAGGTCTGAAATACAGAGAGTGTGAAAGCAGGATTTAATACACTGTGTCCTGAACATTAAGACAGTTTCGTATGGTTGAAATTAATATCATAATCGTTTATCAGTCTGCTGTATATCACTAGATGGCAAGAATCATAAAGATGATAATTAAATTGGTGTTCAACACCTCACTTCAGATAATGTATCGTTAAATTACAACTTTCTTTCAAGAATACATTTAGACAACAACATTTTGTAAAAGATAACACAATATCGATAATATTTAAATATCATCTAATGAACGCCCATTATATTTGGAGGTCTGAGGAATCAGTTCAGCACAGCCGTAAACGAGGACCTCCTATCAGAGTTGTCTTCTTGTAAACCAAAACACTTTTGTGGAACAGTGGAATAACTGATTTTGCCATGTCCTACAAATGTCAAAATTTGCGTCTTTTTGTCCTACCAACAGTGAACACTGGCCTGTTAACATGTTTTTTTTATGAGCTCTAGGCCATATGTTACTCTCAGATTGTGGTAGACTGTCAGCTAATGGCAACACTGCTGGTTTACTGTATAAACACTTGTTTATTTAAACTGGCTATCTAGAGTCTGAATTCACAGTAAATACAGTACATAGATATTAGTGAGGAAAAATTAATTGGTACGCTTACGCTTCTCTCCTCCCTTTCCTTAGTCATGTATTCCCATACTTCATGCCCTTTCATTGTTTGTGTGTGTGTGCGTGTGTGTGTGTGTGTGTGTGTGTGCGTGTGTGTGTGTGTGTCTCTGTGTGTGTCTGTGTGTGTGTGTTCATTCTGAGGGCTCATTGACTGCATGCCAGCCAGGAGACAAGAGAACCTTGGGTAATTGGACTCCTGTGTGGCCCTGCATGGCACTAGAATTGTGTCTGGGATGGCTGCCATCCTAAGTGTGTGTGTGTTTTTCTGTGTATTACTGATGTCTATGTTGAATCTCTGAACATGGTCTGCAAATCCATGAATGTCAGCATTCATGCGTGTACAGTGTGTGTTTATGTGTAACGCTGATACGCATTATACTGTATATTATATGACTACTCTGTGTGTTTCATGAGCTGAGCCATAGTCCAACTGAATTTGAGTCATATGTTCTGTTATTTTGGGTTTTACTGATGCTGTGCTTTGTTAATAGACTTTGTATATGTTCATTTATTCTTTTTTTTTTAATATGCAATCATAATTTAAGCATTTTGCAAAAAGATATATTTTTTTTACCCTCAATTTCAAATTAAACCTTAAAAATTGTGTTAGCATCTGTGTACGTGAGAAACAGACACGAGCAGTGACATTACTGCACATGTACTTTTGACTTCATACTTCAGTGTTAACAATCTGAAAACTTGTTGAGGACGAAATATAAAACCACAGCTTTGAAAATATTTTTCAATTAATTATAAAAGTCAGCACCACAGTGTCACTTCATGTGCAGAACTTTCAGTATGATTGAACCTTATTGACCTAATGACACAACTTTCATCACCTATCTTATCGTGACCACACAATGTTTATTGTGTATATAACCATATATATGACCACATAATGTTCATAACAAGCCTGATATGTCTGTTTCTAACACAAGGGCGGTGTGTCCAATTAACAGTGCATCTAAATTTAGTTGAATGCCATTGAATTGCCCTATTCAAGGTGTGTGCAGGTGTTAACACTGTACTAACCTCTATCAAAGGATGAATTTAATGGACAGCTGGTTCAGATGACTTTGTAAAAATATACCACCCAGAGGTTGGGTATTCAAAGCAGTTCATCAGCAAAATTGTCCTTCAGTGTTCTTTAACAAAAGAGAGAAAAATGAGACTATTTAAACAATAAACAAATCATTTTCACTCCTGGCCAATACGCCATGGTTGAATAGCTGCCAAAAGAGAGAGGGATTAGAGGAAAAGAATGAGAGAAACAAGCTGCTGATGAAAAATGAAGAACCAAGGAGCTGCCCGTGTTCCTCCATGCTGCTGTTTTCTCAGCTGTCGGTACCTTACAGTCTGTTTATTCTTATTTTCTTACTTTCTTAATTCTTTTATATACCAATTAGCAGTACTGCAAAACCCTTCCTCACTGGCCTCAGTTCCCCCCATCTATCTGCTATGACAGACATACAGACATACGAGGAGACTGATGGACATCGGCAGGCAAACAAAAGGACTGACTTAGCTCCAGCGCTGCCTAATGAGAACGGAGTGTACATATTGTGTTATTGCTTCCTCAAAGAATAACCAGGGATGGTATAGCAATCATCACGAATTACAGCTTGTTCTGCTTTTGTGCTTTGTGTGCTGGATTGGGTGTGTGATACAAAGCGTTGATGAGGGTATATATTAATTTAATTTATTAAGAGAAATCAGTGGAGCCTGTTAACAGATTATTTTTCAGTCCTGAGTCATTAACACACTGACAGTATGTGTGACATTGTCAGTGGTGCCCAAATGTCAATGCATTGACATTACAGAGTATTTAATTAAGAAAAAATATGATGTGGGTGTTCACTACAGCTGAGCAGCCATGCACTTTTGAATTGAATTAAAACAGGCTGTGAGTTAAAGCTGTTGTTTGAGCTCATTCTGAATTACATTAACACCCTTTGTATGTTAATCTGTTTTATTTCTTTTGGTTCAATATCTCCATTTCACAAAATGTTATGTGTATGAAAACGAATTTCAAGACTGCAGTTGCAGAAAACAGTACAGTAAACACATTTCTTGTAAATCAGAACTACTTATACTTGGAACATATTCAATGTTCTGAAATAAAAACATACTTTTCATGGAATAACTTGCTCCAGGCTGTTCTGAGCCTTTTCTCATTGCCACAATTCCCAGCCTTCCGGTCCAAAGTGAGGTTTTCACAGGAGGGGAGGACTAGGGAGGATTGTGCCAATTTGAATGAATTTGCACATACTTTTTTTGTGGAAACGCGACTGATGTTGAGGATATGCAACCTTGGAGGACAAAATGAGCCAGTATGAAAATCTGCAAACCGGAGGCTACACTGGAGGGTTAGCAATGACTCAACAGACGTCACCCAAACACTCTCAGGCCTCCTCTAAGACATTTAAATTTCATTTTCTCACTCCTCATCCTCCACTCAAACCCTTTATTCCTCTCATACTACTATTTTCAGTTTTGCCCTGTCTTCATTTCTACACCTCAGAGATCTCATCTTTGACTGTGATGAGATGTTCTAGTAATGATGTATGGCTGACATAAGTGTAGTATTTATCTTCACATAATTTGATAAATAATCTGGAAAGTCATGCCGTGAAATACAGTATACTGTCTTAGAAAGTAGGCTCTCATTGTGAGACATCATAAGCACTTGTTTAAGTGTTTATACCAAAGCTTTATACGAAAAGAGATAATTAACAATCCTAATGCAATCAGTGGCAGCTGGTGGCGGTGTAACTTCCCACACTCTTAAATTAAGGAGGCTGGGTTTAGGACCTAACGCATATTTATGTATAAAACTTCTGTAGCAAGTCTAAATAATACTGTAGAAAGCTTGCTTTGCCCTGTCATCTCTGAAATGTGATTGGTTCTCATTGAGTGGACTCTTTAAATAGGCACCTTTAACTATGAGAGTTCTCCATTATCTATAAGGATGGAGTGAGACATTGTATCGCTAATGGAAACAAGACTAATGACACCACACTCCAGGCGCAGAGTGCGCACTTGAAATCCCATCATGCTATTCCATAATGTGTTACGGGGCGTCAAACCACAGATGGCGACTAGCTTCTAAAATGCCTGGATACAGGCAACATCTCAGTTGTTTGTTGATTTTTAAAAACTGGAGAATTACATCGCCTGCTATGGGATTAAATGTAGTGGCGTGAACTTCAACTTTCAAGTCTGTCTTATTGCAGTTCATCCATGTACATTGAAGCAGTTATTGGTTGCTGCAATTGTCTTCATCTAGACTAGTCATAAAAAGATCCCTTCCTAAAATGCCTTCAGTGTAAGAAATGGGGGACAAAAGACAAAAAGTTAGTTCCTAATGGTTTTGTGGCTGAGCTGCAGTGAAGCACACCACACCACCACATCCTGCATCTGTTGGTCAACAGTCGTACCACATTTTTAATTTGTCACTTCTACATCAAACTCTGTTATCTGTGTGTTTCCACTGCTGTCCGGTGGTGGTTAGCAGCTGCCAGCAGAGATCCTGTAAGTGCTGCCTCACAAACACTATCAAATGACCCTTTGGATAAGCAGCACAGCCAAAAAGACTCCAGTGTAAAAGTAGCATAGCGAGATGAAATTCACTGGGGGTACGAATTGCATTACAGTCTCCATTAGCCTTTGGCCTCATCTGTCACAGAAATAAGAGCTAAGTAAGAGCTAGCAGACCACTCACAGGTCAGATATCCAATAGCAGCTCTGTCGACACGGTAACAGAGAGGCCCTCAGTCGATCAGTGAGTTGAAACCGAGTCAAACAAGGATGTGAAACTGGACTCAGTACACCACATTTATTATTATAATAATGTCTCTTCTCTCCTCTGACTTGTACATGTGTGTGAGTGTCTTGAAGGTCTTCTTGTAATCAAAGTAGACTTTGGGAAGTGGTAGGAGTGTATCAGTAGACAGACAGGCTGACGTTTGGATCTCAAAACACAGCAAGTAAAGATCATACACACAAGCACTTGACACACACAACATCAATACATTAGCTTATCTCTTTCTATTTTCTCTCTACCTCTCCATTCATTGGCCATCTGCTGCAGCTGTTGTTGCTGCAGTAAGGTTACGGCAGCCAGGTCATTACACATTCAGCTCTTTTCATCCTGTTTGTTTGAATTATGTTTTGCCAACGGCCTCCCTGGTGGCCCCCCCGTGACTTTGATTGAATCCAGCATTACCCATATGATGCTATCTGATCAACAAACACACTTTTAATTTAACTTTCAGTCAAAACAATTTTAGTTTTAATAGTTTTTTTTTCACTCCAGGGAATTAGATTTTTAACTTTGATACGAGAAAGTCCCAAAGCGAGGGGAGCCTTAAAGAGTGATGGGCATTTGATCGTTTCACATAAGTTGTTGGGCTACTGTTTACTGTGTCTCCTGGTTTGAAGGACATGCTGGTGGTCTTTATCATTTTGGCACACAATGCAAGGTGTTCCCTCAACTGTGACTACTACAGTTTATTTCAAATTCCTCTTCATGCTGTGCTCCAGCTCTGACCTCATACTGCCATCTATACAGGCTATTTCTCTAACTTGTAATGCTGATTAGCTCAGCAGACAGGTCGAGCGTTAGCAGCTCCAGCATTAACGGCTTTGCTTTCTTCAAGTTGCATGCATTTAAAAAACATATACTTCTGGTGTTTTGTGGTCCGATTCTTTAAAAAAAAAGAAAAAAAAGTACTAAGATCTCACTAGTGTGGTGTCTGCACTTCTCAAAGATCAACTGTCAATCAAATAGGATTTTCTGCTGATGAAGTTTAGTCTCTGTAGCTGGCACTCTTTGTCTATTCAGCTGTCACGGCTCATGCTAACCTCTCAGTTTTTCTGCTGATGGGTATGTGTAATTCAGCACTCCCTGTTTCCCGGTTGATTCCAGCTGACGTCAAGTAACATTTGTAGAAAAATAAGCCTTTAGATTTCAAAAAGTTACCTCTCACTTCTTGCTGGAAAAATTGCCTTGTCTACCTGGAAACCACTAATAACAACACAGCTAGACTGGCAACACTGTGTAGCTGTGTACTATGTAAGGCTCACAATGCTGAAATGCTGATGTTTAGCACATATAGTGTGTACTATTTTTTCCTATCTTAGTTTATCTGAGCACTAAACACCAAGTATAGGTGAGGCTGATGGAAAGTATTGGACAAATGACCGGATGATGACGTTAGATGAAAAATCAGGGCATCACCAAAGTGATCACAATTCATCCTGAGGGGGACAAGAACCAAATGTCATGACAATCAATTAAAAAACTTGATGAAACATTTCACTCAAAATCAAAAATGTCATCCTCAGGTGGTGCTAGAGGAAAAGTCGATAGGATTCATCCTCTGGGGACCCTGAATATCTGTACAAAATTAAAACAGTTATATAATTTATTTTTGAGCCAAAGTGGTGGGTCACCACTGCATCAAATTTGGAGCCAACTAAACCAATTATCCGATACACTGTATACAGTATGCAGGTGGCAGCAGGCAACAGAAATTAGCGGGTGCTGAGAGAAAGTCACTGAGCAGTATATGAGGTTGTCAAATGCTGCAAAATGTTAATGGGGAATTTACATCACTGTAATACAACAATTATTACAATACTGTCCATGTTTTATACAACAGTACAACAGTAAGCATATTTTCCAAAGCATCAAAGGGTAATAATGGCAGTATCAACACAGAGAGAGGACAGGCTCATTATCAGGTTATTAAAGTCCATAAAAATTCTGCGCAATGTGAATATACCCCCTACTACAAACGTTCAAACCTCAGAGAAAATGACCTATACATGTACCTGCACTGCAGTGCACAGCAGCAGTAATTACTGACAATGTGGACTGCAGGATTCAACTCTGGCTAATTAACTGCTGTATGTGACTGAACTGAACTCAGCTCTCCATTATTAGTGTTCTGGCTGACAGATGACCAGAGATGGAGCATAGGCAGGTAGACGCTGACTCATGTCCTCTTCAGTTATTTTAATTCAGGCACACTTGTCACCTCACCAAAGACATTTTTAGAGGACTAACACACATTTTCAAAATAAATAGATGAATAACGATGATAATTCCAAGAATTAGAGTCCTATTTCTCCACTGGTAGCTATAGAATACACATAAATGCTCCAGAAAAAAAGCTTTTCAGACCATTATTGTAAAATAAAAGGTGACACTCCTAGAACCCCATTTCAAATGCTGATGTAAGCATTTGACTCCCAGCCAACACTTGTTGTATGTGCACCTTCTTTTACTGTGTCTTTTTGTAACAAAACCAGAATGTTTTTGTTAAAGTTAATAATACATGCTTGGATGCTCTGGTGGCTCTGCAGGCTGAAGTGCAGTTCGCTCACAGTATTTTTGGAGTGAATATTCTCTCTTCTCTGTCTGTCATGTTCCTCTGCTTGTCTAAACTCTGTGTTTTACTTGTGTGTGTGTGTGTGTGTGTGTGTGTGTGTTGCAGGTTCCTCGGTGTTCCTCCAGGCAGAGGCAGTTGCCCACTGACTGGCCCGCTGCCCTTTGACCTCATCTACACCGACTACCATGGCCTGCAGCAGATGAAGCAACACATGGGACTCTCACTCAAGAAACACAAGTTAGTGGATGGGCATTGTGTTTGTGTGCGCTGCTTTACCTGCGTATATTTTTTATGTTTTTGTGTGTGTGTCTTTGGGTGTGTGTCAACAATTTCCAAGGCAGGCATGTAGTTTTATTGGCTGCATTTATGGATTAATTATTGCTGGTAATAAGGTGTACATGTCTCTGTCCAAATGTCTGACTGTAACTCAATCAGCTTGTTAAAGTCGTACAGTCTGTCTTGCAAATACACACATATACAAACACTCCCTCCTCCACTTCATCTCCATCCAGTTAAAGACCTTTAAAATGCAAATGAAAAATGCAAACACGGGATTTTGCATGTTGTGATATAATGAAACAACATCACAACGCACTACACACCTGCAAACAGACACATAAATGTCAGTTCACGCCTTGCACAAATTTACAATCAGATCCTGTTTCCGCACCTGATTATTGCTGTTGTTTTATTGCACTCTGAGGTAGAGTGGTGATTAAACACAGAGAGAGGAGAAGAGACAGGAAGACAGGGAAGAAAAAAAAACAGAAGACATCTGCCTCATGAGAAAGAAGAAAGATTAGTGAGATGTTAAAAAGAAACAGGCGGAGAGGTTTTTTTTGTGTTGTTACAAAAGTGTGCTTAATGGCTTTTGGCATTGCTACAAAGATGGAACAACTTGGAAAGTAGGCCACGACAGCCATGAGACCGAAACAACAAAACAGTAAAGTAATACACAAAACAAGAATTTAAGGTGCATTTGGAAAAAATAAAAATCAGCAGCAACAACTCTGCAGAGAACAGCAGTACAAACCTGTATTATCTTCAGAGATCCTCCATTTTTTGCTGCAGAAATACATAAAATTGAAAGTTCAGCTTGAGCCTTGTCCTCTCCAACCCCTTAAAAACAGCTTGCAGGCACCCCCCTCTGTCCCACTCACATAAATCTTGGTCCAGTAAATTGGCATCTTTGTCTACCCCCCTGTATGTGTTGGCAGCAATTGACATTTTGCTTTCCTTGTTTCTTGTTACCAGTGTAAAGACGCATCAGTGAAAGGTAAAAGAGCAGAGGGTATATGTGAGGAGGAGGCCAAGTGAAAGTGAAATAGATGTGGTGTGTGGAGGGATGGCAACAAAGGAGAGAACAGAGAAAGAGAGTTAGAGCAAAAACAGAGGAATGGAAGTTGTCTGGAGTCAACCTGACATGACATATAAAGGGACGTTCCATGTATTTTTAAAATCCAATTATGAGAGAGAGAAATTACGCATTACGGGTGGGCTGGGGAGCTATTTTCCCAACACACAACCTGTTTTGCTGTCTCTCTCTCTTTCTCGTGATTTTGTCTATCTCACCCACCCACACACACCCACACACACACACACAAACACACACACACACACACACACACAATCCCACAATTCCACTCAGACAAGATGCCACTCAGCCAGCAGTCTGCACCTAATTGCTTGCTGAGGGCAGCGGTTCTCCGCTCCATCATTGCCACGTGGAGTCGTGATTTCTGCTTTCCCTAACAGAATGTGACTTAGTATTTGTGAGACGCAGTCTTTTGTTCGCCGTCAAAGAAGCTCACAGTGAAGGAATTATCTGAATGTTTCAGCGACACAGACGGAACAAGCAACATCTATCCTCACTTTAACAAGAGGAGGTGCCTCGGTCATTTTAAATATATGAAGTAGAAAGAATTGAGAGCTGAAGTACATATTTGTTAACACACTCCCTGAAGTAACATGCACCAATCATTTGTATTGATCTACTGTAAAGCCACTCCCCAGTATTTCCTTACCAGGCAACCTCTTCACCCATTTATCTTAACCCAACAATTCCACTCTCCCCCAGGCTTAGGTCAGGTCAATGACATACCTACATACATACTCTCTCTCTCTCTCTCTCTCTCTCTCTCTCCCTCTCTCTCTCGCTCTCTCTCACGCCTCGTCAGGCATTAGTCCAGTCTAGTTGAGCCCAGTGCGCTGAAAGGCATCATTAATCAAGTGCTCTGAGCTTTGGGGCCCTTCAGCTTCCTTTAATTACTTTTGTTTTATGTTCCCACCGACGTCCACATTCATTTATTATGCCTGGACAACGCGGTGCTGTCCTGTCGGGTGTGTTGTTTGTGTTTGTGAGTGTGTGTGCGAGGGTGTATCAGTGCATGTGCGTCGCTGTTAAAGATGCTGAAAGCCAATAGGAGATAGTCTTAAATCACACCCACTCATCTGATAATAGGACTGACATATTGATTTCTTCTGCATGCTGAATTTACTGCTCTGATAGAGGCGGATCAGGGAAGATATCCAGGAGAATGACTGCAAGTAAAACAAACAAACAAACAAACAAACAAACAAACAAAAAGAACTGGAATACACTGACCCTTGGGGACACATCACTAACAATTTAGGTTAAGCTTAGCTGGCAGAAGAACAAGTTTCATAGAGGTGTCAATAGCTGGTTGTTTTTATTTTGGTACAGTTGTCATCATGGTCAAAACTGCTCTTTAAGAATACTTCTCTGAAGTGAGAATGATTCTCCACAACACAGATAGGTCCTCTTGTCCCATGTAACAGTAAAAGACCATTGCTTCATTTTCAAGGGGGAATTATTTAAAAAACTTGAACGGTCTGGCTTTTAGTTGAGTTTTGTGTTTTTTTGTGTGTGTATGGTCACCGCGACAGACTTTAGGCCCCTTTGACAACATTTTAACAGCTCCTCTGACAAAATATCTATAATCCCTGGCATGCTCACGGGCTTCTTTCCAGCTCTGTACACTCTTATCATTCAGGGTTTTTCCCAACTAAAATGGAGGCCCTGCTTTCGGTTTGAAATGAAAATGACGTTTTAAAAAAATTCCATACGATAACAACAATATGTGCAAGTATCTTTACTGTACTTTACAAAGTCGAAAGCAGACTAATGGGTTTAGCATAGTGAGTAAGCCGCAGCATCTGCTAAAGTAATGGTGGATAAATGATAGATGGAAGTATTGCACACATCGCTGCACTTTGTCCCAAAGATAAAGGTATAACAGCATAACATGAAAAATTTTGAACTGCCTGAAGCACAAGTTAACAATTTCTTACTTCACAATTTAACCTGCCGTTGAACATCACTCTATAAGAGCACATGGCCTTTATTGTAACAAACTGTGATACTTGTGTGTCACACGAGCCACTTTACACTAAGATAACCACATGTCCTGAGGTGCAGTGACTGTTTTAAAGCTAATTATCCAAATAGATGTCACTATAATAGATTGATGCATGTACATAACATAATACTACATACCATTATGTTATTACATGACGCTCTATGTAAATACAGTTTGAATCATAACTGAATAAAGCACAACGTTGGTTTGGACAGAGACACGAGCTGTCACAGATCAACTCAAAAGTTTATTTTTTCACATACATTATTATACATGTACTGTAAAGTGAGTAGTGACATGCTACATTACTATGGAGTGGATTGTACAATAGAATTTATTTACACAATGTTGTGCGAGCACAGTATGTGGGGGAGATTTGAGTTGGTTAAGTCTCTGGCGTGCCTCCTTCACCACGGTGTTGGTCTGATTTGTCCATGTGATATCCTCAGTAAGTTCACATTGATTCTCCTCTTCCACTTTCTGGTAAAGTCCACAATCAGTTCCTTCGTCTTGCTGACATTCAGGAGCCGGACAATTCATTAGCTACTTCACTACCAGCTGACTGTCATGTTCATAAAGGTGGACAGTATGGCTGTTATAACCTGATGCTTCTCACATTACATCTGCTGACTCATGCACATGCCTGAAGTGACTCCCCCCCACCATGCCAGCCTCCTCCTTATGTGCTATTTTCTTGGTATTGTTAATAAAACAATAGATTTAATCACCATGTTTGTTTATTAAAGGGGGATTAGCTCTCTCTCTCTGCAGAATCGTCTTTGCTGCTTGTATTCTTTGTGCGCAGCAGAGCCTTTTCTACAAAATGGTCAATTCCTTGACATACGTGTGTCAGACTGAAATAGTAGTATTGTAAAGGGATAATTATTTGGAATGAAAATTAAAATAATGTAGTCTCATCAAACGTAACAACAAAAGCAGCTTCAAATCAAAGTTTAAAATGTGCGTCGTCTAATGACTTCCAGGTTTTCTTTCTCCCCATAGCTAAAGCTAAAACTGTGGGTGACAACACACCACCCTGCCATATTCCCCTCACCCCAGAGGACTGTTGAGCCTTGCTGAGCAGCCGTTTAACCCAGATTAGCCCCATACTCTGATCTCCCGATAGATATTCAGCTCAGCTACTCCTTCGCTTATCCCCTCTTCTTCCATTCCTTCTCTCTTTTTTTTTCTCCCCTCAAGACCTCTTATCTGTGGGCAGAAACATTTTCACCGTTTCAGAGCTGGCGATATGTGATAGTGCAGGTTGGAGAGAGGGAGGAAGGGAGACAGGGCAGAGACAAGTGAAACTAACATTTGTTATTAATAATTCATTGTCAGCTTTCTATGACCCTTCCAAATAGACACTCAACATTTTCCTCAGAATTGAAGTGCCTCAGAACACGGCTGCACAGATAAGTGCGTGTGTTTTTTTGACTCTCTCTTGTAGATAAGCCTGTTTTTATGAGGCTCTTTCAATACATATCAGTGCAGTCAATGACAGAAATATCTGAGAAGTGTCAAACAAGACTAGGGTGTCACTTTGTCTCTAAGACTGAAATGCCCTCAGAGGAATATTTTTGTTTTCTGCAGCAATCTCCCAAAGGTGCTGTCTTTAAGCGCATGCAGATGCCTAAATGTAAAGCTAAATGCTGCTCCAGGAAATCAATTTGTGAACATAGAAGGTTGCAGTTGAGAGCAAGCATTTTATATATTGTTTGTGAGTGGGTGGTGGATACACATGGAAATACAGAAAAAAAAAAAAAAAATTAAAATAACAACACAGTATGTGACATATCATGTAAGAATACGTTTTTATAGCTGTCAGCTCATAAGAATCAAAGTGCAACTCACTATTTTTACCAATGTCGGACAAGTATACATTAAGAAATCCATCATCGAACAGACAGGAAAACCAATTTCTTCACCATGAGCAGCTTCAAAATGAAATAACAAGCCACGTTGTATTTGAGTAAGGGGCTGGTTCCAAACATGTTTGATCAGAAGAGTATCGAGGGAACGCTGTGATGTGAAGTGCAATGTGACAGACACAGCTGACTGCATCCGTAGGCTAATTTTTTGTAGCCTTGCTAGCTATGCTACTTTCAATCTAAAGTTTGAGCCGTAAAAATGTAAACTACTAAGAGCTAGACAGCACAGATTTCTTTTAAAGGTTGAAAATACTGCAGTATAACCATTGTACATTTTCCCACATATTAATTCACAATGCTGAAGAAGTATCTAATAACAAAGCCAGACTTTAAACATAATGCTAATGTAGCCATTGTAACATACCAGTTTACCAATGTAATAACAGTCTCTCACATGTACAGTCACTATTACTGTACCTACCTCTAATTACATGTTCATCAAACAGATCAATTATCATTTTTATTTACATATTTGTTTCAAAGCAACCACTTCAATACAGTTTCTAAACAATGATTTCAGGAAATATGGGAAATTACTAACTAAAATAAAAGAAGACACACAAGGTTGAGGGAAATTGGCGACAGTGAAAGGATAACGTGCAGAATGTCGCTTATTCAGTATACAAGAGCATGAGAACATAAATTCCTGCATACAGCTACAAGGCCATTGATGTGACAGAACCACTAAGTGACTTTTTTAATGGAGAATACTATTGGACTATCTCACACTTTCTTCTTTCACATACACACACACACACACACAAACACAGTTATCTGCCAGGAACGAGTCTCAGAACTGAGGAAGTGGACTCTGCCACCTTTAGCTCTTGTTAATCCCCCTGAGCTCACAGACTGGCGAGATTAAACACACTCACTGCTACAGACAAGGACACAGTGAGCTTTCTGTGTGTGTGTAGGTGTGTTTCTGTATGATTGTGTTGTATGTGCTGTTGCACAGCCTCAGTGCTTCAGTGCTGTGCTACTAAGCATTCACCTGGAAACCCTATCAGTGCCCTATCGCAACTCCAACCTCTAAACCTCAAAGTGATTTTTTTCTTTATTATTCCTGTCAAACCTCCCACACTGCAGTTGGAAACTTGCAGGCAAAACTGCTGGTTACTCTTGTTTTTTTGTTTTCTACTCCATTGTTAACTTTTGGGTTTTTTTTTTCACTTTTCACTTTTGACAGTCCTGCAGATATGTACCTTTGGCTATTGTGCTACATGTATTCATGGTTTTCTGTCTTTAAGCCTCTTGTCAAAGCTGGAAACAGAATGATTTATACCACAGAGATCCAAATTTAATAATTGTGCAATAAAAGTGCAAGACAGATTTGTGCTGCACCTTGCATTTAGTTTGTATAAAGCTGTGTAAAATGAGCATGTAATTTAGTCAGCACCTGGAACGACTCTCCATCTATATCCTGCAAGTGAGGCAGAGCTCAGATTTGTTTGGGATTATGGTCAAAAAGAAACTGTTGTAGTGCTGTGATGCCGATTCAGGAAAATGTCTCATTTTCTCAGTTGCACCACAGCAGAAAATTACAATCGACATTAACAAACTTCATAAAAATCGGCTCCATTTTGTATCATCTTTAACTGAAGTATAAACCATAGTGCTTGATGACAAAGTATAACATAGATGTAATTACATATGATTACATGTGTGAAATAAAAACAAAACAAAAACAGTTTATAAATGTCTTCACTGGTCATGATGACAGGTCATGATTCTAACCATGTTACATCATACTTGCCATCAATCAAGGTATAACTGCTGATATTATATCCACTCAATCATTGATCATATCCTGTTCGTCTCTGTCATTGTATTCGTCTTTGTATCTGTCCTATGTCCTGACTGTCACAGCTGACTTTGGGCTGACTTTGTACATGAGGGACAATAGGAATTTTTAAATTGGTTGTTCTGTGTCTTTATAGATGTCACATTCGTGTGATTGACACGTTTGGGACAGAGCCGGCTTACAATCATGAGGAGTACGCAACACTGCACGGCTACCGGACCAACTGGGGCTACTGGAACCTAAACGCCCGGCAGTACATGACCATGTTCCGTAAGAACAAACCCACTTCTCTAATCTTTAAAAATCTGAATTTATACTTCTAATTTTCATCTTCTGTAACACAATATACACAATTTACTGTCAGTATACTAATGGTTGTTTTACAGAATTCATAGTATTGATTTACACATGAATAAATAGGATGTGCAAACATTTTTAGCATATAACTTAAAAACATAAAAAAACTGTCACGCTCACACAGATCTGTCATCAGTTTTGACAGTTATTCTAAAGATGATAAAAAATGACTCCAGTTCGATGTTTTCACTTTCTTTGACAGGTGTGGCTGCTTGTTCACTTTAATTTGGAGTAATGTGTCTAATGCAGCTATTTTCAGCACCACCACAGCTTCTAGTATCCCTTCAAGCTGTTATCTGTTCTTTATTTCTTTGCTTTTTTCCCCCTGCTATGCAATGTGTCTAATCTGCTGTTTTCCAAGCACTCACTGACTACTTACCTCTGCTCTCATATTCAGTTTTCAACAGTGTCAACGATCTTTCAGCTGTAGTTGGCAATCAACAGCAGGATCTTCATAATGTCAATACGTGGCCTGCTGTAGACACCCACGTTTCACACTGTTCTAAGATATTATAACTCACTCAGCCTTTATCAACTGCTTCACATCAAATAGAGCAGCTGGATAATAATTTGAATTTATTACTTTTATTCAATAAAATATTATGAGAATGTGTACTGCAAAGAGTCTAACTCGAACCGTGAGGATGCAGTGAATACTTGGTTTTGATTGTGTAAACTTAAACTCAGAACTCAGAAAGGTGTGCTGAAATAGTCACTGCCAAAACCACCTCACATAGACAACAGCAGCTGGCCTGATGACAATCACTATTTATAATACTCAGGGAGCCAATAATCAATCTGACTTAGCCATTGAACCGAAGCAAACAAGAATTTATTGCTCTTTTTCTGTCTTTCCTCTCTGTCTCACAATGAAACTTTCTTTCTCTCCTTGTGCATTGTTTTCTCTCTCTTTACTACTTTTCTTCCTTTCCTTACTATTGACACACACACACACGCACACATGTACACATATTCAGCTCACACACCAGACAACTCATTCATGGGCTTCGTTTCGGAGGAGCTGAATGAGACGGAGAAGAGGAGCATCCAGCAGAACAAAGTGAACAACATGGCTGTGGTTTACGGCAAAGAGGCCAGCATGTGGAAGGTAGTATATACAGCATGCATACATATAAAAACATCTGAAAAAAGCACACACATGCAGGGAAGGTTTTCACTGTATGCTGCTCTGTTAAATTAAAAATGAGATTAAATCTAAATTCTTCATACAGTAGTCTCGTTCAGTGTTGACACATGCAGACACACACACAATACCCCCCCGACCATATACTGCAGTGCTAACAGAAAAATCCAATGGCAGCATTTTGCACACCCCGCTGTTTGCACCATTACAGCTCAGCTTCATGTGGCTCTATATACACAATTGTACAGCTTTAATTTACAGGCAATTTTCCTCTCAAAAGCTGTCTGCCTGTTCCCTTGAACACTGCAGAGGGGCACAGTTGTGCCTCCATTGTTAAAATGATTATAAAGATGTTGTTTGCTGCCATTACTTTCTGCCGTCTGTCTGTACAATTCCCTGGACTTCTCTACAGTCGTGGCTCGTGAAAGAGACAAGCGCAGAACAGAGATGAAGGGTTAGAAAAGTACAATACTGTAATCTGCAAACGCCTGGTGAAAAGGCAGAGAATGTCTCCTCTCTTTGTTTCCCCATTGTTATATTGTTGTCTCGCTATATTTTTATCTGATTGTATTTTTTCTCTCTTTCCTCTGCCTGTCTTTCTTGTGTATTCTCGTGTACCCGGCTGGATGCTCATTAGCTTCAGGTAAGAGCCTGTTACTTTCAGCAGGTATTTTTGTTACAGTATATCCATTTCACAGCCTACATACATATGCACAAAAAAGTTACTCAAGCTGTTAACATGTCAGGGAATACACACAAGCTGTTATACAAACACAGCTATCATCTGTGTTTCATTTATGAGATGAGCTACTTGTCACAAATACACACCGCATTCACAGGGACAGCAATCACTTTTGTCTATAACTGTGATTATCTATTTATCCTTTCACTTGTCAGAAAGCAGAAGGGCTGGTCAGGCAGCCAGTCATTTGAAGGATGTGTTGTAACACAATGATTCAGTTCCTTGGCTAATGTAGCACTAATGGTAATGTTGGTCTTCTCACGTAGCTCAGACATTATTTATAGCTTTTAGTTCATCATTTTGTAGCTTTCAACTATAAATTAGAGTGCTGCTTTTGTCTGCCTCAGTCTGAAATCAAGGACCCGTTGTTTCCAAAATTAACAAGAATCTCATGTCAATCTGCCACCGTTCTCTTTGTAAAGCACATACTGTACTGTATGTGGCAGGCGAGAACAGAAAGAGGGTGAAGCTTAGCAAATATTCTTTCTTTTTGTCCTCGTACACCTCAGACATGCCATGTAAATCAAACTCATGTTAATGTCCTGCAAACAAATCCTTAAATCTATATTACATGAAATGTGGTGAGGAATAAAACCAGCACAGCAGAACTTATTATAGTCCTAATCCAGTGTTGAGAGAGTTACCGTGAACAGAGAGAGAGAGGAGGGAGGGAGAGCTGTGAGTGCAGGTTATGGAATCTGCGCTCCTCCACGCCTCTGTTTCTCCTTCTGCTAATTCATGTTGTCTGCTGCACTTAGCGCTTGAGCTAATCTCCTAATTGGCTGGGAAAATCCTTGCAGAGGAAGCTATCGATCGCTACAGCCTCCAATTACGACTGCGGGGGGCAACACCACAGCACAGGGATACAGTAAGCCGCTTAACACCAGACGGCCGGTCAATACACTGGCCCAGGGTTAAGGCTCCGTTCACATGATTCAGATTTGGTTGTTATTAACTGATGCTGGTTTGGTGTTGTTCACTCAGGCATCATACTCAACCTTGACTTTAAACATGTGTCTCTCTGGCTCTGTCACACTAGAGGTGAATACTAATTTTCCTTAGAAATACAAGAAGAGATTAATGCACAGCTATGAGGAAGTGTCTTTTGCTTTATCACACCCACACAAGCCCCAGCACAACATTTTGTAAGGGAGATACCTATCTGCTGAAAGAGTTCAATGACATTTTATTTTTCTATTCAAAGAATCTGTTTTTTTCTTTGAGTAAATAACCTGTTGATTTTGTGAATGAATTATATTCTTTTTCCTTTGATACCAACGTTTTAAAACCAGATTCTCCATCTCAGGTTCAATCTTAATCAAAGAGCAAAGAAACCTCTCACTCGATAATAGAGTAAACAGAGTACAGCTGTCCATTACGTGTCCAATAGGTGTCTTACAAATCAGAACACAATGAGAAATCAGGGGAGCAGTAGTAGAGATGGTGGTTCAGCGATTAGATAGAAATCATCACTTGCCTGTTTACTGTTGACAGCCTACAGATCTGTCAGTTTCTCCTCTTTATTTTTCACTAGGACTTGTTTCTCGGGCATAAAAAAAAAGATGTGATCATCTCCCTGACTTAGGAATGAGGAATCCTAGGAAGACTGTATGATCAGTTTACTGAATGATGACTGGATTGTACAGTTTTGTTGTTTTACAAATGAAGGAGGACGACAGCGAAGAGTATAGATGTTGTCCTGTTTTTTGTAGCAATTGCATGTGGACAGAAATCTTTTGCGCTATTGTGGACACAGTTGTGTTCATATGTAAAAGGTGTTTTTATGAGATATGTCCATCACAGATGCAGTTCCAGATTTAGGGAGAAACATGCACACAGTACACAGTACTCTACAAACATACTGACAATGAAAGGCTCACAGCTATGCACACAGACAGCAGATAGCTCACACAAAGATCAGAGGCAAAACAAACAGCACGCTGTATTTCTTTAATCATAGCAGCTCTTTTCACACACCCTCCTCTCTTCACCCTTTGCCCTCGATCTCGCTAACCCATTTCTTTCCCCTCCTCTCCCAGCAGGGTAAGGAAGGTTTCCTGCAGATTCTCCACAGGTACATGGAGGTCCACGGCACAGTCTATTATGAGACCCAAAGACCTCCGGAGGTCCCGGCCTTTGTGAAGAACCACGGCTTGCTGCCCCAGCATGAGCTGCAGCAACTGCTGCGGAAGGCCAAGGCAAGACAATATCACCTACACACATCGTTTAATCTGCTGAATTCTCACTGCCGGTGTTATCCTGAGGGCACTCAGACTCTTCATCCACAGCTTCAATTCTGTCTTTCTCCTCTTGTACGGCCCACCAGAAAGACACACAACACATTACAATAACTGACTAAAGGCATGCTGAAGTTACAGGTCCAGTGTGTAAGATCTTTTTTCACAATATGTCAGAAATTGAATATAATATATAATATGCACAGCTGTGTTTTCATTACTGTATAATCACCTGAAAATGAGAATCACAGAACTAAACAAACAAAACTAGACAAACTAGAGTTTGTCCTTCACATAGGAAAGGAGAGGGTGAAGCAAGGATGTTGCAATCAGCAAGATGCCACTAAATCCTACACACTGGTCCTTTATGTACGATAATTACAAAATAACATTCCTGATTGTTTTTCTAGCTCTTCATTGGCTTTGGTTTCCCCTACGAAGGCCCAGCCCCTCTGGAGGCGATAGCCAATGGCTGCATCTTCCTGCAGCCCAAGTTCCGCCCACCTCACAGCTCGCTCAATCACGAGTTCTTCAGAGGCAAGCCCACTTCTAGAGAAGTAAGCTCATTAATTTTTATTACTCCCCAGCACTCACTGAGGAGAATATTTTGGCGACTGCACTTTCCACAACCAGCCAAGTAACTTTATTCATCAGTAGATCCTTTAAAGGAACTGGCACAAAGCGTAGGAGCAGACAACACATGTTAGTGCTTGATTAGATGCTGGAACAAGCCAACAAGATCTATGTTGCTACTAATGATTGTGCGCACAACTTTTAACAAATTTCTAATAAATTCTTGCAGTACATTCTTTTGGCCATGTGTGTCCTTAAAGGCTTGAGAGTAAAAATACAAAAAAAACAATCATTTATGTTCACCCTGGTCTAGATATATCGCCATAGAGAAAATTTCTGGGTTTATCATGATATATTTTTTATTTTTTAACATGTAAAATGATGCCACGACTGAACAAGGATTTGAACCCAATAGCACGACTCAGAGACAACTTCAAAAAGGATCACTATTTATTGCACAAAGTATCAAACAATAATCACTCTCCAAGGAGGAAAAGTAACAACAGAAAACCACTCTATCGAGGAATAACTAAATAGGCAAAACAACAAATTGTAATCACTCACTGGGAGGAGGCAAAAGGTTTGGACAAAGTGTCAAATCAAAATCACTCTTAACAAGGAAAAAACTCAGAAGGCTCAAAAAGGCAAGACAAAGTAGCAAATAAGAAATACAAAACCTGACAAACAATTTACGTGGCATGGACTGGCGTGGGTTCTCTGTCATGACAAAACAAGACGAACTGGCACAGGACAAAGGGAAGCACAGACTATATATAGACACTCACACACACAAGGTAATGGGGAACAGGTGGAAACAATCAGGGCAGGGAAGACAATCAGACTGGCGGGAAACCCACGGGGGAAGGGCAAGATATCTGAAACAAGAGGAAAGAGAGATGTCAAAATAAAACAGGAAGTCACGAGACAACAGACACAAGACAAGAACTAAACATAACTTAACACAACTTCCTAGATATGACAAATGATAATTGATGATATGTATCAGATACTTTATTCAATGACAGCATCATCAATATGCTTCACACACAATACATCTTCTGTTTCAATAATAAATGGTCTGTTTAAGACATTTATGTCTGGCATATAGAGCTCTCACTGTATGTCTGTTTTTTTTATGTAGGTGTCCTCCCAGCACCCGTATGCAGAGCAGTACATCGGCAGACCTCACGTCATGACAGTGGACTACAACAACTCCTTAGAGTTTGACTCTGCCATCAGGGAAATCATGAGGACCAAGGTACTCATACACTCACAGGGATAGAAAACAAGACTTGTACATCGTGTAACAGTACTTATAATTCCCTGTCCTGCAACTAAGCACTCAGGCAATGACGTTAAATTGAAATAGAAAAGCCATCACTATTGATTCACATTCCTCAGCATACGGTACATGTGACAAAAAAAGCATCTTCATGATAAGAAAGGATACAACTTTGTGTCATGATAATAAATGACTGTACTCTTTAACTCGGCGAGGTTAGATTTATAGATGTCCTTGTTCTGTTTTCTAGTGTTTGTTCTTTACTTGCTTTTGCTATCGGGTAGTTGTGATGAAGTCACAGTAAAGTTCCAGACCTCTTGTCGCTGTTAGCTGAGATAAAGATGAGTTTTTAAACTATGAGACAACAGAACAATAGCTTTGTTCACAGCAGAGTTTTGCCAGCATATAGGTAGCAGTCTAATATTGCAGAGTGCTGAACTTTTCCACACAGGAAATGTGGGCTGATAGAGAATATGAGGACGCCAAGAAATGCCAAGAGTGGGAGTGGGGTTAATTAACGAGTCAACCGGGGAGATTAAATCTTTCTGGAAAGCACGGCAAAGAGGAAGAAAATGGAAAAAAAGAGAGAAATGAACATAGAGATGGAGAAATAGAAAGAGAGAGAGAGTCTGAGGGCCAAATCGACTAAACGTCTGCGTGGTTACGAAAGCTTTCTGTTCTCATTAAAGAGGAAGACTGATGTGCCGACCAGGCAAAAATAACAACATAAACACAGCATAAACCTTTTATATCTCAAACTAAGTTGTATTTTCAAACATTACAGTTGCAAATGCTTGACATTGACACTTTGAATGACAGATTAAACCAAGGGTAGGTAATGTCTTTTTTGTTAAAATTGTCTTTACAACCTGATCCCAATCTTGCTCACTGCAAATGATACTCTTGCCAAATGTCATCAGATGAGTCATGACATGGCTTTGGCATTATTTCTCTCCATTTCAGCCATGTAGCTAATTCCATATTGTATTTCATAGAGGAATTGAGCCCCAGTAATGCTCCAGCAAAGCATCAATCTCAACTGCGTGAAGGACACTGAGGGATCATGTGCTGCAGGAAGACAGCTTATCTGCATGATCCTTTAAACGCTCTATAATAGTTTGTGCTTTTAGCAGATTATAAAGTAGTATGCATGGAGATTAGAGGAAAGGTTGCTATCTGTCGTGAAGTGTGTGTGTTTTTTGTGTGTGTCCGCGCTCTCCAGCTTGTCTGTGTTGTCAGACAAGCTACAGTTCAGCAGCACTGGCTGACTGCTCGGTCTCCGTCTGCGCTGTCAGACCACTGAGAGAGAGCTGATGGACCTCTTCACCCTTCACTGGAGGCACAATACCCCAGCAAACACACACACACACACACACACAACACAGAGTCAGATAATATTCTTCTCCTTGCATCTATCCAAACATAACCACAATTTGAGAGACACTAGAACTGCACAGATCTGGGATTTACCTGCACATAACAGCCATTAACGACAAGACACACTCTCAAACATACACACTGTGTGTGTGTGTGTGTGTGTGTGTGTGTGTGTGTGTGTGTGTGTGTGTGTAGCAGAGGCTCATGTTCAGTCATGCAAGACAAAGCAATCTCTAGCTGTCTGACAAGTCCTCATGTTCCAATAAATCCTTTCTTTCTCTCTTTCTTTCTTTCCTTCTCATCCTTGGATTTGTTATCTCCTTTCATTCCACTGTTATCTATCTTTGCATTTTTCAGTTTCTGTTCGACTTATTGTTTGCAGTAGAAGACTTTTGCACAATGTTTGGCCAAATTATGCTTCAATATTCCCTGCCGTAGTAGACTGAATTGGTATTTACCTTAGAATAGGTAAACCGTATTTTTCAAATAACATGTGAGAGTTTGATAGTTGAGAAAAGTGCAATATTTTGTGTCTTAAGCTTTGTCAACTGTCTTCTTTTAGAAACCAATAAAAAATCTTTATAGTCCCCACGGTCACTCCTGTAAATGAGGACATGCTCTGAGTCACCTTGCCTGGTTAATTAAAGCTAAACAAGAGAAGTGACAGAAGAGGAGTTACATAGAGTCGATTGTTATTGCAGAGAGCTTGTGTATCCACGTGCTGACTCTCTGCTCTAGCTTACAAAGTAGATTAACACAAGGCTTTGATCAGATTTTTAGTGCGCGCAACTTTTTAAATTGCATCATCCCTGCACACTTGCTTCTCAAAGGTTTTCACTTGAAATGGGCCAAGTCTGATTTCACACATGGTTGAGCATTAGACTGCTTTGATTTCAAGTTGGAAATGCAATTTAGCAAGTCGGGTATCATTTACAAAGGGAAGCCGTTTGCATTAGCGTGTAAAGACATGCTACTTCGATCTCTCTGAAGTCTGATGTTAGCCTCTAAACCTGGAGAAAAGTCTTTTTCATATTTTACACTTTCGTATCAACAATATTGAAGCTTTATTTTGCAGTGTGGCTGATTTCCAAACAGGATATCAACAATATAAAACATTTTTTTTTTTAAATCAGCTAATTCAGTTTAATCCTAGCATTGCAGCTGCAGTCATTTTACATTCATCCAGTTTTGTGTTATTGTATTGAACATGTTTGTATGAGTGAGAAACACAAAGGAATACGTATATTGTTTCCAGCTCATCTCTAATTAGGCCAATCAAAAGTGGGCTTTAGTTATAAAACCGGCACATCACAGCAGGGGATGAGCTATTGGTATGCAAATAAATCCTAATGAGTTTCCATGCAGTGACATACTGTGATTAGACCTCACAGAAATATGACAATAGAAACATTAATCTGTTGAAATGATCAAGGAAAAGACACAATTTATTGTAATTAGCATAAACAATGAAGTTTACAAAAAGGTACACTTTAAATATGTCCAAAAATATTATGTAGATGATAATGGGGTAAGGACTGTGTTTGTGTTTTTCAGGTTGAGCCATATCTGCCTTACGAGTACACCTGCGAGGGGATGCTGGAGAGAGTCCATTCATACATACAACATCAGGTGAGGTCCAGTTCATGTGAAGACACACAGAGCTCTGGACAAAACACACACATGCACAGACTCTCTCCTTCAGTCGCTCGTCCTCTCCCCACTCTCTCTTTTCACCAGCTCTCAGACTCCCCACTCTGCTCAATATTTCATCATTGTGTGCATTCAACACCCAGAACATTGTGCATCTCTGCTCATGTGTGTGCGTGTCAGTGTCTCTCTACATGTACATGTATGTAGACATATGATTAATCTACATGCTAACTCTCATTACGAACCGCATACCTGCCCTCCGGCTCAAAAGCAGAAGGTCTACTGACACTAATGAGAAGAGGATGAGTAAGGAGGAGGAGTGGGCATGATGGTGATGGAGGACTGGGATGAAGGAAAGAGGTTTTTTTTTTTTAATAATCCCACACTAGATGTCAGACAAACTGCAGAGGGTTTCTGAGCAACTTTTGTGTGCTCATGACTGGCAGCTGGTGTGGACACAGAAACCTCCACTACAGCATTTATACTGAGGGAAGAGAAACAGGAGAAACTTAAACTAGATCCCAGTTCACCACAAGATTTACCACAGAGACCAGTGGTCATAGTTGGTCAATCAAGTGTTTTTACACAGTTTTTCACTCATTTTGCTGCACTAAAAAAAAAAACTTGTTCAAAAAAAATGTTCATTAGTTAGCTGTAGCAGCTATGGCTAAATGAGCCCCCTTTAATTTGCCTCACACTTTCTTGGATATTTTGTTTTTATTCACTCCTTTATAAAGTATTTTGTTGATATGTGAAATACAGCACAGCTTGTTGTTGAGAGGTGCTGTACAAAGCAGCCTGTTTTGCGATGCTTTCAGATGTCATATGAAGATACATTACAGCCTAACAGCAGTGAGCAAACATTAATTACCAAAAATTGTCTTGAGGTAACATCAGTGTTGAATTGTAATCATCCAGTCTGGCCTAATAAACACATATGCAATAGCAACCTGCAGCAGCATATGATACAGGCTGTTAGTAGCACTGAATGTAGTCAGCAGCTGTGGAGGTGGTGACATAGCAGAACCTTCACTGTTAAAGGAGAGATTCACATTTTTTCAAGTCTGTCTTAAAACAATAGTCAAGTGCTCATAAAAACATTGAAACAGTTTGTTCTTGCTGCAATGGTTCCTCCTGCTCAAACCAGACATAAAGATAAGAGTGCTCCGATTGATCGGCCACCAATCGTTATCTGCTGATAGTCGCTCTAAATAGTTTGGTCTCTATCAATCAATGGTCTCTATAAGCGCCAATCAGATAATGCATTTATTTTATTCCACAAGAAAGTATCTAGTCTTTCCCTCACATGGATTTTACCTGGTCCTGCTGCCCAGTATATTAATGTCCAGCGACCCATTTTAGCGAGAGAAGCAGACAGAGCACAGGAAAAGAAACACTTTCGTTTTGTAATAACAACAAGCCTCCTCCACCCATGGCTCACCTGCTGTTGTGAAAGCGGAGTTGCAGGTGAAAAAATCCAAAAAGTGATTTGTGTTTTTTGGCCAACTTTATAAAACATACTGCTGATCAAGAAAGTCAACAGAGCAGACTCACACAGACCGTCCCTGTATAATAATACAGCAAGAAAGAAACAGAGGGAGGCGAGGCAAGCTGATGTGTGTGTGCAGTAAGAGGCAGAGATAAACTGTGTGTGTGTGTGTGTGTGCGTGTGTGTGTGTGTGTGTGTGTGTGTGGCAAAGAACTGAACTGAAGCGAGATGAGCAGATTAAAGCAAGTATTTTGTCAGTGAACCCTATAAAACAAATAAGGTGGAGAATTAAATGGAATTAAAATGGTGAAAGAATCTACTTGATATACAAAGTGACTGTATATTTGTTAAGCTCCGAGCTCCTCTGGTTTAAGTTGCGTCTCTAAGAGTGTGTGCAATATGTTGCACATGTTGCCTGCCAATAAATAAACTGTTATCTCTTCATGATACTTTCTCATCTCTGAGTTATTATACTCATTATACAATGTTGTTATGAATAGTCAACTCAATAATGAATGCCACACGATAAGGCTTCAAATAGACCCTGTGATTGGTATCAGTCGATACTGCTTCTAGCGATTGGTAATCTGCCCAAGAAATCCTGATTGGAGCGCCCTCACATGAAGAGATCTGCTCTTGAGAGATTTCACTTGAAGTGTTGCAGGACGCAGTCCACAGTACCTTGTTCTGTATAAAAATACACTCCTATCTTTGTTTGAAGTTCACTTTTTTATGTGACCATTCCTCTGCCACGGCTCAGCAAGGAAACATTTCAGATTGCTGAAGCCATGAACATGATGAATGATTACAGCAAGAAAATTGTCCATATATGCATGAGAGTATTGTTTTAATATATGATATAAATATGATTTAAATATATATATATATATAATGTGCTTTTTACCTATAAACTGCCTGTAAACACAATAAAAGACACATTGTGCAACAGTCTACCACAATAATACGATTTCACGAACTAATGCCACCATATCTTTCTCCTCCAGGACTTCTGTGCCCCAGAGTCTCCCTTCATCCCAGCCAACCTCTCCAGACAGGGGTCTGCCTCTGGCAGCAGGATTACAGGACCTCTGTTTGTGCCCTTGCCCAATTCCACAGCCCTTGGCTGGGCGTCCAACGTGACTGCCCCCCCTGCTTGGCCTCCTCTCAGCTCCCTCAGGCTGCTCGTATCTCAAGAGGGCCAGTCCTGTGTGGAGGCGTGCCATTCAGCTAGTTTTATCTGCGAGCCTGCTCATTTCCGCTTCATCAACAACAAGGATGCCCTGCACGGGTAAGTCAGCTTGAAGTAATGTCCATCTGAGTTACATGTGACTGAAAGCAGCATATGTACAAAACTTATCTTGTCTGTCAACCAAATATTAATGAAAGGTTTAGTTACCGTTCCTTTAATTTACCCAGAGAGACATTCCTCACCCTGACACACAATATAAAGACAACACGGAAACAAAACATTGTTTTTTCGTCTCTGTAGCTAAAAGACTCCTAGTGGTTACACTTCACCTACACCTTTCTGCACTGGGTGCATAACTTCTCTTATATTAGTTGGCACTGAGAACAAGTCAGGCTGAACTTCACCAGGTATTTATTTTAGTTTACTGCACCAGCTCCAGGCACTTGAACCAGAAACTTAAGTTTCAGATGCTGCCTTTTCTGGAGCTGAGACACTAGAAAGCCTGTTGGTGTTTGAGTCTCTCCTCCAAACATTCTCCCTCCTGACTGGTATCAGCTTTCAGCTCTTATTTTTTTTGCTTTTGTTTCATCCTCCAAGTCTCTTTTGTGTTTACTTTTTCTTTTTTCTGTGTGTCTCGGTTTACAGTGCCGCTCCCCTTTGTTTCTGTTCTGTTACTCGTCCTCATAGCTCAGGTCTCTTCTCTGACATCTCACACTGACATTTCATACCTGCCTCACAGTTTTTTGCACTGAATTTCATCGTTCTCTTTTTTCAAATTGGCATCTGTTGTGATGAAAGTGATGAAATTTGCATTTCCATTTATTTTGGGGTTCTGCCACTTCCACTTTCCTGTTACTTGTGTCAAATAAAAATAACTTGTGTTACTTGTATTTTCTAAGTTTGTTTGAAGAACATTTTCCCTGTGGTTAAACCCAGTGAACTCCTATTTCATGTTGTTTTCAGACCTCTGCCTCTCTGTTTCACCCCTCAGGTTGGAGGTGCAGTGCGAGGTGGTAGACTCCGAGATCAACCACATCCTTCCAGCCTTCTCGGTGGTGCGGCGGGAGTGTGGCCTCCAGCGGGAACCCCTCCTCTTTAGCTGTGCAGGACACTCCCCCAAATACAGACGTCTTTGTCCCTGCAGAGACTTCCGCCGCGGCCAGGTGGCGCTGTGCAGAGACTGTCTATAATGACGGGGCACGTGAAGGACAGACGCAGACGAATTAGACGCAGAATGGCAAGGGGGAAAAGGGCACCCAGAGGCCAGAGCAGGTGTAGAACTGTGACAAATTACCTGATGGTGCAGAGAGGCAGCTCGCCGCCTCAAAAGCAGTAAATGTAGGATGATGAGGAACATGCATGGATTTGAAGAGCTGAAAGTAGGCCTGAATAGTCTGGTTGACTGTAGTTGCTATAACATAGCTCCAATGACACCAGGTGTCATTACAAGCAGGAGCAAAGGCATTTATTACCAACAAACTTTCACATTAACCCTCTGACTACAGGATAATAGTTTCTACAAGATGTTTATGTTGTTTGATACACAACATTTCATTTTTGGAACCAAAAACAGGGGGTTTAAGTTGGAAAATATACACTTGAACTGCAGAGAAACTCAGTATTGTGACTATAGTGTCATTCCATGACAGAGACTTCAAATATCTTGGCTTCGAGAAGGCAACCTCGGGTCAATATCCAATCTCCTCTCTGCACTTGGACAAAGGATGATGGACAACCAGGTTATCTCCCTCACTTTTTTTCTCCCCTCCTCCAATGATGGGCAGAGTCATTTATCAGACTGAACCCCAAGTCTGAGGCAACATCGGTCAATGCAATCATCTCTGGTCGCGAAAAGGAAAGGAGGAGGAGGACAGAGGACAAAGATAAAGGGTACAAGATTATTTTTCAATAAATAAGCTTTAGAGCTCTCAACTGGATTTTTAAAGAGTCCTCTTGGCTTTATGATGGAAAAACAAATCATAAAATAAAAAAATCTGAACAGATCAAAGTGTTGAGGTGGTTTTTATATTGTGTGTCATATTCACTCAGTTCCTATCCTTTTTGATTGGACTGTTCGTTTATTATTGCTACTACACCCTCCCACCATTGACATTCATCTGGATTTCGATCAATTTCTCCGACTGTGGCAGACGTGTTTGATCTTTGTCACATGGAGTCGACAGTCGGCACCGGTTGAACCTGTCGATAAGAAGTGACGGAGCAAGTGACAAAAGAGGGAAGAGAAATCAGATGTTGAACGTCCTCAAAGTGTTTTACTGATAGTCACCGATGGCTTTTACTTTTTCACGTTTTTAAAATGGAAAATAATATCCAATATCTGCAGTAATGTCCACTATTTAGTTGTTTTAACTGTGGTCATGCACTCCATTATGTGGCGAGTTCAGGTCCATTAATTCTGGAGGCTGTCCAGCAGCATTCTGGGAAACAGAAGAAATCACTAGAAAAGCTAAAAAAAAAAAAGCTAAAAACTGTGTGCACCATTACAACAGAATAGGACGACTGCTGGAATCAATTTGCACATCAAAAACTGAAACATCAGTTTGGTAACAGATTTAGTAACTGAACTACTAAATCAAAACAGCTGTAACAGTCTGGATTATGGTTCAATGACACACAGTTAAATGTAAATAGATATATTATGCAAAAGCCTTTTTAACTATGGTTAACAAGTGAAAATAGAAGTCCAATAATGTGGTCTTATTTTGTAGAACTATAACTTGTAAATGATATTTTTATAATAGCGAATAACACTGTGAACCTACAGTGAATTATCACCTGAGTCTACAGCTCACATCAGATTTATAGAGCTGGTGGCAGCACTCAACTTTTCTGCTTAGGTTCTCAGGCTCTCACCACTCTCATCGTGTCGTTTTCAGCAAAAAAGTAGACACACCCAGTTGAACATAGTGGAGCATTTAGTAGCTAGAGAGCCAGACATTTCCCTCAGCAGGACACTGTGGAGGGAGTTGTTGAGTAGCTTCAAGTGTGTAACTTGTCTCCACAGACAGCTGCTTCTTGTTCCATTCGTCACTGCAAAACTTGAACATAAAACTATCTGAGAATGCAAAAAGTAACAAGTTGGATGGTCACAGCCAGCATCGTCCTCAAATACATTGCATTTCCTGCAGCAAGTCCTCCAAATGAAATGAGTTCACCTTCTTGAACGACACATTTTCTGATCTGATGACCCGATCAGCCGGCCATCATTTGTCACAGCACAGAAGTCTAAGAGCTACTTGTGCTCATGCCAATGTTGTTTGTTGCTGCAACTCCCTCCACTGCCTCAACCTCCTCCTCTTTACGTGGTATTTCATGTTGTTGATCTAACTAAAACTTGTGTGCTTATTAAGGGGATTTGCGCCCTCAGCAGAATCCTCGTCACACTGAGTTCTTTGGCAGCTCCCTCAAATAGCAGAGCCTTTTTCTATATAACCATTTGCTGAAAATGGTCTCGATGACTAAAATGCACTCCTCCAAGCATTGCTTAACTTTGCTGTTTTGACATTGAATTGTGAATGCTGTTAAAAGACAAGAGAATGATCCAGATACAGTATTAATAACAAGTCACACCTGATAGTATTTCAGGCAGGTTAGCAATGGCCCCTCAGTGTTATATTTTCATATCAGCCAAACTAAAGTTTCCCAAACTAGAGTTTCTCTGAGACTTTCAGTGGGTCTTCAGTGACCAAATGTCCTGATTTGTCCAGGTCGGTCCCGATTTATGGCCCCATGTCCAGGTGTCCCAAATCCTTCACATCTCTGTCCTCCTTTTCACCACATGCTCCAAAAACCTCCATGTTGTATTTTTCACTGTTCAAACAGATACAGATTTTATTTGCATGTAAACTGGTGATTTATGGGTATTTTTGTAAATTATAGTTTTGAGACTAGAAGAGTTGGTTTAGTTTTAAAACATTCAAAAGTCATTTCAGTTCAGTATTTGAAGTACAAAGTTTTGTTTGCTTCTTTGCTTTTGGGGGTTTTTTTTGTATTTTTTCAAGCGAGATTAGATTAAGCACAACTGTCGTGAAGGCCATCTGTATAATCAATACACAGCTCTTTGATTAACTATTAAATGATGACCCATGTGTCATACATATCATACGTATGTGTCTGTAAAAGAGAAACAGAGCTGCTCTCGGTCTGAATCCCAGTGACTAAAGCAGAATTCAATGAATAATAAATCACAAGTGTGAATGCCAAAGTAGATTCATCAAATCCTCATTGACCTGCAGCAGCATGGGGAAAAAAATGTCACCCCATTCACCAGCTCACTGTGATTTCAATTTAACACCAGAGGCAATTCAAATTGCAATGAATACTTTTCATCTCCACAATTCATCCATCTTCTTGAGTGAAATATTTACAATGATCATAAAAAAGCACTTTAGCCCCGCACAGAAAATCAGTCCTTTCTCTCCATGAACAGCACATCAGAGCGGGCAGCGGCCGATAGAGCGGTTATGGTGTTAAAGCCATGAGCATGTGTGATCATTCATAAGAATAAAAACTGAGCACATTGGCTAAATATGTTTTGATTACTTTTTATGTCAAAATATCAGACAAAACATTAAAATCTAGTTCATGCAATTGTTTTTAATACTATTTTTTTTTTTTTCCTTTAATATCACAATGGAGGAAATAAAGTGTGGTTAAGACTTTCTAATTAAAGAAATAAAAACATTTTGAGAAATATGCTTCAAAGCCGAAAGTGAGAATTGTTACCACTCTTATTTCAGTCTGTACACTATGATGATGGATCAGGAGACTGTTAGCTTAGTTTAGCTGGAAATAGGGCAAATGGTTAGCCTGGCTCTGTTCAATCTAATCATTAAAGCTCACAAATCCACACGCTGTATTAGTTTAATTCCTCGTGCACCTCTTTAGAGTGAAGTTGCCAGGCAACCAGTGGGGAGGGTCTAGGAATTCATTGCAAGAATGTAAATAAGGGTTTTTTTCCCCAAAATGTCAAAAGTATCCAGTTAAGGTTGAGGAAAGGTTGTGGCCAAGGTTAAACAGTTAAATGTCAACATTGGCTTTCCAGTATGATACAGGACCTGAACACAGCCTCCACTGAAGAAATGAAATGCTTACTATGCCCATGCTCGCTGTCCTTTTTACTGTATGAACCTCACACTACATCCTGCTTTGCAATGGATAAAAATTACTGATGCAAATTGGCTAAATATGAACATAAATCATAGGAGATGAGGTTTATGGTCTTGGTTTGATATCTGCAGGTCGTGACTGTGTGAGAGACCATGTACGGTAGATGCTTGCGCATGAAACTAAACCACTGAAGACAGAGCATGTTTTATTACAACCGTCAGATATTAATTTGAGCCTATAAACTCAGAGGTTTCCATCTCTCTCTGAAAGTCTTAATCTGCTCTCAGGGTGACTTTCAAACTTTACACATGACTGCTAAAAGAACCAGATGGGGATTTTTTTTTCCAACAGCTGTATTTCCTGTTTTTGTAGAACCGCCATGAAAAAAAAAAACCCTCTTGACTTGCCTCTGAAGGACACAGAGTGTGTGTGTGTGTGTGTGTGTGTGTGTGTGTGTGTGTGTGTGTGTGTGTGTGTGTGTGTGTGTGTGTGCGTGTCAGTGTGTGTTTTTGAGAAGATCCGCTGCACAGCATGAGCCTAAATAGTCCTCAAAATGCCTTCAGGGTACTTTTCCTGCAGATTTTTTTTTTTAGCTGTGAGTTTCTACAATTCTTTGTGACTGAAGGCTCCATCCAGGCAGAAAGACATAAACACTCTGTGAAGCGAAAGAAACAAATATTGCACAAATAACAGGTAATGAGCAAATTTTAATGTCAGTGTCAGCCACTTTATTGGTTCATATTTATTCTCTGCCTTACACAAAAATGATAAAATAACACATTACTTTGCAGCTTCATCAAAGAGGATTATTATCCTGTCAAAGGATATCTAGTTTTTTCATATTCACTTCTTCATAAAAATGGGGAAAATATATTTTGCACGCCAGTGAATTCACATTGGGAAACATTTAGACAGAAAGTGGCTGATCACTGAGGGCGATGCCTAATCAAGCCTCCTTCACTGAAAACAGCTCATCTGCCTTCTGTTTAAAGGAGGTTCATGTGTGACTAAGACTCTCACTAAACAATTATTCTGACGCTGCTTTTTGTTCTCCAACAGAGAGGAGCGTGCATGCATAATTTTTAATTGTTTGTATCAGGTTCCACAGTACGCTTCACATGCATGGTAGCAAACCGTGTATTTGTTTTGTGTTGCTTATAACAAGGAAAACTGATGATGATTTTTCATCCATGCATCTGATCTTGATTAAATTTTAGTCTTAATCTAGTTTTTGTGCAGAGGTGTTGACATTCAACAGCAGCCCAAGCTACTACTGAGGGAACTTGAGTCACCTGTAGATTTGTAGATATTAATACTCAGGATTTCTGTCGAGCAAGCACCCCAGCTGTTTTCTTTGTCTCATATGATACTAAACCAAATATATTTGGGTTTTGAGTCATTTTTCACCATTTTATAAGGCTTTAAAGACCACATGATTGATCAATTAATTGAGAGAATGATTGTGAGATTAAAAAAAGTTGAAAGTTGCATCCGTAATTTCTAAAATCATCTCATACATGTATTTTGTATATACAATCGTAATCTCTGAAGTAACCACTAAATCCAAATCCTCTTTAAGCGACATTACGTAACTTTTATTCCAGAAAATAATAGATTTTAAATCATTTTAATGATACACTTACTTGTAATCAGAATATGTAACTTTGTCCTCCAGTGACACACCATCAACTATTTCACTGATTTTGGTGAAACTGGATCATATTTTTGGGAGAAAATGTTTGCTGGTTTTCATTCTGATGTTGCTCAGCCTCAACCCTCTGTGATTTACAAAGTTCCCTGATGGACAGTAAAGTAAACTGTTATGAACGATAGGTGCTGGGCTGCCCGGACTGTACCGCAGGTGTTTTGGACCACTGGGAAGAGGTTTTCAGCCACAAGGTGTGAGGGAATGCTGACGGGGAGCGATGCCAGAATGGGCACCAGAACTGTAGCTGGGAAAGTGGGCAAGAGACCCAAGAGGATGATGAGAAAAAAAGAGAGTGACAGAGTGAGAAGCTGCCAGACAATAGTAAATCTGGCAGTGACTTTGGTCGTTGGTGAGAGCTTTGTGAAATTAACAGCTAAAAGACAGACGTCGAGCTGGCCCTCTTGCTGTTGGACTAGTGTTATGTTGTTGCACTTGCTTGATGTTTGTCTTTCAGCAAAGTTGTATAGGCTTACTAGTTTTTGATCATAATTAATATAATCATAATAAATACACGTGTACAGCTGTCCATGTTTACCACAGTGGCATTACTCTGAAACTGGGAAACAATTCTCCATAATGCTGCTTTAAGATAAATGTAGTACAAATATTTCTACCTGGTTTGTTGTGCAGTCGAACTTGTGTGTCTATTGTCCACATCAAGTCTCCATCTTCTTCTTGCTCGTGTGTGTGTTTGCAGCCTGTGTGGGCGACTGTATCTACAAAGTAGCATTAATGAGCTTATTATCAGTCCTATTTGGTCTGTCAGCTGTTAAGGAATTTGAATTAGAACCACATCCAAGCATATTATTTATGCTGTTTAAACAATAATTAATCAGTACAGGAACAGATTGATATACACAGCTGAATAATTATTGAGCCAATGAAGATAATAAATATGTAACTCGCAGGAAACGTGTTTGTCAGAACCTGCCATTCCTCAGCTGAAGACTGACAAACGTGCGGACGTGTGGTCACACTAGCCTGCACACACAGACACACACATACACTATGCACACACACACACTCAGTATATCCTCTCTGAGGAGTCTGTCCTAATAACGTCACACACACACACACTGTCAGCTTTCAACCCATTCTCATTTTTTATTTATTTTTTCTTCCCTCCTTTGTCTCTTTTGTTCACGTTTTGTGTGCCATCTTTCTAATAGTTCTCGGAGGTCCAATTTGTCTGCCAAACCTGCAGCAACCTTGCTGCAACATTCTTGCTGACACACACATTGTTTGTTTGTTTGTTTGTTTGTTTGTTTGTTGGTTGGTTTGTACATTGTAGCTGCTACAGTATGTGTGACTCTAATTACTTCTCCTCCTGGTTTTTACCTCTGCACACTGCTCTGTCCCTGTTCAGCCTTGTATAATACAACAGCATATGTATGTGTGTGTGTGTGTGTGAGTGTGTGTGTTTTCATTTTTATTTACATGCTAACAATGTAAACCCCACTGTGTTGATGAGTGTGTGTTTGTGACTGGGAGCTCGCCTACAGATGTGAAGACAAACACTCATCTCTTTGTAGTACTTTCTTTCGTTTCCTGGCGCAGCTCTTTAATGAAGCCAACATCCTTTTGAAATGGAGGAGGAGGAGAGATCCAGCGCCCTTAGTCATGTGGTCAGATCCCCGCTGGGCTTTTCACATCAAGGTGGAGTGGGCCTGTTTCCTGTTCACTTTAGATGTGCTGCTATTTGTGTCTTTCTCTCTGGGAATAAATCTCCCCCAGTGTGCCAATATTGAAGATTAGTAAGGTTCAAACTTGGGAGACCGTAGTGATAAAAGGCTGTTGTGTTTTTCTACGCATGTATGCTCAGGGCTGACAGTTATTGAGAACAACAGCAAGATCTAAATATGTAGTGTGTGTGTGTGTGTAACCTATGTGGATGAGTCATTGTTTATCTCCACAGTAAGATGGAGACTCACCTTTGTTTTGTAGTAAAATACCTCCAGATGTACCAGGAGAGGGGGAAAAAAAGAAGAAAAGGGAAGAAAAGGGAAGAAAAGAAAGAAGCGAGAGATGAAGGAATAATAGGAGGAGGTGATAAAGCATGCAGAAATTAGAAGAGGAAGAAAAGGGGGTGGGTATAAAAAGAAAGAAATGAAAGGAGGAGAAGGGAGAGGAGGAAGGGGAGGAAGGGGAGGAGATGGGAACCATGAGAGGTCGACAGCGTCCTCGTCAATAATGCATAGGTAATTGGCTGACTCCTCCTGTGTGCCGATGTGAGCCTGAATAAATAAAGTTGTGTGTAAATAAAAGAGCCGCTCAAAAAGAGCAGCAAATCAATGAGAGATGCCCCAGGTGAGCGGGTGAGGAGGGGGAGAGAGGGGGAAAGGCCTTCTCCCCCCTCTTCCTCCTTCAATCCTCTTTCTTTCTCTTCTCTTCATCTCTCTACACTCCTCTTTCCAACTCTTCTCACATCATCCCCTCCATCTCTACGTCTGTCTCCCTTCCCTCCAACCTCTTTCAGTACCGGCGTAGGTGAGGCCGGCTAAAACAGATAAGGATGCCCTCGGGGGAGCTGCAGTAATGAGGTAGAGAATGAGTGAGTGAGAGAGACGGAGGGAGAGAGCGGAAACGAGAAGGCTGATTCAAAAGAGGTTTTTCAGCAGTGGTAGTTAACGCACAATAAGGTACATGCCGTGATAAGGTGGTGAATAAATAAGCTGGGGAAAGTGTGGATGGGGTTCTTCAAAAGGCACGAATAAAAGCTTTATGAAAGATCAGTTCCGGCATTATTTGACCTTTTTGTGATTTGTTTCAATTTCCCTTTAAAGCCACGATGTGCAGCCCACCCCAAGTTGTTCGAAAGAGTGCAATGAATGGGATTAGAGCAAAATAGACTGCACCAATATTCATCAGTTTTCACTCTTAAAAAGCAGCTTAAGAACTATTTGTTTAGACGTGCTTTTATTTAATTTGTTTTATATTATTTATTTGTTTTTGCCTTTTCATTTTAGCTGGTTATTGCTCTGTCTCTTGTTTGCTTTCATTTTATTTTGTGTGTGTGAAGAAATTTTTGATGTCCTCTCTTGAAAGGTGCTATATAAATATTATTATTATTATTATCATTATTATTATTATTATTATTATTATAGTTTCCCACATAATAGCAGAGTACTGTAAAGCTGGAGGTGAGCAGCCTGTCACCTGCAGCTCTTCACAGCTCACTGTGGCAATTTCTTCCTGTTCCATTACTCTCTGCCATATTTAAACAAAAAGGGCAGAGGAAAAGAGCCAAAAAGGCAAAAAGACATAAATAAAAACAGGCACAAATGTTTCCTCGTAATCATCCAAACCATCTCCTGTCATTAGATGCAACAGGAATACCTAACTTTTGTTAAATGTGCCTCTGACATTGACAAGCATCAAAACAAAAACACTTGAAAAATAAAACACCAGGTCAAATCAGTCACGAGCGAGGATTTAAGAAGAAATGTTTGCTAATTGTCTCTTTCCTATCACGGTGTTTAAAGCAGAAGAACGTGTTTTAAAGAAAAAAGAAGAGAACGGATGATGAAAGACAAAGAGAGCCCGTAGAGCAGCTGGCCTTGAGCTTCCCTCTGCCCAGTAAGGGTGCTCAGCAGGAGGGTTGAGAAAAGGAAGAGGCCCCTTTTGAAAAGGATGGGAGCGAGAGCGTCTTTCAACATTAATCCAACGCCTCCCGTCTGATGTCTCAACCTTAAACGCCCGTCACTTCACATGCTGACCAGATCGCATAACAAGAAAGTAAACAAACCAGACAGCAAGTGAACAATGAAAGAAGACACAAAGACAGAAATTGCCAATTACCTACAGAGAGCTATCATCTGAAAAATACTAACCTCAAGTGTTCAGAGTAGACCAAATTATCCCTTGAATACAGAGCATCTGTAGAGTTGTATTGATTAAACTTAAGGTTGCAGGATTCGATGTGAACCCGCATTTCATTCATCATGTACAGTATATCCTCCAAAATCTCAACTTAGATTTTCTAAGATGTCAGAACATTTCTTTTTCACACATGCATATAATTATCTATAATACGGATTACCCTGATTATTAATTTGAAACTCTGATTCCTCTGCCTCACTCGCAGTCTACAGGCAACGTTAATGAGATCAACAAAACCCAAATAGGAGCTTTGTGTAAGCTAGAAACATTTGCATTTTTTTCCATCAAGAGTCTCATTTTGTATTCTGTTAATGGTAGCTCTGTTCACTTTAGCGTAAAGCTTTTTTTTATTTTATCCCAAAACTGCCTGGTGAATTAGCACTAAACACCGTGATACACAGAAAAACATTTTAAGGTAATGCAAAATGGCAATTATCTCAATTAATCCAGACATAGACTTCTGTTAGTTATTATGGTACAGAGTCTGTCCCCATTTCACGTCAATACAGATTAAACACCCTGCAAATCCAAAGTAGAAGTAAGTGATTTTCATTTTTTTGGTTCATTGGACCTCCTAGATGGAGTTTCTTTTCCAAGGCAGACATTTTGACGTTTTATAGCAGCTCCTTTTCCAGCAATAAATGGTTTCTGTAGCGACTAATCAATCTCTCACATCTGCTTTGGGGGATTTTTGCCAACTCCACCTTGCAAATGCAGCCAGTTAAGTGAGGTTGAATCTGCCTGCTTCAAGGCATTATGATTGAATTCAGGTTTGGTCTTTGACTTGGCCAATTCAGAACACAAATATTCTTCTTCCTCAGCTGTTCCTTGGTGGTTTTCCAGGAATACTTCGGAGCATTATCATGTTGCGTGATCCATTTTTGGCAAAAATTTAACTTCACAACCGACATCTTGAGATTATGTGCCAACATTTTACAATATTCCTCAAAAATCCTGATTCTCTGGACTATAGGGAATTGTCTCCCTATCCCAAGGATGAGAAGCAGGCTCAGATCTTAATGCAACACTGTTGGGAGAAGGTTATTTTTTCACCCAACATTGTGGTTTTGGTTGTGACCAAACAGTTCAATTTTGGACTCATCTGTCCACAGAAACTAGAATAATCGTGCCAGGGAGGGCCAACTCATGTGATCATGGAGAAGATCATGTATACAGTCTCATCATGGAGTTTTTCTCGATCTTGTCTTGGTCTCAGACAAAGAGGATCTTTTTTCAAGACAGGTCAAAACCACAAACAATGGGATTAAAATGTCTGTTTGTGTTTACAGTGATTGGATGTAAAACCAACGCGGTAAACGGTAAAAAACAACTTCTCACACACATCAAAAAAATGAATGCAGGCGACAGTAGAAGTAGCTGTGGCTGTCTGGAAGGAGATGACAGCCATATGTTCTATAGACCAATAAAACGATATATAAAGACTTGGTCCCAGTTGAGGTGATCTTGACTCCAACACTGATTTTATAATCCCATTGCACCTAACCATACAGATAAAGGCTGGTTTTGCTGGAATCAAAGTACAGAGGTTTCTTTTTGAGTCATTGAGCTACTATTGAGTTGAGCTATTGTGAGCTAATGTGTAACAATCAGTGTTTGCAGAGTGTGCAGAGAATCACAACAAAAAAATATAAAATGTAGCATCACTGAAATGTAGTGAACATCACAGATTGATAAAGTTAGGGGACTTTTAGAGCTATTAAATGGAAATGGAAAATCTGAAATGATTCTTCAGCTTGTTCCAACCGAGGGCACACTTACAGACAATTTTCTTCTTAATGAAATTTTACAAACTAAAAGCATGTTGATGACCTATTTTAAGTAGTGACCTCCGGTTTATGAAACACTGCAGCGAGACACGTTTTCATGTGTGTTCTGCTCAGAAAATAGAAGTGGTTTTAATTATAGCTGGGATTATTATGAATCAGAGGGTGTGTGGCCATGTGACTGTGTGTGTGTGTGTGTGTAGTATTATTCATGCATAGACCTTGGGGACTCTTCCACAGCAAAAAGGAGCTTTGATCAGCCCAAGGCAACATGGAAAGAGAAATTGTGGATTATGTTGGAAGGGTAGATACCGATAAACCGGAATGCACTAGACACTTATAGTAGCCTTGGTTTGCCATCTTTTGTCAGGGACGGTTAAATCCTTTGATTTCATCTCTCATGCTTTTATAATGTACAAATTCACCTTCCACACACTTGGTACATCCAGCTTAAAAATAAAAAGCATGGTCTTATAAACCCCAGGAGATGTGTGATGGACATTGAATGTTGTGTTGACAGCATGAGACACAAATACACCAGCTATACATCTCTTCATGACAGTACAGATGGATACGAAGTGATTGCTTGGAGACAACAAACTGCCACTGGGGAAACAGTAAACCAATATGACTGATTGCCAAATACCATACAGCATTTTGGTCTCTAGGGCATTTAAGTATATACTGGAGAATCATAACAGTTTTCCCCGAATGCCCAAACACACTGAAATCATCTGATGAGCTTTTGAAGCACACCTCTTGTTTTAAAAGGCTCAACACACATCAAAATTTAAAATGAGGCACGTCCGTTATTGCTTTCAATCTGTTTGGGCCTTTAGTTTCAGAGTATCAGTTTACGTACACTCTGAAGGGATAATGATGCTTTGCTGAAAACTAATCTGTTATAGTTTCCAAGTTTCACTTTTTTCTGTTAAAACTCATAATTAAGTCCTTTGTTAATGTTAGTTTTGTCCCGAGAGCTGATCCCTCGTCCAGCTGACAGAAACATTAAACAATGTTTTGGAATAAAGTCTTGTCAGACTTTACTGTTGTCAAGCTGTTTTTATACAAACAGCAGATGGTTCGAACTTCACCATATTGATTGGATCATACAAACTTCCATCATTTGTGAAGTTACAAGAGGAGATAACAAAAACTTATTTTATAAATATATTATTGTAAAGAGGGAACCAGTGTAATTCAACTGAACATACAAATTACATTGTAAGTGCCAGAATTGTTTGTGTAAACATTAGTAAAAGTTTCATCATCCATCATTTTTGAGTTCTGCTCTGTTGAGTTTATTCATTGCTCGTCATGTGGAGGCTGTTTGCCTCGCATCTCTTCAAAATATTTTTCCATTTGTGTCCCACTCCCCTTGTGTTTCTGTCTGTTTTGTCCGTCTATGTGTGTGTTGCTGGGCGTGGCCTCCAATTACCCTCTCACCTGCCTGACTGCCTTACCACCTGTTCCCCATTCACAACGATTGTGGTATAAAAGACCAGCTCTTCCTCTCAGACACCACCAGGTTGTTTCTTTCAGCATAGTGGTGCTATGGCCAACTTTGTTAATTTGAACGCTGCTCCTGTGAGCTTTTTGATCTTTAGATTAACTTTCCCCGTGCTTCAGAAAGACCCATCTGCTGTAATTCACCAGCAGGCAGCTGCTTCTCTATTGCGCTCTTGGATTCCAGCCATCACCAGCCCTGATCCACCTCAGACATCGATCATCTTAAACTGTTCAGTCTTGGTTTGTGTTTGCAACTTGAGTCCTAAATCGTGCAGCCTAACATTGCTAGTTAATTTAAATGACTTAGAACAAATTACGGTATGTTTATGTTCTGCAGCAAAGCATGCGGTACAACATTAACATTCTTGTATTGCCACAAAAAAAGTTGAAGAGCAGGACATACAAACCACCTGGAATTGATACCAGAGACTTGTGTCTTTGTCTCTCTTATCAACTGTCAGCAGTCCTTTACTATCTTTAAATTCTGAATTTAATCTAATAGATTATTGATTTTAAGATATTTTGGAGAATTTATTTGCTTTCTTCTACATGAGAAGATTCTTGCCACTTCAATGTCTGGAAGCAATGCCAATATCTTGGAACCTATCGACTATCATCTAATGAAGATTTAGCCTCTTCCAGCAAAGCCAACATTTCTGTGTTTCTGGTTTAACCAGTGGATATCTGGAATACAGCTATTTGGGCGTTCCACTGCAGTCCAAATTTGATACGTGAGACATATTTCAGCTAATCTCCTAAACCGATATCTGCTCATGAATGCAGATATGTTTTTTTTTTATTTTTATAAAGCAAATCATTGTATCAAATCTCGGCCAATGCGTTCCACCTCTTTTTGCTCTCCACCCAGACTGCTTACCTGCATGCAACCAAAGCCCACTCAAACATGATTGGTCAAAAGCGCTTAAATTAAAAACGGAAACCAGAACACTTCTGATTCCAAAGTCATCCTCATCTACAGATTCTGCATCCATATGCAGATATCTGTTTATAGCGATTAGTCTGGGAGTTTCATATGGAGCTAGAGCCAGGAGGCGATTAGCTTAGCTTAACTTTAAAAGTTTTGGTAGGCATATTTACAAATTTTACAGAGACCTAAGATAGCTCAGCACATTCAGCCTTTATGCTATGCTAATTACTGCTCGACTCCAACTCTGCTTTTAATCCACCTAAACCACAGACATGAGAGTAGTGTTGACCTACTCTACTGAGAAACAATCAAATTTATGATTAAATGAGACCATGCTGGTCTGGTCCAGTATATAGTCCTTATAACGATGACAGAATACAATGTTTGCTAGGACAGACTTAACCTCACTTCAGTCTATTGTAATTTGTTTTAGCACCTGACTCTCCACATATTGACCCAAAATTACTTCAGTAACCAGGTTATGAACTAATTTTCCTCTTTTTCACAGCCAGTGTTTGTATTTATACCGAACCCACTTTGCAACCCACTGGTGTTGGTATCAAGGTCACTTTGTTATTGATCCAAGACCATGAAATCTTTGTTTTTGGGGCCTAAAAACTGGCTCTGGGCTGTTCACAACAGTAAATTTTCATTTATTCAAAGTTGACATTTCACATTCTTTTGAGGTGACCCTGCCTCATAAGTGCTTCAGGCACAGAGTCATTGTAATTGATACAAACATTAATGAAACTCATTGTAGGTGATATTAACACAAGTGTTTAATTAGCAAGTTTATGTATTAAAGCCTCAGGCTATTTATTTGTACAGTATATTCCCTGTAGTGTCTCTACCTCAGTACAAAGCAGGACAGCTGGCTGCTCTGAATTTGCATTTTCTTCATTAAAAATGCCTGTAATAAATGTCAACACCCAACGTAAAACTCTACAATGTGACCATGAGCAAACAACGCAGATGGTGGACAATAATGTCACAACACATTAGCTCAAATCATTTTTCAGCATCTTGTGCTTTTGAGTTTCACTTTGTTTAGGCTGCAGTGGACCAAATGAAACAAACTGTGTGTGTACTACACACAGAAACATGCTATATTGATTACTTTGTGATTTGCATATATGTATGTGTGCATCTACAAGCGTGTGGAAGTATTTATGTTCATGACCCATCTCTCATGAATCTAGTGTAATTACGATGTGTGCCAATTGTGCAGTTTTTGCTTTAATTCTCAATGAGGATAATTTTGTTTTTTTCTGCTCTTTTGTGATACAAATAAAGAAATTCTCCCTCCCACTCATAAACCTCCCTTCATCCTTCTCATAAAATCAGAAAATGATAGCATGTTCCCAGTGTGAAGTATTTGGTGATGGTGCATTTGAGTTCCATGCTAAAGATACCACGACAGTTTCATATGGTCTCTCTGTGATATAGACTGTGACTGGCATAGTTTGGATGATATGACGGATTATATGTGGAGTGACTTTCTGACTTCTCTGTCCTCTCTGCAGACACCAGTGCTGACAGCCTCTCTTGTGACTTGGATGAAAGTTTTATTAAGATTAAAAATGATCCAGAAATATATATATATATATATATATATGTATATATATATATATGTATATATATATATGTATATATATATAAAATATATATATATAAAATAAATTTGGTGATATAAAATAAATTTGGTGATATATATATATATATATATATATATATATATACATATATATATGTATATGTGTGTATTTCACCTGAAGCAACCGTCACGGTGAGTGTGAGAAACAGTGAGACAACCATACACGGATCTATGATATTTTCCCTGTGGGCGTTAAAGTGTCTCTGAGATACTGTGGAGACATCAGAGGGGGGATTTCCTAACCGCAGCGTGACCTGCAGGATCAAATCCTTCACGGCAACGTCATCCAGTCTTCTGCTCCAACCTTTATCAGCACACATCTGATTTCACTCTCCGTACAGCAATTTTTCCATGTGTCAAAGTCAGAAAGGTTTTGTGGGTGTGAAAGCCTTTGCTTTAAGGTGACGAAAGCAGCCTATGTGAGGGCAGGAAAGCTGCCTTCTGAAGTACTTTCTGATATCTCGGTTGTATCTTCAGATAATCTTTCACTTCTTTAAACTCTCTTCTTCAAGGTTTCAGTTGGCTCAGCAACCTCTTGGCTCAGCACACTCTGGTCACTGTGTTGATTTGGGATAAAAGATATGACACAGAAGGCCGTGTTTCTATTTCCAGACATATGTTTCTTGTTAACCCTGTGCTTCGTGTCATCCACTCCAAGGGCAGAGAAAGCCTCCATCTTAATGAATAGCTTTGAAACTGTCAACACCACACTACGATGTGTCTGAAAAGACCTTTTAACTGTCAGATTCCTCACACGCTTCTGTTGAACGGCCCTGGATAGTATGTTCAGAGTCTGTCACAGAGGGACAAAATGATGGACACATACAGTCCTGTTGTTCATTTCTTTGGACTTCTTGTTTGGTTTGCTGCGCTGTCAGCGCTCATGAATAAAATTCACACTATAACGTCTTCAAGCACGTCCATTTTAACTGCTGTTTAAACTTCTTTCAGTGCTTGAATATCAACTGCTTTCAATGTAAATTTGAAAGTATCAGCTTTGCCACCAAAAAGACAGTCTTTAGTATTTCCTTTTCCTACAATGTGGTGCAGTTTCCTTATCACTTGCTGTTGATCAATGCAGAAAATGTGATTGGCAACCTTGTAGGCAGCTGCCTGACAGGCATTGTTGAGGGAACAAAGGGCCCATTTTCATCTTGTTGTTTAATGCTTTACAAAGTTATTTGCATACAAAATGATTATGAGACATTCATTTCAAATTTGCAGTGAGCACATTTTCTGTAACTTAATTTGACTAATTGTTTTGGCAAAAATAAGAACTGATTTACACAAAATGACTTTACACACCAGAATGACATTTATATTTACCCAGACTCAGAGAAAAGTTGTCGTCTGTTTGCAGACTTCGGGTGTAGACTGGTGTTGTGGAAAAACAATATTGAGATGCTGTCCCTCCCTGAGAGACAAAGCCAACCACCCGAGACAATTCATTTTCTCTTACATTATCCTTCACATTCACTACGTTTCGCTCCCAGCCCTTTTCTGTCCCTGGAGGTTTCTGACACGGAGATGGGAAATAATCAGAAGTCTGCAGAGCTGATGCCACACAAGAAACATCGAACTCCAGATTCCCTTTGTATGCACCTCGCTGATCTTTTCAGAGTGGTGGCTGTAATCCCAATGTGTATTTTTCCTTCTGCTGAAGTTTTCTAACTGACTACACAGTCTTTGACATGCTTGGCATTCGTTTTCTCATTTGCCTGAGGACTGTCATTCCCCCTGGACATATACACAGACAAAATCTCACTGCTTTAACTTCTGATCCTGTACTGAATATCTAATTTACTTTGTCAATTCTTTGTTAAATATAGGCCATATAGCATTTCCTTACCTTGGCTGACATGCTAACGTCTCCTTCAGTAGGGTTATTTCCACTCAATACAATTTTCAAATCCTCAACAAAAAGTCACAAGCTTCTTTATTTAAACAGGGACTGAATATTAATTTCTAACTCAGCAACGGATGACTGCTCATTTTATCTGTCAGTCAAAAGTTGTCTAGTCGCTTATTATTATTTTGAGATTCATTGTGGCTTACACATTCTGAGGACATCATTATCTTCAGTGTCCACTGTAGACAAACTTCCATAAATCATAGTAGAAAGACGCTCCTTGCAGCTCCAGAACCTGCCTGAGAATTTTCCTGTTTTTAGGTTTTCTTCAGTATTAAAATAATACAGTGATAGTTGTATGTACATTCAGAAATACATTGCAAACAGGAACTGGTGCCAAATTGCCAAAATGTGAATACATATGTTTCATGTTACACGCCCATACTCACTACTGAATGCTGACATAACATATTATAGTTTGCTTAGGATGAGTTGTCTTTAATACATAATTTTATTCACTTTAATGGTTACATGTGTGGTCCTCCATCTTTGTTATGTTCCTGAACAAGTCAGACATAAAGAGTAAACTTTTTTTTGCTGGTTTGTAGACTAATGACCTCTTCAGGACACAGAGTAGTTGTGTCACTACTCTGAGGGAATATAGACGAGCCAGAGAGGACAGCTTCTTCAAAAACGAGGCAGTATCATGCCATGGCAAGTGTATTGATGAATCCTCCATTTTCTTTGATCCAGCTTCAATAAACCTTTCAGAATAAGACATCTTGGACTCCTGTGCACTTTCTTTCCACTGACTGAACTGACCATTGTTAGATAAAATTCTCTACAACACCTCGCTCCCCTGTTGTTTGCACCCTGCCTCCTCGGATAACTTGGGATGCAAGAGGAGCCACAGGTGGGAAATATCTAAACTGGTAAGCTCAAGCTAAGGTAAGTTAAGAGACAGTAGCTTTTTATATGTTAGGCACATAAAAAATAAACTATATGAAAATTGTATAGTTTATAATAATTTTTCAACTTGTTTGCATGTGAGTAAACAAACACATTAGCAAAGTCCTTCTCTGACACACTGATGTTGGCTTAACATTCATGGAGAAATTCTATCACCACCTCAACAACACAGCATGTGGTGGTGTTCAGCTGCAGCAGAAAGCTCAACAGCCGGTTACCCTCACCACCCTGCAGGTTATTTGACCTGTCCACTGTCCGTTGTGTATTTGGCCAATTCAGAATTGGCCCCCACAGAAAACATGCGATGGCACCTGTAAATAACACTGGTAATAATGGTGAAATTCTCTGGCAGCTGTAGAGGTAATTTTCACTGAGCAACACAGGAATCAGAGTGCCATCTATCACAAATGTTGGCTACAGGATACCCACCTCCTGTCTATCCTCTGTTGCTCCAGGGAACGTAATATGCTGGCCTGCAGCTACAGCAACGGTTTTACTGCTGTAACAGCTGTGGAAACAGTTATTGAGATCCAGGAAACCACATGGCACTTCAAGGAGGCTCCCCATGGCACAACAGCACAGTGCAGTTGCGTTACAGGCCTCCAGGCGTAGGTACACCTGGCTGCCCTCACAAGATGACATTTGAAAGATCTTGGCACACTGGATGTGGTGCTTAAATAAGATGGCTTAATCGCTGTAGATCTCAAGGTCATTGTCATATAAAGAGATCTGTACGACCATCAGACTTTATATCAATTTCTAGGACTAATTATTCTTCATAAGGCAGGCATTGTTGGAAAATATCTGGCACTTACATAAGGACCCTTTATCATTACAAGTGTTCATGGAAAGGTGTAACCAGGGCAATACTTGGTTCAATGACTGTACAGATGTCCACACGCATGATTCAGTGATAACAAATGGTTAAATGACTACATGTTATGTGAAAGGATGCCACTCACAGTGATGAACCCACAGAGAATTATCACAGATGCTCCTTTCAGTTCATTGTGTTGATTTGATAGACAGAAGCTGTCTTGATTCAGTCTCATCAGCCTCCTTTAAAGGTGGCTGTTTTAGCTTCAGATGTGATTTTCTTAAAGATATCGTTTGTACTGTTTGAATTCTGTTACATATTTAAACAAAACGTTCTTGTTCATGTACTAAGCATGTTCAAGAGTATGTCTAACAGTACAGGAAGACTTGCCGAGACGAGCTGAGTTAGAAAATGTGATGTTAATAAATGTTTCCTACTGTATGTGCATTTTTCATGTACTTTCAATAATGTTGAATATATTGTGAATTTTTAAACATGTGTGTGAAATCATGAATGAATTCAGTTTGATATGACATTGACGTGTGCCTTCAGTTGCTAACTAGACTAATGGTGTGTTTACTTCCCATATGGTACTGCATGTATATGGCAGGTGTGTAAGGAGAAGTAAGGGAAAGCTGTCACTGGAATGCATTTTGAACGTCCATTAAAGGTCTATTTTTATCTCACAAATAAAACTGGCAAAGACAGCTGAAATATCATCCTCATGAAGCAAAGAAGCATGACTAGAAAACGGAAAAAGGATTCATGAGGGGCCTGAATATTGTAGGCTACATAGCTGTCATCCTGTTTACCTTTCCTCTCTTCTCTCCTTCCTCTCGTGTTATGCATTGCACAATAAATGTTGCACTCCCTACAAAGGGAGCAAAACCAGGAACAATAAGGGTTTTCTTTCTTACTGCTCCATTAAGGACATATTTGTCCTCCTAAGAGCCCTCAGCTGTTGGTGATGGTGCTCTTGTGTCTCCCTGAAGGCTCCCAGTGCTTTTTTGAGTCCCCTCAATTGTGAGATTGTCCTTCATTCAGACAGAAGCTCTTCAGTGCAGCCCAACATTTTTTCTTTTTCCAATTTCCCCCCTCTTTGTCTATGGATTTGTGACCATAGTGATCTAGGCTAGAATAACAATATAATGATGGGGGCGCCAGTTGGCTCAACTGGAGAGTGTGCCCCATGTGCAGGAGCTCGGTCCTTGCTGCAGTGGCCCAGGGTCGAGCCCTTTGCTGCGTGTCATTCAAATCAAATGAAATCAAACTTTATTTATATGGCACCTTTCATACAGGATGTAGCACAAGGTGCCTCACAGAGATAACAATTAAAAGAGAAAACAACAGAGATTAAAATCAAGGAAAATTAAGAAAACCCAACCCACCCACCCCCACATATACTCAAACAACAATACATATACACTCATACAGATACTGCCACACATATGCACATACACACACACCGACCCACACACGAACACTAACTGTCGCTAGGAGACTCGGCACCGCGACCTGAGGGAGGAAAAAGCCACCTTTGGGGGCCCGCCACACAGAGAGGTCACGGTCCAAGACCATTCCCCCTCTTTTTAACCCCACTTTCCTGTCACTCTTCAGCTGCTACTATCCAATAAAGGTTCAAAAACCTCCAAAAAATCTTTAAAAAGAACATAGTCATGGTGTGGAAGATACTGAGAATGACAGTAAAACTGAGCAGGATTCAGGAAAACATACCAAGGTTCAAGTGTTAAATGGAAAATAACCATTTGTCTTTATCTGTATGTAGGAAATGTCAGTTTTATTTTAATGTAGTGTTTGTATACTGTTAGCTGATTAGTCAGACCTGCACTTGGATTTCTGTTAATCACAGAAAAAGTTCTGTCTGTGGCCACGTAAGCCATCATATAGATCACAGGAATGCAGCGATGACAACAAACAACAACAACCTAGAGTCAAAAACTAGCTAAATAAAATATATGCAGATATAAAGAACATAAAATATATAGAGATGTAAAATTAAAGACAGATAGAATTTAAGCCCCTCCCAACATGGTTACTGTTGCTACAGTACGTCTATCAGTTATGACAGTTTACCATAATTTACCACTCAAAAAAGAAAAACAGGCTTCTCATTTCATTTTATCACCTGAAATGACATATATAATGCCATATTTTATCAGCTATATCCTTCAAGCTAATTACATACTACAAATGCTGATGAATATTTCATGTTACATTTCATGGTTATATTATATGCCTATTTAAAAATGTAAAGTTTTTACTGGAAGTAATTATGAAACAGTGGAAACAGCATCGGATAAAACACTTGGAATCACAATTCTCTTATGTCGATAAGAAATTAGTATCACCACTAACTAAATTAATATTTGGACCAATACTAAGAATTTGTTGTATTAGCTACACATTAGCCTCAGATGGCTAGTAATGGCAGGGTTGTGTTACTTTGTGTTACTAATGGTAGTAACACAAATTACTTAAAGATTACATGGAGATAACTAATCACAGAAACATTAAATTGACAAATCACAAATCAGCAATCACAAAATCAAGTCTAATAAATGATAAATAAAAGATACCTGTCCATATTTACTTGGTCAGTTTACAGTGAAACTGATAGGGCACTGTGCCAGAAGTGGTTGCTACTAGCAACAGAAGACCCAGCAAAAAATAAGTGCTGGTGGCAGAATAACCATCTTGGATTTAAGTGTTACTTTAACACTCCCACCGTGTATATAACAACTTTCATTGCAGTTCTAAATGGGATAAAGGGTAGATGTTTCTGTATTACACGAAGAGACTTAGCCTTTCAGAAGCTACACAAATAAAAGACCATTTTTGTTTTATCCTGGTGCCCTGAGGGAAGGAGGTCAAACTCCTTATGATGTAAGCAATATAGACAGCTAAGACTTACAGCAGTTCTTGCCTGCCTTCCACTTAAAAACTCAGATTTAATTCCAGGTGACCTATAGTTGATACAAAACAAAGTCTCATTGCCAGACTGATACTGTCACATTAGCTGTATAAGAAAAAGCCCGGGTGAAAAGATGAGCAGAGACCCAACTGATAAAGATGAAATATTTTATTATGCAAAGTGAAAAAAAAAATACTGCTTTGTCTTTTTCTTTCATGACTTCTGAAGCTTTTTGCTCTTACTCGTTCGCAGACAGCCCTGTCCTCCATTCATGATCAGATAAAAATTCAAGTGGGTGGAATCGAGAGTGTCTTGATAGTCCAGAAATTTCATCATCTGGTTTAGCAACAGTGAAGCTATTGGTACTGTTCTAACCCAGCATCCCTCATCAGCCCCCTGCAGAAGATTAGAACATCTTGTGCTGTGCAACAATAAAAGTCTCACTAAAAGCCCCTGTGAACATTGCTACAATCATGTCATCTCACCACAGTCACAGACGCAGCATGTGGCACCCTGCAGCTTCATCCGACCATGAGGCTGTGGGCTCCATAGTGATTACAGTCACCTCCTCTGAAGAGACCTTTTAGTAGCAGGCGGAGGGAGGCTGATCTGTATGCTTTCAGTGAGGGAGGTAAACGTAGATGTTACTAAGGCTGAATGTCCACTTAAAGCAAATCACAGAGGTCAGTCAGACTGATAGAGGTAAAACCAAATCACCTGCGTGGTTCATTGATTGAGGGGGAGTAAAGGACGGGAGAGTGAGACTGTCTATGTCAGTGCAGAGTGCAGAGTGTGTGAGGTATTCAGGATTGTGTAACACTGCACTTCCATTTTGGTGTCTACCGACTGTTTCTCTGACATATTGTGTTTGACAATCATCTCGAGCCGAGAACATTTTTTAACGTAAAGCCCAATGAGGGGAAGGACAAAATCCACTGAAGTCTGAAAAAAGATTCCTTCTCTGCTCCTCCTGGTCTGCTGGATCATGGAGGTTGAATACTGTGGATGCTGCTCTAACTATACTAACAGTATATTTTCTAAGTCTGACAAAAAAGTATGGTAAACTAAGACATCAACTGGAAGTGGGTCACTGCTCTACCTTTGCATTAACCGAGTCTTACAGAAAATGCAGCGGATGGTGTTTTTTAAAAAAATATATATATATTCCTTTCAACGTTCACAAGTTTGTCCTCTGGACCTCTTACTTTATTCAAAAGGCAAGCAGTCTTCTTCTTCTTCAGTGGTACATATTGTTAGCTTAGTTTTCTGTATTTGTGTGTCAAAGTGTGTGCTCATGCATATGCTCTGTTTGTGTGTGCTTAATGTATGTCCATAGATCTGTGCATCATAAGACAAGTGTATTGTATGTGATGTGCAGAAACGCCACAGTTTACTCAAACATAGCTAACAGAACAAAGGCTGACTCTGCTGGAAGGGCACTTTGCAGAAAGTCTGAGCAGAATACTTTGATGTTGTATTGAGGTGGCCCAGTGTCAACAGGGGAAAACAATCTCTGTATTTTTGCTAAAGTCAAAAAATAAACTGACCTTCAGATGATTTGGATCACTGTGCACTTTAATATATAACAGTACTGATATATCAACATGATCTGTAGGTGAAGACCTTTCCTCTTTGTTACACAGGACACTGTGAAAGGTAAAAGCCTTTTCTTTTTCCTTTGCTCTGTAAACACAACTTATTTCAGGGCTGTGCGTGCATGTGGCAGTTAGCAAACTGTATAGTCCTTCACACAATGAGGTATTATACATCATTACAGAAATATAAATGATAGAAATTATTGCTACTTTAAATACAGCAGGCTAATGTAGACTACTATACTCAATTTATCTACTGTATGTAAAAAGATATACTGTAGCAATCAACCTGACTTGAAGGATTTTGGCGCTTGTCATGTGCAAACATGTTCATGGTACACTGTGGACCACTAGTCGCACTATGGAGTGAAGTTTTCTATGCACTCTCGAGGACATGCACTCACGCACAAGAGCGAAGTGATACACAGTCCTGCAAATTGATTCATGCTATTCTGACAATCGGCAATGCGTCAACAAAGCAGTAAATAAGACAACTGTCAGCTAGTAGTCAAGAATATATTCATTACTTTTTGATGAGAAACACTGAATGCAAACATAACCTTTGTGTGTTTACAAGTGAACACCACCTTTAAGGATGTAACATGACTGAAGGTGCAGAATGTTCGCTATACAAAGCACTATTTAGTCAGAATCTTCACCCCTACTTGATCTAAGTTTTGTACACAGTTGTTCTCTCTCTTGCTGCTATCTCTCTGTTTTCAGCAAGCAGTTGTCAAATGGTACCACAGAGTCTTTTTGCCCTATATTATAATTGTATTATCATCCCACCACAAAATAAATCACATCAGGATGCAGACAGGTGCACAGCTGGGGTCCTTGGAGGGACACTTCACTTCTCTGGCTCTCAGCTACTATCCTCTCTCTTTTTTTCTTTTCTCCTTACCAGATTAATCTCTCTATGCAGCGCTGCTGAAAAGCGTCCCAGTTCGGGTGACGCACAGCCGGTGCTATAAATGACTACAATCCCACAGCATAAACTGTGGAGCAGCCATACCATGAACAATAGGGGTCTTAGAAGGATTCATTTGGAGGAGGGTTGGTGGACAGACAGCTAGTCTGACAGACGGGCAGAGAGAGACAATGGACAGACTTCAGCAGAGTTAGCCTGTTCTGTAAAGCAGTCGTTGTTTTTGTTAAGCCCTTTGTTACTTAATGCTGTATATCAAGCAGCATAATACAACATGGAGGCCATCACATGTAAAACACATGTAAAACAGCGGATCAGTACTGACATGTTTGTGCCTGTCAACTAAGTGTCCCAGTACAGGCTCCTAATGTAATGGAAGGGGCATTAAAATAGCGCTTTGCTGCTCTGACTCATCCATCATCTTCCTTCATTGGGTCAACTATCCATTATTTTGCTCATACAAAGGCACTGATTTGGAACAAAAATTTTGTGATGACATGTTGACAATTTTAACAGACGCCATCCAATTATCCAACCATCCATTTTTACTAACTGCTTATCCTCATCAGCTGGAGCCGATCGCAGCTGTCATTGGGCAAGAGATTGGGTAGACCCTGGATGAGTCGCCAGTTCATCACAGGACTGACACAACCTGAACCGTCTTGCTGTGAGGCAACAGTACTAACTACTGCCACCCCTATCCAATTATAAAAAGGTATTTTCTTCTATGATACATCTTTGTTGTGTGATGGTAAGGAATTTTCTCTACAGAGAACCGAATGGACTTCTCCAAATCTTACAGAGGTCTTGCGATAATGATATTTCTGTGCACAGGTGTCATAATAACAGATGTTGTAACATGATTTTGATCTATGTATAACTGTCTATAAAAAAACAATCAGTGGATGATATCATGTGGGTAAGGGTCCATAGATCGAAGACATGCAAAGTGGCTCCAGAAGCCAAGCTTTTACACATGGGAGAATTAAACATGTGAACTTTAACATGGGAGGACTGAAGTTCCGCACCAGTGATTGGACACTGGACGACCGTTTGACAGTTAATATAAAACCATGAAAGTTAAAAGGCTTTTCTACTCTTGACTCTTCTGCTCTCTTGGGTTGAACTCTTCTTCTGACCCTGGCCTATGCAGACAGGCCCATAACTCAGCTGAATCCACAGTGAATGTGCTGAAGGCCAGTATCCAGCCAAGTCTGAGAGAAAGAGCTCTGAATTCAATCAATTCTGATCTGATTGACTCCATCACAACCAGCCAAGTGGGTGTGAACAAAGATGTTATCGCCCTGATGCCTGCTGACAGAGACAGAGAGCGAGACAGACAAGCTCGTTGAGCTGCCACGTGGGATCGAGAAGAAGCTCACCTCCTCCATCACTGGATTCTCATGTGGAGTGAGCTCCACACAAGAATCCAGCAGAACTTCTTCCCTGCCATCTGAACCACCAGGGAAAACTTTCAGCTTACTTTCAGCTGTGATTGGGGGTCGATGCTATAGGTTGACAAGGCATACAGCATTTCCCTTGTGCTTCCCATCAATCCTTTAGCTGCTGAATGTTGTGATGTGGATCCATCCATTCTCACCTGATCTCACTCCCTCTTAATCAGTGGTCTACATTTCCTTTGTTCTGGCTGGCAGCAACACAATCAACACAGGAGGGCCCTCTGTCCCTGTGATTCAGATACACACATATAGTTGTGTTTACTGCTTTCTTCATATGTGGCTTTACCCAAACAGTTATTTGTAGAGTGCATGCGACTGAGTGTTTAACCGGTATATATTGGTAAATGCTGTAATCATTACCTTGTTATTTTTGCCTTGAGACTACAGACTGTGTGAGTGTGTAGGCCCACTCTTCGCCCCCTTGGTCAGAGCATTAATGTTCATTGTTAGACACCAAGTTGTTAAGTGTGATGTTATATATTGGGTAACTGTATTGCAATTCTTGTGTTTTTCTGTTTATTGTTTGTAGTAAACCATAACTGTCATGCCTCCAGTGAGCATCATCTATTGCTACATTGTGGCAATAAATGTCTTGTGCGAAACATCAGTTGTCCCTCTTACATTATTGTCAATGTACCATAGTGATTCTCAACGTCCTGTGAAAAATCCTATAGAAATATTTTACAACTCAACAATTAAGTGTCTACGATGCATATTTGTGGCGCCCCTTGTGAGGGATTATACCTCATATTCACTGCATATAATTTGATACCCTTTAAGGCATTCCTGTTAACTCATTAAAGAAATGTAAATAATTGTACAGCTGCACTTTATGCTCATTATAAAGTATCTGCTAGTCCTGATAGGAAATTGAATGGAAAACCATGTGTAATGCATGAGAGAATAAGAGCTGTAACAGCCAAATGTGGCAAAGAAAATGCATACTATATACCCATACTAACACCAGAAATATGTTTAATGATATATTATTGTCATATGCATTGATCAGACATAGTCATTGCTGCTGTCCTTGCAAAGATGCACAAATATATTATAAATCATCATTTCTGAGGTAGGAAGCAGTAGAAATGCTTCACATTGGCACTGAGGCTTCACGAGCTTTATCAGAGTGATGAATTGTCACGATCAGTCACATCACTCTGATATCAGATGGACTGAAATCTAACAAGAAAACACATTTCCTCTTTTACACCTAATTCATCCTAGGACGTATTTTTCATAATTTTGCAGTAGTCAGAGGCTCACGCGGTGAGTGTAATTAATCTTCAAGTAAACAGGGTAAATCCACTGCATCTGAAATTAGTAGGGATGGGATGCTTCTCACTAGGGCAGCCCCATTTAATGATTCAGGCTGATCACAGACACGTACTTTACCCAAACAACTTGCCAAATGCCACATTAAACATACTTACAGTGCATGAATTCAATATGGAGGGCTGTTTCACATCATGGTGGTTTACTGAAGTATCAAATTTTCCATTTTCTTCTTGAACGGATCGTTCTGGTCTCTGTTGTGACCAACATGTACTTGTGTTCATGCATTTTCCTTTTGCTGTTATGAAAACCATTGTGTGTGAAATATAGTTTGTAGTTCCCGTACAGCTGTTACTGATGTGTTAGGTCTTGCTCCAATGGAGAAGCATATTGTTAAAGAGAGGAAAGACATGCGTGAAACACACGTAATTACACGCATACATATCCAACTACTCACACTCTAAAAACGCACACACACAGACATTCTTATCAACACCAGACACAAACACACATTAATTACATGAACACTTTATGGAGACGCAAACAATACTCCCTTCCATCTCAGTCACAGGAATTTTATTAATAAGCATAGGTGTTTGTGTTTCTGTGGGGGATGGCGGTGCAATTTTTCACGGCATACTGATGGTGTTACAACACCGTCTGAGTTCTATTGTCACTCAGACGGTGTTATGACCTCAGTCGCCGTGCCCCAGTGGAAATATGCCTTTTAATTAGAACAGCAACACATTGGCACAGCAGGCAGAGTCACAGGGGAGGGAAAAGGTTTGTGTGTGTGTGTGTGGGTAGGGGCAAAGAAAGCAAATAACTTGAATGACAGGGAACATTTTCTCAGCATTTCTGACAAACTGTAACAAAAAGGAAAGAAGGTCTTCACCTACAGATCATGTTGATATATCAGTACTGTTATATATTAAAGTGCACAGTGATCCAAATCATCTGAAGGTCAGTTTATTTTTTGTCTTTAGTAGAAATACTAATTGTTTGTTTTCCCCTCCATTGGCTCCCTCAGTACTTTCAAGTAACTGTGGAAGTTAGGACCTCTATTCTGCTCTCTGCTAACAAGCTATTTGTTCCCTGTCCTCTATGCAAACTTCCATGCTGCATCTTTAACTTGGGTAAATCCTTTAAATCCCTTGTTTATCCTGTTATCTTAGTGCTAAATAGCTTCTGCTGTGCTTTTGTATTTCCCAGAGGTCACTTGTCAATAAAACAGGTGCTTTGTTTTCTTTTTCTATTCAGTCATGATGGCTATATAGTAGATGCTCATATGAACAAAAAGTTTTTTCTGTATTCATTCCAAGCAAACACAAAAGCAAACACATCACATCCTGATTGCCAGAGGCTTTTATAAATTGCAAAGTGCCAGTTTCTCTGTGTGCTACAGTAGTCAGTCATATGGAGCCACAAATGGACATTTATTTGAAAATCACGCAGTTAGCTTAGCTCTTATGCATCCCTCGGGACTACGATACACCTTGTCTAAGTAATTTAATGCAATTATGCACTCAATCTCCTACTATTTCTCTAATTGTTTGTCTTCAACAATGTTCTAAATATCAAAAATGATAAAAAAAAAAAAAAAAAAGCATTTTCTCTAAAATGTTTATAGGGTCACAAGAGACCTTACACCTTACGTGTGTAAGAGCTGTTTCTTCATTTCTTCATAGAGCAGCAGTTTCTTTTATATTGAAACGTTTGAAATGAAGATGTACCATTTATGAATCAGGTCATTTAAAAGCAGAGCTGAGGCCAGAGAAATTAGCTCAGATGATATGAGCTCTGAGTGTGACAACATCAAAATACCATCCAAGTTACTAGTTAGGACTGGTCATCAATATGATTGATCAATACAGTATATTTACCCGTCCATCACAGTATTGTAGACTCAGGAGGACAGATGTTTTATCAGTGATCAGACTGGTCAGTGGTCTGACTATGGAGATGTTTTCATATGAAGTGAACCTGCTCCAGCAGACCAGCCAGAGATGATTGCCAGAACAGTGGTACCAGGAGAGAGAGAGAGAGAGAGAGAGAGAGAGAGAGAGAGAGAGTGTGTGTGTGCGTGTGTGTGTGCGTGTGCGTGTGTCTGTGTGTGTGTGTGTGTGTGTGCCTAAGTTGGCTCTGCATACAATATATTAAGCATATTAAATTCTCCATCTCTACCTTTCTGTGTCTCTTGGGATTCATTCAGCGTGAGAGTGATGCGCCTACAGGGAGATGAAAGCAGAGGAAGTGCTTTGTAAATGAATAACCTCTACACCCCTCACTTCAGCCATTATTCATTAGGCAGTGAGAGTGTGTGTATGTCTCTCTATGTGTGTGTTAGCAGGGGAAAGTTGGTGGTGAGTGTACAGAAAACAGAAAAGTACAGGAAAACAAGTTTGACAAGAAAAAAACCTACCAAAAAGAAAAAATGGGGAAAGAGTGAACTCCACTCTGCCACTGCAGTATTCTTCTAAAGTGTGTGTAGACATGAAGGCTGATGCTTCCCAAGAGTGTGCTGCACATTAGACCCAGGCAATCACACACCATCAGGCCTGTGCCCATTAACTGCCTGAATCCTAATTAGGTCCATGCCTATGCACACACACTCACACATAGTGCATAAAACAGTCCCATTATGATCAAATCCAATGCTGAGCTATGTGAATCAGCCCATATGGTTTGCTCCTGGAACATACAATACAACTACAGGAAATAACGTTTGACTGGATGATCATGTTTGAGGTTCTTCTGTGCTTCGGTTTGCTTGTTTCAATTTGGCTTCATATTGCGCAATTGTATGAAATCAGACTGTTTTCTTTTCAAATAGCAGTGGTTGAGACATCATTGTTGCTTTGTGAATCAAAGGAAATATCGCACACTGTTATTCGCAGATTTCGCAGAGTAAACATCAACGCTGTTTATTCTTCGTTTCTGTCCACTCTGTCCTCTGACTCAGCAAATAAAATGAGTATGTTACATACGCTGTTACTTCCGCATTTTAAGTTAAAGATGTGGATGAGATGAACATTTCTTATAGCGCGTCCACTCTCCACAACTCATCATCTTTCTAATGGCTCCCTGTGAGATCTTTTTGATCTATCTCATTGCTTAGCAGTCTCCAACTCAGCTCTCTGTAGTTTACACTACATGGGTTCAATGGACAACAGTCATTAAGAGACTGATGGTTCTGCATCAGCCAACTGACAGGTCCAGCTGGGTCACAAAAATTTAAAAATATGTGCTTTTTATCTATGTATTTTTTGGGGGGGGGGTTTCCAACTACTCTGATTGGTCTATAGTTCAATGCCATTTTTAAGACCATTATCCACATTCCCCTGTATATTTTCCTCAATGCACGCTATATTATATTATTTCAAGGTTTACTGTAACCACCACTTCATAGAACAAGGGGGCAAGATTTTGGTATGGGAAGCATTCTGGTTTCTGCTTGTAGTCCGAGTAGTATTGTTCAAACATGTTTAAGCGGGCTTTGGTTGCATCCAAGTAAACAGTCCATTTGGAGAGCAAAAGAAGTGGAACCCATCAGCTATCTTCTGGTCATGATTTAGTTTTGTATGTGCAGACCCACTGACATCTCAAGCTGTTAAGTTTCAGTTATCCATCATTTGGATGTCCACTGCTTACTTTGGAAACCCACAGAGTCTAAATCATCATTAGATGATAACCAGTGGGTCAGAGACTGTGGGTAGAATAGCCAGACAGGTAAATACCTGACAAAGTAAGATACTAACTAACCTGTGACATTGTCCACGGTGACTTTATATTAAAATATATTAAAAGCGTAGATACAGTGCTATAAATGGTATGTCAAAATCTTGGGTGGTAGATACATTAATGTCATCATTGTATATTCTTATATCACTGAATGTGTTGAAGCATTATTCAGTGGCATATTGCCTCACTGCACACTGGTAGGACACCAGACTTAAAGTCGTGGTTCTAAACAAAAGTAACCCTGATGCAATCTGCCATTTGTCTTCATCACAGTGTTTTTGTTCTCGTATGTCTGTGCAAAGTGTGTTTGTGTTTGCCATGCACGGATACAGAGAGAGGGATGGCGAAATGATCTACTCTGTCTCAATGAGACCAAGCCAGCCACATGGTGGCTGAGCCCAGCAACGGCCATCTGGACCGGCTGGCAGTGCCCGACTAATGGAGCAGAGACTGGAGTTTTGGCTGGCAGGGTGAGTCTTCAGTTTGGATAATGACTATAATGATTAAACGGGGTGTGGATTTTGAACTTGGCTGTGCGAACATCATGCAGTAAGTAGTTTCCATTGCTGGCTGTGTAACATCTTGGACGCTAGAATAGCAAATAGCACTGTGAGTGGATGCGAGGCTGGATGATAATGTTGATGGAGCTCATAATTAAGGCAAATCTGCTCCTCAAATTAGGTTTTGTTGTCTTGCATCACTCCAGTTTGTCTAATGGAGGAGCTATACTTAAGGTAGGTTTATGAGTCCTGAAAGTAAGCTTTTAAACTCAAATGATAATTTATTAAATTTATGAGGGGTGACGTGGTGATGCAGTGATTAGCACTGTCTTCTCACAGCAAAAAGATTTCTTGGTTTGAACCCCAGCTGAGGTCTTTCTGTGTGGAGTGCATGTTCTCTCTGCTCCGGCTTCCTCCCACAGTTCTAAGACATGCAGGTTAATTGGTGACTCTAAATTGCTCGTAGGTGTGAATGGTTGTTTGTCTCTATGTGTCAGCCCTGTGATGAACTTGTCCAGTCCTCTCGCCCAATGTCAGCTGGGATCGACTCCAGCCCCCGCAACCCTGATAAGGATAAGCGGCTACAGAAAATGGATGAAATGGATGGTAATTTATGTGTCGAAAACTGACAAAAGCTGTGTAATTACCCTGGTGGGATCATTGCTAGCAGCATAATTATTTGAATGGAAGAAAATTAGCCAATGCTAATCGATTAATATCGATCCAAGCCATTTAAAATAGAATATGTGAAAAACAAAGGACATTTTCAACTGGGTTTTAAACTGAGCCATATTTTCTGTAGCTAAGGCTTGCTTGCTGCTGTGTGAGTTGATATGGGAAGGATTCAGCAAGTCTCATTTGAGGGAGGCAGGAGAAAAGGCCAGCTCAACAAAAAACGGGGTCTCGATTCCCCTCCGGCATCGCAGAGGTCTCTGTGGGAGGTCTCTTTCACTCTTATCTTCACTCTCTCTATATATATCCACCTCTTTCGGCTTCTTTAACTTACTGGTTGGTCCTCGATCATCTGTGGCCTCCAGATTTCTTTTCCTGTGTGCTTTCAAACACACGTTTAATTCATTCTCACATTTATGAAAATACACACAGATAGAAGAACACATCAAAATTAGACTTTCTAGTTAGACATACCAAAGATCACTGAATGAAACGTAATACTACTGCCCTCAACTACTAGAATACCATTAATACCATTTTATATATATTTTTTTGTATATATATATAACTACAGCATGATGATGATTACCTCTTCACACATGTAATGATATTTGTCAGCCAATGAATAAATGAAACTAGTAAAGAAATGCTAAATGCTGTATATGGTTGTAGTATTCAGAAACAGTGTGGTCATGATATAGTTTGTCAATCAGAGCACTGGCAAGTTCATTTTTCAGCTGTAATATATCAGTTAGTTCACATATCTTGGTCCCAATTACTTTAAATTTAAGGGACCCGTATCAAAAATGTGTTGTAATGTTATGTTATGTGTCCTAATCATGCATGTATGTTAAAAAAACAAATATTGGTTAAGGTATCATCATCAGAATCTTTAACCCACACTCACAGTGTGACTATTTGAGCACATATTCAAGTAGCACATATCAAAACAACGTCCTTCACATCAGATAATATACAGTATATAATAATATATATGCCATTATTAGCCACAATTGTAATTATGGCTGGTTCAGAAACAGGTTGAGTTTGAGGCCAACAAAAACTTGAGGCATCTGAAGCCTCCCTGGCACGTATCCAATGATTCATCTAAGGCTCACCTCCCTGTGTACCCCTCTGCTATGCAAATAGCAGCTGAGCAGATGACCTTTTTAACTGGAAATAACAGGCATGAATATGGAAATGTGTGTATCCAGTGACTTTGGCCAACAAGCACAGGTGCATAATTGTACTATGATCCACCCACAAAGCCTGAAATTTGGGGAGTGTGACCTCCACTCTGATCATTTTGCCTAAAGAGAGAGACACTTGAAGACAGTATGTGTGTGGTGGCCATGGACTGAGGAGGATACTGATCACAGCTCAGGGCACCAGGGGGAGACTTAAGAGGATTGTTATGCTATGCCCTTCTGTGTGTGTCTTTGTACCACTATGCCTGTTTGTACATGCAGTATGTGCATGTACTTGTGCTGGCACACAGAGACACACTTTTGTGAGTATTCATCTGTATGCGTGTATGCGGGTCTTTGTGCATCTGTGTGTGTCAGTTTACCTTTATGAATCTCTGCCTCCGTATGTTCTCACATATGTTCACGCTGCTTTATTTTGGGATCATAAGAGCCTGCACAGTGTAGAAGAAATTTGCTTTAAATTGAATAAATTAAATTATGCAAGAAACTTAAATGTAGAAATTTATAGGACAGACGCCTTTGAGGTTGTATTAAAAACTTAAGCACACATACATAGCATAAGTAATATACTGTATGATGTAAAAGTATTGGTAGTTACATTGCAGTACACACATTGCACTTGGATAAAAAATAGTATAAATGTGAAATTATTTAGCCAAAAGAAAGCCAGCACTGATATTGTCTCTAATCCATCTGTGATTCGCTGTTATAAATTCAGAAATTAATAAACATGTAAACTACATGATTTTGAGCTGAGTCACATGTGTGTGTGTGTGCACCTCATCACAGACAGCCCACCATTTTGGTCCCTTTCATCCTCACAAATAAAGCCAACGCTAAGAGCTGCATACTGAGAGCCAGAGGTGTTTTGGCAAGTGCTGTGAGTAAATGGGACTGATTAACAATGAAGTGGCACAGAGAAGACAGACAGACGGATGGGAATCAGATACAGAGAGAGATAGATAGATAGTGTCGAGCCAAAGGACAGCAAAGCATAAACACGCAGTCGAGTCCAAGGCTGGATGGAAGTGACTTTGCATAGGATCAGATTTGCATAGAGGGGAATACACCAATGAATATTTTAAAACGGCGAATTACTTGACAACACAAACACAGACTGACAGCCGTGCAGCCAAACAAACACATATAGGCTACACATAAATTAACACACACTTGCTATATACCGCATTCTCTCACTGACATGCAGCTCCCCACTCATGTGTCTCTTATTTCATCAGCCTCTGCAAACTCCCTCCATGTCAGCTCTCATTTCTCTCTGCCATGTTTTTAAAACCAGCTCCGACCTAATGATGATCCTCAACTGACAGTTTAACGATAACGGTAAGATAGCGTTGGCAGATTTTAGAGAAAAGCAGGCCTCATGTTTCTAGCCATATTTAATCATATTTGTATTTTGTTGACTGAAATGCTCTCTAAAATTGTTTATAATGTTTTTTAATGCAACAAGAATGTTGTCCCAGGCAAAAGTCAGCATCCCCAACAATTAATGATGCATGTAAATGACACGTAATTTAAAAACGCTAACGTTATCTTTATTTCAGATAGCATCCACAGTCATGGTCATGGTTACTGTAACCCAACCTGAACATGATACTTACCTAGTTCATTATTATGATATTATAGGCAGCAGTTAGCCAGACATGCTAACGATTTCAGCTTTCAATGGAGAAGATAAACATTGTTTGATCTATTCCTGACACTTTTCTCTTGTGTTTTTGGTTTAAGAAAGGATCTTTGGATATTGGGTATCTCTCTTACTACAACCCCATGTACACTGCTTCAACATGTGAAGAAACACAAAGCTTGACAGCACTGCAGTGCCAATTACAGTTACTAAGCTATGATTAGCCCATCACTGTCTGGGGGGGGGGGGGGGGCAGTTTAACAAACTTCTCCTCTTTTGTGTCATTGAAATGAGAGTCCTTATATTAGCCACAGATGATCTTACTGTACAGCATATTTTAGTACTATAAAGTGAAATAAAACAGCTGTATATACAGTACATGTGTGTATGCATTTCCAAAGTTTTCTGTATGCACACAAGCATACACCAGTAAAAATACATACAAATAAAGAAACACATTCGCAGACCAAGAAAGCTATTAGCCCTCTATTACCTGTCGCTCTGGAAATGTCAAGACACTATTATGTGGAGCTGTATTGTGGTCTTTGCTCAGCTCACCTTTGGTATTTCCTTTGTGTGTGTGTGTGTGTGTGTGTGTGTGCCTGAGATGCCAGCAGGTCTAGTGTTATGGTAATGTTCATTTTGATAAGCCGGCACTGCGGCTTGACAGACAGGGCCTTGAACAATAGGAGCTCTGGCCCCATCACTCTTGGCAGTAGGGCAAGGACACAAAGGAGACATAATGAGCAAAGATAGCAATGTGATGGGAGGCTGTAGATGAGAGAGACTGAAGGTATTGTGTGTTGGTGTGTGTGTTTGTGGGTGTGGGTGTATTTGAGAGAGAAAGGCGAGAGAGTTGGCGTGGGAGGAATCTTGTACACTAGTTTGATTATGTGTTTGCGTGTAGGCATCTGTGCATGTCAGAGTGATAGAGAGAGAGACACAAAATGTGTCTGCCAATCAATCATTACATTGACAGACAGCCTATTGCCAGCGCAGTGTGTTTGTGTGTGTGTGTATTTTGCCTGTGGGTGTGTATGTGTATAGTGTAGCGTGTTTTACAGAAATACACAAAGCTTCATAACAGGCTGATCAATAGTCTATTCAAGGGTAATGAAACACCAGTCAATATTACCACCCACATTCTGGCTCATAAACTGATGACAGCTCCCCCCATGCCCCGCCTCCTCTTTCTCTCTCTCTCAATCAAATAACACTGCCTTTCTCTGTTCTACTTACCGTCTGTCTGTCTCTCCTTTAACCTCCTCTTGTTTTTACCTAGAAAGAGGATAAGAATGTCAGCCAAGCCAAAAATAATCTTGGCAGCACTGAATAAATTAAACCAAACTTGCTTGTTGCTGTGTGTCTTCATGTTATGTATAATGTACTAATTTGATGCCTCATATTTTGGTGATGTAGAAAAGTAAAAAGCCAAAAGCATACTAAGACAGTGAGGGTAACTTAAGCTGTTGGAACTTGTTGGATGTTCGAATAACTCGGGAATCCAACGATCATTTCATACTCCGTCACACCATGATTGGCCAGCTGTGTGAGAAAGTAAGCTGTGTTTGAACTTGTCTCTCCAGCTATCTGTTACTTGAGTGCAACACTGTGAATTTGTGACTGTGACACTGTGACTCAATCTCTGCAAGCCCACATGTTAAAATGTCCAACTCCACAGCAGAAATAAACATGTTTTTGGTTTTGATCTCTATAGCTAATTTCCTCGTTCATGACTGAGTACTGAGTCAGAATTTTTATAGAACTCATCCGTTTAATTAGGCTTAAAGTTATGCATAATTAAGAGCCTGTGGCTGCTTTGATTGACAGGTGGGTGGCCAGGGTTCATTCAGCTCACCTCAGCTGCACCTACATAGCCCATTTTCAGATTAGCTGGGTGCCAGTGGAGGCAGGACTGCCAAGATGGCGACAGCCAAAGCCACCACATTCTGAGCTTCACAAGGACTTCAGAAACCTGTGGGTGACGTCACGGAGACTATGCCCATTTTTATTTATACAGTCAATAGTAAACAGCTGTTAATGCTAACATTGGTTATTGCATATTTATAAATAATTGTGTAATGCTACAGTTACTGTTATTAAAAAGTTTCCTAAGTTTGCTGTGTTGAAAGAAAGAAAGACCAAATTTGCTCCCAAGTTGTTTGGAGTATGAATTCAACATGTTGCCAATTCTTACTTATAGCTCCTTTAATGATTTTACCACAGTGCTGTGGCTATCAGGACCAGTTCACCGCAGACACTTCCACTCATAGATACCTAAATTTGATCACAATTCTTTAAGCAGAAGCTACTTAAAGGTGCAATATTGTGAAAAAATAAAATGTTCAACTTTCCACAGACAAATTAAGTGAAATAAAAGTCATTACCATCTATATGTAGTTGGAATACATGAAGTAGCTCTTTCCTATTTCTTCCCCTCTTTATAGGAACGCAGGTTCATACTTGTGTCTTTACAGGACTGGTAATGTGTCTCGAAATCTGATTAAACGATGGCGCAGTGGTTGTCTTGGCAACTACTGGGAGCAGGTCGCCATGGTAAAAATAGACTCTCCTGTCTGTGCCAAGGCGGCTAGCTTCCCTTTGTCATTTAATCAGCACCTCTCTGTTGTGATATCATTAACCAGACATAGAGTAGAGGGTAAAGACTGTGCTGTGAGGTGTTAAAGGATATCAGAAGTGTGCATTTACCACCTGGCAAGGTGAGGCTTTTAGAGGAATGATTTGGAGCATTACAGGGTGATTACACCGTCACCCTGCTTATACACTGAGTGAGGAGAGGAATAGCAGAAAGAGACATCTATATGATGTAATGCAACGCAATACAGCTGTACGGCAATAAATACTACATTGTTAAAAATGTTCTACTTTAGTTGTTGGTGTGTTGACTCAGTGCTGTCATACAGTTTGAGGCTGTACTTCATGTAGTGGTTTCTGTTCATTATTCTAGAGGGTGTTTCTGATGAGTGTTTGCAAATTTGAAGAACCAAAATGATCAGAAATGCTTTAAGTCTATTCAATGCAACAACACTACAGGATATAGCCTCCGAATCTGTAGATAAAAAAGAACATGAAAAAAACTTCAGGCAAATTTACTTCAGCCAGGAAGACAGACCCTTGTCTCCAAAAACCTAAATGTTGCCTCGAACATAGTTGGGAGTCGATAATTCTTCACAACTCTTTGTGTATTATTTGCCGTGTTTTATTTTACTGTATCATTTCATCATCACATAAATTAACATCTGTGTTACAACACATAACCAAGAAGTCTTTGACAGGACATAAAGCTATTGTAAACAAATGATAGATTGACCTTTTTTCTTTGTGATAATTTATTTACTCTCACCTCTCCTTTTGTTTTTCTTGCCTGGCTTTCTTTCCTGCCTCTCTCCCTTTTACTCAGTTTATTTTCTGCACTCTTGTGAAAATTATTCATGAAAACCAACACAAAAATGGATACTGTATCTCCAACTTCTTTTATGTGTTCAGACACATATATCTGCACTGTCAGACGGATCATCCCTGTCACAAATGTTCCAGACTCGCTGTTATATTTATGGAGAACCAGGAGACACAAAAGAAACACTAGGAAATGCTTCTGTTCATAAGCTATTACTTTTTAAAAAGCACACCTCTCACAACAGGAATGCTATAAGTAACATCGTCGACAGCAATAACACCACAAGCACCTATACCTACCACCTGTACCTACTTATTCTGCTCGGGACTGTTTAAGGTGTACAGACTGATTGGCTGCTCAGTGACTTTCCTGTAAGGGTGGGAGAACTCACACATTTATGTTAAATAGGGTTCAAATTCAAGCTAAGGAGAGGTATAGGTCCCAGTCAGGCTGAATCAGGCGTTGTGCAGCAGTGTGTGTGGGGGGTGCTGTGAGTATGTTTATTAATTAATGTAACCGCTATAATCAGAAAATAACTTCTAACTAATACCAGTGTTCCCTCTCTCTCTCATTCACTGTCTATGTCGCTCAACCACTGCTCTCTTCCTCTCTTCCCGCCTTAATCAGCTAAAAACACCCGTATGAGTGTGCAGAGCTTTAAAAGCTTTCATACATAACTGGTATACAGCAATATTTAAAGTCACAGTCTACGTGGGCTGCTTTCTAATTATGGCCTCAAGGCATTTACTAACAAGGTCACAAATATCAGACAGTATATTTTTTTTTTACGTGTGATTAATTCGGTGTCGACAAAGTTTTATATTTTAGCTCTAAGACCTTTCATACTGCTCTGTTACAGGCATTTTAGCTGATGAAGAACTTTGCCTATTTTACAGCCACAAATCAGACGTAGAGTTTCATCCGATATTCATGTTGGGATTTTGAATGTAACAGCTCTTCAATCCAATCAGGCAAAAGTGTGACTTGAGTACCTACGGCTGTTCTGATAGATAAACAACGTGACAATTAGTGATTTCATCTTGGTTTTGCTGATTAAGCTCTATTTTTTCAAGAGTGACTTCACCTCCCGAACTCCATTTTCTGTAATCACTTGGATTGTGGCAGCATGTTCCTCTGAGAGCCAAGTGGCACTCTGCCCATGTAGAAGAAACTAATCAAGTAAATAGGGGTTGACTTGTAATTTGTCCAGTCAAAACCTTGTTGACCAGCAATTAAGGTGCTGTGCTAAGGTCAGAGCCAGAGTTTGATGTTTAACAGGGGTATTTACTGGGGTCACTTACTTAGAGAAATGGGTTTTGAGGTGTGCCAGGGGGCTTCAATTACAAAAACATGCTATTAGTATTAGTATTATTGTTTTTGTTGTAGTTTTACTTTGGTATTTTTACATTATATTTGTACTATCTTTTTAAGTAGTACAAAGTAGTAAAGTGATAATTACAAAATCTCAAAATCATACAAAAATCCATCATGCCAGGTATCAAGCTAAACATTGTATCTGAGCACAGCAGTTAGACCAATCAGTGTCCTATGAGGATTTACTGGCAGCTACAGCGTGAGCTACAGATGTGGCTGTGAAATGTAGCCAACGCAGAAGTGCCAAAAACTGCAGTTCCTCGAATGGCTACTTGCAGTTGGCCACAGAACGAGTCAATCTCCATTCCCCATATTAAAATCTTTTTTGCAGCAAACATGTTTTGGTGTCTATAGCTAATTTCCCTCTTCACAACAACTGTACTGAGCCTGTTTTTATATTTATCTCACCTGTTCAAATTATATCAAAGCTTAAAGTTAAGCAGAATTACCAGTGTGGCCTCTTTGATTGACAGGTGGGTGCCATTACAGATGGTTTGTTTAAGCACCCAGGCATCATGCAGCCTGACTCAGGTCCGTCGATAATCCACGTATTTGCCAATTTTGAGATTAGCTGTGAGGTGGCCAGAGCCACCACACTCTGAGCTTCAAAATGGCTGTTCAGAAAGCTGGTGACATCATGGATACAATGTCCATTTTTTATACTGGCAGTGGGTTTAACACTAGTGTGACAACATGAGTGAGTGATCCTCGAAAAACAACAATGGCGGCTGCTATAGAGGTTAGTGTAGATGCTGCTAGCATCAGTTACAGTATATCAGAACTGTTCATTGAAAGAAGAGCAAAGAACAACACTGATGGAAAAAATGTTGCACTTTTTTCCCAAATGACTTCAGTAAGAGCTTGATAGTCAGATTTTATATGGTTAATTGATCTGAGTGAAGTTTGCCCAAGACAGACGGTAACAGACAGATGGTTCATCCAATTGACTGTATTTTTTGATAGTCCCTGCCCTTTTCTGAACAGTTTCCAATAATGATTTCCCAGATGGTTCTCTCTAACTAACCACCGGGTACAGTATAGTTAAGTATTAGTATCAGTGGTATTAGATTTAATCGTCACAGGTATTAAAAGATGTAAATTGAGTCATTGATTATACATAATATAAATCAGTGGATTTGACTGTGCTGGAATGAGGGCCAATAAACAAATATCCAAACTATTTTCCCAAATGTCTTTAACACTCAAACGATAGTGCAGACTTTTGATCATGGACAAGCTCGGAAATTTAGTTGGCTCGTTATCTATTCTGTCTAGGGTAAAGGAATTTTTCTGATGATAATCTGTATAGTATATACTGTACACCAGGCATCAGCAGTTAGGATGCGGTCAATATGTTTTTTTTTATAAAGAGTATTTTATAAAGAGAACAGATTTATAAAACTTTGTTTAGGGTTGCGTCAAGGGCAGTACAATAACAGTGAAGCAGTGATTGGCAATTAAATTCTTCAATCTCAGGCTGCATTTCAACAGTGCTCTTACAGATATGTATAAATACTATGTATAAAGAAAAATCACTGAAGTGAAACAAAATGAAATTAGATAAAATAGTTCAACAGATACAATATAGGAATGTACTAAAATATAATATGCATAATATATTAAATTCCTTTTCTGGGCATCAATAAATGTAAACTAACATCATCTTAGTTTAATTGTAGTGCTCTAAGGTTAATAGAAAATGAAGGAAGGTACAGTTATTTCTGGCTTGAGATGTGTTAAGTTTTGAGTTGTGTTTTGCTTTTCCATTTATACTCGTTCAGACCTTAAAGTCAGTGAGCTGAAGGTGTCATATTTGTATGAGAATGTATGTGTGTGCATCAAGGAAAAGACAGGGTCTAAATTACCTGGAGCTATATAATCTGATATTTACAGTATACACACACACACAAAGACACACCTGCAGACAAATCCATCTACAAAGGCTCGACCAAGCAGAAGTATTTCTAAGGCAGTGAAATGTGTTTCTTGTCTTTATTAGTGGCTTTGGCACCCAATCTGGGCACCTTGTGACAGTGATGGAGCAGTCCATCTCGGCCAGATCGTATAGAGGGGTGGGGATGTGGGTTTGGGGGGAGTGAGGGAGAAATTGAGGCGGACTGACCCACATACTGAAGAGATTCATTTCATTACAGAACTCCAGAGAAAGAATGAGCGAGAGAATAAGAATCAGAAAAGGGGGGGAGAGGATGGCCGAGGTTCATTTTATTACAGAACCCCTGAGCAGAAACCTGTCCCCATGGTGACAGATCGCCACAGCAACTGCCTCTAATGTTCAGTGTGAAGCAGCGAGGCTCTCTGCAGGACGCCCTCTGATTAAGTCAGAAAAATATCCAGATACGCTGTTCAGCCTTCAAAGTCTGATCACATATAGACACACACACTTAAGCATGCACACTCCCCTCTGCTGTAGTCTGTAGGGGACAGGATCATTAGGTACAGCACTCTTTAGCTGTCTCTCATCTTCCAAAAAGACATGTAAGATGTGCACGCCATACAGTATTAACCTGATGCGACATCCTCTAAAATGATCCTGAAGTTGAATCACCTCTTTGACAGTTTCAACATTATAACCTTTACTGAAGGTAGGATTTAAATGTATGTTGTATTAGATTGAAATTATAGTTTTTTGTTTGTTTGTGTTATCTAAGTTCATAAGTTGGGTATTTGCGTTGCACCAATTTTTGTTATTTCATGCTGTAACGTTACTAAAAGAGACGTGAAACTTGCATTTACTAAATTTCCTGTTGATCCAAATGTCTTCATAATAGAGACAAATTTCAATCAAATAAAAACAAAGCAAACAGCTTTAACAAAGATGGGATCCCTCTGATAAACATTGTATGTCTGCATGTTCAAACACTGAAGCATCAGAAACATTTAGTGAACAACAAACAAATATTTGTGTACCTTTGGAAAAGAAATTGGAGATTTTTCCGCACATTTGCTGCACTGCTGTTCTGTTCAGTCCAAAGTGTGCAACTTCTCACATACTCGTGTACATAATAGTCTTGTCTATTTTAGTCTATTTGCTCAGCTTTGTTATCCTTGTTTGTAGCGGTTTTGTCTATTTCTGTGTAGGTACATTGAGAGCAATGAAAAAAGCAGTTATGGTCAGATTACTGCCAATAAAGCTGATTATGATTATCCATCAAAGAACATACAATAAATAAAGTAAAACACGCAAAAGTCATGCTTTTTCAAGAACACATACATTCAGGCAGATTGACCCACCTCATCATCTCTGTAGAATAATCACTCCATGCTTCTGTTTTTTTTTTCTTTTTTCTTCCTTCTAAAACAAATATCCCAATGAACATTATCGGACTTCTTTCCCACAGGCGCTCGAGTAATGGGATTTTATACAGTTTAGTAGAGTTTTTGTTAAGTCCAGTGGGGGAGCTGATCAGTGTCTGGATTTATTCTCTCTTCCATTACTCTGATCTGTCCCAGTAACTCAACAGGAGGCGAGGGCATAGAGAGCTGCAGATGGGCGGAAATGACAGGAGAAGACACGGATAACATACATCATCATCCTGAAAATGTACACTGACGTGCAAAAACATACTTCATGCGAAACCATGCATGTACCAGCGAGGTGTGCAAGTATAAAGTTCATGCAAATGATCAGAACGTTTATGCTCTATCACATAATCGTGTGGTAAACATATTTGGTAAGAAAAATTATGCAAATAGAACTTATGTACTTTTTTATGTTACTTTATATTTCCACTCAAGTCATATATTGTACGTTTAATTCTACACAACAGTTTAAGCTACTGGTTACTTTGCACAACTAGATTATTAATAGAAACTATATATTAACTAATTGATTATGATATATTATTATATAGCTACACAATAAAAATAGCTCCACCTTGAGCTACACCATTAATTACACATTAATGCATCAATAATCCAGCAATATGATGTATATGATTTGGAAATGGACTATTCTGCATAATTAGTATTTTAATTTTGGTACTTTAATTATATTTTCATGCCAGTACTTCGGTATCATTGGCAAAGCTAAATGTAAATAATGAGACCAACTTGTCGGACAGGCAGATCCCTACAAAAGTCACAACTTAAACGGACTATGCTGTAAATCAGATTTTTTAGAATATTGCTGCACTTCAGTGTATGTCATGTATCATATAATTAAAAACTACAATTAAATACATTTATAAAAACCTGAAATGGACTAGAGAGAATATCTTGTGACAGTGATCACAAAGAAGGCATGACGCGCCTCTGAATAAAGATGCACAAATCAGTATTTTTATCTTAACAATGGACCAAATTAGTACAATGAGAAATCCACAAAGAATTACCACACGGCTCCGCAGTTTACCTCAGCTCCACAGAGCATTTTAGGGTGCTTCAGTGGTCCATAATTTTCTGGCCTACAACTTCACTGTTTTGGTTCACTGTCACCACTCTCATCAGCCTCATTACCAGCAGCAGCATGCATCTGTTTTCATTTGAAAAGCTTGGATAAACCCACCATACACTACCTGCCAAGTACCAAACAGACAAAGTTAGTGACTAGCTGATGACTATAGTGGAGCACAGTAGCTAAAGAGCCAGATATTTCCTTCAGGAACAGGTGGAGAGCAAAAACAGAGATACAAGAAGTTTATTTTTAATTGGTCCTATCAGCCTTTTCAGTAAAATCAAGTAACAGTACTTTTACTTCAGTAGAATATTTAAGTACTCTATTCACCCCTGCCTGTGATGTGTGTGACAGTGTGTTTTACTAGATGACACTTTGTCCCCTCACTGCCAGCCATTAGAGGTAGGAGATGTGCTGTGATGTAATTCATGAACGGAATTTGATTCTTGCCAGGGACCTTTGTTATGTGTTTTCTGTCTCCTTCGATCAGTACATTATTAAATAAAGACAAAAATACATTCAATTTTAAGTTTTAAGTTTTAATGTAAGTAAAGATTGTGGTTCTAGTTTTAAAAAAAAAAGCCAATGTTAATATGAAATATGTACCACATGCTGACTTTCTGCCTCACTACATAATGCATGGATACTCTCTATAATGTCACTGAACACTGCACATAAATTGTGACATGCAGAATATGGATTTAAATCTCAAGGACACTGGGCTCTAAACTCTATAAAATGTTTGATTTCCATCAAATAATATTGTTAATATAATTAAAGTCGGGATAGGCAGTATTTTCTTTGGTGTCGTTGGGTTATTCCATAATAACCTTACAGCATGTTGTAATTAAGGTAGACTAGACTTCCTCTTGGCTCTGTTGTTTTTTTAAAGCTTTAGAAAATCTAGCCGTTGGCGAGAGACCTTGGGTCAATAGATAATGTCAGAGACAGGCGGAAAGTTTTGCATAGAAAGTTTGCACAGGATTTGCGTACTGCAGCTTTAATTAAGTGGACAATCTAAAAATAAGTGACTCAAGTAGTTTTCTTGACAAATGACATCCAAGGTTAAGTGACCTGTTTTCAGGTACAGTGCATGTGCTTTGGTTACAGTAAACACTGATGGAAATCTTCTTGCTACATCTGCTCTCTCACGGTCATCCCTCACAGGACAAAGTCATTACAGTTTATTTCACTATTAAACATGTTCCAGTCTTTCCAGTAAAGACTCTGAATGACCTGCCCAGTGCAGCCACAATAAATACTCAGGCTACCTTCTCTACTGCAATTCCCCCTAATAACCTTTACCCAATAACTAGACTGCAGCTCATTCATATAGTCCAACCCCAGCTATATATATATATATATATAGATATACTACCTATAGAAACTAAAACACACGGGATACTAAGCATTCTTCCTTTTTCAGTGTGTCCACACGTAAGCAAAAAGTGGAAGAAAGAAGTGAAACTTTAAAGAGATGGACGTATATTGGTTTAGAGAGAGACAGAGGCTATCAAGGGAAATTTATTTAGGCTTGGGGCTGAGGCTGCTGCTAGTATAGAGGCTTTATTGGTGTTTGGTGAGACTTGGATGTGTAGCCCTCTGCATACTGAAGAACTTTCCTTAGGTAGGGCAAGAGAAGGTAGAGAAGGAAGGTATAAAACTAGGCAGTTATATTGTAAAACATTAATATTTTGATTAATTTGTTGGTTTTTATTCAGGATAAGAGTAACAATTTAGGAAGCATGGAAGAAACAGTGTGCCTACTTTGGCAACATTTGAAAGGGAGTCAGTGATTCATTCTGGCATGGGCTAATTGTACAAACACTGAAACAAGATTTAAAGTAGTAGTTTACAAGCCCCAAGCTGAAAATACAAACATATTATGCTACAATTGGTTAGTTATATTGCTGAATTTATGCTTTTGATGTGTTTTTATAGGTAAAAGCTGGAGGCTAAAGAAGTTTATTTCTTCACATTAGAGCTGTAATAAATATGAGTACAGACATGGTGCAGGAGATGTCAAAGGCCTGAGTCTTGTACCCCATTAAAACAACTCAAACAAACAACACAATAAATATAATCTATAAAGCTCATATAAAGCAGGAGGATGTGTATGTACATGCATGCACTGAATGGAAAATGCAAATGCTTTGTGCTTTCTTCTACAGGAGGCAGAGATGGAAGAGGGATGTAATATGAGAGCAAAATTCTTTCACGTAGTTTAACATCTGCAAAGTTTAAGTATACTGTATCTCACAGTACAAAGACCTTCGGAGCAGCAGATATAAAGTCTGTTCAGTGTCCCACCGCAGACCTCCTGTTATAAATTCTTGAGCCTTTTTGTCACTTGTTAAGCTGAACCTTCAGCAGCTATAAGAAGGAAAGATTGGTTTGTTTGTGAAAAGTTATAGCAGCATAGAGTCTAATGGACTCTTTCACCCTCTATTGTCAACCATCTTTCTCAGACACACAGCAAACACATCACAAGGCTTTATATCTCTTGTCATTGTTGTCATCTCATTGTATTTTGTTTTTCATCATCCACTACTGTTTCAATTTCTCCAACTTCCCCCTCATTCATCCTCTTTTTTTTTTTTTATCTTTGAGCCTTTTGTTTGTATCTCATCCCATCACTGTCCTTCCTTTATTTTCCAAATTCTGTCATGCAAAAGTAGACATACAAACAGCGATGGGGAAACACTTTATGTCTTCTTTTCATAAATGCATGCACATCTGTCTCTTTCTTACTTTCTTGCACTCTTCATACTTCTCTTTTGTGTGTCTGCACACAGCAAGTATACACACAGACACTCATGCCCCCCCCCCCCCCTTCTGTTCAGTGTGAGTCTCGAGCGGGTTGACCTCCAGCCAAGGTCGCCTTGGTGACATGATGGAGAGCCCGGCTGAAAACATTTAGCTAGCTTCATTACTCCCCTTCCTGGGCCCTTGTGTGAGTCTCTCTCTCTTTCTGTGTGTACATGTGTGTGTGTGTGTGTGTGTGTGAGTCTGCACTATGAAGTGATTAACAGAAGCAGGGCTATCAGAGCAGGGCAGAGTAGAGGGTAGGGGAGCACAGAAGGAAGGAAGGGGGGCGGAGTAGAGTGGAGAAAAGACAGACTTGGTATTTCTATATGTGTGTGTGTGTGGGTGGTCGGGCGGTACATCAAAAAAATACCAACAAAAATAGAGCTAAGGAAGTCAAGAAGACACCTCATTAACAGTGCTGAAGTTTTTTAAGGTTATTTCTTTATGCTAGTGCAGCTGTAGGGATGACATGAGAGTTTGTGAATCCAAAAAATGAGCCATCAGTCTGTCGACGCTCAAACACTGTGGTTTAGGGCAGAGGTGCATGCCAGTGTCCTAAAAGCAAAGGACAGTTAGTTATTGTAATTTGGCAGCTGATTTGTGACACCATCAACACCGTCAGCAGTGCAGCAGCAGTGGCTGTGACACACAGTTCATGGAAGCAATTAAAGTAAAATACATTAAATATGTTGGAAAAAACACGTGACAAGACTTTGAACGATAGATTACTGAAATGTGGAGTTAGAGGTTCAACAGTTTTTCACCAGTTTTCAGTCCAGGGTTTTGTGGGCGGTCCTAAAGGGTGGCTCGATGACACGCTGAGGCCATCCTGAGCATACCTCTGCACCCCTAGCAGAGAGATAGAGATTAATTCATCTCACTCAGAGTGTTTCAAAGTTAGTCATGTCATTTTCTGAACTCATCTGACACGTTTCAGTCGCTTGAAAATTGCTGCTTGACTGCTCCCATGAGGGGGCGTGACTTCAGCACATTCAGCAGACACGCCCCCCACAGTCCTGGAGCTGAGAATACTGCTAATTTTTACCTGATTTTGACAGCTAATTTAAAAAAAATTGTCGATATTTTTAATCATTCAAATTTGGTCTGACAAACTCAGAATACATATTTATTCTGACTCGCCATGGACTTTTAAAAGCCTTTGCACCTGATTGCCCCAAATTTGCACCCCTTCTTGATGTCTTTGCACATCTTTAGAGTCAGCATGACTTGCACTTATCAGGATATAATTACACCGTATGTCCCTGTGGAATAAAGCCCATAAATCCACTTATTATGGTTTGTAAACAAAGCAGAGTTTGAAAAGATGGCAAGATGGATTCTTGCATGATTTTGTGATCTCGCCAGTCCAGCTGTCTCACAAGGTTAGGCCATAGTGTCAGACTTTGAGTGAAATATCTCAACAACTGGCATGAACAGCTATAAATCCTTTTACCTTCTGACATTAACTTTTTTTTTTTCAAGCATGGTCTAAGGATGCCCTCCGCCTTCTGCACAAGGAGGATTTTAATCAGAGGAAGGTTAATATTGGTCTAACTGGTTATATTCAAGCTCAGCCTTGAGAAGTTCCAGGAGTAATGAAACAGGTGACAGAGTCACCAAAGGACACAGAGGAGAAACTGAATGGGGTCACTGATCTCTGATCACTCATCTCTAGAAGCCTCCTGTGTCTTAGGGTGAGTCACACATCTTTGACTAGTCGTTAGAACTATGGAGACAAATGATCACATATTTATCAGTGTTTGTGTGTGAATTATTGGCTGTTTTTTCTTGTTTTTATTTTTTAACATTGAACTTCCTCACAAGTCCAGATACTTGAAATGAGTCAAGGCTACCATAAGGACAATGTTTGTGTCACATATTTCCTGTGGGGAGATAGGCTTACTATGACAATAAGCTACAACTTAGAGGTAAAAACTGTGATATTTCCACAGGAATTTCATAATGGCTAAGTTTATGTTTTCTAGGTTAAGGTGTCCATTCATTACAGTGTGTGTTTATGATATTTGTTTTCATCTTTTTACAATGAGTATTAGGTATATAGTATGAGTATGAGGAAGAGGACTGTGAGTGCCTGAAGATGGTGCTGGATGAAGCTGGCCTGCCATCATTTAATTACCAACATAAAAGTTAATTGTGGAGCTTTTCATGCTGAGGAGGTGTAGAGAGGCTATTATCCACAGAATTTTAGAGAGAATATGAGTTAAAATGAAGAGCTACCACTGCCAGCTGCTCTAACGGGGAAAAGACCATGAGTTAGGGATGGCCAAGCACTGTGGGGATCAGTGTTTTCACCAAATGGATAAGATTGTGTCACACTGGAGGGAAATCCTAGACTGGAGTAGAGGAACTTAGTCCTAGCAAAGAGGTATATGTTCAAACTATTAGACATCTATACGGACAAGTAATTTTTCAAACCTTGTTTTTATGTATTGATATTTTTTATATCTCTCTATTCCAGTGAAAACTTTTCATGTTTCATTCATCTACTGTTTGTGTTTTCTGGTGTATAATGAGCATTACAGTTTGTTTGTTTGTTTGTTTGTTTTTATAACAATAAGAAAGGAAATGAGAGAATTAATAATTCTCTTTATATATATGTGTGAGAGATAATATATATAAAACATTATTATACATTCATTTTTTAAATTTACCCGGTGAGACAAGACACAATGTAAAACATTATCATAGGCAGAAAAGAAAAAAAAGAGTAAATTCAGTAGGTGGAGGGATTCTAATCTGCCATTTTAAATTTTCTTTGTGTGTCCTTACTTTTTTCATTTCTCCAGTGTTTAATAATATTTTCATTTAGGCTGAGTGTGGCAGGGGTTTCCTTTCCTTAGACTCCCTGAGGCCCCTGGGGTTGTTCACCTATTGTGACCCAGACCCAGTGAGGCAGGTGATGTTTTTGGGAAGATATGATTTGGTTAAACAGAAAAAACAGGAGAAGAATTGGTAATGAAAGATGTAACGTGGAGTGAAGATGGAATGAGGAAGAATAACTTCATGAAATAAATCGTATAGAATATTTAAGAGTGTTAACAGGTTGCTGGTATGTTATGTTGGGGTTGCACTGTAAAGTTATGTGTATGTGTGTCAGGAGTTTATATGGGTAGGAATCCTGACCTATAAGACCAAACTGAAAAGAAAAAAAAGACAATAACAATAGTGATAACAACTTAATTACTCTGGTAATAACTAAATCAATAGATACTTATACTATTATGACTGCTGGTACAACTACTAACAACCCTGGTTATTATGATACATTAAACTTTAATATAAGTGAGCTTTAATTTTGGCCTCACTGTGAACATCCAGAACACGAGCTACAACCTATGAATTGAACCTCAAACAACATGCAAGTTATGAATCACAAACAATCTGTTGGGCCTGCCGGCAGGTATTGTATATAACCTGGATCATGACACATCTGGATGGGCTATCTGTCTCTGCCAAAGTCCCACAACACTGTGAAGGAGCAGGTGGTGGAGAAGCAACAAAGCTTTCTTAAGGGAAAACTGTAGTCATCCTTCAAGTTCAGCAGGGGTTTGGCAACTAGCTGGGGATACAGTGAGTCAGGTGCATGTGTGTGTGTGTGTTTGTGTCTGAGTGAATGGATGTATATATACAGTATTAGTGCACAGGTGCATGGTGGGCATGAACTATAGATTATATGTATGTATAGGGAACATCTCCTGTTCTATTTCTACAGTCTTTGTCTTCACAGTGTCCCAGCTGAACAGGTATGTCACAGCGTCCCAGAGGATATGGTTGTTTTTTTTTTCTGTTTGTACAAAAGCTGCAAGATATCAGGACGATGTTTTACTTTAGTTTGGAGCAAATGCAGCTTGAATTTTCTTCTGATGTTACTATGCAGTGTGGAAAAGCTAAAGCACCAGATGATTACTGGAAGATAAAAAGAGAAAAATGACAAAGAAAAATGTTTTTTTAGATCTGTCACATATTCTCACTTACTTAACTCTTTGTGTCAGTTGATTTCAAAGATATTTTTTTCTGCTTCTCCTGTCGCAAGATATTTCTGTGGTGGTGGTACATTTTCCCTCTGAACATAAAACCATCATGTAAGATACGGTATTATACATATGATAGCCATTCCCATTGGGTGAAAAACTGTATATATTACCCTTAATGCTTTTAGTTATATAGCTAACACCCTGTGACCTTACAAATGAATATGTTCAAAGGTAATTACCCACAATCCCTCAATTTGTGATTAATCATTACAAATGAGCCAAGAGGAGGTACTGAGATGAGACCTGCATTAGTCCCATATATAATGTATGCATATATACGCTGCGCTTACATGTACATTAATCAAGTCATCATCAATAATTTCTGTATGACTGAACACATTACTGTCAGAGTAAGGACAGAAGGGATTTGAGTCTGCTGCCTTCAACATGGCCGATGTCATTGAGGAGTCACGCTTTACTTAAGTTAATCACCTTTTGCATGTGATGCCACGTTTATTAAGTCATTTGCATGTCAGCCATGATAAAGCTGGCAGGGCATAGGGCTTGTGTTTTACAGAAGGTGTGGCAAGGTTGTCTCCCTCTGTGAGTTGTTCATATGTGGTAAAATTGGACTGCATTTTTTCTGCTTCAGTCATCAATTACAATGTATGTAATAGCTCTGTATGTATATTTTAACAGTGCAATAAGTACTGTTTTACTACATAGGCAAAAATAAATAATGCACTGAAGAGGTCAGAGGAAAATCTGCTCCTTCTCATACATGCATATTGAATGATTAGACCTTGGCTCATAATTAAAACAGCTCTACAATGAAGCTACTGCAAAACACAATCACAGCTTTATACAACGACTGAAGGAACATAAATTAAATGCACAAATGCACAGAAGTCTCCAATTCACAGTTGGGACAAAGCGAAGTAGATGTTTTCTGGATGTAATTCCAGTTATGTTCATGTATAGCCGACCATCACACTGTATCACAAAGTGAATGAAAGAATGTAAACACATTTATGGTGGGGAATATAATATTAGATATTTGCCTTGAATATATGAGATATTAATATGAAGTCATGCATTTTTTTCCTTTGGTCTTTGCAATGCGTCTAACTATTGCTTAGTTATACGGTACTATACTATAAGGTGAGATTTGAGGTTGAGACATGTTAGAGACATGTTGGAGACCCCTGATTCATTCAATTATTTCCTCCTGCCACCTTGTATCACACAGCTATCTAGCATACTGTGCAGCAAGGAGGTAGACAGAATCTGACAACGGTTTTCAGTGTTTGCTATTTGCAGTTTTGTTGTGCTCATTAGTACTATTCATGTACAAGTCACCCTTTAAAGTCTCTTTCTGTCTTACTCTGTGAGGCTGATCACTTGCTTTGATTAGGCCTAATGATGCTCATCAGGGCTGCTTATAGAGGTTTAGCTTTGTGCTACGGTGTGTGTGTGTGTGTGTGTGTGTGTGTGTGTGTGTTTGGTTGCTTGTTAATGAGGTGAGGCTTAGCTGACCTCAAGGGAGCCTTTGCGGCAGAAAAGTCACTTGACCTTCCACTGGACCTGCAATTACACACATTCTGACCCTTGAGGTGTCACCTCGGGTCGATATCTAACAACGTAAGCCTCTCAGAAAGAGGAACACCCAGAAATGTTCTTTGTTATGTTGTTTTACATGTTCTTGGCAACATGTGCAGGGATTTTTAGTAGATACCAAGTAAATCCCAATAAATTGTGCAAACCTTGTTGTCTAATTGCCCATGCTCCAAAAAGAAAAATATCAGTATCAGTTTTACTGGTTATATCTGCGTATTTCTGTTAATACAATAGAAGTCCAAGTGACATGTTCATTCATCCCTCATTACAAATGTAGAATGAAGAGTTTTCAAGATTTGAAAGAAATAATATTCTGGCTCATCTTTACCTCCAGTTTTTTATTCCCCGCAACACTTGAACACCTCTGCACCCTCTGCATCCTTTAACATGTTGTTTAATATTTTGTTTGCATAATACAACACAGATTCAAGCCCAAGAGCATCATTACATTTGGATCTCTCTGTTGTTTTGGGTTATGTAATAAATCCTTGAACCACAAAGACAATGTACCTACATAAATGGAACATGAAATGTGAAGGTTAACACAATGTTCACAGACCTACTAATTTTAATTAATGCTACAAATGATGTGCACACATAGTACATTAATCCAACCGCTGGCCACTAGTGGCTTTAAAAACCCTGTTAAAACCCATCACATTTACCCTGAGAGTATTATTTCAGCGGAGTCTAATATGTGACATATGATGTTGTAATGTTGATTAAAAATGTATTAACTGAGCTTATAATCTAATATGATCTAAAGAGTTATTGCATTAGTAGACATTAGTATTAAAACACTCTATAAAGATGTGATGTGTCAAAATATCTGTCAGCTCAGTACAGTATGTTATTTTATTGCTGTTGTCTATTTACATTCCCATTTGTTACTATACCATTAGTTACTGCACGCTATCTGACCTCAGCTCGTTTCTAAAAGGAGTTCAGTGTGCGTCCGCTAAAATATTTTTTGTCTTACGATTACTGACTGTAGGTTTAGCAATATGCTTAAAGTCAAAAGCATCCAGAGTCTGAATCCCTGTGGGTTCTTCTGTCCTTCATGCAATGTTTTGCCTCTGAAGGTTATTCAGTAGGCTATCAGATGGCCACTATAGAGGGTGTTTGTGTGTGTGAGAGAGTGTGTAGTGTGTTTTTGAATGTCTGTGTGTGGGTACGCATGTGTGTTTATTGTATAACCATGCTGAGGTTAAGCAGTATCAGAAAGGTCCAGAGTGTGGAGCCTCTTATCTCTATTCTGAATAATGCAGTTTGCCCAGGGGCCAGAGAGCGGTCGGACCCCCTCACTCTTTAAACACACACGCATACATACTCATAAATAAACATACACACTCACCCGCCTCACAGTTGATTATCTCTTCTGTACCACGCTCTGAAGAAAACAGAGACAAGAGGTAAAAAAGTGATTATTATTCTTACAGTCAGTTCATTTTTTATTTTTTTTAAACTGACCTTTTCGCTTTAAGCAAAACGCAAATTTGCTCAGCACTGAAAGTGGAGCAGAGGAAGATGCTTACTGTATGAGTCAGCCTTCACATCATCAGCTCAGAGCGCCTAATTTACAAACATGCTTTCATCCCATTTGACCTCTGGGGCTTTATTATCATGAATCAATGAAATAAAGCATTCTCAATGGCAACAATTTTATTATGGCCGTAATTGGTTTGGCCAGACTAAAAGAGACAGTACCTTCCACTCTTCACATGTAACTTATTCACTTAATTTATCTATATTACATTGACTTTAATGATTTAACGCCAAGACGTACTGTAATCTTATGTGCAATATGTCTAAACACATCACTGATGTCAGTCTGTATTTTAATATGCTTGATGTCTTTTGTGTTCCTTCCTGTCAGATACACTTCTCACATCTGTTACATCGCAATAATTAATCTTATATTTTCTCCATTATTGATAATTGTTATTCAGAGTGCAGCATATCTTCATTTTTTTTTTCTCCTGCTGTTTTTGAGATTCCTCAACATGAGCCATTATTCATCATTATTTTCCAGTCAGCAAGAAAACATCAAGTTCCCTGGCTCGCTTATATATCTGGAACAGAGCACCACAGGCCTCTCAAGTGCCTATAGTGCCCATGTGATTTACTTGTCAAATTAATAGACCGAGACAGTGAGGCCTTAAGCCGCGTTTTCTTCCAACTGTACGGTATATTTATGGCAGTGGTGTTGGTGGACACTTAAAACTAATGGGTTGAACTTAGAGACAGTGTAAAGGCACTTTAAGGAGATTCAGTGCAGTCTACGGTAATTATGTTGTGATGATAACTTTATGACCAACATTTAAACCAGTTCCACCTAAATGGAGAGGAATGATGATGCCACAATTACTGTAAATGAATCAACAAAGGGGATAAAGCCAAAATAAGGACAATGATTTTAACTCAACAAGCCCATACTCCACTGTAAATTCAGCATGCCAGAGGAGCACACCCACAGTGTTTCTTATATTAGCAAAAGTTAGTTGTGTGTTTGTGCGTGTCCTTAAGCTCTAACAGAAATGTCAAATGCTATTCCTTCTTTATAAAGGCATTGTTAATATCCAAGTAACAATGCCTTTGTAAAGGCAGTTTCGACAGCCAGAGCCACCACACTCTAAGCTTCAAAACAGCTCTCAGAAAACTATGAGTGATGTCACGGATACAACATCCATTTTTTATACTGTCAATGGTTTAGATACAAACGGGAGGCAGACTGACCAGTGAGGCAATTGGCTACAATACTAGAGGTCAAAGACTCTAAAGGGTACCTTTAATAGACCTTGAAAGTCCCACACCAATCTAATGACATGAGCCCACACACTGATCTGGTAGCATAATAACTTTATGGTAAACTGTGTGACATACCTGGAAGCTGATAATAATAACAACAAATGAGCTGTGGTACTTTAGTGTCATATGGACAAGGGTTGGCTATCCAAAAAAAAAATTAGTCTGGAGTATCAATTTAAAGCTGCAATAATTAATAGTTTTAAATATATATATATGGCCACATTTACTTCTTGTATGTGAAGGGGTCACTTACCTGACTATGCAGCTCCCCTCAGTTCTAGTGTTTTAGCATCTTTTGAGTCTTGGCTTTGGTTTCACAGTCTACAACTGTTTGTGATTCATCCTTGACACTTTCATCAGTGTGATTTCCAGCAGCAGCACGCAGCTCTAAAAACTCACTGTACAGTACCTCCTTAGCATCAAACAACAGGCAGACACAGTTAGCGACCAGTGAGTGAACATAGTCAGATATTAAATGAATAAAATAATGATACTTTTAGCACAACAAATGAAACTCCATTGACCTCCATTTTATTGGTGTGACAGCAGTGGTCTCAGCGGTGGACCTCACAAAACCTCAGATCATACACTGACAGCAGCATCAACTGACAACATCATAAAGTCTTAACTGTAAGAAGATTTGTATGATTGATACTGTTCTGATTTTTGTTCTAACCTGGTTCATTCATGTACTTTAACCTGCTGTAGAAATTTCATTAAAATCAAAACAGTAATGTGCTTCATATAAAAGCTAACGTGGTATTGCTATAAACAAATGGCTGCAGTAGGCAGTTTGTTTTTAAGATTGTCACTGCCAAAAATGCATTGTCAAAAGCCATTTCTTTTACATTACAAGCATTCACTTAGATAATTATGAATAGGAACCAAGGTGATGAAAGTCATCCAGCTTCCTCTTTATACATATCACATCACTCCATGATGCCTCTTCTTCCAGTGTCAACAAATGTGGAACGCAAATGCAACACCTGTTTTCACTAAATAGCTCTTCTGCTCAATGTTGTTATTGTGATTGAGTAACTCATTTGTTTGTCTCCTTGAAAGTCAGGTGTACCACAAAGATGCTTTGCTTATGAAAACAAACCAAACTTCATGCAAAGTTATGCCCATAACAACCATGAGATGTAAGTGACACCACAAGAGAGAAGAAACAACCAAAGGAAAAGAAAGTTCAGCTTGAGCTACAGAGCAGTGACCATGGAGAGAATCATCTTCTTAATTTTTCTTTGTACAACTTTTGAGGGGAATATAGGAGAACACATCTTTTTCCCTGAACAAATGGCATGGCATGAGGCTAAGGCTTTCTGTTTACGGTGTTGCACTGATCTTTCCTTTATTAGTAGCCAGAGGCAACAAGACAAATTCCAAAGTGTTGCAAATGGAATGGAGGGATGGATCGGTCTCTACCGAAATCCCCAAAACGTAACTGTCTGGAAGTGGTCTGGTGGGGCAGACATTACATACCAAAACTGGGCTACAGGACAACCGGATTATTATGATGAGATGGAGTTTAATGCACACATTCTTGAAGATGGAACATGGAATGATGCACCAGATAGTTTAATGTCTTTTTTCTGCATCAATATTACCACAGAAGAGGGGGAGAAAACCTGGGAGGAAGCTCTGGATCACTGCAGAGAGCATCAGACTAACCTCATTAGCCTGGTCTCTGAGACTGATCATATTCTGACACAGAAAGTGTTCCAGAAAGTCAACACTGAGAGGGTGTGGATCGGCCTGCGTTACCTGGGGGACCGCTGGCTGTGGGTGAATGGTGACCCTCTGGTGTATGAGGCCTGGCCCATAGAGGGAGATCAGGTCCACCAGTGTCCAATACTGAAACGCTGTGGAGCTTTAACCAGAGAGGGACTGTGGGAGAGCTGGGACTGCCAGGACAAACTGAACTTCATCTGTGACTGAGGGATTCAGAATATTATATCTGGTAAACTGGTTAAAGCGGCATGACATTTATTACTGTTACTGACTTGTAATACAAGAAGGGATATAAAGGCTAGTACCTGCGAACACAAACACAAAATGTAACTAAGAAAAGGATAGAGCCGATCAGATCACACCACAAAATAGGGTAAAATGAAATCTAAACTCTCTCACTATTAATACTTGTACTGGTGATATTAGCACTCATACCACTACCTGACGTGGTAGTAGAACAGCACTGCAAATGCTTCAGGTACTTCTGGATGAATGCTGGCAACAATGCAGTGCTCTCTCACATGCACTCAGAAAAATAAAAAATCAGAAAACTGATTACTGAATTCTTCTGATATTTTCTACATTTTTTGTCATTCAGCACATGCCCTTTGTATTCTTAATTTGGTTTTTATATTCTGTACAATTACTCACTCAACACCTTCTCAGATATCATTACACAAGTAAATCTTTGTAAACCTGATTTTTAGACAAATACTAGATTTTTAACATGTAATAAAACATGTGGTGGCTGGCTGTAATTTGTTTTCACTCTACTCATCTCATAAATACTTGATGTTGAAATGAAATGTTCACATTTGGTTATTTGAAAATGTATGTACAACACAAAGAAATGTATATTTATATTTAGAATTGATTGATTTAAAGCAACATTGTGTAACTTTTCTACCATAAAAAAAACACAAAACTGTCATGTAATCAGGTAAATTGTGTCTCTGTCATTACCACTCTGTGCCCGTACACCTGTTCGTGCACTGTGTAACATTGTGCTCTGGATATGATCTCCTGTGGCAAGTTTGTAACACAGATAAGTCACACACCACCAACTATTTCACTGATTTTGGTGAAACTGGATCATATTTTATGAAGAATGTCCTCCCGCTCTTCCGCATCAACCCTGTGATTTGCAGTGGTGGACAGTAAAGTAAACTGTAGCTGCTGTTAGCTAATGTTAGCTCAATTTAGTGCCCAGACTATGAGCTCAGCGCACCATGCTAGTGTTTGTACCACACGTTTGGGACCACCAGGAAGAGGAGGCTTTCAAGCCTAGGTTGCAGGCTAATGTTGACATGGAGTGGAAGCTTCTATGGACATAAAGACAGAGTTGAAATAAGGAGAGAGTGACCCAACAAGAAGACTCCAGGAAAGTGTAAGTCTGAGACTGACTTTTAGTCGTTGGCAAGGAAAGATGACAAAAAAGGCTGAAAGACAGACATCAAGCTGGGCTTCTTGCTCTTGGACTAGCAAGTAATATTAGCTGGCTGCTATGTCTTGTGTTGTTGCACTTGAATGATGTTTGGCTAGCAAAGGTGTTGCAAGTTTTTGATCTTAAGTAATGTAATCATAACAAATGCATGTGTACAACTGTCCATATTTACAACCGTGGTATTGCATTCTGAAACTGGGAGCGCTTAATTGCAACGATACCAATTTCTATGTAATGTTTCTTTGAAATGGCCAGAAATTAAGCTAGGATGCATTAATTGTAATAGTTCTTTGTGTAAGCTGAAAACCTTTTAAACAATGTTAATTCCATGGTCATTGTGGAGTCCTTCCTTTCATTCCTTTTGGATACATATAGTTCAGTGGTAATAATCAATAGCAGCAGGAGACTTTCATGAACACTTGAACATATATAACACACTCAAGTTTTTGCTTTAGTTCATAAACATGCAGCAAAAGAAAACGTCATTCAGATGAAAGGAAAGGTTTCATGTAGCATGCAGGATGATTTTAAAAGAGAATAATGTCAGCAAAAAATACACTGACACAAGCACAGCAACAATGGAAACCAGCCATTCTAGGCCTGGCTGTGTGCCAGTAAACAGGTTATCCAGCTGTCTCCAAATATGTTAGAAGAAACCAAAAATCAAATCTAAACAAATCTAAACTTTAATCTTTCAATTATACCAGCTGCTTACAGGGGAAAATAAATCAAGAAGATACTGTTAAAGATCAAATTTGACGACATTATAATAAATAGTATTGTTTGTAAAAGAACTATATTTTATTAATAATTAACAAACGTCATGTTCACATTTCTTAAATGAACCCTCTACAGTCACCAGTTCATCCCATGACACTGGAACATGGGGACAGTAAAACTCAAGTTCTGGTATGAAGTGGACAACCGACAGCCAATACAGCAAATCACCAACATAACAGCAATACGGAGTAAACACGTGACGTGGCATGATCAGACTGTTGCAAGTGTTTGCAGTAGTGTTATAGAGTTTGCAAATGAGCAGTGTATAGAGATCGTTTAAATAGACGTCTCTCTGTATGTCAGTGAGTAGTCAATTGTCTAACTGAACTATGTGATTTGGCTTTGCTCCATGAAAGAAACACTAATTTCTGCTTTTCTGAAAACAAAATAATTGTTTGATTATTTGAATATCTCAGGAGAAGTCTGCTGCAAACAGGAAACATATTTGTAAATTTTTTTCTCTCAAGAACAAAATATTCTGCTCAAATGTGGGTCAAATTTAATATTTAATATATATCACGTAGTAGAGATTAAAACAATGCTGGTAATCACTCTCAATATATTCTTCCATGAAATAAACGACACATTGACAGATAAGAAAATATCTCTGTCAGTCAAGGTCTTCTGAGCTCCACACAAACCTCTAAAAAATAAATAAAAAGAAACATTTGCTTGTTAATGGAAAAAAAACCCATTTAGCACTCTGTTTTGTGATATCTAGAATCATTTCTGAAATGTCACTCACTCATCACTCACTGAGATGGCTTCAGAATTCATCAGCAGCTGAATTTTACAGGATCAAAACAGAAAACATGCCATCACTACGCTCCCCACTAGGTAGTTACAGACATTCCCTCTAATGATTTTCAAAGCCATTATCATTCAGCACACTCTGGTCTATTGTACATACTGAAAACAATAAAATGGCTGCATGAGGGCACACAAATAATAAATTATAATACCTTGTTTTTCAGCTGTGCGGGAATCACATCCATGGCAACCACCAGTCTCCAAGTTTTAAGCTACAAAGATGTTTGACCATGCACAGGTCAAGTGTCAGCACCTCGGTCTACAGAAAACACTAGCCAGGGAAGCCTGCTATTAGTCTCAGCAGCATGTTTTTCTTTCCATAGCAGGACTTCAGTAATAGTGGATTCTATTAAGCATTGCTAACTTATAATTGGGAAAAAACAAATGACAGGTTTGTTTTTGTCTTGTTTTGGATTAGTGTTCTAGGTTGTAATTACTACAGTTTTACAACGTTTTTTTGTGAAGAAGCTCACAAATGCTCACTACAAAGAGAAGGAAGGAACCAAATCAGCAAGAGACAAAATAAAAAGTTTTTGCCAGCTCACAAACCTGTATTAAATATGCCTTTCAGCCATTTCATGATGTTAATTCTGTTACACATAAAGACATATAGAAAATGTGCTTTTCAGCCTGTTGTCACATCATTAATCACACACACACCCACCCACACACAGACTCTCCTTAAAAACGACTTTCTTTCTTCTTTTTTTGTGTGCAAAAAGCACAAAAGTACTCATCAAAGACTTTGCTCCAAGCACATCATCACTTTATGAACTACTTTTAAGCATCAGCTCTTCACATCAAGGGAAATCAAAGGAATCTATTCACAAATGTCCTCATTGCTACCATGTTTCAATTTCAGTAAAAGGAAAAAAAAAATATTGCCTATTGAAAGGTTCCATCTGATAAAACTTCATTCCCACCACCACCCTCCTCAGTCCTCTGTTATCTGCAGGTTTTCTCATCTGCACTAATAGCTGGTGCAAAGTGTAAAGGTATAAGTATGTGTGTTATTATAAGAAAAGATTTCTGCTTCCCACCACTGTATGCTAATGATGAATTCTCCTTGTAAAAAAACAATGTTTCAAGCCCAAATAGGCTTTACATCAAAGTCTTGGAGCAGCGATCACACTACAAAGTGACGTGCATTCATCCATAGGTGGAGCCGGAAACCTGGTGACAGAGTGACTAATCACAGAGCTTGTTGGGCTAGTAGCTAACCGTTAACTTGTTAGTTGGTCACTTGTCACTCACAATAGCTCCCAAAACTTCCCTCTATTTTATCTCAACTGCTTTCCATTACAGACCATTACCTTCAATACACATTTATTGAAGAGCAAGTTAAACCTAACAAGCTTTCCAACGTTCATTAGCTTAGCTCATTAGCTTAGCTTGGTCACTAATGGGATAATACGTTTATATCATTTATTTAAAAGAAAAGAAGATTTATAAGTCAGTGTGGCACATTTAAATTATTATTTTCCATTTTTTCAGACACCACCATTAAATTGCAAGCTATTCTATTTTGCGTATAAAATAAATGTTGTGTTCTTCAGTTGGCAGTTTACATCTGATTAATGAAGTAAAGCCACTGAGGACTGATCTTTCAGGTGGTAAACAGTTTGTTGTCAGTAATGTAGGCTCTCGATATTCGGTTGTTTGTGAGAAGACAGGGACGAGTGAGCATTAGCTAACAACGAGTGGCTGTTGTTGTGAAATTATCTGTCAAGGCACATTTGCCTGACTGCACTGATACATGTGTATGTGTTGGATTTTTAAAGTGTTTTACAGTCTATATTTTCTGATTTTATTTAGTTTTATCCTAAGGGTGTATTTGTTTTATCCCAAATGTTTTATTTTATTTTCTCTTTATGGGTAATATAACGTAGATGGTTAGAGCCAGAGGCCGAACAGCCGATAGCAGCACTTTAGTTGCCAAGGCAACCAGGGAGCTTGCAGGTTGATAATCACCTGTAAACATGATTAAAAGGATGAATGAGAAAGATTATATTGTGAATGTACAGTAGATTTATTTTTATGTGACCAAATTGGGAATAAGATAATTGCTTTATTATAATAATGATGAGTGATGCATGATGTAGAATGAGCACTGAAAATACACAATATTTATGTTTATTGTGATTCTATTCGCCTGTTGATTTTAAATGTAATGTTTCTAATGGTTGTTACTGTATTTTGAAATACTGTGATTTTGATATATTGGTATTGTTTTACATTTGTATCGTTCCAGCTCAGTTCAGTTGGCCATTAACACATGATTAATGGAGTAAAGCCACTAATAATACTGTTTATTTATTCTTTCAGAGTAATTAATTTCTAAAATATGTCACCCTTGTGTCAGCTTGCAGTCTATGTGTTTAATGTCAACAAATTGAAATTGAGAATATGTTTTGCTGTTTTAAATTCTGGTGTGAACAGGCCTTTAGTGTCATGGTTTTGGGTTTATGGTTTAGTGGCTTTAATTCCTGCCTTTGTGTTTCTCTATTATCTCACCCAACCTACTTAGTTTCACCTGTCCTGATTAGTTTTCACCATGCCTTCTTTTCTGTATTTAGTCTCTGTGTTTCTTGGTGTCACTTGTCAGGTCATCTGTAGTCTGTCCCCAGATCTGTTCCTTGAATGTGTGCTCTGTTACTCCCCCAGTTTTGGGTTTCCAAGTCCATTGTTTCACTTTTTGTGCTTTTCCCTGTGTTCCTTCTCCTGTATCTCAGTTTTTGGATTTTTCGTTGTTTGAACTTCTGTTTATATCACTTCTCTTTGATGGATGAATTTTAGTTTGTTTTTGCCTGGACTTCCCAGCCGCCTTCTGTTATTTTGTGTTTACCTGCTTTTTTCTACAAGTTATTAAAGTCTCCTTTTGTTCAACCTAAATTCATGTCTGTATTTGGGTTCACTTCTTGAACTGAAACATGACATTTAGTAACTCTGGTGAATGTGGCTACAACCACACGATCAGTACACACCTTTAAGCCAGACTCAAATAGGACAATGTATTATGATGCAAACTTCTCTATATCAGAAATGTATCACAAAAGCAACAAATACATTGAAAATCTTATCAAGGAATAAAGGCAAAGCACTACAGGGATATAAAAAAACATCCTACAGTGTTGTGGGTCCTTGGCAAGCATAAATCACCTCACAGGTTTGGACTCAATGGATGTGAAAGCTGTGCAGAGAGACAAATACAGGGCGTTCTGTTTGTCTAACCTACTAATAAACCCACTCATGCATCTATTTTTGCATCTATCTTCATAAAACCAGTTAAACCTCATGTTCACTGATCACACTGTTTATGCAGTGACTGCTAGGAGAGATCAGCAGTCACTGCAGATCATCACTGTGTCACACAGTGATGATGTGTAGCAAAACCTTAAGATATTCTAAAAAGTGGAGACTCTGAATGCGTTATCACTTTTTGGTGAGCGAAAAGAAAGCTGCACTGCATCCTTGATACATTTTTGGGCTTCAGGGTTGCTGTCTCTGTAAGTAGCTCAAGGTGCCCGGGTGAGTGGAATAGACCGTTTTCCTCTGAGGCTGTTTTCTGTCTTCATTTTAAATTAAACATTCCCTCTCCGTCTCATAGATTCGCTTATGTACCCTCACATGCACACAAGCGTTCATGACTGCAGACTTACAAGGATTTTGCTCATTCTTTGATCTTTTCATGCCCTTACAACATGGCATTTAGTTTTTTTGTCTTATCCCTTCATTAAAGCATCAAATTCGTCATGAAACTGAATTCACAGTGCGTGGTCTTAGATAGTTTGGCTTGTATATGGAAGATATACTTATATATTTCTTCCACTTTTTTCCCTGTTAAAAGGGTTTTTTGTGGGCAAGTTTTTCCTCACTCGAACCGAGGGTCTAAGGACAGAGGGTGTCACTCCCTGTACAGATTGTGAAGCCCTCCGAGGCAAAATGTATTTTGCGACTTTGGGCTATACAAATAAAATTTGATTTGATTTGATTTGAATTTGAAGATGAAGCAACTAGGGCTCTGCTTAAGTGCTTTCATCAAAAATGTTGTTACAACACAGTCTGGCTTTTTTCAAAGATAACGTTTTGACACGCCACAGCAGGAAAAGCACAGGTGTAAATAATAAACTTGACGAATTTCATGACCCTGAAGGTCATGGTATTGTTCATGCTGGCTCACTGTCACACTCATGACTAACTGGGACACATGAATGGAACAGAGCCATCATTTTCAGTAACACCTGTGCTTTTCCTACTATGATAAGTCAAAATTTCAGATGTGAAAAAAAGGCTCTGTGAAGGTGCAACGAGCTCGTGTCTTGAATATTCTAAATGTTCTGACAGTCCAGCCACATCTCACTGGGAGTCCTTCCTGCAGAGTTAGCCGTGTCAATTGTGGTCTTGGAAGAAAAAGATATGTAATTTACATTAATGAAGATCCAATAACTGAAACTTTACCACTGAATACTTCTAAAATGTGCAGAGCCATCTTCTCTCCATACGAAGAAGTTGCTCCAAGGAAAATTATTTGGATATGAACATTATGATTTACGCTGCAACATTTGTTTAACATCACAGTATGTTTTATTGTGAACACTAGTGAACCTGACAGTGGATCATGCTCTAATGGAATATTGCTGATAAACCTTTAAGAGGACGTACGCTAGCTTCTAGCTTCTAGACACCCCTCAAAGCTGATATCTTATTTGTTCTTTAAAAGAACTGTGAAAATGTGTAAAAACAAAACATCATTTTGCAAATGGGAGCAGGAGAGACACCAGGAAGTTACTGCTCCCGGTTTTAAACAAGATATAATAGAGGTGTTGGTAGGCACACTTTATTATCTATGGACTGAGCTAGGCTAGCTGTTTTCCCATTTCCAGTGTTTGTGCTAAGCTAAGCTAAACTGCTCCTGGTTATAGCCTAATATTGACCATGCAAGTTGAGTGGTATCAATCTTCTCATTTAACTCTCCTTTAAATAAAAGCGAATAAGCATACTTCCCAAAATGTTGAACTAAGTGCCCTATCTAATATCAAAGAGTAACATGCTGTATCTGATTTGAATTGCATTGTCTCTTCATCTGCAAAGTCATATCTGAGGTGTAGAGCCAGAAAAATATTCAATAACCTTGATTATCAAATAGCATCTTTAGATTTTCACTTCATTTCCTCCGTAATTGAAATCTGATGAACTTCAAGCTTCTGAATCACTATCATGGCTGCATAATGTCTTCACTGTTCCCTGTGGACAAGACTATCGGAGGAATGGAAGAATTTCTAGGGAATTCCACACCGCAGCTGCAAAAGAAGCAGATGGGAGAAGGGTAAGGAAGCTGAGAGGCGTCATTCATCTTCATAAGACCCTCATTCCGTTGGGGTTGGAACAAGCAGGAAAGAGGAAAAGGAAACCAAGGGGAGGGAAATGAAGGATGGAGGGAGGAGGCAGAGAGAGATGTGGGTTATCTGTAAATGTTGCAGACTGAGATATCTGTGTAAGTGCACCGCTGCTGATGGAAGGTTGCATCCGTTGTCAGCTTGTAGTGCATCTCCATGGGGATGTGGAGAAAAGGATGTGTGCAGGGGAGGAATAGGTGGAAAGAAAGTGATGGATGAAGAAGGGGAAAAGGAGAGAGGGTGGGATGTATACTGTGTCTGGGATCAGATGGGGAGAGAGGGAGGAGGGGGTCCAGCAGTAAGGAAAAGAAGATGGCTATTTCAAGCCAACATTATTGTCATTACATATAAGGAAAGATGATTTCATTCTAAGAAAGTGCAACTTGCTAAAAATAATACAAAGTATACAATTAATCACCATGAAAATTAATATAATTGTTTTCAATTATTTTAAGAGGCAGGATAAAAGGCACACTGTTGTTTAAACTGTAAACACACTGCATACACAGAGTAGTACACCAAAAGTCTACAGCTACAGTAGTGACTAACTGTATTTAGGCACAGCAGCTTTGGGCTACATGCTAACATCTGCATGCTAACATACTTACAATAACAATCCGAGTATGCTAATTTTTGGCATGTTTAGCATCTTAGTTCAAGATGTTTGCATGGTAACATTTGCTAATTAATAAGCACACAAAGATGTTTATGAACATTAGTTTTGCAGGTAAAAGTATTCATCAAATTGAAATTTTAATGGTGATGGAGCTAAAGTTATTAAAAACACAACCTGCTGGTGGCGCAAGAGCTAAAGTCAGATATGACCAAATTCAGTTGGATTCATCTTCTGGCAACGATGAATGTCACTCTGCACAGACTTTCATGTCAATCCGTCCATTAGTTGCTGAGATATCAGTGTGGCCCGAATGGTGAACCAAACAACAGAGAGACCTACACTGCCGCGAGCATGACTCCAGGGGTGGCTGGCTCAGTTCAGTTCAACAACAGCCTTATGAAAAACATTGTTTCTGAGCCTGGACTATTAGCCACCTGTAGCGCCTCCCTTTCGGCAGACAGACAATGTTTGTGGTCGGTGAATGGATGACACCTGGGCACTGATGATGTACTGTATCACAGCAAAGGTTGACCAGGATATTAGGGCACAGGTCCTGTCTTTAACCTTCTCAAGAATTAGAGACATTCTGAACCAGAGAGGATTAGCATGCAAGTGAGGTGAGCCAGGTGAGGTACAATGAGATGTAAACACAGAAGCCGGTCCACCTTGCTGTTACTCATGTAGATAGCTGTCATCTTCATGAAGCCTACAATAAACTCTTTCATCTTGTTGATTTTGAGGCAATTAGAGCGCCATTCTGCAAGGCTAAACATCCTCCTTGTAGGCCCAGTCATCAGCACTATGGTATCATCTGCACACATAATGGCGGTGTTAGATTGGAGAACAGATACAGAGTCATGTGTGAAAGCCTCATCTGTTCAGAAATGACTTACATTTTCTAACCAGCTCTGTACATTCTCTATACCTGCTGCTATAATGAGCACAAACTGAAACACAGCTGAAAGCAGTGTAGTCGAAATTCACAAATCTGTTTTTCGTGTTACACTTTATTTCAAACACACAGCCTGTATGCAGTACATATTGTATATTTTGGGCAGGTAAATGAATGGCTAATCATAGCTTAAAGGTTGCTAAGAGGCTATTCAACATTTCTTGAACATCCTGAGAAGCAAAGTTGCCAGCAGGCCAGCATATGTCTCCAACCAACATTGCATGATTTGTTTTTTCAGTGTATTTTCATGTAACTGGGTATTAACTAACTACCAAGGGCTGTAATCTTGACATACACTATACATCTGCCCTTACAGCAGCTTGTGTGGAACAAGCTTCCATATTTGTGCTTTTCAAACCCAGTGCTCCCATATGGGAAATGAAGGATCTAGCAGCTGGCCAAAGGGTAATCCTCACTGCCCGTACGAACAGGATATTTGGCTTAGAAGTCTTCAAGCAGTGCTGCTACTCTGCTTGGGAAAAGCTTTTTCCTTCCCTGTCAGTTGGCTACTGTGAGCCCCAGTGACTGCTAAGAGGGGGGGCAGTCTAATCAGGAGACCATGGGTGATGGGAGACAAGAGCGTGCTCCAAATAAAACCAGGTTCAAAGCAGCTACGCTCTGCTGTCACAGTCTGGAGAAAGACAGGTGAGAGGGGGGATAGGGAGGGAGGGGCAGAAGGGAAGGTGAGTCAGAGAGGTTTAGTGAAAAGAAATGAATCGGAAAAAAATAGGAAGTAGGGTGGGGAAAGATTGATAGAAACAGTGAATACGAGGAGAAAGAGAGGGAGATAGTATCCCCTCAGCTCCACCACCTACTCACAGTCTGTTGAGAAGAGTTTAATTAAATATCAGTGAGGGTGGACAAGTGAAGGAGGAAAGATGAAAGTAACTAAACATTTACCACCAACAGTGGTGTGTGCAGCAGTGGTTAATCTCATGAAATCATTGATCTGATCACAATCATGTAGACACGTTATCTTGACGTTTTTGAATGTGTGCTTGACAGTAAATCTGGCAGGAGTAAAAATTTGTTGTCTTTTACTGGCATGTGGTTGCCCATCGAAGGTCTAAACTCCAGTTTCCGACACCAAATCCATGGAAAAACTGAGCAGCGGTGTGTTATCAACAAGTTTCATGGTGCTACTTTGGCCTTTTGTGGGTCTACACTGCCAAGGTTAACGTCACGCCACAGTAGTTTTGTGCTAAGCATGGGATCAAATCCTGTCCTGGAGGCATGTACCTTTTTTCTATATTGTAGTGTTTGGCTCCATCTTGTGGATGTTCAAGGAAATATTACAATCGTCACTGTGAGGTAAGTTAATAAAAAAGAGCAATGTTTTAAAAGTTGATTGATGTTATGACAGGGATAATGCAGTTCCACTTTGTGTCTTAAAAAAACATTGTTCAGTCTCAGAATTAAAGAGCTGATCTGAAGCGGGTTTCCATCTAAATCTGAACATCAGCCATCTCACTTGTATTCTTATTCTTACTTTATCCATAAGTTTATGCAGTTTATTTTATCCATTACTTTCCTCTGAAACTTCCACTAGGGGGAGAAATTGCCCCCGAGAAAGTTGTCTTAGATTCAAGTCCAGTCTTTGCCAAGCAGAAAGCTGAATCCAGTTCTCTTATGTAACTTTATGACGCTCTCTGAGTTTGAACTGCGCAGTTCATTAACACAGGAACCAAATGTCGATGCCAGATTTAGCATGTATCCTGTTTCACATTATAATATTATATGAGGAGTGTGGAGTGTTGCGCATGCACACAAACACAGTCTCACTCTGAGCTTTCCCACACTTTTCTGTCTCTGTAGTCAATACTCAGGCTTCTGTTCTGTAGAATAACACACACCTTTCTCCTTTCTGTCACCTTAAACACACACATAAATGAGGTTCCCACACGCTTAACTTTTTCCACTCTGGCAGCAAAGAAACCAGTTTAATCACCCTGTCACCACCACTTGCACTCTTTCTTCCTCCCTTTTCTCACAGGACATGACTTTTCTCCACAAGTCTCAATTTCATGCTCCCATTTGGATAATTACATTGGAATTATGTTATGTAACGTGTATTTCTTCACGTCTCTTCGTATATATTTATGTATTTTAAAGTATATGACCTTAGTATCATGTAATTTGGTTCGTGTGACCTTAAAAGTGGTATGGGCTGAAATACCAGCAGTCTGTTTTTGTGTGAAATACCACACTGCCAGCCTGCCAGAACCCCATCGGGGCAGACCAGACCAGGCAGCAGGGGCACTTGCTCACTCCTCCCCTTGAAAAAACAAACTCTCTTACCATGAAACACCTGTCAACTCCCCCTGCCCCACCCCCACCACCCCTTCTGCCTTTGCTTCTTTCTTCTTTCTCTCTCTCACAACACCCTTAGCTACTTTTATTCACTGTTGTTTCCTCTGGACGTTTCCTGTTTTCCTACATCAGCCCTTTCTCATAAAACTGTCTCCCTTGATGTTTTTGTGTGTCATGTTGCACCCAGTGCGTACCTCTCAGGTGACAGGCCATGTGAGAAAAACAACATTGGGCCTTCGCCCCTCTGACATCACTTTGTTTTCAAGTCGGCGTATATCGCCTCAGTACATCGTGTTACTGTTCAGAAAGGCTGGGATCACACTCAGTTAACCTAATTCAAAGTGTAAAACTATCTGAGGGGGAAAATAAGCCAGTATGTTTACTTGGCTATAAAACATAGGTACAATTTTAAGATACTTTGCTTGAGTATTTCCATTTTCTTTTACCCAATACTTCTTCTCTACTGCATTTCAGAGGGAAGTATTGTTTAATTTGCTCGACTACATTTATTTGACAGCTGTAGTTACTTAGATGAAGAGTTTACATATAAAGCACGTGGTCATTTTTTTAAATATGGTGCATTGTTGTAGATCAGACGACTCAACAATAAAGCAGTCCAACTCAACAAACTTCAACATTAATATCCTTACAAATACAAACATAATCCTTTTGAATGAATAACTTTCACTTGTAATAAAGTATTTTATAGTGAGGTACTGATGATTTGACTGACTAAATAGTATGACTTAAAGATAAGGGTACAACCAGCAGGTGAGTTTAGCATAGCACAAACTAACAGAGGGAAACTACAGTGTTGTTTTATAGACTGATGAGATAAAATGTTTCAGTTAGTGAGTTTTAGAGAAGCTTTTAGATGAATTTTGTCAGCTTTGGACAACAGAGCGGTTCCCCCTTGTTTCCAGATAAGATAATCCTTTACTGATCCCTCAGAGGGGAAATTTAAGTGTTACAGAAGTACAAGGACAGAAATACAGATAAATGGAGAAACTTAAAATAAGAATAAAATAAAAAGATACTGTGTGACAGTAGTATTGATCTTATCAACTAAGTCTCAGCAAGAAAGTGACTAAGTGTCTTGAACTATTGCTTTAAGTAAAGGAACTCAATACTAAAAACCATATTGTGGCAAAACTATAGCACACTTCCTGATTAAATTAGGAGAAAATCTGTCCCGACTGTGACTCAGACTCTGGTTTGAATCTCTGCTTGAAGAAAAGTTATTCACGTCTTCCATGATAGATGTGTGAAAGAATTTGTAATTGTCTGAGACAGTAAAAACAATGCAGAGAGCATAAAACTAACCATTAAACATCTCACTGCTTACATACAGTAAATGATTCCCCTGTCGAAAAAAGACTGGTCTACTTCACCACACAAGATTAATTTTACATCTCTGTCCGACTTCGGATTCCCTCTCGTTCGGCATCAGTGGAAAAAGTGAAAACAGAAGCAGTCACAGGACTTTAAGAACTCCCCCTGTACCATGACCACCAGAGGATTAAAATAGATGGGCCATGACTTTGTCTCCTGGATCACACCATTAGAGCTATGACTGACAGCTTCCCGAGGTGGTTTCCTTTTTTTAAATTGAGAGTCATGACTCCAGTCCACAACCTCTAATGTGTTTTTCAGTGAAACACTAGTCAGGTAGCTGCAGAACAAAGATGAATGCTGGTTGTAAGAGACGTCTAAGTTTGAAGTTGTCCATTAACTATGAAGCTAGCTTTTAGCTTAACTAAAGACTAAGACTAAGAACAAGGGGGGAAAGCTAACATAGCTCTCTTAAAAAAAAGTAATTTCCCAAAATGTTACCTCCACCATCTTTCCACCTGGGCAAAGTTTATCTGTGTGTGTTCTGGCGGGTTAAAGAGGGGACCCCACCTTAAGGAATAACATTGATTTTGGAATCATCGCTGATTTTAAAGTACGTTGTGAGGGAAAAATGGGTTTGTCAAGATGGAAATCAGCTCAATGAATCACAAAATCTGCAAACTTTCCAAAGGGCTTGTGAAGATTCATTTATGGGAGGAACAGGAAAGATGAACAGCTGGGGATGTTTACTGTATCTGTAACTCATATTCATCTGTCTCTCCCTTGTTAGTGTTCATGTTGTAGCAACTACATTAGGACATTGATGAGTTGCCAAAACGCCGTGGGCTGTTCAGTGGTACTCTCAAACCAAAGAGCATGGCGTGGTAAGGGACTGGAAACACCCAACATTTGTCTCATGTCACAATTTGAAAGGGGGATGAAAAAGAAGGGTGTCCATTCATGAAATTTTCTGAACTTTTAGCTCTAAGCCAGAACTTTGCACGTACACATGGACAGTAATAGCAGGAACCTGACTTTCAAACCTCGGCCTATCACATTTCTTTCATCAAACGAGGCCTCTGTGTTAGGGCAGGTGTGGCTGAAAACCTGTGGTTGAAAAGGAAGACAGCGAAGGAGGAGGAGGCCAACCCTCAAAAGAGCTGCCCTTAAAATAATAATCCTGCTTCACCCTCGACTCAAACCATTCTTTCCAAGTGATCATATCCTCATCATTCCCATGTCAGCACCATGTGGTTAGAAATAATAGTGAGAGGCAGCCAGCACACCTGAATTCAAGATGAAGCATTTGGAGAGAAAAAACAATCAAAACGTACCTTTAAAAATCCATGGAAACACATTTTCTCAGGTTATGGTGGGCACACACAAAGAGGGGTGTGTTCACTCTCTGACAGCTGCTATTATCTTACTATTTGCTTAATACACTCCACTTTAATTTTCTGTTCTGGCACATACATAGGTCTGGAAAAACAGAGGGAATTCCTCACCCCCCTCTTTTATTATTTTTTTTTCCCAGAGGTGGAGGTCTTATTAATCTTACCATGCTGTCTGGCCCAGCTGAATATATTTACTTAGTGTTAGGAGAGTGGCAGCCACAAAGGCAGGAATGTGCCTAAGTGTGACTTGAAAGCGGCTGTTACATTTTAATTTTTAACCCATAAAATAAATACAGAGCGACCCTGCGATTTTTATGAATGGTTGCATTCATTCCAAAACACGCCCACCAATCAGCAAACTACCCCTGTGGTGAAGTCACGCCCCTTTGGAATGTCTAGCTGTTGCCTGTGCGTTGATTGGTTAGAAGTATCAAGCGGGGCGGGGTCTCCCTGGGGCTCACCAGCGGGTATAAATCTGAGTTTAGACACTTATCCCGGTAGAACAACAAGGACTACAGTCTGAACACCGACTCAAACTCAGTGTGAGACTAACAGTCGTTCAGATTGTAGCTTGAAGATATTATTTTATTTTTATTTGTATTTTATTACAGACTAGTCATGACATTTCTGATCTACCTGACTGTACTGACAACAGCCGTCATCACACAGGTAAGATGTTTCTTTCCTGACACAAGCTCGTGTAGCTGCAAGTGATCCAAAAATCTGCTTATATTTAAAGATTAGGATTAGTTTAATGTGTAGTCTGTCATGGATAATGTAATCAGGCGAGTCAAAGTGTGATTAAACTTTGACCTGCAGGGTATAAACAGCATAAACATCCCCTGGTGTAAACAAAATGATTATGTACAAAAGCTTTCAGACGTGTTTCATCTTCAAAGACTTATTTTTCATATAAAGCCAACATCAGAGTATGACTTTCTGTCAGTGAGCTTAAAAGGTGGATCTAATACAAAGTTTGGTAAATGGAGTTTAAGTGTGGTTATCACTCCAATGAAGTTTGTTGTCCTTTCTGGTAATCAGCATGTCTACTCATGTCTCTCTCTCTCTTGCTCTCTTTTTTTTTGAAGCACAGTGACATGTTGATTCCTATAAACTGGAACAAGTTGGCTCTAGTGCTGAGCAATGACTCAAATCATGAGACAGCAGGGGACTGGGTACAAACTCTGAGCTGTCTAGACACTCAGGGCTGACTGTCCAGCAGTGACTTGACTTACAGTCGAGGTGGAGCACAGTGCTTTGCCAGTGGACAAATTCACAAACCCTGGGGAACATAAGAGATCATACAGAATACAGAAAATTAATGTACCAGAGCACTTCCTCACGCTTGATAGTGCTGGAACTAGTGCACTGAACACCCTTCATGATGACTTTATCACCTTGGTTTCTTTTCTATGTCTTTTACAATCAAGTTCTCTGTGTGTAGCATTGTAGCACTCTTTCCTGAATATCTCTGATGTTGTTTGAGCTTTATTTTCTTAGGCGAAGAAAACGTTACCTGACTCCAATCATTTGGGTCTTGACTGATGATGTGATCTCCCTCCAGGTGACTGCTAGCTGCCCAGCAGTGTGTGAGTGCCCCAAAGAGCCCCTGGTTTGCCCTCCAGGAGTTAGCACTGTGCCAGATGGATGTGGGTGCTGCAAAGTGTGCGCTGCACAGCTAAACCAAGACTGCAGCTCCATGAGGCCTTGTGACCACCACAAAGGGCTGGAGTGTAATTACGGCAACGATGTGACCATGGCCTGGGGCATCTGTCGAGGTGAGAGAGGAGGGAACGATGTATGTTGGGATGGAAGGAATTTCACTTAGAAAAGGAAGGGAAAGGATCCCAAAGGGGTGTAGTATTAACACGCATGGAAAAAGTATATTTAAAATAAATATGGTGAATGTGCTATGAAAGTCGAAAGGTTAAAATACTTGTACATGTACAAAAGATGTCAAAGAAATGGATGTTTATTGACCCTCCTTTATATAAAGCCAAAGCCATCAGAACTTAGTGATTAAACATGTAACCTTGCACATCCGGGAACAAGACAGGAGGTATTTTAATGAGTAGGAGATATTTTATGGCAGCAACAGGGGGTTTCAAAGATAAAAATACACTGTCCATCTGCACCATGCCAGTGCTGCCCCACAAACTATGAATAGCTGGTTCTTCATGCTTTGGAGACAAGGAGTCTGACACTTCCTGTCTCCTTATTTCCACTGATCTTTCTATCTTGGTGGTCCCCTGTGTGGTTTTGGGAACTGGTGCAGTGTGAAGTCATTGTGTGTTTTGGTTAGGTCAGGAAAGACTTGGCTCAATAGGGATAATGTTTGCTGTTGAAATGAAATCATTTGTGTGTGAAGTGTTATTAACATACCCCCCTGTAAGCGGAAGCGCCATCAGTGGTCTCTGTAGACTTTAAAGCATGTCCTGTGGAAAGATGCATCGCTGACATACCTACAACAGCCTGGTTGTTTATATGACAATCTGACAATCTGCAGTACATCTCACTACACTTAATTTATAAAAAAATGTGTCTTTCAGCAAAATCAGAGGGGCGCACATGCGAATACAATGGCAGGATCTACCAGAACGGCGAGAGCTTCCGTGCAGGCTGTAAACACCAGTGTACCTGCATCGATGGTGCTGTTGGCTGCGCTCCTCTGTGTAACAACAAGCTGCCACCAGCATCCCCATCATGCCCCTACCCACGGCTGATCAGGATACCCGGGCAGTGCTGTTTCAGTGTGGACTGCCATAAGGGCACCTGGCGGCTACCACCTAAGCATCAGGTTTGTTTTTGCATGGAATAATAAAGAACTCTCTTTAGTAAGTGACACAAATGGCAGAAATTATATCAAATGATAATATCAAATGGTGATGGTGCAATGTATTACCTGCTGCTGGTATTCTCGATATAAAAAACAAAGGCCTTTGGGATGGAAGAGTAAATTATTTGAGAAATATGCCCAATATGATGAAATCAGATTGCTTTTTTTCGGACTTTAATGCCAAAGAGATCAAGTTTATTGTCACATAAAACAAAGAAAAGCAGACAAATTTAGAAGTTCTACAGACGAGCTGGCAAGGACAAGAAGCGCTGACGTCAGGAGACTCTAACTGATATCATGTCAGGAGACTGAGGAAAAACTTATTTTCTTTCAGATAATTCAGTTTTATTTTTGAGCAGCAAGTCATTGAACTCGTGACAGTCAAACAACAAACAAAACGAGAGCCGTCTCTGAATAAATGGTATGGAAGTTTTGTGAATAATCACAGTAAAGATTTGAAAAATCATTGGTAATCTTTTTTTTCTGATAGATAAGAATTTACATGCTTACAGAGACTTACTAGACATTGTTGCTTTAAATCATGACATGATTCATGTAGGTACAGAAGAGTAACATGCTTCTCCTCTGAATATTTGACCTGAAATAACCCTTTGATAATTAGGGTGTCACAGTCTGAGTAACACTGTGGAAAAACACACAAAAGATAGACATGACCGAGGCACAGAGGAATCCTCAGCAAATGGCACTGTCTCATCTTATCTCTTATCACAGGTGCCTCCACCACAACAACACCTGCCCACGCCTCAACACCATCCTGTCCCACACCATCCTGAAAATGAGCTGACCAATGAGCTTGCAGAGGTCCGGTCAAGCGGCTGGGAGAGTGAACATGGCTACAAACACCTGCCTGGTGAGAGAAACAGATACTCAGAGGGGAACATTTATTTTTTATCAAGGTACAAGTACAAGGTACAAGGTTCATTTATTTATCATTCTACAACACAGGGTTGTACAGCAAAATACAAGTTGTGGTAAGACAGCAGATATTTCTGTATTGCTTGTCAGAAGGAAGCAGGGTGATCTGGTGAGCTGAAGATCGACGAAATGACAGACAAACTGTGTATTACGATGTTTTATTTGCATTTTGACATCTGAACACTGAGTTTGGTTGTTTGTAACTTTAAGAAATGAAATGAAATGAAAATGTGCTAAAATGTGCAAAATCATGTTATATAATCCCATTTGGTGGTTCTCAGACAGAGGTTTGGGGATCCACAGAGATATTACGATTCATCCAGAGGGTGACATCAGTGTCTGCTCCAAATTGCATGGCATGGACCGACCAACAACCAACCATTACCATGTATAGAGACTGATGCTGCTAGCATGCTTTTTTTCTGCTTTTGTAGCTGCGACCCCTCAGATTTATCTTGTGACCCCTTGAAATAGTCCCGACCTCCAAGTTGGGAACCACTGGTCTAATTAATGTCTATGATTTTTCTTTTCCATCTGCCTTCCACCCTTCTTCATGCCTCTGATGCGCCTCAGTGTGGAACTACCTGAAGGAGAAGAAGTGTCCAGTCCAGACCACTGACTGGTCCCAGTGCTCTCGCAGCTGTGGGATGGGCGTTTCCTCTCGTATCACCAACAAGAACCCGCAGTGCAAGCTTGAGAGAGAGACAAGAATCTGTACCATACGGCCATGCACCGGCCTAACTGCCCCCACCAAGGTGAAGTAGACTGAAGGAGACAGACAGATGTAGAGCATAGGTTGAATATCCATAACGTCTTATCACAGCTTATCTGTCACAGAGTGAAACCTAAACGCCTTGTGATAACACTTATCAATAAGGACTTATTTCACCTGTTCATGTCTGAGTACGCACGGAAACAATACATGCACATTTTTGCTCTGCTATGCTGCAAAGAATGAAAAATTAGATGTTCTGGCCCTGAGTAAATATGCTCTGAGTGCTAAAGCCATCTTTATCCCAAGCTTAAGAACAGAGATTATCTTAGCGGTACTTTCGGGAAGCTCTGCATCCAGTGGGAACTGGGCAGTGCTGATTTACTCAGTGGTGTTTTGGTGGCAGGCAGGCGCCTTTTTAAATATAGTCCCCCACCCCCGGCATTCCTGCCAAGCAACTGTCCATAGCTAGGCCCGTCTGTGTACTCAGAGTCCAGGGAAGCGGTGTGTCTATATTAATCCTCCATGTTGGGGACACACACTGAGAGCTCTTTTCTCTGGTCTGAGTTAAAATCTCTGGTGCCAAAAAAGATCATAGGTGTTTAAACATTTATTTAACATTTGAGTGTCCTTTTATGTTAATTTTAAAATTAATCACTAAAATCTAAATTTAATCCCTCTCTCTCTAAAAGTAACACCTCTCTCAATCCCTGTTTTAGCAAAACAGTTGAAGTGTGGCCCTCCTTAATGTGAAGCTAGTGAATTTTTTGTTTTTAGTCTGCTGTTATGTAAAAGGACAGGGCAGATAAAAGTCAAAGTTTATTAGATTTTGGTGAATTTTGCTCCTGAGGCCAATTAGGAACAACACAGACCATGACATTCATCTCTTTACTTTTACCATCCAAACACAGAAAGGGAAGAAGTGCACCCCAGCCCAGAAAGCCCCAGAGCCCATCCGCCTGTCCTACGGAGAATGTGTGAGTGTCCGCCTCTACCGGCCCAACTACTGCGGTGTGTGTACGGATGGACGGTGCTGCTCGCCACGCCGCACACGCACCGTACCACTGACCTTTGTCTGTCCAGATGGCGAGCGTTTCCAGAGGTCAGCCATGTTCATCCAGTCATGCAAATGCAGCGACGACTGCGGCCACCTCAATGAAGTGGCCCTCCCTCCACAGCACTGGATGTACGGAGATACACACAAGTTCATAGACTAATACTGAGGATTTTTTTTTTATTTTAATGTACTGAGGTCAACTTTCTTGCTGAAAGAATACATTTCAAGACAAGGGGACATTTTTCTCATCTGGCTCCAAGTGAATGAAGACCAAAGGCACCCACCTGACTGCCAAACCGCAGGCAGGAAGGGCCGCCTCGGTTCACAACCATAAAGGCAACCCTTATTGTAATATTATTGTGTGACCAGAGTGGATTGTACACTTGCCTCATCCTGTTCAAACAGACGTGGGACCTAAATTAGAGCCCTGAAGAAGCCCTTGGACTTCCTCTATTCTGGACTGATTGCTGGTTCAGGTGTGGGGATTTTTTTTTTCTTTTTTTTGAGACCTTCAGATCAGCCCAAGAGGGACACTACAAGAGCAACAAAGCACTTTGTTTAGCACTGAAACTTTCTAACTATGACAGCAGTGCACAAGGATCACTTCACCTGCAACAATAGCTGCACATACTGATGGTGGATGACTCCATATCCCATAATGCACTGACTACTCTGTGACAAGCAAAAGAGTAACTTTTGCAGCTTTATGTTGAAAACTTGAGTACAAAGCAAAATGTGGACTTTCTATTCAAAATATATGAAATTGGCATGTTATGGACATACTTTTCTTTTTGGCATGCTGACATAAGCCATCTAAATGTGCATTTACACAGCGATGAATGACACTGTTCACACACAAGTCACAGACTGTTAAATGATAAGGAACGCTATCTGGAACCAACAAGCATTCAGCGAGGACTGGACCAATGCCAACGGATTTCTTTATTGGGCATTACATGCAGTTTAAAGAAATGTCTTACACAAACCTGTATTTGAGAACTTATTTTGGATCAGTTTTTCTGTAAATATTTCATTTCTTTCTGGATCCAAGTTTGTAATATTGTCACATGTATACACTTCTATGGATGAAGACACTACAGTGTAGCTGTCCCAAGTTTGTTGGTTCATCCATGTGATAAAAGTGGCTGCTGAGCTCAAGTTTCATGCAAGGTTTTATTTCAAGTCAACTTGTAAAGTTTCAAACTTGGCAGCCAAAGTAGACAACTGTTTGGTAAAACTATGTCTATGTCTATGATGATAGTGCCCTCTGCTTGTGAGGATAATTAACTGCAGTCAAAATGCAACACAAAGTTTGTATTATGATACTGCTGTATGTTTAATAACTACCAACCAGGAAGTTGGTAATGAGGCCTAGAGGCAATCACACATCCGACATATTCAAATGTTTAAAAATGTGCAAAATTAAATCAATCAAAACCATTAAGGTATAAAAACTTTTATTTCTTCAACCAAAACAATATATCCATGGTTTTAACAAGGAAAACATTAAAACAAGCACCCTGCAAAGACAGGATAAAAAAAAAAAAAAAAGCTTTATCATGAACTTGCCAACATTTATGGTGAGAGAGACTTAAAAATAAATGGTTTGTTTTTTTTCCTCCACCAATACAGCAACACCACGAGTCACCCACAATCTTCACTGGAAAAACACTTCAGACTCATCTGGACTGTTCAACTGCAAAGAGAAAAACAAAGTTTTAAAGATGTGAGATTATAGGATGTTTAAAAAAAAAAATACAAAAATGGATGTCACAGACCACTGCATTTATGTACTAACACTTCGCTTTTGTGTCATTCTAAATCTTTTGAAACCAGAACCAGCGTCCTTAGTCAATGTGTACCAGGTCTTTAAACACTGCACACGACTTCAACTTCTGAAAACTGCTACCAGTTTCTGTGGCTTCAAGCCCCGCAGAGTTATCCAAACTGTTTAGGACTAACACTTTGATTTGAGGCTGTCTACTTCAATGTTTCCTTACTAGTAACAAGAGGAGAGTAAAAAGCCTAAATGCATCCACTAGGGTACCAGTAAAGAGATGATTTGAATCCACATAAATGGGTCACCCAAAATAAACTTTAAATTTTTGTGTACATAAACTTGGTTACTGAAAGTGGGCATCATCTAATGAGACTTTTTGTGAGCAACAAAAGAACTTACTGTAGGAGGAGATGTCAATCTCGTCTGGTAGCTCTGCTACGTTGACCTCAAAGCGGTCTTGGACATCATTCAGGGTCTTAGCGTCAGTCTCGTCTGACACAAAGGTGACAGCCAGGCCTTTGGTCCCAAACCTGCCAGCACGGGCCACCTGAGGTACAGAGAAGGATGTTAGGGATAAAAACATGCTCTGCTCAAAAGAGCCAATTCCATGTTTATTAAATATTGACAAAATACAACCTCCACAGTATAGCAGGTTCCCTAATAAATGAAATTTAAATTTGATACAGACTACAGCAATCAATGCGGCATGCTCTTTGTTTTACAAAGTGAAAACAAATCTCTGACAATATAAAATTGATATTATATCTGGACTGACTCTGTGAAGGTATGTGTCAGAATCCTCTGGCATGTCATAGTTGAAGACGATGTTGACTCGCTCGATGTCCATGCCTCGGCCAAACAGGTTGGTTGCAACCAGGATCCGCCGCTGGAAGTCTTTAAACTGCTGGTACCGGGATAACCTGGGTGGCAGAAACAGGAAGAGAAATGAGTGAGATAATATTCTTAAGTCAGGGAGACTAAGCATATAAACAGCAACTGAGCATCTGATTTTTTACACAGCATTCCTTGCTGGTTATTTTAGTGTTAATATTTAAAGCAGCGACCTGACCTAAAACAAATTAGAGCACAGTTACTGCAGGATTCAAAGTGACTGGAATCAGAAAGGGAAATAAAGTAGCGGCACCTACCGCTCCTCCTGCGCCATGCCCCTGTGGATGGCGATGGCAGGGAAATTCTGCTCCACCAGCAGCTGGGACAGAGCCACACAGCGATGCACTGACTTAACAAAGATCACCACCTAACAGGAAACAAAAGAAACAGGCTGAAATCAACATAAATATCACCCTCTGCAGGAGGCAATACTTAGTACAAATTTATATTTAATATTAAGCCTTTCACAAACATTATGAGAATACATATAATAATGTAAGTAACTAGTCCCGTATCAGGATCTGGGTCAGCTGTACCTGGTTGAACTCGAGCACGTCGAGCAGGTCGAAGAGCTTCCGGTTCTTCTCGCTGTCCTTCAACTTGCAGTAATACTGCTGTAAGCCATGGAGTGTCAGCTTGGTCTCGTCATCCACAAACACCTCCATGGGCTACCGAGGAACAGAGGGGAGCAAAACATTGATTAATATAATGAGCAACGTGATGAGAACAAAAACTGAACAAAAACACTTGCTCAGAAGTTCCCTAAGGTTACTTTTTCTGATATGAGAAGTCTCCATGCAATTTTCCAAACTTGCACCAAGCTTTGACAAATGAACTGTGCATGGTGGTTCACTGAACCTGTTCTCCTGGACTGCAGCAGAGCCAGGAGGACTGACTGTCCTGACCAAGCCAAATCTGCCGAGGAGGATCACTTTATCCCTCTGATATGGCCACTTATGGCACGGACAGCCACAAGTGGGCAAAGCTAAGAGGGACTTTGCAACAAACCGTGAACGACCTAAACCTGTCACTTGTTGAACACACACGACAAGAATAACCGAGAAAATCTTAATGAATGCAATGGCAGGGCATTGATGAATAATAGATGCAATCTATTAATCAATTAAGAGATATTAAGCATTGCTACTGTATGAGGTAAAACATCCATAACTTCAGTCAGCAAGGTTCTACAGACATTTAACCTTTATCTACGCAGGGAGACTTTACAGGGAGACACTAAGAGCCAGTCTCCCTTTAAAGAGAGGCCATAAGACCAGCCAAAGACTGAACAGCTCAAAGTTTAAAAGCATCTCAGTGGTGGTCTCATGAGGGAGAAGTAATTGTTGCCCTTTCCCAGGATAGAATCGGCATCCTTCCAGTCACAAGCCCACTTCTCTATCTGACCATAACTACTATTCATAGTAACACATGCATAAAAGAGCACATATTAAAATGCAAGTTTATGCTAAACAGCTAGAAGACATTACTACTTGAGAGTTATCAGCACGTTTAAACATGTCTTTGGCCAATCAGACAAAAGCATCAATATTTATGTTGTAGAAAGACTATTAAGGCATATAACCATTTCTTCCTATGAGAACAGGTCTAATTAGTCAGATCCCAGTGATGCACTTTTCATTAACACAAAGACTTCTTATTTAATGGGATTAAATTCAGGTTGTAAAAGACAATCTCAGCTTGCAGCTCCTTTCAGCTCTGCTCTAGAACACACTAAACTAGAGGACATGTTGCTGAATGAATACACTGATGATTACACTGGATTATTTTGAAAGATCAGTAAATCTTGATAACTCACATCTTGCATGAACTTCCTGCAGACAGGACGGATCTCCTTGCTTAGCGTGGCACTGAACATCATAACCTGCTTCTCATGTGGCGTCAGCCTGAAGATTTCCTGGACGTCACGCCTCATATCTGTCAGATACAACAAGAAGCAATAGTACTCCTAAAAATCACATTTTACAGAAAACAAACGTATATAGTCATTTCTTGAGGGATGGCACAGTGAAATTATATCTTTCATATTTTAAAAAAGGGAGAATGCTACTCACCCAGCTGCTCCAGCATCTTATCACATTCGTCGAGCACAAAGTGTTTAATGTTCTTCAAGCTGAGGGATTTGCCGTGGATGAGGGCCAGAGTACGTCCTGGAGTTCCTACAACAATGTGGGGGCAGTTCTTCTTCAGGACTTCCTCGTCCTTTTTGATGGCCAGGCCACCGAAGAATACCGACACCTTGACAGTGGGCATGTACTTGGAGAAGCGCTCGTACTCTTTGCTGATCTGGAAGGCCAACTCTCGTGTGTGGCACATTACGAGGACAGAAACCTGGCATACAGAGAGGACATCACGGTTTAATCCTTATGTAGTGCATTTTGAGCTTAGGTAATGCTGGCTAACTTGTTTTCAGGACCTTGTGGACTTTCAACTAATATTTCAGAAATATTTCAGCGCCATTTGAAAATATTAGCATCATCATAATAACATATAGCTCATTATACCCAATCGTCCTTTAAAAGTTAACTTAGAAAAAAAACATAGGAAAGTAGAAAAAGTAACAGATCTCCAAATCTCAAAATTTAAAAACATGGCTGATGCTGAAGTTGACAGCTAGTTTAAGGGGGGAAAAAAGAGTGTGGCATTACTCTTTTACTATAAATACTAAATTGTCATGCATACTCCACATCAACAAGTTTCTTAATGACACTTAGACTTTGTTATTGTAAGACAGGCCTGTCTGGAGTGTTCTCCACACAATGAAGCAGACAAAGAACTTGGCAATGAATTAAGCTGCTGTTTCTGTTTAACCAGGTGAACAGGCCATTCCTTTCCAGTACACACCTTAGAAAGCTACATGTCTTCAAACCCATAAGAAGAAATGTATGTTCATGCTCATGAGCTCTCTTTGACAAGATTCAAAATGTAAAATTAAAATCAGGTGTCTTGAAGCACAGAATGGACATCAACATCTGGCATCTTAAGGGGAAGACTTCCGTAACTGTACAGTTGTAAAAATATAGGAGACAATTTTTTGCTCTTTAGTGTGAAGGACAAGCAAAAACATAACGACCAGCTTACCTGACCATCCACAGGTTCAATCTGCTGGAGAGTGGCCAGTACAAACACTGCTGTCTTTCCCATACCAGACTTGGCCTGGCAGAGGATGTCCATGCCCAGGATAGCTTGGGGAATACACTCATGTTGTACTAAAAAAAATAAAATAAAACAAATAGCAATTATGAGTGAATGAACTTTTCCAAAACACAGAAGAAACAGTAGGAGTTCATGTGGAGTTGTAGGACACCTATTAACCTTCTGAGGGATGCTCAAAACCACAGTCAACGATGGCGCGGAGCAGCTCTGGTTTGAGGAGAAAGTCTCTGAAGCCTGAGCTGTGGATGGACACATAGGACCCCTTCACCTCCTTCTTGTTTGCTGGGGTCCCACTCTCAGGGGCTCCTTGGGGCTCCTCGTCCTCCTCATAGTCCAGAAGTTCATTGTCAACGTCGGTCTCAGCCATCTGTATGAGTAGGAAGTACTTTTTTTTTAATTCTCACAACTTTTCTAGAAACTAGAAAAGCTCGTATTAGAGATGAAGGCCACGTGACATTATAATTATTACATATATAACTGTAATCATACAGATTAGAATATCTCTTACTACCCTGTTGTCGTTATTCCTAATTGATATCAGCTGGATGCTACAATGAAACGAAACACAACCAGCTGGAAAATTAGCCACGCTAGCAGTCAGGTTCAATGGTCGTCACGTTAGCAGGCCGCAGCCTGTGAATGGCAAAAAAAATTGAACTCTAACATGAAAGCTCACATTAGCCAGTCTGTAAGGTCTTGTACGACCGACGTGATAAATGGGATGAGCTATTACAATTACGTCGGCTCAAAATAATAGCCGGCCGCTGTGACCCGACAGAGACAGCCCACGCATAAACAATAGACTCATTCAAACCGGCTAGTTAGCAGCTAGCAGCTAAGTGTTGAACGAGACATGCAAATTACTTTAAAGAAACATTACAGCTTCGTTGCTAACCTCTCTAACATCGTGCGGTTTTGTTTATAACTGTAAGAAAGACAAACATACTCACTGTGACTAATATAAATAAAGCTAGTTGTCTAACTCGAAGCGAAGCTAACAGCTAATGTTTGCTGCGTGTAGCATATCAGCTACAAAAGCAAATCTCAGAGCCCCAAATGTCATCACACGTCTTCATTAATAACAAGAATATTTGTCTACATGCTGGTTAGTTTGGTGTGAAAAGTGCGAACGCAATATTTCACCTTTCTGTGATATTTTATGTCCCGCCGATGTCAATGTGCGTGACTCTGCTTCTTCTTCTTCTTCGGATAATTTGCAGCAGTGCGGCACATTGCTGCCCCCTACAGGTCATTTGTAGAACTCCATTCTTCTTCTTCTTCTTCTTCTTCTTCTTCTTCTTCTTCTTCTTCTTCTTCTTCTTCTTCTTCTTCTTCTTCTTCTTCTTCTTCTTCTTCGGAGTTTAGTGGCAGTTGGCATCCTTAGTGTTGCATATACCGCCATCTGCTGGACTTTACTTCTTTCTTATTTCATTCTCTGTTATATTCTTTTAATTAAACCAGTTGAGACAAGAAATCTCATAATGACTCTCCTCCCTTCCTTAGATTTTCCCCATTCTACTAGACTCTTTAATTTAACTTCCCTTATTCCTACCTTTCGCAACCCTGTACTCATCTCTTCCCTCTCCCTTTCATATCTAGGACAAGTTACAATCACATGCTCCACAGTTTCCCTCTCCCCACAGCTACACTGACCAGTCGGATGTTTCCCTGTTCTATTCAATTTATTGTGTCCTATTCTTATTCTGCTCATGACTACTTGTTCTGTTCTATTATCTCCACAACACCCTACCTCGCCTACTACACCTTGTAATTTATGTAAATGTCTCCCTTTTTCCTGGCTCTTCCAATATTGATTCCATTGATTGATTATTCCCTTCCATATTATACTTTTCCCCTCTTCTTTTGATAATTTTACTTTCATTTCCACCTCATCTTTCTTTACTGCCTCCTTAGCAGTTTTATCTGCTTTTTCGTTTCCTTGTATTCCTAAATGCGCTGGAACCCACATGAATGCTATTTCCCACCCCTGTTGTTTTAATCTTGTTGCTTTTAACAGTATTTCATATATTAATTCCTGATGTGTTTTCCCTGTCCTGTTTTTTTCTTCTTCTTCTTCTTCTTCCACCGAAGAAACTTTAAGATGCACACTTCCACCTACTGTACAAGAGTATTTAACATAATGTAAACTAATCCTTATTTTTTGCTTATTACCCAACAATATTGTGTCAAATAAAGAGTGACTTCCTGGTGACTGACTCTGCAATGCAATTACGGGACTTTCTTCCACTGCTTATTGCTTTACAGCAGGGATGTCCAAAGTACGGCCCGCGGTCAGATTTCATGCGGCCCAAAGCTTCTCCTGTTGACATAATGAAGCATTTGAATGCACTAAACGTTAACCTCTAAGGACATAATTGCTAGTTATATATCTGTAGATGTGACACAAAATGTTACTTTCTGAATTATCTTGTTAAAGACAAGAGCAAGAGTGACACGTTTTAAACTTAAATGTTAATAAACTTTGCATTACTCATAATAAGTCATGTTTAGAATGAACATGATCATAAGATTTGTATCAACTTCATGCAAGTTTAACATGTTCCATACAATTTATTCTTTGTTATCTGACTCCAGATGTGAAAGAAAGGAAGAACTGGTTTTTAGATTTGTTCACACCTGATTGGCTTAGATTTGGTTACATTGTCATTTAAAAAAAAAAAGAAAAAGATAATTGTGACAATGAAAACAAAATTGTTACAGAGCAGTGCATTTGTATGTAACTTTTATTGGTAATTTTTTTCATTTGGACACCGCTGCTCTACAGTCATGTAGACCAAACCTCCAGCAGTGGGCAGCAGTAGCTCGGTCTGTAGTGATTTGGCTTGGGAACCGGAGGTAGGCCGGTTCAAGTCGAGCATGGACCAAAGTATGGAGGGTAGCTCGAGAGGTGCCAGTTCACCTCCTGGGCACTGGCAAGATGCCCTTGAACAAGTACCGAACCTCCAAATTCTACCAGGGTGTCGCTATGTGGCTGCCCACTCATGTAAAAACTTGAATGAAAAAAAAAAAAGAATTTCCCTTGAGGCATTTTTAAAGTATCTATTCTATTCTACTCTTCTTCTAATGCCACATTTTCTTTAACTCCACAATTCCCACACTGTTCACTGTCACTGTTCCTTTTCCCCAGTACGCACATTTACTGCATTTTAACCCTGTGTGATCCATGTGTCTAATTCAGTGTATTCAGTTTATTCAGAAAGTTTATTTGTTTCATAATGTTTTGCAATGGGTTTTGATTTCATTAAATGGTCTGTTACTCCAAATGCCCTGTATGTGATAATTGGTGCAGCATGATTCACAGTTTCTGCCCCTCCACATAGAAAGATGCATTTTTGATCCAGTGACCACTAACACCCCATGATTCAGTGCACAGTGACCCAGTCTCAGCCTAGTTATTACCACATTGTCCCATCCCTCCGGCCAATTCTTGTATTTGTCATGTGTTTCAGTGTTGGCTGTAGTCTACTGAAAAATAAAACCTGTCTTTATTTCCCTCCCCCCCTTCTTTTTGCTGTATCATTGCTGGTGTTTGTTGTATTAAGCTCTTGCACTTGACCTTTCCATTCAGTGCCTCCAGATCTAATTCTTTCCTACTGGTGGCTCTTTTTGCTGTCCTATCAGCTTTTCTTTCCCCTGAAGTCTACCCCTACATGAGCAGGAACAGTGTTCCCCAACTTAGATACTTGATTTAACACTGTCAAATTTCTACTATTGCATCTGGTCTGGCTCCACTTTTCCTACCCTTCCGTAGTGCAGTAGAGCATACAATTATCTTTTCCTGGTCTAACTTCCTCCATGCTCCCAAGTGCCCACAAGATTGCCACAAGCTCTGAAGTGAAGACTGACACATGATCCGCTTTCCATGTTGTATCTGAATTTTGTGGACTGCTTATTCCTGCAGCTTTTCATTGATTCTTGGAGCTATTGGTGGAAATATTATTATGGTTCATTATTTCTGTAGAATTTCCGTTTGTAATATGTATACAATGACCAAATTGTTCCTGCCGTCTTCATAATATAATACAGAGAATGTTATATATTACTCCCCACAGCACTCATCAAAGGTGTGAAAGCTACAGCGAGAACTGTTAAAGTGTGGCCAGATCAGGTGGTGCACAGGCCTACAGTTCATCCAGGGTTAATCTGGAGAGGGGCGCCAGGAGGGCCAAGCACAGCCACAAGCTAAGGACTGACAACTCTGACCCCTGGGATATGTGTCAAGGCAACACCTCTTTACCAACCATCAATGCCTCTTCCAAGATCAACTTCACAGCTTTTATGCACACCTGACACAAACAACCAGGAGGTGGCCATCAATGTTGATTCCCTGTGACCCACTACACCCTCACACCCTCTCCCACCATCATGTGTGCTGAGTAAGATTATTACAAGTAAAGCTGTTCATCCCAATGACATCTCTAGACACACTCAGAGTCTGTGCTGGACAGCTGACTGAGATCCTGACCAACATCATCAACCTATCGCTGGTCCAAACAGCTGTCACCACGTCCTTTAAAACCACCTCCACCATGCTGGTGCCCAAACACTCAACTGCAGTGAGCCTTAATGACTTCCACCCTGCTGTACTCACCCTGACCATCACAAAGTGCTTTGAGAGGCTGGTCTTGGCTCATCTCAAAACCGGCCTACCACCCACACTGGACCTACTCCAAATTCACTTATCACCAGAACAGCGGCATGGACTGACTCACTGGCTACTGGCTCCCACTTACTACCACAGCTACACTCCTTCACATACACTTACCTGCACTGTTTATGCCCTCACATATCAATACATTATACATTAATATCACTGTCCATATATGTCTGCCTATAGCATATTCATATTAATACTAATATCGATACTGTACATATGTGATATCATATGATATCTGACATCTGTGTACACATTGTATTCATATCTATCTGTTTATTCTGTACATCCTATCCACCACTACGTGCGCTTGTATATTTACTCTTATACCTGCATTGCCTACTGTAACAGCTACACATGCTATATATATATCTTAGTATATTAATTTCCCTCTGGTTATACTGTTAATACCGCTCATATATGTTACATCCCATCCGATCACAGAGACCCCTCACTGATATATATAACTCTTTACATATGTGCATTACTGTGCACATTGCTGCTTTTTGCGCTACTGGTTAGATGTTAAACTGCATTTTGTTGTCTCAGTACATGTACTCTGTGCACTGACAATAAAGTTAAACTGAAATTTTGTTCTTTGTCTTATGGAAGCATTGAGCATTTGTAGTGGGGAACAGCAGTATCAGGTTTTGTCCACTTGGAGGCAACAAAGTAAAGACATTTGGGCAGATGACAGATGGCTTTAAATGTAATTCAACGTGTGCTCATGTTTCTTATATTGAGGCCTCATTACAAAGACTGAGAACATCCCTCAAGGCCTGCCCATGGTAAAAAAAATAAATAAATAAACAACATAAAACCTATAGGGATCTAATCAGAACTGGATTAACCCCCTCCCAAATTTGTTTCACCAATGTGGAAGGTCACAGGATAATTCAGTAAATTCAAATTCAGTCCAATTATAAAAAAGCAGATGAGATGAGTATGACTTTCCAAAATGGTACACTCTTGGGTAAGAATATTGTTTGTGATGAACACAGACAGACAGACAGACAGACAGAAGACAACATGGGCATATACACAGGTTCTACAGTCAGGTAAAAGTTCCCAACCAGTATCATAAGAAAAGACACTAAGTGAAAAGGAAGATCTGAAATCTATGTCCAGCATGATCTTTGAATCTGGAGACTTTTGTTACAAAGTACGAAGTAGTCTGACAGAGTGCGATAAGTATTCATCATTTTATCCAACATAATTTGTTTCACACTGTTTTTGAGTTAACCATTACAAAGGGGTTTTAAATACAATCTAGAGTTTGACTCATCACAGAAAACAGGTCACATTATCTACTATGTTAACATGTACCATATCACTGTTTCACAATCAGCCAAATATTTTATATTATTTATAATATATATTTTATATTAACTACCTGACTTCCCAAAGTGACGCACAAATAGTTACTATTGAATATATTTTCATCATGTCATGTGTGTCTGCTTGAGTGATAACATTTCTCTATATCATTCAAGGACTGTCACTCTTTCTGCCATGATCTTTGGTCACCGTGTTCCTCTTCTTTTACAACCCCCTGTTGCTGTACCTCAGCTTGAGAGCAGTTATGGATTTTCCACAAAATAGGTTGTCTCATGTCCTGCAGTCCAATAATTGTGCACCTCATACACTACCGTGATGTGTTCTGATATTGGCAGGACTGATTTTGAAGTTGTTTTTTCTATGATGGCTAAGAAGTGCAGGGCCTAGAAGTGAGGACAGTGGCTTTCCTCTTAAAAGGTTGCAGATAGAGACAACAGAGACAACAGAAAAAAGAGGATAACGTTTCTCTTTCAGGGTGTATAAATCTATTATCACTGTAGTAACCATAGTGTACATTTACCCAAGTAGTAGTTAAATAAAATTTTGAGATACTTGTGCTTTATTTTACTAGTTTAGTGTATAAACTAGTAAAATAAAGCACAAGTATCTTCTCAAGTACTCAGTACTTCTTCTCAACTTAGAGTTCTTTTTACACAACTACATTTATTTGATAGCTGTAGTTTGTTTTACAAATTAAGATTTACATACAAAACATCATCTTATAAAATAGGATGCATTGTTAACTACCCAACACTAACAGGCTTGTTGAAATGCTATTTACACATTAATGAATCATCAATAATAAACTAGTATATAATACATTTAACTTTTGTAATTTAAGTATATTTTTCTAATAATACTTATGTGTTTTTACTTCAGCAACATTTTCAGTACAGGTATTTTTACAGTGGAGTGCAGCTACATTTTATTAAGTAAAGGATTTCTATACACTTTTCTGTCAGTTCTGTCAGGTATTTCTAGCTCTGGCTGTCGGCAAAATCCATGGCTATAATAAACAGTAAAATGTGGCATTCATTTTTCTATTTTTGTTCATTTTTCTGAAGTAACACTGAAAATAGCAATACTGAACACAGGTGATTGTAGTTGGTTGCAGAAGCAGAGGCTGACTTAAACTATTACATATAACATGTTTGTCACGTAATTAATCGTTCAGTTGCTCTACACATACAATCTACATCCATGCTGTAAATCTGTTAAAGGCGACACCGCTGTATGACACCTGCGAGCCCCGCCCTCCCGCGGAATAAAACTCTCCGCTGATTGGCTGTCTGTGTTGTCCTTCCAAAGGGATCCCGCAGTACGAGCACGCCATTGGCTGATTACATGCCAATCATATCTCAATCTGCAACCTGATTGGCTCGCTCCTCCTCGTGCTCGTCAGAAGGCAGAGAACGCCAGCCATTCTGTGTGTTTTACCCTCAATGACTGATGCTGCCGTTTAAACCACATCCCTGCTCCACCGCGCGGCTGTCATGGTTATTTTAGCGGATATCTAAAGAAAGATTTCTCACCTCTTAATCCAGTTCATACACACACACACACGAGCCTCCCCGCGTGCAAAGACAGACAGACAGACAGAGAGAGAGAGAGAGAAAGGGCTCGCGACCAGCTGTGCGACGCGGCGCTGCCTCCCGGTTGAACGGCGGCAGGAGGATGGCACTGCGTTGGACGGTCTCTCTGTGTTTGTCCTCGGTGGTCTATTGAGATTTTAATTAGCTGATAACAAACGTTTGACATTTACGACGGACTCGTGTGGCAGCGACGATAAACGCACCGCTCTGATTATGGAAAAGGAGACCAGGTGAGCATTTTGGTTTATATATTGATATTTGTTAATTTTAAGGTTTTTTTTTTATTATTATCCTGACGGGCCCCGAGAGCTTATTAGTTTGTATCATGTCAAACGGGAAACTAACATAGCAACAGAGGCCCACATAGAAAAAACACCATTGGTTCCTGGTTATTAAAGCGTCGTCTTCATATGCTCCATTTATCTCAGTGTAAAATTCCACTGTACAGCATGCCAGCGGAGACACGGCCCATTCATTAGCCTATAAACCATATTTATTGCTAAATCATAGCATGTTGCTCTGTGCCATGTCCGTATTGTCTCCTCAGCAGTCTCGTCCTGATTTTTAACGTCGTTACACAATCGTGTTGTTGTGGAAAACCGGGACATTTAGTGCCGCAAAGACAGGGGGATGATGTGTCATTTTGGCCACAGATGTTGATCCAGCCGAGCCATGAATCGACTGCAGAGCATGTAGGCCTGTTGTTCAGGCGAGCAGGCCGGGATAATGAGCTGTCAATGTCCAAACAACTCAGTCAATAGGATTAAAGGCTCTTCAAGTATGAAACTGCAGGACAAAGGACAAAGGATTGTCATTGTCATCTTTAATCAAGTAGACGTGGTTTCTGTCCACCTGTGTGTCTCTATCCAGGTGTTTGTTGATCTGTCCTTGGTAAACATCATAGTCATTGAGCTCCTACCTGCCCACTCACTTAAAATCCAGCTGTTTTCACTGTAAACATCAAATCAGAGAGTGATTTGCAGGTCAGTCCCTTTTCTGTATGTCAGAGAACCAGCACTACTTTAACACTGAGGAGCATGTTTGAAAGAAACAGAGTTAAATGACTCTATGTTTTAAATCTAGGCCAGGCACGTATCATTTTTACCTCCCAAGTGGAATAAAAAGCAGCAGCTGACATAGTTTTGTGGGTATGATGATGAAGGATACCGCTGACTAGTCACAAAATGGGAGAGCTCCCTCAGGCACTGAAAGGGGAAACTATTCAAGGAATTAATTATCTTACTCTGTTGATTATAATCAGGGCTTAAATGCCCCATGACTAAGGACATGTACCACTGAGTAATGGGTTCATCATATCGTCATATGAGAGACAGAGAGATTACTCTCAGGCTTATCTGTGAAATCCACTCACCATGCAAAAGGCATCTCACACATTTCACTGTCAAGGAAACAGGTATCTGATTCTCACATCCTGGTGACCTTGTTTTAAGTGCTGTCGCCTCGAAACTTCTTTATCTGATCCCATGATCGCATGCTCTCACACACACACACACAAAAGATTTCGTACTACATCTGTGGCACACAAGCACACCTTATCCCAGCTGAGCCTTTCCTTTGCACTCACTGCTACTGCTGCTGCTGCTGCTGCTGCTGCTGCTGCTGTCACATTATTCTTCTGTGTGAGAGAGTGGTAAGCTAATAGGCTCTGGATAGCGTCTCCAGGATAAACAATCTCTGAGTTGTGCGTGCACTTGTGTGAGAGTGTGTGTGGGTTTGAATTTGTGCATGCAGTTGTGTGTAGTCTTCATCAAGTACAGGAGGCATATTATCTTTCAGCCTTCTCTCTTACTGTACAGATTGCCTGCCTGCTGCTGTCCAGGTTTATTATTGTACGTTGCTGTGTTTGGTTGTAGAACAGGAACAACATGTCCAGGTCATAATACGGAAGGACTGATTGAATTCCCTCATGCCAAAAACAAGATGAGCCTTTGATAATAGTTGTAAATAAGGGTGATGTTGCGTCTTTTTTCCTGAGTTTACAATGAGATCTAACATCCACTCCACTAGTGGCTTAATCCAGCAACAACACCTGAGATGAATCATCAAAGAAGAGCATTATGACTTTTTCATAAACTTGCATTTGTACCTGCAGTAGGCAGTCATGAAGCTCAACGTCTGTTTGTATGCAACTCCGTTTTCCAGCTTCAAGGCATTGTTGGCGGAACACATCAGCAGCTGTATCGTAAAAAATAACAGCTTCAGTTTCGTATGGTTACTCGGCAAGCTAAATTTGTTTCTGGAAAGACTGCAGATGCTTCAGTGAAACTTTTCCTCACAGTAGAAAAGATTTATTAAAATATGAGATTTATCTAGATTCTTTCCTGAGTGGTGGCTGGCTGTTTGACAAGGGTACAGTCTATGAATGATGAAGGTCCTTAGACAAAGTATAATATTTACTATAACAGAAGACTAAGAAAACTAGCAAATACGCACATTTGAGAAGCAGGAACCAGTTATTAAAATCATTGCCATTTTTGCTTTCAGCTCTAAAATATTAGGAGTTGTGAGATTATCTAAACCAAATGTCTGTGTCAGTGTTTGCTAAATAGAAGCACCATCCACACAAACAGTGGTCAAACTAAAGTGTTTAGTGTTTAAAAGGTACATTTTTAAAAGCCCTCAATATCGTCTGTCCCGGTTCATGCTGGTCTAACTGGCTGACTTACAGGTTGCCTGTCGTGGTGCCGGCCTGGCCTGTGTGCACAGCACTGCACTTCATCTTGTTTGCTGACACATGAAAACAGGGAGCAGCTTGATGACCTGGCTGCCGTGGTTCAAGCTCACTACAACTGCAGCTCTCCACTTTCTACTCTATTGTTCCCGTAGGCTGCAGATTTGTAACTGGATCTGTGTCGCCCTGCAGATTTTACACCGACAGAATCGTGATCTTATTTTCAGACTGCTGCATATTGGATTTATACCAACTCGCAAATGATGTTCGAATAATGAGGCAGAAATAGGCGCAGGGCTGTTGTACTCTAAATTCTGTAGAGAAACCTCATTCAAACTCATTTTAAAATCATTTGAGCTCTACTCTGAGTTTTGCCCTCTTTCTATTCATTCATCTCTTTCAATAGTAATTGGATCCGTCGCCTTGCACAACATTGTTTCCTCAGGCAGCAATGGAAGTAGTCAGATCCATAACTCAAGTAAACACACCAGTACAACAGTGTAATAATAATTCAATAGAAGTATAATCCTGCATTCAAAATCTTACTCACTAAGGCAAAGCACACACATGGCCCTGCGACTTTTATTAGATTGAATACTGATGTATTAACGTGTAAGTAGTATCTTTCTGTTGTAGCCTGTTGATAGAGTTAGCTAGTTTAGTCCAATGCTCATCCAAAAGGGGAGGGAGATTGTGAAAAACATATGAAATGTTTTGGTGTTTTTCTATTTTCTTTGCTTTATTGTGAAATATTTTATATTATTATTATTTTTTACCTTTTTGGGCATCATATAGTTACAGAAAGGTCTGTAACTATATGAGTCTTTGAGTGAAAACAACTCAGTCATCTTAAATGTGACACAGAGTCACTGGTTTAATCTTTAGCAGCGCATTGTATAAGATTATCAAATGCTTCATTTAAATGCATCATCTTAATCTGAAAAGTATCTCGTCAAAATAGTCAGTTAAATAGAGCACAGCGAGAAATGCAGTATTTCAATTATAAAGTGGCACAAAAAGAAAAGTACAACTACATTTCAGCACTCCTTAACTGAGTGGCTCTAACTAAATAATGATGATAGATATTTCATAAGCAAACATGCTTATGGCTTTACTTACCACGATTTGGGATTTCTGAGGTAGTTAATCTGATCTCTGTACCGAGCATTTCATCAGACAGGTCAACGTACTGTTATTGTTTAAAATGAACATGAGGGAATGATTTACTGCCGGCTGAATCTGTGGGAGTATGATTAACAACACAGATGTGAGAGAATGAGGCATTTTGAAACCTGTGTCGTCACACTGTGGCTGTTGATGATGCTTCCGTCGCACAATCAGTCTGTAACATGATGTGTCAGCTAATTCGTCTTCAATGTGGAAGTTTGGTTTCAAATTCAAACGGATCCATACTTCTACAGGTTGGTCTCTGTGCACACCTTCACAGATCATCTCAGTAAAGGGGCAGTTTCATTTTTTTTTCTTATTTCCCCAGGATGCTTAAAGTAGTTATGAAAACAAGCGTCCAAAAAAATCTAATCAAGTTATTTTTCAGATAATGTTTGTGGATTCCTTGTGTTTGACTGTTTCCTCGTCTCACAGCCGTTTCTAAGGCAAACAGCAGATGTTTGTAATCAGAACGGTTGATTAAAAAGCAGCTCGGCTACTGATCAGTGTTTGTGACGACGCTGCTGGGAATGTATGAAATAAAAAGATAATATAATGAATGCAGCGGGAAAACTAATGTCAGTCATTGCTTCGGCATCTCATTAAGCATTAGCCATGTGCCTGCTGTAGCACCCAGTTGTTAGCATTTATCCTCCATGACACGCTCATGTAATCCAGTTTTGAGATTAGTGAGTGATTAGTGAATGTCACAGTCTGTTTTATCAAGCGTTTATTTTAGTTATGTTAAATACTCTGAGCAGTGTTGGTACTAATGCATTGACCATTCAGTGATAGAAAAGAGCAAAATACTTGAAACTTGTACTTGAAAGTAATTGATGGGTTCTGAGCATGGCTATTTCTGGACAATTTCCTCTCACAGTGGCAGGGCAACCGAATCTGGAGAGGGATACTAACTAAATTTAGAGCAGGAAAGCATTAGTCATTTAAATGAACGTGGTCAGTAGATTTAGGGGACCTGGAAAACATTTGTTGTTAGTGTTGCTTCGATTGGCCTAAAAGTGTGTCCTTGTTCATTCAAGCTTAATGTTACAATAAGTTTTCATTGCAAATAATTCCAGAAAACATTTGCAGAGAGAGAGAGAGATTACATCTCAATAATGTAAACAGTACAGTTGCTACATGAGGGCTGTTTGGAGAACAGGCTCTCATTACTGTAATGATGATGCTGGATGGCTGATGTTCTCAGGGTTAATAGGTAGCCATTCATCCTCAGTACACATAAACATAAACTGCTATGTCTGGTTCACTGTAGAATAACTCAGGCATCAGTGGTGGATGAAGCACTCAGATTATTCACTTTAGTGTTAAGTAAAAGTACTAATGCCACAATATAGAAATACAGTAAAATAAAAATACAAATAAAGTAAAAATTCTGTGTGTAAAATGTACATGTCTTATGGAGTACTGCTGCAAATGTAAAAAGGGTTAAGTAAAACCTTTTGTGGCTGCAGAGAGAGCTGCATGAAATCTGATGAATTGCCTCAAGTGATGTCACTTGAGTCAGCATCTGTTGGGGCTGAAATTTCTGTAGCCCGCTCCTCGTCTCTACTTGAAGCTAGCAGCCTGAGGCTATATTAGCAGCTACTAGCACAACACCCCTCAATCTCTGACTGCACTGTTGGTGGTTGAGTTGCATCGTGGGTGATGTAGGCACCAGGTTAATATGTAAGTGGTACTTTAATATTTTAGTCAACATGGGGCTAATTTTTTACTGTACTGTGCTTATATAGTGTTGGGTAGTTACATTTATAACAAAGCATCATATTTTATAACAAGTAATATGTTTTACATGTGAAATCTTTATCTGAAAACTAGACAATAACTATAGCTGTTAAATAAATGTAGTAATATTTCCTTCTGAAACAGTAGTAGCATATAATAGAAATACTCAAGTAAAGCACCTACAAATTCTACTAGAGTAAATATTTTCACCACTGTCAGGCAGTTGTTATCGGCCATTTAAAAGCCTCCTTTCATCGTACACATATTGATTAGTATCTGTTTTACACCACTGCCCTTGTGCACTATACAGTATGTGGAGTGTGTTTAACTTATCAATATGTCTGCATCATTGCTGTCAGGACTAATTCCATGCACTAACTCGAGCTAATCGAGTCATTCTGGTTCCAGCTATGGCTTTCACAAACATTGAGGGAAAGAGCTTTAAGCACCAATATCAGGAACAAAAAACTTCCCTCTTTTACAATAGGACACTTTGAGCAATGTCGAGCCTAACGGCAGTCACAAGGACAGGAGATGAATAGCGCGGAAATTAACAGTCCACGTGGCAGTAACCAAACATGAGATCATGAGTTGGAACAACAGTGAGGTTAGCATCTATAGATTATGGAAGATACCCAAGGGCGAGACACACATGAATATATGGAGGGAGGAGGGAGAGGGTGACACATTAGCGAGGCTGGGATTCCTGTGAAAAGTAGCTGATTTCTGTTTTTTTGTTGTTGTTTGTTTGTTTTTTCCATAAATTGCTGGTCAGGATTTTCCATTTTTTGTGTGTGCATTTTTTTTTTCCAGCCTCTGGGGAAATGATTTACATCTCAGAGCAACTGATAGCATGTAGTATTGTAGTATAGCTTTGCTTATTTTGCAGAAAGGGAAATATGGATTGATGTGTTGTTAGTGGGTCTTATGAAGAGATCATTTTTTGCCCCAGGCCTGTTCAGTGTCACCAAGCACAGATGAAGACCGTGAAAAGCTTCTTCACACAGATGAAAAGTAAATCAGACACATCCCGCACTAAGGTTTGCACGCAAACCATGTATACAACATTAAAAGCACAGAGGGGCAAAGGGGTCGTGGGTTCATGTTGAATAACTAGAGGTGGCGTGTGTGCGTATTAAGGGGGGGGGGGGCAGGAGAGGAAACAATAGCGCTGTCTGTTTCTGTAGACAGTGAGAGCTCAGAGAGGATGCTTCCAGGCATAGATTTTACACAATACCATAGTTGTGCATGGTGACGTTGGTCAAGGAGAGACTTAATATAAACAAAACAAACAAAAACAAAATGGTGCTTGCACAAACACACACACACATACAATGAGGTGGAATATAAACATGCATACACCAAGCATGAGAGTGCACATGCTAAACAGTAACAGTGATCTTTCATGTAGCGCGCACACACACACTAAACACGCTTGGAAACACAATTTTAAATGGATTACAATGAAAGCCCCTCAAACCCTCCTTTATCTCTCAGCCCTCTGCAGTTTCTCCCAAGTACACAATGACATTACGGCAAACCTGCTGTCATATACAAAGCAACAGCCAAGCTCAGAAAATCTGGCTTGTTTTGCTTTGTCAGAGACCTTCACAACGTCCTTCCATTAACCAGTGTGTGTGCGTGTGTGTGTGAGAGACTGCTGCATGACTCACACCTTTTACAGTGTGGTCTGGCCACAGTGACACAGCTGAATAGCCCTCTGTAGCACTAAAACCTCTCTGGAGCATCTCTCCTTTTGTTCTTTCACAGGCTGATGCTTAAGATGTTTTAATGGCACTTGTGGTTTCTTTTTTTAATTTTTTTATTTCATCAACGAGACATCTGTTTAATCTGGTTATTAATGGCTCCAGATTCCTGTCCCACCTGCCTGTTTTTTTTTTGTTTTTTTTTTGCACTAAAAATAAAATGTAGAGGGAAAACATGTGATACTTGCTGTTAACTGTGCAATGTGGATGCAAGGTCTTAGTGGGGATTCCTGTAGTAGTCAGGGGTAGCTATCCTGGAAGTTGACCTGCTTAGGGAATATTTTATCATAAATCTTTTCTCCCAGCTCGAGTAGTACCACCTTCAACAAGCTTCATAAATAAAGAGACCAGTTTGAGGGAGGCTATTATGTTGTTGAGTTTAAAGTTATATAATCATGTACGGTATGGTAAAAATGGTTTAATTTGGACACTTGTTGGGAGTACTACAGTATAGAGCTTGGCTTGTCTGCCTGAGAACAGGTTTGATTTTATTTAATCTGGGCTCAGTTAATGCAGTAAAGTGTGATGCTTAGTACAATTTACAAGCATTCATCCAGTTTGACCATTTAGGGCTAAAATATTTGCAAGAATTAGACAAACTTGCAAGCTGTTATAAGAAATGCAGACATTGAGAGATTCAAATTATTGGCACATGTTTCCGTATCGATTGTGGTTCTGTATCACTAACAATTAAAATTCCTTAATAAAAGAAGATGGCCATGGCAGCTGGTTAACTAATTCACTCTATCAGCCAGCAGAAAGGCCCCTCAACAATAATTTAAACTCAGTAGATAGGATCAAACTCTTGTCATGAAGCGGCAGTGAGTGAAGGCTCCATCCAAAGAGAGTCGGCCTCATTAACGTCATATTGTTTCTCTCTCTTGTGCCTTTTGATCACAGGCTGGCCAGAAGGGTTTACACGAGCTGCTGTGTACAGTCACTGAAGGGCTTCTGGGTGTTGAGATCAAGGTGAAAATGTGTCAAGTGTCTAGTACGGTTATACATTTTGTCAATAAAAATAGATATCACCTCAGTCTCATCGCTGGGATCGAGGTGAATATACGCGTCGAGGCAGATGCATCACTGCCTTAGGCTCACCCATCTGTCAGATGATGTTAATCTTGGAAGAAAAGGCAGATTGACATTTTTAGTTTCAGTTTTAGGATCGTTGCAATAAATTCAGCCACAAAGAGGTGGCTTGGCTTCACTAGAATAACTTAAACCTGTTCTATCATTAGCCTGTGGTGGTGAAATTACTTTGTTATGAAAAGGACGTTATTTCAGATATGTCTTTTGACCCAGCCCTGTTACTAATGTGATTGGTCTCATTGGCTTGTTAATGGCTCTTTTGATTGGGCTGGTTTCTGTGCATGAATGTGGTCCTTGTCTCGTCGCCATGTAGTGTTTTCCCTGTTCAGACTGTTATTATGCTCCTCTCCTCTCCCCTCTCCTCTAATGCAGGCTATTTTCCTGCTCTCCTTGTTTTGTGGTGTGTTTCTGCATCATATGCTTAAAAAATGATTGCACGGGCCAGTGTATGTTTCACTCAACCTTCATGGTCGATTACACAGCCAAAATCGATTCTTCAGTGCGTTGTTTTTGAGTTTTCAAATACGTGGGCAGTTTGATATGATATTTATTGATGAATTCATTGTATTGTTCTTGTTGAGTATGTTGGCTACGATGGCTGTGTTTGTGTATGTCGTGTATTTTGTTTTATATCTGGGATTTCTCTCCTCTGCCTCTAAATTTGTTATATTGTACCTATTATTTCTGAGTTGTGTGTGTGTGTGTGTGTGTGTGTGTGTGTGTGTGTGTGTGTGTGTGTGTGTGTGTATGTAGGGCCAGAAGTAATTTCCAATGAGCACCAGCAAAAGAGATGCCATCCATAATGCAGAGGAGAGAGAGAGTCAGGGGAGCAGACTGTAGCTCCACATTTTGCTCCCTATTACAGAGCAGCAGTTTGGCCTTTTGGATCATTTTCTCTACAGACCAATTGCAACTCGTCCTCAGCTTCTCTTTGGTTGCGAGCTGCAGCACACAGCGAGGCATAGAAAGAAACAGAGCCTATGCAACATAAAGTGCGTGTTGAATGTGTCTTCGTGCTTATTGCTTCCCTGGTAAGAAGCTTTAGCAGCTGTCATATGCAGCACAACAGCTAAGCTTGGGGATGTTTGTTTTTCTCTGGCATGTGTGAAATCTTCACACCATCTCTTAATATTCAGCTCCCCTATCTTGTGCATGTATAAGATTAATATGACGAGGGAAAGCAAATCACAGAGTCTGGATGTGCTAACATTAGCAAGTTAAATGTTGCACTCAAGATACAAATTCCTGCCCTTTGTATGCCCTTAACTAATTAAACTTGGAAGATACACCCTTTTTTTATTATTAATTATTTAAAAAAAAAAAAATCTATTCACAATGCCTTAAGCCCAAACCGAGCAGTTGCATCAATTTTCCACTGTTTTTTTTTTTTGTTTGTTTCTTGGTGTGAAGTCCCGCCTGAGTTTTACATCAGAAGGGAAACAGGAGAGTCCGAAGCTCCCCGGACTCTTCTGTTTCTTGCCAGTGGCTTCAGTTCTTTATAAGCTCTGTGACACCTGCTTTATCTCTCTGAACTCGCTCAATTATTCATCTAATTTATTTATGATCCGATTGATTTATTATCTCTTAATACACATCAAGCACTCAGGGAGTGTGACCATGGCGCAGTCCTTCTGAAAGCCGAAAACTGTGATATTAATTGAACAACAGCATATCAGGTCATTATGTTTGTTCATTACACTGCTGACAGGTTTGTTCTTGTGTGTTTCTGTTCACTTTAATCTATAGATCACAAGTTTGTTTACATGGTCGTGACAGGCATTTTTGGCATCACTGGGAAACTGTCTGTCTTAGTGTGAAGAAAAACAAGCTCTCTGGTAGCAGAGTGACCGACCGTGATGTTCTCATTTAGGATGATGTCATCACAGTGACTAAGAGCCACTCCTTCAAAGTAGTCATTTGAAACAGGGAGGGGCGTTATTGGCATCTTCATGTGCATTGCAACAGTATCACCAGTTTACAGTACTTGTGTTCAGTACACTGAGCCAAACATGACATGCTCCTCCAAATTTTGAAATAAGTAAACATAACAAGCTAAAAATCCAAAGTATTAGGATGATTGTAGACGGGGAGGACCATGCTGGATGTGGGTGCCATTCGACCAAACAATACTGCTATATTTACTGAAGTTATTCAAAGTTGAACTCAGTTCATACCATTGAATTGAACTGATTTGTGGCCATCCATTTTCATTCAGCTTCCTCTGTACCCATGACAGGTTTGAAGACCTCTGATCATATTGGCTTCAAGGCCAGCCAGGCTGCCATTCAGGCTCACTGAGGAGGGAGACCAACAGTGAGACTGGAAGACCCTCTTACTACACCTGCACTGTTTTACCCATCCCTCTCCATCGCCACCGCCATGTCTATACCCAGCAGCAGTCCAGAAAGAGAGAGCTCCGGTGGGGCTCTCCCTCAGCTAGAGTGCCCTTCTTCCCCTCCCGGCATGGATCCAGACCCACCGTCAACAGGCAGCCCGGTGCTCAGCCCAGACTCATCTTCCCATGATGCAGTGCTGTCAGCACCAGCGGCCTCCCCAGCAGACTCAGAGAACCTGAGTCCCGATGAACTGGAGCTGCTGGCCAAATTGGAGGAGCAAAACAGGTGAGTCAACCAGAAACATTAAAAAGTAAGGAGGAGACAGCGTTTTCAGTTCATGACACTGACATTAGCTCAGTTATCTTGCGAGTTACATTTGTCACTTTAACAGAAAAAATAGATGGTCATTGCCTGAAGCCTGCCTTTCTCTGCCTGTGTATACAATTACAGACTGATTGCTTAAAAAAAATTATCTAGAATTTCAAGTCTTAACTCTGCGTATGTGCTGTATGAGTATGACAGGCCTGTGTACACTAACTAATGTCTGTGTAAGGGGAGCACTTGTAACAAAAGTAATCATTATGTTAGGTCAGTGTAGTTGTACCCTGTAAGGTAAATAAGTAACTTTAACCAAAGACAGTGCATGAGAAAAGTCTATTAACTGTAGGTAGATCATGTTTGAGTTTATCAAGAATCTAGATAAAAGAACGGGCAAATCCATCAAATTAAAAGTTTAAGAAGACGCAGAAGCTCAAGTGCAAAAAATCATGTCATGCGAAGAGAGTGTTAAAACAGCATCTAATTAATGAGATTGTCTAATATGTGACAGTACTTCATAAGTAGTACTTCATGATAGGAGATGAAAAATGATCTGTATAGCCTGTAAAATTACGATAGTGGTTATCAGCTAACTAGATAGCTGCCCTGAAATCTTTAAAGTTTCACAAGGAACAAAATGTATGAGTTGTGATCCCAAATATTTTCTGCATTAAGCACCAAATATTGTGCAGTACACAGCAAGAACTGATATTATAGTCAGAGAAAAAAAACAATGGAAGGATGAAGGATGTTGCAGAACAGAAACTCTGTCCTTCACAGACATCCAAAACCTTTTAAAATGAATTCCTGATTTTCAAGAGGACATGAAAATATCAGATATCAGAATTGCTGTATATTTGTGAAGCTTAAACTGATACTCGAAGTCTAACTTTGAGAAGATCAAGATTAAGAAGTGTATGTATCACTATGACAAAAAAAAAAAGTAAGCATACAGAGGGATTGCAGAGAAGTTTCCATCATAAGTCTAAGCAGTCTGCAGCCACTGTGCTCTATTAAACATTGAAACTAAATGTTTTACAGTCACCTTTAAAGCCTGCAGAGTGCGAGCGTTTCATGCTCAAATAATAGATTTCAAGGTGCTTTGGCTGTGGTTACGGTGACTTCTGGAGGAATAGTATAATACTGTATTTTGCTGCATTTAGACAAAGCCCCTTTGCATGACAAATTGTCATTGTTCAAGGTGTGTATGCACCTATCCAACCCAGCAAAGGGATTTGTGTAAAATGACCACAAGCCGATGTCAACTTAACCTAGAATCACAAATCCGTATGCCCTACATCTAGAAGAAATACACTGGGTAACAAGAAATGGGTATGTAGGTTAGTGTTTTAGCAAACACTGAAAAGGTGGGCACTGGGAACTCTACCAGTACTTTTCAGAAACGTTTCTGTTTACATTTTGAATATGCGAAGAGGAAGAACAAAAAAATACAGTGCATTACACAGAGATTTAGGCATTGTTGCTCCTTAATGTTCAAATCAAAAAGGAGATTATGAAGAAAAATTGTTTGTAAAAGAAAATTAATCTGTGTCTGTCCCTTGACATAACAATCCCCCTTTTTTATCCAGTGCTTTATATCATAGGTTACATTGTTAACCGTAGATTGTCTTAATCAACACTTCAAAAAAGGTCTTTCCATCCGAGAAACACCTCAGCCACAAAACCAAATAAACCTTTAATTCTTACTGGAAAGTAAAATATCTACATGTGCTCTGGATGCTGATGTATGTTCTCTCAGCAAGCTCAGTATTAAATCAGTTCAGGATCCGTTTCCTCAGGGATCATCACCTGAAGGTTTAATCACACACAACAAAGAGCACCAGATTCTCCACCAGGGAAATGTCCGTATAGTTTTCATTAGGTTTTTTAGTCCAGCATGGACTGAAATGACAGGAAATCACTTTAAACTTTAAAAAGAAAAGGGATGAGCAGTGTGATATTTTAAGTGTACGTAGACACATGTTGTAAAAGTCTTCTTCCAGCTATCACATGTTTCGGCACAGGCCTTAAAGTGCAGGATGTAGGAGTCAACTGACTTAAAAGAACCAGACATTCAAGGTCAAAGTGTGACTGAACCTAACACCCTCAGGGTAAAGAGTGGTCCCTTTAATCACATCATCTCTGCTTCCTGCTGTCCTGCAGCCCTAAACATTTAAAGGAATAGTTCAACAGTTTGGAAAATACTCTTATTTTCCTCTCTTGCTTAGAAGAGAGGACCAACACCACCACAACAATATCTGTAAGTGAAGCTACAGCCAGCAACCGTTTACCTTAGCTAAAAAAAAAGTTAAAAAAACCCCAAAACAACCAGCCTAATAGTACCTGTGAAGCTCAGAAAACAACATATTTTATTTTGAAGAACTAAGTTGTAAAAACAAATTGTGGTTTCATAAGGGGTTATTTTCTTGACTATTATTTGACCGCGAGCAGTGACCTACTAGCTAAGCTAACAGTCTGCTTCATAAGATGAGTGGTTTCGATTCTCTCATCAAAAAATCTAATTGGCTTTTACACGAAATGTATATAAACTATTTGTTTAGCTCACGATAATTTGTGAGGAATGCTGCTGAAGTCTAGTCTAGTCTTAAACTCCTCTGTTAATCTCTGTGTTTTAACTTTGATTGTATCAGCAGTCTGTGAGAATGTGTTTGAACTTCTGAACCTTCTCATCTCACGACCAAAGTGACAAACATACTTTAGAGATAGATTTGTAGCTTTGCATTTGAAACATATGAAATATAGCTTATCAGTCTGACTCACTGGTAGCTGAGTTAAAGGCCAGTCCTTTTCCGTCTATTTAAAATTGTCATAGCCAGCTGTGTGTGTAAAATCCTCATGGGTCTCTGATTCTGTAGTTTATTTAGGAAACAAGCCTCGTGGTGCTTCCACAAACTGTACTGATCCTCACAATGTCACATTCACCTCAATGTCATATCTACCTGCCGTGACTCCTAATGCACATCTTAGCTCTCCAGTGTATGTACCGCCTTGTATGAGACAAACATGCTGTGCCCTGTAATCTTGTGCCTTTTCCATCAAAAATAATCAATTGTAATTTGAGCTTCATGTCCTCATCATCTGTTTCTTCCTGCAGGTTGCTGGAGGCTGATTCCAAATCCATGCGCTCGATGAGCGGTTCACGGCGCAACAGCGGCTCATCACTTGTGTCCAGCTCCTCGGCCTCCTCCAACCTGTCACATCTGGAGGAGGATACATGGATCCTATGGGGCCGCATCGTCAACGAGTGGGAAGAGTGGAGACGCAAGAAGGACAAACTCCTGAAGGTGGGGATCAGGGACGGGAGATGGAAACATTATGATGTCACATGCAGCATTTTCCTCAGCATGAGTCATTGAAGATAATTTGAAATGAGAGCATCAATAAGGAGATTATCAGCCTCCTCATTTTATTTTTGCATCCTGTTGGTCAGGTTTCACAAGAAGTTTACCGAGTCGGAACAAAACAGAAGGAAGGCCCCGTTAATCCCTGACTCATTGCACCTTTTATGCAGAGGCCAGTTGGCCATCTATATTCACACACAGACTTTGTCACTGGTCTGTTTTTATTCATAAGGTTATGGTTGTGTGTACATGTGTGTGTCAGAAACATGTAGCTCAGTGCTGTGTGAGTGCCCAGGGTGTATTTTTAGCTGACGTTCCCCTACAAGTGCAGTGCACGTATTGGTTGCACTACACCAATACGCCTCTCTCTTCATCCTCTTTCTTGCTTCCTTTCCTCTTTGTGTCCCTCTGCGTCCTCTGTGACAAAAAGAAAAAACCCAGGGGAAGAGAAGATGGATGAGGGGATGGAACAGCAAAATGAGTCAGGGAAAAATGGGAGGGTAGACAAAGCAAGCAACACGATACTGCCTGCAAACTCTACACACACAAAACAAAAAATAGTTTGGCTTTAATGAAAAACATGAGTGGGTGAAGAATTGTTGTAAAGAGTGATACATCATAATGTACTGAGTGGCTGTAATTATGAAACGATACTAAATTGTCTTTGTAAAGATATCTATTCATCATTCTATAATTGATTCGTCTCCTCTCATCTGCTTGCTCTTTGCTCAAGAGATGTTTAAAATTGCATCCCCCACCACATAAACGAGCGAGGTATTAATCCTCTTTATTGTCTCTGTCTGTCTCACTTTGCCCTCCAGGAGTTGATCAGAAAGGGCATTCCCCATCATTTCCGGGCCATCGTCTGGCAGCTGCTGGGCAACGCCACTGACATGCCGGTGAAGAACCAGTACTCTGAGCTGCTAAAGATGTCGTCCCCCTGCGAGAAGCTCATCCGTAGAGACATCGCCCGTACCTACCCCGAGCATGAGTTCTTCAAAGGCCAGGACAGCCTGGGGCAAGAAGTCCTCTTTAACGTCATGAAGGTGAGCACTGCAGAGTTTTACATCACCTCAAGGTCTGAACTCCTCAGTCTTGATATTGAACGGATACGAAAATGTGAGACTCATTTAGAAATTTGCCATGCGCTCACATGATGATACATGAATTGTTCCACTCATCTGGAACAAGTACAAAGAACCCAAGTTGATGCACGTACAATGTACAATGATATAAAACAGAGTGCGACTGGAAAATGCATAACAATAATCAAACTAGAGTGCAATTTATGGCTTTAATTCACATTTTGCTCCTGGTGTGTTACCTTCTTGATGTAACTTTGTTCATGAGACAAAATCTGAAGGGAAAATTTGTTGGAGATTTGTTGTTCACAACCGTGGAAACAAGCTTGTTGGCCTTTCTCACATCAGTCGAGTTCCCCGGTAGCTCAGCTGTGCAGGAAATAAAGGGACCTCTGGTGACTCGTTGATCCTGTTGCTCTTGAGTCTGGATGTTCGGTCAGGATTACAGATGTCATCTGTTAAATGCAACACGTAGCAAATGTGTTGTGTAATGTGTGTGTGTGTGTGTGTGTGTGTTTTCAGGCATACTCTCTGGTGGATCGAGAGGTGGGCTACTGCCAAGGCAGCGCATTCATTGTTGGATTGCTGCTTATGCAGGTAATGATTAAAGAGTTAAAGAAAATGGTCCATAAGTGATTCATAATGAGGATATTTTTCCTAAAGACTCAGCATAATATGTCTGAGCTTCATTGTAATCAGTCCCAATAGATTTTTCTGATTATTGCCACTAAAAACAGTTGATTATGTAACAGATTTTACAGATTAGGGAATTAAGTTGTCTCCGGAGGTGAAATCAGTGAAATATGGGTCTCACTGTTCAACATAAGCTGTGTCTAATTTATACTCAACGAGGGAACCTGACTCACCTCTCTCTCTTCCGTCCTAGATGCCTGAAGAGGAGGCGTTTTGTGTTTTTGTGCGTCTGATGCAAGAGTACCGTCTGAGGGAGCTGTTCAAACCCAGTATGGCTGAGCTGGGCCTCTGCATCTACCAGTTTGAGTATCTGCTACAGGTAAAATCCAGCAACAAACATGATGCATGCAGTGTGACAGTCCTCCACAAAGGGGCAGCAAATCATTCATTTATATATCCAGGACATCACTTTCTCTGTATGTCCTTTTGACTATATTTTAGATGTTTGAGTCTTAAAATCTTTTTTTCTTAGGAACAACTTCCAGAGCTGAACGTCCATTTTCGATCCCAGAGTTTCCACACATCCATGTATGCCTCATCCTGGTTCCTCACCCTTTTCCTCACCTTTCTCCCTCTGCCTGTCGCCACACGTATCTTTGATATTTTCATGTATGAGGTAGGAGACATTATGAGTATCTATTTTAAGTATCTGAACATCTTTTTGACTCTGTCTATTATTTTAACTCGGCACATAATAAGATATATGACCTGTCTGCAGGGCCTAGAGATTATCTTCCGAGTGGGCCTGGCCATCCTGCAGTACAACCAGACTGACCTCATTCAGCTGGACATGGAGGGCATGTCACAGGTAAGCAGCTGCAGCTTGACTATTTGTAACCACTTGTTGCGGAAATTAGTTTCATGTACAGTTTCAGCCACCAGTCAAATGCTTCATGTCCCACTTTCCCTTTTGCACACGAGCTTCCTGAATTACAGATCTGCTTCACTCAGGCACATTAATTCAAAACAGAAACAGAAACCAGGGCTCATGGATGTTGTTTACAGCAGGTAACTCTGAAAAAAATCACATTTGTTGATCCATCAGAAAAAAACACCAAACTAACAAAAAAGAAAAACATTGTTATTTTTTCAGGTTGTTGGATTTATTTCACCGATACACTCTTAGTACTGTTTTTCAATTTCTTTTCTCTTTTGCTACAGGGGTAATATGCAGTTTAGAATAGGGTGGCAACTATCTAAATGTTATTTTGATCGTTTATTCATCAGTTGATTATTCGTTTGATTTATTAAACAATATGTGACAAGCAGCAAATCTTCACTTTTTAGAAGCTGGAACGTGATAATTTGGTTGAAAAGTGACTGAAATGATTGAATTATAATATATAAGTTTGAACTAAACAAAAGAAATCAATCACATTATATCAGAGCCATTGTAGTTCCAATTATGCATTAGCTGCTGGCTTGCCACAAGGCCAAGGTGGGGCTTTAGCTGCTCTTCTTCTGCACGATTCTTCATAAAATATGAATGAGCATCTTTGTCTGTCTTGAGCTCTCTAATCTTGTGTTTCCCTCGGGGTCCGTCAGCATTTCCAGAAGGTGATCCCTCACCAGTTTGACAGCTGCCCAGATAAGCTGATCCTCAGGGCCTACCAGGTTAAATACAACCCCAAGAGGATGAAGAAGTAAGAGCGCTCATTACTCCTAGACTAACGACTAGTGAGAGAGGCTGAACATGCTTCGTGTAGCCCAGTAGAATTTGTATTTCTGTTTTGTTAACGGTTGTTAAAGGTTTTGCACTGATCTTTGCTTTTTAAGCATTATGATTAAAATGAAATCAATGAAGCACAGCAACCAAGCAATTAACTTCTGTATTCATAACCCTGTGTTGTTTTTATTTTTCATAGACTTGAGAAAGAATATACCACAATCAAGAACAAAGAAATGGAGGAGCAAATCGAGATAAAGGTGTGTGTGTGTATTTGTGTATATTTGCATGATATGGATATCACGCTTTTTAATAAATAGGTGATATAACTGTACTGTACCATGACTCTCTGTTCAGAGATTACGCACAGAAAACAGGCTGCTGAAGCAAAGGATCGAGACACTGGAGAAGGTAAGAGATGGGCTTCGATTCCAGCTTATCTAAATGCTAAAATAAATCAGGTTTATGCAGCATCATTGAGACAAAACAGCCAGATTTGTTCACGTTCTGATCAGATCCACTTTAATACTGTAGTTTTTAATTTGTGAGCTCATTTTCTTTTGTTGGTTTCCTCTCCTGAGGAGCTTTCAGTGCGTGTTTGTGGGTGTGGATGCTTGCATTTGGTCTTGTTTTTTCCCTTTACTCCAGCACTCTGCTATCAAGAGACACTTAAGAGTTTATCTTCTCCTTCTCTCCTAAAGACATTTTGTTCTGAGTGATCTTACTGCTGCTTCTTTTTTCTTCACAAACATCTCTACATTTTTTTCCAACGACGTACTCCTCGACCTGTGATCCCATTTCATTCTTTTCCTTGAATTTCCTCTTTGGTTCTGTTGTGATCTATCCTCCCTGGTGTCCCACTGTCTTTCACTTTCTCTTCATCTCTTCTATTTTCATCCTCTTGTTCCTCTCCTTCGCTGCGCTGTAGGAGAGTGCTGCTCTGGCAGACAGACTGATACAGGTAGAGTACGGTAAACCACTTTCCCACAGACCTCGCTGTCCTCCTTCCTCCTCCTCGTCTTCTTTCTGCTCTCCTGCACTGCTACACTACACCTAACCCGCCAAAAGTGCATGAAAGAATATTGTTTATGTTGTAAATCTTTTCAGGCCATAAAACCATCCTGTAATCCTGTAATCCCTGAATGCATGTACTATTTATTCATGATGGAAAGTCTAATATGAGATTGTACAATCCCTGCATGTGGCATGTAAAAGTTTATTAGTATCACAAATATAATGATTATTTTTTTTATACCAAATACATGCAGTTTACCCAAATATTAATGAAATAACCTATAGGCCTATAGTTCAACATTTTGTGAAATGCCTTGTTGCTGAGAGTTAGATAAAACTCTCATGTCTGTACGCTAGATATGAAACTACCCTAGTACTACTACTTAACTACGAAAACTACCTAAACTGCACTGCTGATCCTGTTTTGGCCCGTTGTTACAGGGTCAGGTGACGAGGGCACAGGAAGCAGAGGAGAACTATGTGATCAAGCGAGAGCTAGCAGTGGTGAGGCAGCAGTGCAACACAGCCAGCGAGAGCCTTGAGAAAGCACAGGACACCATCAAAGAGCTGCAGCAGCAGAAGGTAAACACAAACCCACAGTCTGTCCACAAACGGCCACAGGCAAAATGTCACTTTCCCTCACATATGTGGAACAGGGGTATTATGTTGGAAGGTTTTCTCTCAGTGCAGAAGCAGTTAATCTGCATTTGAATTGTTTGTTAAGTAATGTTTTGTAAAGGTTAAGAGATCAGATTTCAAAATCAGCGCTGCCTCTACATGCAAAATCTTAAATGTAGTTCCTGATTCAGTTGCTAACAGTTTGGAGCGCTTGTTGTGTGAAAGTGTTGGCAAAATCCATTTTAAAGACATTTTTAGCACTCTCATATCTGTTTGCTAAATGCAAAGTTGCAGCCAGCAGGCACTTAGCTTAGCATAAAAACTTGAAACAGGTGCAAACAGCTAGCCTGGATCGGTCCAGAGGTGAAGAAAAATCAGCCTACAAGCACCTCTAATGCTCAATAATTAACACATTTTATCTCCTTTGTTTAGTCCAGATAAAACCTGTGCAAACTGGTGTAAACATACAGTTTCAGGCTAGCTGTTTCCCCCTGCTTCCAGTCTTTATGCTAAGCTAAGCTGACTCTCTGTTGGCTATAGCTTTGTATTTGTATTTAACAAACAGACATGAAAGGGGTGTCAATCTATTCAGCAAATTCTTGGGGGAAAAGAAAATAAGTGTATGTTGAACTATTTATTTTAATAATAAACCAAGAGACTTTTCTTAAAGATGCAAAGTCATCTCACAGCGCATGGTCCGATTTATTGCAGCCAATGTTGGACTTGAATGAACAAATTGCAACACTGATTGTCTTAAGAGTTCAGTGGAAATTTGTAGAAGTTAAAATGTATGCAACACAAGCCACTAAAACATAACTGTTTCGCAACCCAACAACGAAGGTTTTTTTGCCCTGACAACAGCACCAGTAATATTTCATAAACAGATTGTATCTAAGCTTGTTGCTTTTTGAACTCAGTGACTTCTAGTATGAACATCAGGTTTATCTGCTTTGACACAGTGCAGCTTTCTAAAATGGTCTGTTTAATACATTTTCCCTAATAAATAATAATAAATAATTCCTAATAAATAATAATAAAAACTTTACAGCATAGTTTACTTTACTTAATTTGTCATGTAAAGAGTATTTGAGCATCTTAAAAATGTGCTTTATAGATCAAATGTATTATTAGTTGTAATAATAGTAATTTCCAAGTGCTTTACAGAAGGAGCTATGAGAATGTTTGAGAGGATGATAACAACATTCACTAAAACTGCACAAACTACAAATTTGAGCAGATTTATTTTTTGAGCCCAATTACATTGCTCGACTCTGGTTCTGGCATGACTCCAGTGTTTTGAGGTCCCAGTCGGGGAATGACAGAGACAATGTTCACCTGATTACAAGTCAGCGTAGCATCAGAATGATGAGATAGAAAAATTACATAATGAGCTTTAAAGGGGCCCTGTGAAGTTTTCTTGTACACAAACAATGTTTCTGTTTACATTGTGTTGTTCAAAACATTTGTGAGCATCCGTGAGTTTATTGCTTTTTTTTAAATGTTTGAAACCTGCATGTTTTCATCTGTGTTAACTAGCCAGATTCTTCTTCTCTGTAATTTTTTGTTCCATTCAACAGCCTTTGTGTGCAGGAAAGCACAAAACAATGACCCACACATAAAAAAACATTGTGCTAGACGTCAAAAACTCCACAGGGAACCCTTTAATGTATTTTCAATATTTTATAACATCTGTGTAATATGTTGTAATATTTCTACAATAACTAATGAAGTAAACTCACCTCTTATTCTGCTTTTATTACATTTCATTTTGCCAAACTCTGTGCTTCCTCTGCATTAGCAACCAAGTCAGTAGCGCTTTCAAACACCCCCGCATCACGAACACAACCAGGGTGAAAACACAGCGCAGTACTGACGGCACATTTTGTTCACATACGTTAATTATTTAGCCGATCGCACCAAACTAGAAGCGTCTGTGTTTATTGACCGAGTTTGATGTTGATTTTTTTCTTTCCTGCATTTTAAATTGTGTTTCCACACAAAACCCGCACAGTCATGTTTCCAGATAAAGCTCAAAGGAAATGAGTAATTTACTCTATGAACTAACCCTGCAAACCTCAGCACCTAGAGATTACAGTGTAGTCGTACAGTGTTCAAACTTAGAGATTGAAAAGGCTCCATCATATGTTTTTAAATATTTGATCACTAATTTATTATATTATTGTTGCTGGTTTGAGAAGATTTGACTGTATCAAATAGTTTATGATAGCAGTGTACATTTACTTCACCTAAGTCTTGCACCTAAGTGTACCTCCACTGCAGTGGAGTGTAAAGTTTGAGATACTTTATACTCCACTGCAGTTTAGAGGGAAATATTGTACACACACACACTTTATTTGGACAGCCGGTGTTACAGATTACTTTGGAAACTAAGATTAAATATATGAATATTTATATTTAAGTAAAAAGTGGGTACTTCTGGAGCACTGAATCCTTTCAAATCCTTCAAAATATTCCTGTAGTTTTGCTGAAACAATATTGTGTGAGATTTGAGGGTTGTCATGTACTTGACAGCTGGTGTTGAATTGAGTTTCAAAATGCTTGTCACATACGTCCAACCACCACTTTGCTAACCCAGAAACGATAAACCCTTACTTTTATTTTTACAGATGATTCACAGTCAAAACTCACACTTAAGATTACACCTATCTGTGAGAATGTGATGTGTGACAGAAGTCAAACTTTGTACTCCACGCTTTACATTCACCCAAAATGAACAAGCAAAATGCGTCATTCATTTATTATTTAGATTTTTAAAGACAGGACCTGCACACTATGACTGATGTCATTGTGACGTGTGATTCTATTCCAGCTCAGATTGCTGGCACCTATCACCCACCAGAGTTCACACACCTCCAGACACTCACAGTCCCCTTTGATAACCAAGAATGAGAAGCTCGAAATGACAAATCGAGACTCCTTTACGCACGCTATGTACTTGCCCAATTTCAAGCTTTTGTATTTTGCGTTGTAGGAAAAGTATTTTTCCACTCAGCCGTCTCAGTCTTTCTGCTGCTCTGGTACACCGTAGCTTTGCTAGTTTCACTTTGATGTGGTGACATAAAATGTACAGTAGCTTTCTATTTTCTGACAACAGTCTGAGTCAGTGGGGCAGCAGTGACGCTTGATACTAACTCCATTTTGTTGATCAGCTATTCTGAAGTTGGGTTACTTTACAGACATTTATTACGTACTGGAAACACAAAACTGAGAAATCAACACATTGAACATTGTTACTCATACTAAATTTAAAGCCCTGACAGTTTTCATTTTGTTTTTGCAAGCAGACTAACTGCAGGTGATCATGGTCAGGGGGTAAAGTGGCATGTTGGTGTTGATGCTTTCGATTTATGTGTTGCATAAATGAGATAGAAACATTAGCTCTGCTTGTATGTCTGCAAATTTCCTCCTGCCTTCACCAAATGAAGTTTTCTGCACACTTCTTCTTGATGACCTTAGCCCTCAGAAAAGGTGTTAATACGCAGTTTGCTGCTAGATTTCTCAGCAGTAGCAACAAAAGAAACAGAAAGAGAAAGAGATACAACTTCAGCTTGTGACAGAATTGATACACATCAAAGCACTGTGGTAATCCTAACTGAGCTGAGGCCCAAACAAGACCAGTCTACTCCTCTGTTCAACTAATGTCAATCTGTATACCAACATCAACCAACAATCAAAGTCGGTATCAATCAATCACACCACTGCCATGTTATACAATATACCTGTGTAACACAAGTGGTGTTTGTTTCAGTACACAGAGCAGTTTGTGAGCAATCTGCAGACGCAGCTGGAGCAGTCCAGACTGCGTGAGGCTGAGCTGCTGGGAGCGCTGAAGGAAATGCAAGACAAGGTCCTCGACCTGGAGAAGGTACGCTAACAGACACGCATTTGAACGTGTGACAGAAAAGTGTGAAAGATGAGCAGAGACAGCAGGCGTGTGCAGCTGTGGATGTGTTAAGTTGATATTATTGTGTACTAAAAGTTTAAACGATTAAATGATTTAAAAGACACGTTTGTGGTTTCAAACTTTCGGTTTTACTTCATAAGGTGTTGAGACACAACAGCTCGATGATGAGTTTACTATAACATAAAACTGAAAGCAGCCAGAAAAAGCAATTGTTAATACTGACAAATTGTTAATATTCCTGAAACTCCTGGTTTTTAGCAGCTCTATGGATGGTAACATCTGTTGGTCGGTCGGTTGGTCAGCCCACAACTTGCATTTCCTCTTCAGGATGAAATGTAATAACTTTGTTGACCCCTTTACTTTTCGTTGGTTTATGATTAAATATCTGCAAAACTAATGACATTCCCGTCCGCCTCAGCAGTACTTTGGGTTTAGTGCTAATTATAAAATGTTAGCATGCTCACACGCTAAACTAAGATGGTCAAACATGGTATTGTTTGGCAAGTAATATACCTGCTTAACATTAGCATGTTAGCATTTAGCTCAAATCACTGCTTACTCCTTAGTTAGTCTTTCTAAACTGCGAACATGACATGTTTTCCATCCAGAGGAGCAGTTGCCTGCCTGACGAGAACAACATAGCGGCTCTGCAGGAAGAAGTGAAGCAGATGAAGCTGAGGGAGCTCGAGACGCTGCGCTCATTCAGAGAGATGCAGGACACCGTTACTGAGCTCAACCAGCGCTGGCAGGTAACACACACTTAACTACTTCTGTTTCTGTATAAACTACCCACAAGTGCATGTTCATGCCACATCTGAGCACGCTGTGTTTCTGCAGCATCACATGTCCCGTGGTAGCGGTACAGGCGGTGGGGGCGGCCACTGGAAGGAATCCCCGAAGAAGAACGCCATGAACGAACTGCAGGACAAACTGATGACGGTCAGACTCAGAGAGGCCCAGGCTCAGGCTGAGCTCCGAGAGGTTAAACTCAAAGCCCTGCAACTGGAGAGCCAGGTCAGACATACTGTAGACAGTAGTCTTAGTATACAAACATAAAAAGCCCCTTTCTTACAAATGGCCATTTAAATTTGCAATTTATTAGTGATGAAAATAGTTATTTGTTGGAGCTGTACTTACCCTCATATTTTTTCTTCACTTCACTCTAGAATCAGATCCACAGCAAGCTGATTGGTCGCAATGAGCAGGAACGCTCTGCCCTGCAGGACCGGCTCCAGATGATGGGCAATCAGAACAAAGCTCTCCAGGCCCAACTCAACGAGATGAAAAGGAAGCAGGCCGAGTTCGACTGCAAGGTCTGCATTGAAAGGAGAGAGCCAAAGAAAAGGAGTCAGAAAGGCGGGAGAGGGGCGATGTAACAGGGAGAAATGGCTTATTTATCAGGAGGGCAACCTTTTACATGGTCCAGAAACATAAATGTCTGAACATACAGTAATGAGACGCTAATAACTGGATGGAAAAATAAAAGAATATAAAACGGGCATGAAGAGCATAAAAAGAGAGATGGCATGACAGAGAAGGATGAAAAGAGGAACAGATAGCTTTTGTAGGACAGAAATAGAAAATGTTTCAGGAAAAATGGACAAGAAATGTGCAGAGTCTGACTATAAATTCTGGGATTTCGTGTCTAGAAAAGAAGGACAGATGCGATGAAGGAGGGCAGAGCAGGACGTAGTTGGAGGCACTGTGACAGTTTATGCATCATCAATATCCATTGTGTAAAAATTCTGCATATTATCGTCATCCACAGCTATTAATCAGGAAATATCTTCTTTTTTTGACCTCCTCCCTTCCCCCTCTCCTCTCATACATGTAGAGTAAAGAGGAGGTGATGGCAGTGCGACTGAGGGAAGCAGACAGTATGGCTGCCGTGGCTGAACTCAGGCAGAAGATTGCTGAACTTGAGATACAGGTGTGTGTGTGTGTGTGTGTGTGTGTGTGTGTGTGTGTGTGTGTGTGTGTGTGTGTGTGTGTGTGTGTGTGTGTGTGTGTGTGTGTGTGTGTGTGTGTGTGTGTGTGTGTGTGTGCGTGTGTGTGCGTGTGTGTGCGTGCGTGTGCGTGCGTGTGCGTGCCCCTGTGTCTGTATGCAGATCGTCAATTTAACAATATCGAAACAATAAAGAGATTGTGACTGTAACCTTCTGGGTGTAAAATGTGTTTTTCAGAAGGAGGAAGGACTGATCCAGGGTCAGCTGAACCACTCAGACTCCAGACAGTACATCAGCCAGCTCCGGGACCAGATCGCTGAGCTCAAGAATGAGGTTGGACACACACACACACACACACACACAGAAACTCCACCATTTCATAATAGGTGTGGCACATTAAAGCTGTGCCACACTTGTTGAGTTGTCGGTCCAAATGAACTGTGATCTACTTATAAAAACAACTGGTACCTTGGTAGTGTCAACTTGTTGAAACACAGGAAGTAGTCATACCACTTCTGATGTCCCTTTCTGACCTCGCTGTGCATGTTTGTTTTCTTTACGATGCACTGAACATCAGCAGCGTGTTTGTTGCTCCACGAGAGCTGGAAACATCAGTTGATTAACTTCAGATCAAGTCAATCAACAGAAAACGAGGCTGCAACTGTTTTGATTTTCGATTAACAGTTTTTAACAAATTCCATTTTCTCAAATGTATTTGCCGCTTTACTTAATTTTATATCTTTATAAATTGAACAAAAAGTAACTTTAATAAATACTAAATAGGCAGGGATTGACTAACGAGGGACAGGTCAAACAAATCAGGACGGGACAGAATCAACAAAGGCAGGAAGTAAAGATACACAAGACACAGAGAGGGGAGAAGTACAAAATAAAACAGGAAACACAAAACAACAAACTCAAAACCATGACACTGAGAAATATGTCGATGTAAGAGATAAATAAGTTTATTCGACATACATCAGCCTGCACAGTAGCTCAATTTTATCCACAGTCACTGCTTTTCATGTAGCTAGGTAGCTATAGCTAGCCTTATTTGAAGATGACATCCCAATTCGTAATCCCACCTGCTAAACTCTGGTTAGAGTGGAAACAGCTGTTAATGCAGGCACAACACCAGACCTATTCGAAACATTCCTCCTATTTGAAACCTTTCAGCTTGCAGAGATTCAGAGGTCTGGAGCCAGACGTTTGTGCCATAACGTGTCTGCAGTTTCTTCCCAGTAACAGATGAGAAAGTGTAGTTCAGATCCTGCAAATGTTTCAGCAGTTATTGATATTTTATTTTATGTATACTCTATGGGCCTATGCTTTAATACGGGTTACAGTCATATGACAAACACACAGCCAGGAGTTCTGTTCATTATATTTTATTGACTGATGAGTTCTGTTTCAAAACAACATGCAGATATGTCAGACACACGCAAACACACAGTGTATAGATTGGGTAGATATGCAGCCTTGCTATCTACCATAGAAGATTCTTGTTATCTACATGCAGCCTCACATTACCACTTCCAGCCAGACGCACTTGTTTCAATGTCTTTCTTGTAATAAGAGACCACTGTGCTTCCCCAGAAAACTTTATTCTCATCATCTGGTTCACAATGAACTTTATTTCTGAAACATGACTGAGCTTCAAAAGAATAAGTGCGTGACAGTTTCGCTGATTTTCATATTTTAATTTCACCCGAAGGCAACTTGTGGGTTGAGAAAATTCAATGACCTCTCTGGTTTATGAAGATTTTTCCAACCCTTTTTTGGAGACGCAAAGTTTCTCACCCAACATGCACTCAGTTTGTTCATTCAGAGAGTGGCAGTGCGTGACTAGAAGGGAAGTGTTCAAACTTTGAAGTGAGGGGGCGTGATGAGATTGCCCTGCCCTTTACCGCTCCTCTTCTTTCTTCTCTTCTCCCCACCTTTTTTCATCAAAGCAGTGGTTTTAAAAATGAGACCGAAACTTGCGTGAGCACAAATGAGGAAGCAGTGAACAATTTAGAAAAATCTCAGTATGGTCCTCTCAGCGATCACCGTGTGATTGAATCATATTGACAGTGCTGATACATAATGACACATTCTACGTAATGCAGCTGTGATGATTTCACACACATATTAAAACATGTCGATTCAGATATGACATATGATCACATGTGATTCAGCTCGATGTGAATTTAGCAGCTATGCAAAGATCATCATCATCACGTTTTCTCAACTTTATTTAAACCTTCCACTAATTTTGATATTAATTAACTTGTGTATATTTCAAAAAACAAAATGATTAACCCCCCCACCCAGCCCCACCCCCCAACATGAAGAGCTGTCAGACATAGTCAAAACATTTCCACTGGTTAACCACTGGTTTCCCCCTCCCCCCACCCCTACAGCTAGTCCGAGTGTATGATAGGGGGAAACAAAAACCTCTGAGATTTGTCATGAGTCACTGTGGTACATTAACACGGCAAAAGCATGCATGTGTAGATAAAGTGTGGTGGTAGCTTTTCTATCAGACAACAGAAAACCTTTGTAGTGTGAGAGTTTGTCAGCAGCGATGAAACAGAAACACCCATTTTATTTTATTTTTTTTATGTGTTCAAGATTTTGGTTTTGTATACTTGTTTTACGTGACTCTACTGTCAGGCAGGAGACCTCTGGTGCCCATATTAAGCTGTAACGGCCTCACTGCCCTATTTGCACAACCTCAAAATGTTGAGCAGGATACAGATCAGTGGGTTTTGCAGTTTTTTTCACACCCAACAACCTGCTAGAAAAATTCCCATCACGTGACATTTAATGCTCTTGAAAAGGCCCATCTAACAGAGTTAACACAGATCATAGACCATTGAACCTTGTATTATTTAAATATATACAATTTTATACAAAATCTGTATACTGCATGGATATACTTATGAACTATTGAGTTTCTATGGAAACAAGGCATCTGTAATCATCATATCATCATCATCCTTGCAGATGGAGCAGATGTTTTGCTGAAAACTAGTTCTTCTTTTTCTTGTCGTTACCTAAATGATAGACAACCTGAAGTAAACAAAAAATACATAAAACCACCAAATAATATAATAATAAATATTTTTAATAAGCTTCGAAATTCAATGACATTTGATAATAAAAGCCCTGATGCTGGAGCACCAACAGTGTATTTATCCACAGTCAGTCAGTAGTTATTGAAAGTTATTTTAGGAAAAGGTCTCAACTTTTAAAAAAATGAATTGTTTATATAATATTTTTAAAGATTTAGATCTTCAGTAGGAATTAATGGACTCAGGGTTTGTCCTCTAGATTTATTGGCATGAAAAATACACAATAATGTCTGCCTTTAAAGGCCCTTGTGCTGTTAGAAGAATAACATGTGATAAATACCAATGAAATATGGTGCCATGCCATACCGAAAGCTCATTTGTCCAACAGTCCATTATTCCAAAAACAAACACTGGTGCCATCAACATACGTAACTTAACGGATGTAACTAACAAAGTTATTTTAACCCAAACTATGGTCTTTTTCTAGACCAAAGTAGTTTGGGTGGCTAAACCTAAACAAACTCCGGCCTTTTAAAGCTAGATTACGTAATGGGCGATGAAAATGTGTTTCAGAGGAGTGGCTTTAGAGGGAGGCCTGAAGGGACGGGGTAGGATTTATTCGCTTGGATAGTGTCAAAATCTAGCTGTCTCTTGCTAGTTAATCCAATGTTACCTATCCTAAGTTTAACAACGTTAAGCATGTGTTTATTATTGTTACCATGAAGACAAAGATCACTTGACTATTCACTACCTTTACCTTGAAGGTCACCTGAGCTTGTCCTTTCCTGCACATCCAAATACCAAATACTACACTATGAAAGCCAAAGAAAAACTCCAGAGTGTTTATTTTTGGAAAAACATGCCTTTGAAGCAGTGGTTTGTTTTCTGGATATTGGGCTTTTGGTGAAATGGAATATTTTTTGAACTATTGGGGTTTTGGAATAACGAGCAGTCCACTGAAATGTAGACAAAGTCTACCTTTAGGGCAGACTAAAGTTAAACCCTCTTCTCTGTATCCAGATCAGGCAGTTGCGAGGACAGAAGGCACCCAGGGTAAGCAGTGGAGGAAGTACCAACTACCAGGATCTCTGTCTGGCCAGCCCTGCCTCTGCTGAAGGGGACTACCTGAGCTCAGATGAGGACCTCCTCCCCAGCCCGCTGCCTGCTAACGCTCTTTACCCCACCCTGTCCGGGCCGTGTCACCCGTCTGCCCGTCTTGACAGCGAGGGCAGCACGGACAGCGAGGCAGAGGAGAGGGTGCGGACACATCCGGACCCACAGCAGCTGTACGGCAGCATGGTGTGTGCAGAGGGGCTGGATAACTGAGACCTGGAGGAGGTGTGGAGGTTTCATTGTATTTCTTGACCTAAAAAGACACTGGAGCTCTACAAGACAGGACTGCTACTGTAAACTGGGACTGTATTATCCAATCCAGTCCACCTCCTTGGCTTTTCCAGTGTTTACCTTAAACTTGATGCAGACATAGTGGCATTGATTGGACCTCTTCAGATCATCCCTACCCATCACCTCTGCTCCTGTTACTGTTGCCACCACCTTGTTCCCCACACTGTCCAAACATGTGTTCCCTGACGAAGAGGTCACGTAAAGCCTCTCTCCTTGTTCCCACGTGTAACTGCACAGGAAACTGTCCGTCAAAATACATATCCATCCAAACACAAACATTTGACACACAGACAAACAAAATGGGCTGAAACTGGACCAGGAGTGTTGTTGCTGCTCGCTGCTCAAGGACGACAACTGGACCTGAATCTGTGACTGTGACCGGGAGTGAAACATGGGTAGACAGACAGAAAATGACTCTTCCCTATAAACTAATAGACATTTGACACACTGTCACACCTCCTCTGTCTACCCTTATATAACTCTCCTTCCTGATTGGTTCAGAGTTAAATACATCTTTATCCTCTCTTTTCCCTTTTTATGCCTCTTATTAGGAAGACGCACACAAAAAAAAAACAAAAAAAACTATCAGCCATCCATTTACCTCTCAGTAGACCAAGTGTTAAAAAGAACATTTAAAAACATGATTGAGTATGAGAGGTGCAGTGTAGGAATATGTACACATCAAACTGTTGGGATATCACAAGATGGCATTCATTAATGAATCATGAACACTTTAACATACTAAATATGTGTGTTTTCTGTGTCTGTGGCTTGCAGATGACAAGAAGGCGAGTGAGTTAATACAACATCCACAAAACATATTCATCATAACCCAGAAACTCAATGTTGCCAAATCTTTTGTTTTTGTTTTTTTTAAATTATTTATATGTTGTAATTTATTTTGATATTTTTTTTATTTTTTATATATCTATATGAATCTATAGGAGTGTAGAGATACTGACAGAGGCCAAACTTTCTACACCGTCCTTTGTGCCAACTAGTCGTCTGTTACAGGTTTACTGTGACGCTGAGTGTTTCGGAGACAGAAAATGTGCTGCTATGATTTTGGATTTACTTCTTCCATTTTTATTGTTTCTGGTGTTGTTGGGTTTTTGTTTTAATCTCTGCGAGGTGAAGATGCAACCTCCCGTTAACTCTGCCACAGATTAGGCTGACAGCTACTGTGCAGAACGAATCTGAAAACTGAGCAGTTTAACTTGATTCATCCCTGGAGCTTCTCAACATATAATAATGATGATTGCGATTTAAAGGAATAGTTTCACATTTTAGGAGATTTATTCACTTTCCTGCTGAGAGTTAGATGAGAAGATCAACACCACTCTCATCCAGGAGCCAGTATGGGTTATGTAGTGAACTACTTTTCTGGCCCGGGTGTAGTGATTTCCTTCACACAGTCAAGAAAAAGTCACAACAACACGTAACCCTGCATTAAACCCCAACTTATTTTTACCGTTTGGTAAAGTAACTTTTGCTGAACCGGGACCACAAGTGGTATGATGGTAAATGCTAAAACGTACAGTAATGTCAGTTGCAGTATCTAGCTAAGGGTTGCTAAGATTATAAACTACTGGCCATACCAGACCACGTGAGGCTGTAGCAGCTAGTTAAACCCTGAAGAGTTTTGAATTAAGCAAGGGATTTTATTTCTTATTAATTAAACTTTTAAGTTGTTAATGAAAGAATTTGTTATTTCTGAAGGTACATCATTTTTAGTTGTAACAAGATATGATGTGTTAATTAATGAGCTTTAGAGGTTTTTTGGGCAGAGCTAGGCTAGCTGTTTCCATCTTGATGCTAAGCTAAGCTAACCATCTCCTGGCTTTATATCTAATAGACTAACATGAGAGTGGTGTCAGTCCTCTCATTTAAGCGAATAAGCTATATTATCAGTCTCCTATACAAGCTAAATTAATAAATAAATAAATAATCCAGGTAACAGTGCTGATCTGGAGTCAGCACTTCATGTGCTCATATCACTTTCTGACAGCTCAAACTGCAGCATTGCTGTTCGATGAAAGTGGAGGAAGTAGTTCATATTGTAAGGATGCCAACAAAAAGACTGTCATCATAACCAGAGAGTGTGGATGGAAAATATTTTACATATCAAACATTAATATATTCTGTGTAGAAAAAAGGGTGTAAAATGTACGGAGAAATATTCAATATACAGTGTAAGAGAATCAAAAGTATATAGATGAGATTTAAAGCTGTATCACTGTCAGTCTTACTGAAAGACTGGTGAAAAGTGTGTATAGTTTAACAAACAGGGTGTCATATGTAGAGCAGTGATCTGCTTTTTGCACTACACAGAAAGAGGAAGTCTCTGCTCTTGACATTAGCAGTGAGAGATGGTGCGGATTAATGGCTTCATGCTGAGATCATTTCTTATTACGTTCAGCTCTTCAGAGGGACCTCGACGTTATTTAAGTGCTTCGCTCCAAGATTATCCATTCGGACTTTGTATTGTGCTTCATTATTTGTCAGACTGATGTTGAAAGGTTTTCTCGAAATTCTCAAAAGGCCCTTTTTGTTTCACAATGCTAGGTAACATTTTTGTGCAATGCAAATGAATGAATGAATGGAAAAGGAGATAATTATTGCCCTCTTAAGAAATAAGGAAATTGTATCTTCCAGTAATGGCCATCAACCAGCTAAAGAGGATGTTGGTTTGCCCACCGTACTGTTGCACATAACAGCCTTTTAGTGGTCAGTGGTGGGTGCAACAACTGAAATCTCTACACTGAAATCAGTGTTTGGATATTGTTAGACCAAATGAGTGTTGACCAAATGGTTTCAGTTGGGTTGCTTCTAGTTCTTTGTGTGTACAGAATGTATCGGCTCTGAGATTTAAGCCCTTCGGTCAGAACTGGCTGAATTTCTCACTTCAAGTTATAATCCTTAAGATTAGACCTCATTTTTGATTATAGTTCTGGCTGGAAATAGCTATTGAATGCATTTACCTTGTGTAATTGCCTCTCTATATAGTAAATTTCATTGTTACTGGTGGTGTCCATCTTTCCCTTGTGGAATTCAAAGATACATGCATGTATTGGATATGATGCGGAAGACATAAGTCGGTGCATGCATGCTTTTCGCACAAGGCAACATTGGCTCATGAGTTTTAAAGTGTCAGTATACTTGGTCAGAATGGCTCGACAGATGGTCATAGCTTTTGGAAACTTCCTCCCACCACACCAGTTTCTGTAACTTTCCGAAACCAAACAATCAACAACGTTCACAACCATCTCATGTTGTTACTGGCCAGCTGTGGGTGAGCTGAAAAAAAATAAGCTGCCTGTGAAATTCATTCTTGACACAACTATTTCTGTCATTTTGATGTGCACATGATTTAGACAATAGTCTAATAGGCCAGCTTTGCGTCTTGAAGTTTGTCCGTTCTGAGCAGCTAAAAAACAGTTTTGCCCTCTAACGTGTCTCCTCTGTGAGCATAACTTGACCCTTAAACTGATTTGTTTGACTGCGCTTCAAATATATGGACTCTTTTACTCTTCTGCAGTTACATTTCTGACAGCTTAACCACCCAAAGCATGTGTCAAACTGATCTCTTGCCACTGTATTTGTAAAACACGGTTGCCAGTATCACCTCTAACCACAGGTGTTGCTAGATCTACCACGACTGAAATCTTAAGGATTATAACTCTTATATTTCTGTTGGGATTTCAGTTAAATTAAATTAAAATGCAGAAACTGTTTCATTCAGGACTTTCCAAAAATTAACCCTAATCTGGACCCAGATCAGTGCTCAGTGTCCTTCAACACATTATAACACATCTGTACACTGCTGTTCAGTGATGGTGCTCTGTTTTCACCACTGTCGAAATACAACTCTATCTACTGTGACGAAACATTTTGATATGTTTGTAAATTACTTTTGAATATGGTACTAGCTCTCATCCTTAATATTATTTTTATAATTATCATCAGTACTTTGGTTTCTCCTGCTAACAGCATTACATGAGATGATTAAACATCATAATGTGCCATAAAAGTAGGTAGATTTACACACTATGCTAAATGACATGATGTATGTTTAACGAGGGTTTCATCGACACGTCAGCCACTACAGCCCTTCATTAAACAGCCATGTGAATTTTGTGTGGACTGAAATACGATCACACTGTGTCGCTCCAGGTGTATCATCCTGAAACTGGAACATCCACACACGTTATCCCTGATCTAAAGCGGGAAATAAGACAATGCAGTGCAAAACGGTGTGTCACGTGAGTGTTTCCTCGCAGACAGTAAGAAAAAAACAGACAGTGTTCATCCTGGTTGGTCTGGTGTAGGATTTCTCAGATTTATGTGCCGTATCTGACAGCTGTTTGATACCCAGGAACCCTGTCCACCCCTCTCTCTTTCTGTCTTGCAATTCAACTGATGTTGTTATCAAATATATTAATTGACAGTAAAGATTATATAAATTCCAGTATGATGGGGAAAAAATACATTTCAGTGTTCTGTATCCCATGAATGATACAAAATAAACTTTGACATTGCACCTTTGCAAAGGCCTGATTGTGTTTTTATTGTTTATTACTGGGTAATTATATTTAATCTTTTTACATGGAATTCATGCAGTTCATGGATTTTGCCCTCCAAGTTGAACAGTAGCTGGTTGCCCCAAGTTCAAACTTTGCGTTGTCGTAAAGGAAGTTTTTTACTAAGTCGAGATTTAAGCATCATTACATTAAAACAGGTTGCACCCTAGCGGCATCCTCGGTGTCTGTGAAGTTAAGCCAATGGAGAAGTGCCAAAAACTGCAGTTCCCCCAACGTCCACTTGAGGCTGGCTACAGAATGTGTCAATCTCTATAAGCCCCATATGAAAACGTCCAACTTCACAGCAGAAATAAACATGTTTACAGCCTGGTACAAAAAACAGTTTTAGTCTCTATAGCTGATTTCCCCATTCATGACAACTGCACTGAGGGTGATTTTTAAACGAACTCACCTGTTCAAATTATATTAAGGCTTAAAGTTGTGCAGAATTAACAGTGTGGCCGCTTTGATTGACAGGTGCGTGCAGTTACAGGTGGCTTGTTTGAGTACCCAGGCGTCATTCAGCCCACCTCAGGGCCACCAGAGATCCACATCTTTGCCCAGTTTTAGATTAGCTGAGAGGCGGCAGAGGCAGTAATGCCAAGATGGCGACGGCCAGATCCACCTTTGTTATAACACAAGTACTATAAAAGTAATGGATGAAGGATGTTTCTAATTTTGAACAAATCCCATTAAAAGGCCAAAACGAACAAGATGTTAGTCCATCTCTCATTGCTGTCTTAAGTCCCCTGCTCAGCACATTTGTTTGTAGACGTAGTTTCACTTTTATAAAAAAAAGAGTCAGTAATAAGTAAGTAGTAAATAGTGTGTTTGTTTGGGACTATTTTGAGCAGTGGATTAATACACAGTTATTCATATTTTTTGGATTGGTGGATTTCAGACCAGGTCTAGACTATATGCTTTAATTTCTTTTTTTACATAGACCCAACAGTTCCCACTATGAGCAAGCACTTGGCAACAGTTGCAAGGTAGAACATCCTTTTAAGAGGCAGAAAACTTGAGCATAACTGCGCTCTGGGTGGACGGCCACATGCTGCTTGGTTTTGTTGAGAGAGAGGGGGGTGGGGCATAGAAATGTGTTCTATAACAATTATAACAAAGTCAATTTAGTAAGGTTTGAGTATTTTTGGCAGCAGGATGGTATATTTTGGATTAACTTTAAATCAGCTAAAGTGCTCATGTTCATCATATTGAAGTAACAAGTCACCCAGTGTGACTGTGTTGCTTTTAAGGCCTCCTAGGTGGCGCTCTATAGCACAAGGAATAAGCTCTGTCAGACTTTGGTTTACAGGAACGTCTTGTTTCTAGAATCAATTCATTGCTGGTTTTGGTATCGGTTGACACTGAGAAAAAATATATATTCTTTAAGTGAACAAGAATTAGCAAGCAAATGCAAATAAAATAAAAACAGAGAATAGAAACAACAAGGCAAGTTCTCCATCATGTACCCATAGGTTTTATTACACAGTCATAAAACATATTCACATTTCCTCCTGCTGTGTCTTCTTCTCATTAATGCACAGTTTTTATTCAGTACTATAGGAGATGATCTGCTGTTGCATCAGCCATCTTATTTTAAATGTGACCTCAGTGGTCTATTTTGTAACACAACTGTGTCAACAGAGGGTGTCAACACTTTCTGAAGAATTTTCAGCACAGTCGCCCACCCTCTTCCTCTCACATTGGCTTTATTTGTCTTACCTAATCTTCAGTTTGTGCAGCACGTCTACATATCCATACACGAAACATTTATTTATTTATTTTTTTTTTAAGTTGCACTAGACAGATTCAGGGCTGCTGCGACAGCGCAGTTGTTGGGTTTGTGTGAGGAAGCATGTGGTTGTCAGCTCAGAGGTGTCAGAGCTGAAACACTTCCTCGTCTCATCACACCGCTCTGCAGACAACATCAACGGCTCACAATCTCAGAGCAGACTGACCTCCTCACATGTATGATACAAATCACATGTGACACACTGACTTCACATCGTTTAATCTAATTTGATACACGACTTTTATCTCAGTTAAATTATTAGTGTGGAGTTTGTGTGTGATGTTAAGAAGCACTGGTGGAATATAAAAATCTGGTGAGTATTTGCATATTTGTTTCTGAAAACAGTCTTCATATTTTGGTTAAATGAGAGTTACTACAATTTTGGTTTAAATTTATTTGCTGTTTATATATTATTTGATGTTTGACCAATGTACGTTCTTTTATCCTAACTTTTAAGTAAGTTTTAAGACAAAGAGTAAGCTTAAGCAAGTTGTGCTGAATTATTTCAGTAATGATGTAATGTTGTTTTACATCTAAGTCATAACTGTTGTCTTATCATGAATATGAGTTCATAAACACTAAAGCTGTTCAAAAGAGGGAGATTTTACACAATACCTTTGTTTTTCTGTACATATAGTGACACATGCAAACTACAGAAAGTTTACATTTTCACACATTTTATAGTTTTACAGACATCATTTTGTTAGCTAAAAGGTTGGAGCAGATTGAGCTACAAAAAACGCCCTGATTTCTTTGGCCATCCTTGAGATAAAAGTGTTTTGACTCAAGTCCAAATTCAGCAGATTGGACACACAGCTGACTATATATCTACTCACAGTTCACATGGCGGGTTCGAGCAAAAGCAAAGCCAAATAAGTTGCTGTAGAAGAAAATCACTGAAACTTCTGAGCCACCTTGACCCTTCTTAAACTGGCCGTCCATTCATACTGAATGGAATACTGAATGTGAATACTTCACATTTGTTGTTCTACTCGATATTCAATACCAGTTTGAACATGTCATCCTTCTGAACTAAATGGTACCAAAAATACCCAACATGCATATAGATAATTGAATACCAATGAATAAGACTGAATGTCATTGCACAAACTAAGTTTTATAGCTGGATTTATAACATAAAATGTGATTAAGCTCATTAAAACTGTACGTATATTATATGTAAATATACTGTATGTACGTAAATGTATAAACAAGAAAATATGGTGCATATTATAACACTCACGCCAATTAGGATGTAATCTAACAGTAAAAAAAGAAAAAATAAGAGATTAAAGAATACATTTGTAAACAAATGTGCTCACATTATGACATCAGCACACGTAATTCAAGGCCAAAGATTTTTACAGATTTCTCCGACTCATAAAAGTGCAAGCACTGAATCATAAATGTACATTTTCAAGATCAGGAGAGTGCATCAATCCAGAGGTGGTCCGTTAACTGATTATCAAACCTGGGCTGTTTTGTTTTTTTCTTGTAATAAAAAGATTATAGTTATTTCCTTATTTTTGTTTCTGTTTTGTTAAAGTTACATTCTGAGGAATTCCCTGAGATTTCAAGGATGCATAGTTTCCGACATTCAACCAACAGTACAGTACAGTAGTACAGTTATTCAATTACTGTACTTAAATACAATTTTGAGGTAGCTGTATTGAGTATTTCCATGTTATGCTAATCCACTATATTTAAGAGGGACATATTGTATATTTTACCCTCTAAAGGTATCTGACAGCTTTCAGATTTCAGAAAACACGATAAGCTTATAGAATATAACGCGTTGTTAAAAATTAAACCAGTGCTTTCCAACCTTTTTGGCTTGTGACCTCTTACAAAAAAGCTGTCTCTAGACGGGGTCCCTTGCCATATTTCACAAGTCAATGGGTTGTTGGCACTTTGCTTCTAAACTTCTCACATGGTTTCATTTAAATCACTGTATGACGCTCAAAGAGGTAAAATGATATTTCAGTATTTTACAAAGAAAGCAAAGATTAGAGAAAAGTTCAACGTACTGACACAGATTTCTGTAGCAGAGCTTTATTTTTCTTCTTTCCTGCCTCATCATTTATCTCAAGGCCCCCGTACACACACACACACACACACACCTACACACACACACCTACACACCTACACACACACACACACACACACACACACACCTACACACACACACACACACACACACACACATATATATATATATATATATATTGTGGTAATATAGCTCTTTTATTTGTAATACAACCTTACACATATAACATAAGATAGAGTATCCTCTACCCAGAAACCTCGGAACCTCGGCCCGTCTCATTTCCACAGACAATGACATATCATACCTCTCTGTGTTCAACATTTGATACATACATCAGGAATACAGGCATTGTATTGATTTAACAATGTTGGTGTGATATACTACCTCATTATCAGTTTATATCGGTGTAATTTAAAGCAAATGTTTGAACAGACCTCGTGCCAGTCCTCTATAGTAATCTCGACATTTATGTGCTCACACTACGCAAGCGTTAAATTTTCTGAGGAGAACTGGGAACTGTCCACCATTATTTTGTAAAGACGAGAGATCTGTCCTCTTACGGAGTGAACATTTACTGCTATCTATACTACAGAAAGAAAAGTGGGTGAAGATAGGAATGTGCATCTAATTTATTTTGTATTCAAGTCTTAAGCTTCTTAATCTATATGTTTAAACACTTTGCTCTGCTTTTGCACCCTTATTGTCTTGCACTGAACTCCCCCACTGCAGCCTCACCTTTGCTCAAACGTGAACACTGAGTCATGAGATGTGTTGCTGTTAAGTGATATAGTTGCAATTCTGATATGACTGTGCTACATTAATTTGCAGGAAATTTTTAAATGTGATAAAACTGACTAAATGTCAAGTGATCCTCAGGGCCTGGTAAACTAGTCAAGCATAAGCAACAATGATCAGGGCTAAATCAGAGAGGTCCATGAAGACAACCTCGTCTAGAGCACACAAACTACATACCTACAGCTTGACAACAACCTGACTAATATGACAAAATCAACACAATGCTGGAGTAGCTTCAAGATGAGTCTGAATACAGGGCTTGAACACTTGAACAAATCAGATATCTTTTTTTTTATTGTCACTAATACTATACATCTAAACATATCAACAAAAAAATAATAATAATTAAGTAATCTGTAACAGCAATAATATTTTGTTAACACAAAATGTTCTGTCTTTTCTTTTCTGATTATCCCACTCTTTCTTTGTGTAAAAGTATCAATAAATCTCCAGTATATGTTGGTGCAGTATTTACACAGATTCAAAAAGGAAACAAAGTATCGAATGTACAGTTCTGCTGCCCTCTGTTGGGGAATACATATATCATGTGTAACGTTGGTCCATCATTATAGTATTTGCCTTTAGTGACAGTGTATCAGGTGGCTCATTACATATAAACATATTTATATAATCATATACATATAAATATACATACATATATACATAGGCCTATAAACTGTGCAGCAGAGAAAGACTTTCCACTGGTTTTGTTTTCATAAACTGTGTTCATAACACAACTAATATGTGACCAGTAAGAAAAACTGTACATTTGAATGTCATCACTAACAGTGGCATTTATTTATTTTGTGTATAAAGCAGGTTCTTCCTCCTTCCTGAGTGATGCCTCGTTCTTTCTTGGTGAAGCGAGGAGGGCTGCACCACCTTCGGCCAGCAGCAAGAAGCCCCAGCCCTAGATTGACCCCGGTAACATTTGGCCAGCTAGGAAACCAGAAGAGGTCCTGGGATACATCCCTGGAGTACTCCACAGCAGAAACACCAGATATTAACACAGTGCCCATCACATTATTGCAGCAGGACCTTCAGGCTGCCAACGACTCCAATGAAAGTGGGCACCTTCAGCCATTCAGTCCCAATTCTTACGGTGTGTGATAGAGCTATTTTATCTTGGTTTATTTTGAAAATACACTTTCTAGATAACTTCAAATAAAATGATTTACAGTGTGCAGCATTGATGAGTCAAAACAGGGGACAGGACATATAATTAATTTCTTATATTTATTTGTTGTTTGACAAATTCTTTGTAATTCCCTGAAAAGTCAGATGGTGTACGTAATATATTAATCAAATTCAGTTTGTATAGCCAGTCAACTTACCTGTCTGCTTTTGTACTCAGACTGTAGAGCTGCTAAACCCTGCAGTCCTGTCAACTCAAATACTTTTGGGCCCGTGGAGAAAGTGGAGTCTCCAACACCAGCAACATGGTCCAGGTCTCACATGAGCTCAGGATATCCAGACAAACTGTCTGATGGACTGGGAGACTTGACTCAGTACCCACAGATCCTGAGGGAGACCAGGAGCCGTGGCTGCTCAAAGATCAGTGCTCCGAGTCAAGAGTGTCCACTCTGCAGCAAAGTATGAGCTCTCTCCACCACATTAAATTGAACAACTCAGGGGAAAATTGTTTAAGTGAAAAGAGAGGCTAGAAGATACAACTCGAGTTGAGTTAAATTAACTTTATTTCCTTTACAAGGAACCTCATAGTGCAGGACAACAGTGGTTATCAGACTTTGTCAGACCATGGACCCCAATGGAAGGCAAAAAAACAAAACATTTGCTAGCAAGACGACAAGAGTACAATCCCTTAGTACAACCCTCTATTAGGATGTACTAAAGGACAGTGGTTCTTAAAGCTAAATGCTAACATCATCATGCTAACATGCTCACAATTACAAAACTGATGACACTAAACTAGTATCATGATTACAACATATATCATCTTAGTTTAGCATGTTAGCATGCTAACATTTGCTACTGACCCACAAAGCAAAATTCAGCATGTTTAGTGACGTTTATGGCAAAAGAAACTGTTATTAACTTGAGTTTTTGACAATAACATGTGTCATCATACAGGTACATCAGTGCAGTTTTTAACATCCAAGCTAATGCACGGCTGCAACACACAATGAACTAGTTGAGCTACAGTTTCTGATATCTGTGGTGGTGTCAGGTCATATGAACTCCCCACAAATGTAGATGATGATCTTGAATTTATAGCTGGCTGTGTGCACAGATCAGGACCATAACATTTGACCAAAGCAAGCAAAAGTTGAAAGACTGAACCAGAAATGTAATGTGAAAATGTGAAAAAATTAGCCTTAAAAAATATTTTTCAGTTTCCAGTGTTGAACTGTCTTAATCTTGTCTTTGCAGATATTTTCATGTCTGCCAAGTTTGAAGACTCACATATCAAAAAGTCACGGCAGCAGAGCATCTCTACTACCAGCACAAATCAAATCCAGCAGGACCAATACTGAGAAATCAATAGGCAGGGCCAAGGTCAGCATCATATTTCTTTTTACATGGATTTATCTTGTTAAAACTTTGAACAAAATGCACAATGCACACTAAAATGATCAATTTCTTACGCATATGAACACTTCTGAATCCATAACTACAACGTCTGTTGTTTTAGGAGAGGACATTTGGGTGTACGGTGTGTGGAAAAGTGTTCAAGCGCTCCTCCACCCTCTCCACTCATCTGCTCATACATTCAGACACCCGGCCCTACCCCTGCCAGTACTGTGGCAAAAGGTTCCACCAGAAGTCGGACATGAAGAAACACACCTTCATACACACCGGTGGGTTTATGAGGTTGTGATTGTTTTTTTTTAAATATATATTAAAGTAATATATAATAATATATGAAAGCCTGCAGACTGCCAATGCTAATTGATAATGCTTAATGTAATCACTAGTGTTAATCACCACTGCTTGCAGCATGTAAGCTCAAATTCACAATATTGTCTGTTAACCCAACCAAATGTCTTGTGTTTAGACGTGTTTATGCCGTATTTTGTCATCAAAATAGTCCCTTTAAGTTATACTACTCTCAACAACAACATATTTATTAACAGTGGTCAAAAACACGGTTCGTACAATCATCTGGCGTTCACTCATGTCAGCATAGTATATTCAAAAAATAGACAATTTTTCCATTTGATATTCGTATTTGAAACTGGATCATTACTGCCAAAATGAACATAGGAACATCACTCTAATATACTGTATGTTTGTGTGTATCTGTGTCCTACAAAGCCTCAGTTTGCTTGAAAATCTGTACAAAAACCAAAGTGTAAAAATGCTGTACTGCTTGTCTTGTCACCACACCTGGCCAAGAAATAATGCAGCACAACTCGCTGTAAAACCACAACTTGTTGTTTTTACACTTTATTTTTGGTACAGATAAAACAAATCAGATGTAATGCATTAGTTAAATTTTCAGATGTGCTGGCACAGTAGGTGGATTTACTTTTGGACAGAGCCATGTTTTAGCTGTTTCCCTCTGTTTCCAGTCTGCTGGCAGTAACTTCACATTTAACATCCAATTCAGACCGATATCATTCATCTTATCTAACTTTTTGCAAAAAAAAAAAAAAAGTAAATACAGGATTGTCTATTGCCAAACTATTATTTTAAATGATATTTTAAGCAAAAATGCCAAACATTTATTGGTTCGGGCCTCTCAAATGTCCTTATATCATTGTAAACTGAATATCTTTAGGTTTTGAAGTATTGGTTGGACAAAACAAGCTATTTCAAGATTTATGCATGAGATGTAACTGATTGTTGTGGAGAAATTGCTGAAGTCAATGGTCAGTGGTGAGGTCAGGAGGGAAGAAAGTGTTCAGGAGCCTCTGATCTCTTATGCTGTAATATTTATTGACGCTTGGCCAAGGAGAATTAGAGACACTCTCATAGTGCATCAGAAGTGCCTGAGTTGGTCTCACATTCTGCCCAACTCGTGCTGGTGGATAGACTTTAAACCTCGAGATAACACCAACACTATACGCCCCAAATGAGACAAAGAGAATTTTTCTACCAAGGACGGTGTTATTGTCAACATATTCTAGTCTGGAGACACAGATGTCTGTTTACGTCAACGGCAAGCTAATTATGTCTTAAGCAGGCCAAAAGAGTCTCTTTGACCCTGGCCACCACAGTGTTGAGATAGACTGGCACCTACTGCTCCCAGTCAAAGCCAAACAATTAATACTGCCGAGGACCTCAAGGCCCACACGTGACCTGGTGTAACCTAAGGATAGAAAATTCCATAACATAACTGAATTAAATAAGGAAATATATTGCTATTCTTCTTACCAGAAATTGTATAAATTGCTTTTAAACTGTCAGAACAGTGTGTGTTAAATCTTTACAGTTTGAACATCCTGTGTACTTAAATGACCTGTGCTGTGTTTGTGTGCCAGGGGAGAAGCCCCATGTGTGTCAGATATGTGGGAAGGCGTTCAGCCAGAGCTCCAACCTTATCACCCACAGCCGTAAACACAGGGACGACCGGCCCTACCGCTGCCCCCGCTGCCTCTACGGCTTCCAGCACAAAGTGGACCTGCGGCAGCACCAGGAGCACCACTGCACCTACCGCTGACTCTGACACAGCCGAGTGAACGTCTTCAGCCTTTTAACGAGCGGAAACACATTCAGGACAGAAAACTACTGACTGTGTTGCTGTTATGATGAAGTCAAATCTTACATCCAAAGCTATAGTAGTTTATATTTTACATTCAGCTGTCTTTTAGGACACTGAGGGAAGAAAAATGTTTCCAGCAAAGTCATGTTAGTCATGATTAACTTAAAGCCACTATGTACTTGTTGAGTTATAAAAATTTCAAATATTCTGAGTTACTCTCAAATACAACGTTTTATATTTATATACAAGAAGGTTGACCATTATTTGTGTTTGTTGTAAAAACAATCATGTGTTTCTTAACAAAATAATGAATGGCATTACTAAAGACAGAAATCACTTTCAGTATATAAGAGATGGGAGTTTTTCCAGGGAAATGTTGTTTATTTCTCCACATGATTTATATTGTCTGTAGATCTGTGATCATGCAAGGTTTATCTGCAGATGAACACCCTATCATACACAGAAGATTTGACACAGACCGGTGACACTACATGATTTCATTACATCTCTCACTTTGAAAGGAGTTGCAACAAACGGCTCAAATGAATGTAGTATAGCATCGGTGTTAAGTCAAATATCTAAATCCAGAAGCTTCCCCAACAGCAGTGCAGTTACAGTCGTAAACAAGGCTAGAGTGAATATTTCTTCTTTCTTTTTTTTTTACATTTCTGCAAATTATCACAGCAAGAGTTCAAAAATCAGAGATAGCAGACAGAGATGCTTTGCAGTTTCTTTATTCAGCATACGTTTTGACACAGGCACACATTACAGAATGATTCTGTCATTTTGTTGGAGATCTTTGTTGCAGACAGCTTCAGCTGTTAATAGTTTTTATTGTTTTTGTACCACTGAGCTCTGGCAACAACATCATTGGAGTAGTCTGTACCTGTTGTTTTCTTATCCACATCTTTGTCTTCGACACTTCGATCCCCCATATTGTATGCTGCTATCCCTCCTGCAGAGACAAATACAAATGAGAATGAAGCAAAGCAAAGTCTGAAAAGAGTTGATGCATGTATGAGTCTACTGTTTCAGTAAAACAAACCTTTCAGCTGCTCCTCTGTGCTCCAGCCAGGAAATTTGTTGCGAATCACATTGATGAAATGAACCAAGATCCCTGTAGCTTGGCAGAGGTGTTCCTCACTGTCCCATGCGCCCTCTGCAGTGTGTCCACCTCCCTCTGGATTGACATCAACCTACAGAATCGGGATGAACACAGCTGTTATTGTATTGTAACGTGAGGCTTTACTAAGAGGATGTGAGTAAAGCAGTAGTATTTGTTACAACCTGCATCAGTCCCCAGGCGTTGTATTGTCCTCTCGCTGGGCTATAGTCTCCCCATCCATTAGTTAGTGCATTTCCAGCCCTAGATTCTCTGGAGATGATTGCAGCAATGAGAGCTGGGTCGATATTACATCTACGTCCAACACTGTTGATTTTAGATCTGTACTTTTCCATTCGGCCTGCATCTTCTTCTGCCATCGCATGTGATGCCCTCACACCTTTAGAGAGAAATCACAGAACAGGATTATTGCCTCAGTGAAACAAATGCATCTATTTTTTTAATCCATAGCTACACTGTGGATGCACACGATGAAGGCTGCATGATTACTTTTCCCACAGTTTATGATTAAATCAGCTCCTGTGTGTGTGTACTACAGAGTTTACCTGAGTATCCCAGTTTGTCCTGCTGAGATGTTTGCCATGACGCACCAGTAGTCTGAACCTTCATAATGTTTCCATAACCTGCAAATATTCCGTTTTTTAGTCTTTTTATTATTTCTCAACACACCTGCAAATCAAAGCATGAGGACTTAAAGGGACTTTACAGTGACATAAACTACCAAGAGCAACTAATGTGAGTGTGTATAATTTAACTTGAAAGGTTTCATGTTGTAACTTGATAAGTGTGAATGTTGTATTGACGCCAGCAACGTTGTTTGAATGAGGAAAGGTGTGCGGATTAACTGAGGAATATGTCTCTTTTACATGACTTCATTAAGGTGTATTTCATGCTGGGGTTCTATTGTTACTGAGTACAGTGGATGATATTGTGATGCGCATGCGTGCATTAAGAAGGATTTTTAAAATGCATAGTGCTGTACAGGTGAAAAACCAGTCCGACCCGTCTCACTGATCAGCTGAAGGGACACCGAAGGCTCCACCCGCCCGACGTCACGCTGAGGCCGCCAATCAGACGCTCGGATCGGGCAAACAGCCTATCCAGGTGGATTAATGGACTACACTAAGCTACTCTAGCTTTATTTTTAACAACATAAATTAAGACCTTATAACGTGATAGTGATACATTTTATTTGTCTGGTATGGCAGCAATACGCTTCTGGAAGTAACAGTAATATAAAAGCAACAGCATAACAAACACTCACCCATCTTTCTTGCTTCCTCTGCCGACGGTCCCCTTGAAACTGGAGTGCGAGAGGTGCAACAGACTGTGATTCAAGCTAGCATGAAGGGTGGCTCTATTTATACAGATTTTTTTTTACCTTTGGTTTCAGTATGACTTCCTCATCTTATCTGCGTACACATGATCATTACTTTGTTCTGCTCAGTCAACAGCTTACTGTGGCAGGCTATAAACCAGGCAAAGTAATGAATGTTACACGATTTGTGGCATCCAACTGGGAAACTCCCTTTCATTTAAGGAATTATGACATTTGGAAATAATAACTAAAAAGTCCACATTACATTTAAAAGTAAATAAAATAAAATAATTTAGTTGACATTTCTATCAAATTCAACTTAAAATAAGTGCATTCAGTCCATAAAATGATTTGTTGACTTTGTTTACTTTTGTTTTACCTGTTTGTCTGTTTGTCTGTTTTATTTTTTATTCATTACTAGAAGTTCATGAGCTGGTGATATTTTGCAGACCAAGAACTTAAATCTGATGAGGAAATATTCAGTTTTTATACCCTGAACTTTATTCAGAATAATTTTAGTTATTCAATATTAATCACATTTTACCAGCTTTGAACATATCTACGTTCCTTAACCTTTCATTTTCATGTTCTGATGATGCACAGTCTAAAAGTTCAACACGTGATTCTTTCAGCAGCACAATAATGAAACTGTAACACCTCAGATGGCATCTGTGTGAATGTAAACATGGAACTTATGCTTTGAACTTTGTTCTTTTTCAATGAGTTTTTGAGATATCAAGTCACTTTTGTATGAAATAGGTGGAAATATATATTAATCCTTAATTCATCAATGCGTTCCAGCAAGCAGTTAAAGTAATTGTGCAACTTTTCTACCATCTGTAGAATAACAGATTTTAAATTAGCTTCATGATACCCTTGTAATTGAGTGAATGGTGTTTCTGTCATTCAAACTCGCCTGTTCTTGCACTATGTAACTTTGGGCTCTGAGTGTGAGAAGTATGTTACACTTTATGGCAGTAAGTTGTACACAACCATCTATTTCACTAATTTTGGTGAAACTGAATCATATTTTATGAAGAAAACACACCTGAACATCAACATGAGCACATAGCATGAGGACCTGATGATGTGTCACATCATCCACAACCACTCACTTACTGGAAACAGATGTCAGTGACACTTCACTCGTCTCCAGAGCTGTTTTTTGCTATATGGGGACTATGCGGCTGCATAGGGCCCCGCAACCACCAGGGGCCCCCAAGTTGTAAGTTCAGCCTCAATATCTTTTGGGAGAATTAAAAATACCTGTCTTTATTTGTAGCCAGGCAAGCCCCCTCATTAGTTGTGTGAAGTACTTACATGCTTCCAAAAGCATATCATATCAATCATCTTTGGTCTGTGCTGTCACGTGACATCATATGTCCTTTGCCCTTGATACTTTATACTTTATGCAAACCAGCTGCTGTTTTTAATTGCACTATGTACAGTCAATTACTGTATGCCATTTACATCTGAACTGTTGAACTGTCTACACTGTTTACATATTTTTTTTATATTTGCTATATTCACACTAGTTACACTGTTTATACTGTTCATGTCTTTTAATTGCTATATTTACTCTGTTTATATCTCTTTACACTTGTGTATATATATGTGTGTATATGCATGCCTTTGTACATGGGGCGGATGCTCTACCAACTGAGCTAAACGACACCCAATTTTGGATCCGTTTCTGTGATTGTAGTATGTATGTCCACGAGTTTGACATTTTAGGCACAAGATCAACAGAAATCAGCAAAAGCTATTATCTTGATTAAAAATACAAGAAACCAGCATCTATTTTAAAGTGCAAACAATTAAAACAAACCAACAATAGGAATAATAGTCATGTTGTAGTTTATATATATATATATATATAGGAAGCAGGAGTTTTGAGGAGGATAATGGAAACATAAGACTGTGATCATACAGATCATGAACACAAAGTAGTGTGATCATATTGTGCAGTTACATATGTTTCCTTTTAAACTACAACATGACTATTATTCCTATTGTTGGTTTGTTTTAATTGTTTGCACTTTAAAATAGATGCTGGTTTCTTGTATACCCTGAACTTTATTCAGAATAATTTTATAGTTATTCAATATTAATCACATTTTACCAGCTTTGAACATATCTACGTACCTTAACCTTTCATTTTCATGTTCTGATGATGCACAGTCTAAAAGTTCAACACGTGATTCTTTCAGCAGCACAATAATGAAACTGTAACACCTCAGATGACATCTGCGTGAACGTGAACGTGGAATATATATTAATCCTATAATCTTTCATTAATGCGTTCCAGCAAGCAGTTAAAGCAATTGTGCAACTTTTCTACCATCCATAGAATAACAGATTTTAAACTAGGAAACTGCATTTCCTGCGGAAAGTGCGGTGTGGGTGCCCTCAACCGCCGCTACGAAGCCCCAGCGGCCCAGGGTTTGAATCCGACCTGCCGCCCTTTTCTGCATGTCTTTGCCCTGTTTCTCTCTCCCCACATTCCTGTCACTCAGACATACAGCTGTCTCTATACTATAATGCGTGAAAAGGCATAAAAGATATATCTGAAAAATGTGAAATGAGCTGAATAGAGTAGAATAGTACGAAGTGGTACAATGTTGTGTAATACTGTAGAAATTTGTATGAAAAGGTAGAATTGTAGAAAATTGTGAAATATTATTATAAATTGTAGAATAGTATAAGAAAGTGTGAAATTAGCTGAAAAAAGTTGTGTGTGTCTGTCTCTGTCATTAAATAGCTATCAGCGTGTCTGTGTGTGCTTGTGTGGTCATGTCGGGATTGTCCCGACTCGGACTGTAGAGGCAGAGAAGCGTTGTGCCTCAATGAAGCCCATTGAAGACAGCGTGAGAACACACTACGCATGCGCGAACCTCCTAAACTTTGAGTTCGTTTCACACAGGGCGTAGAGGCAGAGGTTGAGCCTCCTGTATTCACATACGCCAGCTTTGAAAACAAGCTCTCCTGAGTAGTGGCATTCCTTATACCGTTAAAACAACACATTTCACGCTTTCATTTTTTATTTTTAACAATAAATCAACAATCAAAACAAAATTATAAAAATATTTTTTATATATTTTTATTTCTTTTTCTTTTTTCTCATTAGCCTAGGTGAGGCACTGCCTACTCTGCCTCACCTGACTGCACACCACTGCCCTCTGGGCACCCACACCAATTAGCTTCATGATACCCTTGTAATTGAATGAATGGTGTTTCTGTCATTCAAACTCTGTGCTCCACAGGCCTCTGAGTGTGATCTTCTGTGAGAAGTATGTTACACTTTATGGCAGTAAGTCGCACACCATTATCTATTTCACTGATTTTGGTGAAATGTTATGTTTTCTGCTTTCCCTCTGATGTCCTCCAGCTGAGTTTCCTGACTTTCTGTTAGCTAATGTTAGCTCAGTTTGTTAGCCAGGCTGCCTGGACTGTGAGCTCAGAGCACCAGGGGAGCGTTAGTGTTTGTACTGTTACGGCCTCAAAAAATTAAATTAATACTTGACTTAATGCCGGCTCAATGAGACCACAACATATAAAGGACGCCACACAAAAGTTTCAAAGTTTGCAAAAAAAAGGATTCTTTATTGATAAATTAGCACTGGGGAAGAAAAGAAAAAGGAAAAAATTTAACCCATAAAGTAATGAACCAAAAAGAGATGGAGACCCCGACCCTGACCCTGCACTTCCCCACTAACTAGGGAAAAACAGGCCTAACCTAACACAAAACGACAAAACAGGACTACCGGTGGTCTCCAACTCAAACTAAAATAAGAAAACTCCATCACAGACAGAGGGGAAAAGAAGGGTTAGCTCAGCTCAAAAGAAAGAAAAGCAAAACTTCCCCTGCTGCTGCTGCCCCAGAGTCTGAGAGCGCGGCCTGCCTCCTCCTCCTCTTTAACCCCTCCCTGATTGCCAAATTGACTACCGCCTGTGGAGGAAGGAACAACGAGGCAGGACAGGAGGGAGAACAGCAGCCCCTCCTGTCCTGGGAAAACACTCCCAGGTGTGGAACACCCCCACTACCTGACCACACATAACAGTACAGTAGGCATTTAAGATGGACTCCATATATATATATGTGAGTGTTTATGTGTGTGTATGTGAAGGGTTTATGAAACTGCTTATTTTAGTTAGTAAGAAATTATTATCAAAACCATGTAGTAGAAGGCATGCAATTTAATAAAAACAATTATAAATTTGACAATATTCATCCATCATCAATCGTTCCCCTGTGCCCTCTTAACTTTTAGCACTCCTGTGCCAAGTGCCCCCAAAAATCAGCATTTTAAGGAACTTTCTTGCCTAGATTGATTGATAGAATAAATTTTCTAATTCATCTTGATGATGTTTGATGATTTTCAGGAGGTTTTAGACAGCTTCAGGTTTTAAAAGCCTCCATGGATTTTGTACCACTGAGCCCTAGCAACAACATCATTGGAGTAGTCTCCACATGGCGTTCTGGCATCCACCGCTTCATAGGACTCGATGTTACCATCTCCTGCACTGTAGGCAGCTATTCCTCCTGCAGAGACAAATACAAATGATGACAAAGCAAAACAAAGTGTGAAGGCAGTTTCTAATGAAAGTCTTCTAATTCAGTAAAACAAACCTTTCAGCTGCTGCTCCTTGGTCCAGTCAGGAAATGCATTCTTTATGCGGATTATGAAATAAATCAGGATGTCGGTGCCTTGGCAGAGGTGTTCCTCACTGTTCCATGAGCCTTTTGGCTTGTGAACTTCATGGATCTATGGAAATATTAGTTAATCAAGTTCAGATGAGTACTGCTGCAGGAGCCACTACTAAGGAGGAGTGATTAAAACAGTTTTATTATTACCTGCATCAGTCCAAAGCATTGTTCATTATAGCACCCCTTGCCTTCCTTCAGTTCTCTTCCTGCCCTGCATGATCTGGAGATGATGGCAGCAATGAGAGCTGCATCAACTTCTTTCTCACGAGCAACATTTTTGATGATGGTTTTATACTTTTTCATTTCCTGTAGATCAGTCTCTGCCATGGCATGCGATGCCTTCACACCTTTGGAAAGTAATCAAATAAAGAACAGGCCTCAGTACAGCTATCACCTTGTCACTCTTTTTGTGTAGTTATACTGTAGTTACAGATAAATATATATATATATGTATATATGAATAGATCAGTGTTTACCTGTGTATTTCAACTTGTCCGGCTGAGCTGTTTGTGCAGAAGCACCAGATGTTTTCACCTCCATGATGTCTCCATATCCTACAAAAGTTCAGTTTATTAGACTTTTCCATCAACACACCTGAACATCAACATGAGCACATAATGTACATGAGTAAATATAATACTTAAAATGAAAGTCAAAATAAATGGACAAAAAAACTGCTTAAGGTTGACGTGTTTTCACTTTAGTAATCACTGAATGATGAAGGCTATGGTGAAATATCTTCTGTGGCTCTGAAACACTTTCATCACTTGGACTCTACAAACCTTGAAAGACAAGGTGGGTCTCATGAAGGATACTATTGTCGTGTTCGTTTTTTTGAGGAAGGGCATTAAAGGAAGAGTTGTCCTCCACTTCTTTTATTTGAGAGAATAAGTAAATTACACAGCTCTGGGTCTGATCTGCTTCACTCGAAAGCCCCGCTGGATCAGGGGCCCGGAGCACAGTCTGCTCCCTCTTTTTATAAGTTTGTTATTCTGGGTGTCATCCTTTCTGATTGGTACATGAGTCATGAGCCAAATAATTCCTTTAAGACCACAGTCCATATTGCTGCACTGTGTATTATCATAGTGTAAACACAAAAACAGATCACTTCCCAGGCTTGAGGTACTACTCAGTGTTTGACTGAGCGCAGTGTGTTGTTTATGTCAGGGAGACTGTTCAGAAATCCTGCAGACAAAAGGTCACGAAGATGAACAGAAAAGATTTGTGATCGTGTCAGCAGAATACCTCTTTGTATAGTGTTCGCCAGGTTTTCACCACACCCAGTATAACAAACCATTTTCACATATATTTTGTTGAACAAATATTTCACACTATCAATGTTGAATTATGGGAAGTGTACAATCCATTTCATTCTTTCTTTGATAAGTCTCTTGCTATTCTCCCAGATTTTAAATGCAAATTATGATGTAGACTATAATGTTTCACAAATCTGAAATATAGTTCACATCATCCACTACCACTCACCTGATGTCAGTGTCTCCTTGGCTGTAAATACACACAAAAAAAACAGTGTTGAATAGCAATGAAATAATTCAATGAAAGCAGGAAAATCAGTGAAATAACTGGACAAAGATAAGATAAGAAGATTAAAACAAACAAACAAACAAAAACAAACAAACGTTAAGATAGTTTCATCAAACTGAAAGTGAAACTACAGGTCTCTTACTTTCAGAATGACTTAATGACCGAGGACTTTCATACAGTGCTGCATCACATGAACGCCCCACAACGGAAACACAGGAAACAACTGTGCACTTCAACTAAGGTCAGGTGGTTCCCACACCAGAAAAAGTTTATTTAAGCAAAACTGCTCAAGAGAGAATTTTAACTTGGTTAACTTGAGCTACACTGAAAAAGAAGTAGTTCAAGTTACTTCATTAAAAAAAGTGATCATATTAACAATGCAGCTGCGTGTGATTCAAAATGTAAGAAAAACATGCCACTGTTTATTACAAAAAGTTCCCACTTGGTCACAGATTGTACATACAGTAAGATGATAAAATACCTCACTATTCCTGGGATGGGATTCTAGAAATGTCAGATTTGGTTTTGTGTACATTGTCCATCAGTCATCAGTCAGACACCTGCTTTGTAAAACAAGAGTCCAGTTACTGTTCTAAGTAGGATTACTCAGCTGGCCAGGCAACTTCTAACCTGCATGCAACTTTGTCCATCAGTCAAACACCTGCTTTTACATTACGCAGGCTGAAGGTTTATACACTGACCACTGAGATATCTTATCATGTAATGAGTATAGTACAGCATGGTAATAAAGTTTGAAAAACTTTCTTTTTAGTACACTCAGTTGTTACAATGATGCAGACTAACATTTCTTAGGCCCCCTCCCTGAAACTTGTGATAAAGCATGAATCTCACTTTAGTGGGATTTATTCAACCCTTTGATGCCCCTTTGCACAATTTTGTGTATTTGGCTTTTACTTTCTAGCATATTTTATCATTTTTTTCATGCATATTGTTGATGATCTATGCAAGGTTGTCCATTTTTGAGTGTTCTCAAATTTTTTTATGTATTTTTTATTTTAAGCCCATTGTAAACAACGTGGACTAAAACAGACCTTTTGTTACTCCTTTGCACATAAATGTGCACATTAAAAACCCATTCAAAACACTATTTTTGATCCTGCTCAAATACAAAGTATAAAACATGTAAATTCTCATTTCTCCGCTTCATTTGAGGTCTGACCTTTGAATGTAGATTAGTGAAGATTTTATTAAATATAAAAAAAATAATGCACATAAATAATATTGCTGCTAATCTTTCACATGCACCAAGATGCAATAATAAAACCATAAATAATCCAGTTTGCATGAAGTATATTGAAAATCAATTATCTTTTTGTGTTTTTTAGACAATAAAATTGAGGTGCAAAAAAAAAGCTTGATGTTTGTATGCGCACATTTTACTGTGCGCATAAAATACACATTTAAGGGGCATCTTAATTCACTCCTGACACCAAACCTCCACACGAAAAGTGGATGTGATGTTCAGCTCACCAAGTTTCTCTCTTTCTGCGTTGCAACCGATGTTCTCCAAAATCTCCAGAGCCACTTTAATAGCTTCTGTCTCTGTGAAGGTTGAAACCATGACAGCTGCGATCTCTAGATAATCTTTGCCTTCCAGGGCTCCGCGTCTGATCCGTGGATCTTCCCTGCGGTCCAGGATCTTGTAACGGAACTTTTGTAAATTATTGGCGGATAAGTCCTCCAACATGTTAGTCAAAGCTTCTGTAAGGGTCTTGGGAGGCATCTCTGCAGTTCACTCAGAGGCAACAAAAACACTTCTGCTGTGAGCTCACTGCTGTGTGAGTGCAGATATCAGAGTGAGTCACTGCAGCTGAAAGATAAACTGAACATCCTAGACTTCAACTTATCCGAAATGGAACTCTACCCTAGAACCCAGGAACCTGCAGATGGCGCTGATGTCAATGATATAATTTACTGCAAGCGCTTACCATGCACAACTGTAACAGAGGTTAAAAATTATAGTCCATACTGGTGTTTCTGGAGGTTTGACGGCTCGTTTGAGTGAAAAACCTATACAATATAAAAAATACTTTTAACTTTACCCACACACTTTTTAGCCTAATGAAGGTTTTTCATCTTTCTATTGTGTGCCGCCATGCAATCTAACAATTGTGTCAAACGTCCATCCTATGAATCCCTGGTGTTCTTTCTTTTCAGGCAGAGCCACAGGCCGTTAGTGAGGCTGCCATGCATCATGCATCCTGGCCTAGCTTCTTATTAAACTAGGGTTAATGAGGTTTCAGATCAGACACCCAGGTTTTCTGGCTCATCATCTTCAGTGAGAAGATTTTGCTGTGTATTTTAGTTTATTCTTCATCTGCTGCATCTTCTCATGGTACGATGAACCCTACAAAGTAAACCGTTTGTTGAGTAGAGCAATATGGGTAAGGTCATTTAGTGCAAGCGTGTGACGAAGAGTGGGTCAGGTTAAGGTGCAAAAATCAGAAAACTCGTTACAACAGTGATCTTAGTATAACAGATAACTTTAAATTTTGGATTGTTCGTCTGACAAAACCAGACATTTAGAGACGTCAACTTAGGTTTTGGGAGGTTGCCATGGGCAATTTGCATCATTTCTGACATTGTATAGACCAATTGATTCATTTGAGTGATTTGCAGCCTATTATGTGTGTATTTTTAGGGATCTATTTGCTTAGTTGAGTTGTGTGAGTGTAATTTAAAGGCCTCTATTTAATTATTCTGAGTTGGTACAGCAACAGACTAATGATCCACCAGGCAAAACCATCTTGAACCCAACTTTGAACCCAATATGTTTTGATAGCAGTGTTTCTTCTTGTTCTCTCCTGGCCTTTAAATATGTGACAAAATACCCAACCATGTTTATATCCACTTTGGGAGGTTGTCATGGGCAATTTGCATCATTTCATTGTATAGACCAATTGATTAATTTGAGTGATTTGCAGCCTATTATGTGTGTATTTTTAGGGATCTATTTACAATGATTCAAACTTGCAAGAATGATGCAACTACACTGACTTTGTTTACTTTTGTTTTACCTGTTGATCTGTTTTATTTTTTATTCATTACTAGAAGTTCATGAGCAACATACGACATCAGAGGCTCCTGAATGCTTTCTTCCCTCCTGACCTGGTGCCATTGACCTTCAGCAATTTCTCCACAACAGTTTCAGTATGACTTCCTCATCTTATCTGCGTACACAAGATCATTACTTTGTTCTGCTCAGTCAACAGCTTACTGTGGCAGGCTGTAAACCAGGCAAAGTAATGAATGTTACATAATTTGTGGCATCCAACTGGGAAACTCCCTTCGATTTAAGGAATTATGACATTTGGAAATAATAACTAAAAAGTCCACATTACATTTTTTTTTGTTTATTTAATTTAGCTGACATTTCTATCAAATTCAACTTAAAATAAGTGCATTCAGCCCATAAAATGATTTAAACTTGCATTATGCAACTACATTGACTTTGTTTACTTTTGTTTTACCTGTTTGTCTGTTTTATTTTTTATTCATTACTAGAAGTTCATGAGCTGGTGATATTTTGCAGACCAAGTACTGAAATCTGATGAGGAAATATTTTTTTTATATCCTGAACTTTATTCAGAATAATTTTAGTTATTCAATATTAATCACATTTTACCAGCTTTGAACATATCTACGTTCCTTAACCTTTCATTTTCATGTTCTGATGATGCACAGTCTAAAAGTTCAACACGTGATTCTTTCAGCAGCACAATAATGAAACTGTAACACCTCAGATGACATCTGTGTGAATGTAAACATGGAACTTATGCTTTGAACTTTGTTCTTTTTCAATGAGTTTTTGAGATATCAAGTCACTTATCACTACAGATATGTATGAAATAGGTGGAAATATATATTAATCCTAGTCTTTCATTAATGCGTTCCAGCAAGCAGTTAAAGCAACTGTGCAACTTTTCTACCATCCATAGAATAACAGATTTTAAATTAGCTTCATGATACCCTTGTAATTGGATGAATGGTGTTTCTGTCATTCAGACTCTGTGCTCCACACAGCTTTTCTTGCACTATGTAACTTTTGGCTCCATCTATTTCACAAATTTTGGTGAAACTGAATCATATTTTATGAAAAAAACACACCTGAACATCAACATGAACACATAGCATGAGGACCTGATGATGTTTCACATCATCCACAACCACTCACTTACTGGAAACAGATGTCAGTGACACTTCACTCGTCTCCAGAGCTGTTTTTTGCTATGGGGACTATGCGGCTGCATAGGGCCCCGCAACCACCAGGGGGCCCCCAAGTTGTAAGTTCAGCCTCAATATCTTTTGGGAGAATTAAAAGTACCTGTCTTTACTTGTAGCCAGGCAAGCCCCCTCATTAGTTGTGTGAAGTACTTACATGCTTAAAAAAGCATATCATATCCATCATCTTTGGTCTGGGCTGTCACGTGACATCATATGTCCTTTGCCCTTGATACTTTATACTATATGCAAACCAGCTGCTGTTTTTAATTGCACTATGTACAGTCAATTACTGTATGCCATTTACATCTGAACTGTTGAACTGTCTACACTGTTTACATATTTTTTTATATTTGCTATATTCACACTAGTTACACTGTTTATACTGTTCATGTCTTTTAATTGCTATATTTACTCTGTTTATATCTTTTTATATCTCTTTACACTTGTGTATATATATAGGAAGCAGAAGTTTTGAGGAGGATAATGGAAACAAGACTGTGATCATACAGATCATGAACACAAAGTAGTGTGATCATATTGTGCAGTTACATATGTTTCCTTTTAAACTACAACATGACTATTATTCTTGTATTTTTAATCAAGATAATAGCTTTTGCTGATTTCTGTTGATCCTGTGCCTAAAACGGTTATGCATACTACAATCACAGAAACGGATCCAAAATGGTGCTGAAGGGGTTGCAGTGTTACATGTAAATGTTTCTTACCACCTGAAACTTCAGTATTATTTTTGCTAGTCTGCACATTAATATGGATGCTGGTCCATGCTGATTTTCCTCTTAAAATATACAGAAACATCATCCACAACCACTCACTTACTGGAAACTGATGTCAGTGATACTTCATTGTGTCCTTGGATGGAAATATACAGTGAGTAAAAATAAGTGAATAAGTAAAAAATAACAAAGATAAGTTAGGAAGATAAAAAAACAAAAACGTTAAAACAGTTGGTCTGCAGTTAAAATAGAAAGTAACAGAAAGTTTCATCAAACTGAAAGTGAAAATACAGGTCTCATACTTTGGGAGTGACTTAGTGACCGAGGATTCTCATACAGTGCTGCATCACATGAACGCACAACAACAGAAACACAGGAAATAACTGTGCACTGCACTTCAACTGAGGTGGGGTGGTTTCCACACCGGATAAAGTTTATTTAAAGCAAAACTGCTCAAGAGAGAATTCTATTTGAATCACCAAGACCACTGCCAAAGCTGTTTTTACTGTTACACAGGCTGGAGCTTTAAATGTACGCTCCACAGTGAGGTATCTTATCATGCAATGAGTATAGTTTTGTATAAAGGATCATGATAGATTTGCATTTGTTAGTACTGTACTGCTTCAGCAGGCGTATGGTCGGTTGTTACAATGATGCAGACTGACATTTCTTCATTTTTTTTGCAAATTATCACAGCAAGAGTTCAAAAATCAGAGACAGCAGACAGAGATACTTTGCAGTTTCTTTATTCAGCATACGTTTTGACACAGGCACACATTACAGAATGTTTCTGTTATTTTGTTGGAGATCTTTGTTGCGGACAGCTTCAGCTGTTAATAGTTTTTATTGTCTTTGTACCAGTGAGCTCTGGCAACAACATCATTGGAGTAGTCTTTACCTGTTGTTTTCTCATCCACATCTTTGTCTTTGACACTTCGATCCCCCATATTGTATGCTGCTATCCCTCCTGCAGCGACAAATACAAATGAGAATGAAGCAAAGCAAAGTCTGAAAAGAGTTGATGCATGTATGAGTCTACTGTTTCAGGAAAACAAACCTTTCAGCTGCTCCTCTGTGCTCCAGCCAGGAAATTTGTTGCGAATCACATTGATGAAATGAACCAAGATCCCGGTAGCTTGGCGGAGGTGTTCCTCACTGTCCCATGCGCCCTGTGGAGTGTGTCCACCTCCGTTTGGTTTGACATCAACCTACAGAATTGGGATGAACACAGCTGTTATTGTATTGTAACGTGAAGCTTTACTAAGAGGATGTGAGTAAAGCAGTAGTATTTGTTACAACCTGCATCAGTCCCCAGGCGTTGCCATAGTCTCCCCATCCATTATCTAGTGCATTTCCAGCCCTAGATTCTCTGGAGATGATTGCAGCAATGAGAGCCGGGTCGATATCATATCTACGTCCAACACTGTTGATTTTAGATCTGTACTTTTCCATTCGGCCTGCATCTTCTTTTGCCATCGCATGTGATGCCCTCACACCTTTAGAGAGAAATCACAGAACAGGATTATTGCCTCAGTGAAACAAATGCATCTATTTTTTTAATCAATAGCTACACTGTGGATGCACACGATGAAGGCTGCATGATTACTTTTTCTACAGTTTATGATTAAATCAGCTCCTGTGTGTGTGTACTACAGAGTTTACCTGAGTATTCCAGACCGTCAGCCTTAGATGTTTCCTTTGATGCACCAGTAGTCCGAACCTTCATAATGTTTCCATAACCTGCAAATATTCCATTTTTTAGTCTTTTTATTATTTCTCAACACACCTGCAAATCAAAGCATGAGGACTTAAAGGGACTTTACAGTGACATAAACTACCAAGAGCAACTAATGTGAGTGTGTATAATTTAACGTGAAAGGTTTCATGTTGTAACTTGATAAGTGTGAATGTTGTAATGACGCCAGCAATGTTGTTTGAATGAGGAAAGGTGTGCGGATTAACTGAGGAATATGTCTCTTTTACATGACTTCATTAAGATGTATTTCATGCTGGGGTTCTATTGTTACTGAGCACAGTGGATGATATTGTGATGCGCATGCGTGCATTAAGAAGGATTTTTAAAATGCATAGTGCTGTACAGGTGAAAAACCAGTCCGACCCGTCTCACTGATCAGCTGAAGGGACACCGAAGGCTCCACCCGCCCGACGTCACGCTGAGGCCGCTAATCAGACGCTCGGATCGGGCAAACAGCCTATCCAGGTGGATTAATGGACTACACTAAGCTACTCTAGCTTTATTTTTAACAACATAAATTAAGACCTTATAACGATATAGTGATACATTTTATTTGTCTGGTATGGCAGCAATACGCTTCTGGAAGTAACAGTAATATAAAAGCAACAGCATAACAAACACTCACCCATCTTTCTTGCTTCCTCTGCCGACGGTCCCCTTGAAACTGGAGTGCGAGAGCTGCAACAGACTGTGATTCAAGCTAGCATGAAGGGTGGCTCTATTTATACAGATTTTTTTTTTTTTACCTTTGGTTTCAGTATGACTTCCTCATCTTCTCTGCGTACACATGATCATTACTTTGTTCTGCTCAGTCAACAGCTTACTGTGGCAGGCTGTAAACCAGGCAAAGTAATGAATGTTACACGATTTGTGGCATCCAACTGGGAAACTCCCTTTCATTTAAGGAATTATGACATTTGGAAATAATAACTAAAAAGTCCACATTACATTTAAAAGTAAATAAAATAAAATAATTTTAATAATAATTATTATTTCAGCCCATAAAATGATTTGTTGACTTTGTTTACTTTTGTTTTACCTGTTTTATTTTTTATTCATTACTAGAAGTTCATGAGCTGGTGATATTTTACAGACCAAGTACTGAAATCTGATGAGGAAATATTCAGTTTTTATACCCTGAACTTTATTCAGAATAATTTTAGTTATTCAATATTAATCACATTTTACCAGCTTTGAACATATCTACGTTCCTTAACCTTTCATTTTCATGTTCTGATGATGCACAGTCTAAAAGTTCAACACGTGATTCTTTCAGCAGCACAATAATGAAACAGTAACACCTCAGATGACATCTGTGTGAATGTAAACATGGAACTTATGCTCTGAGCTTTGTTCTTTTTCAATGAGTTTTTGAGATATCAAGTCACTTATCACTACAGATATGTATGAAATAGGTGGAAATATATATTAATCCTAGTCTTTCATTAATGCGTTCCAGCAAGCAGTTAAAGCAACTGTGCAACCTTTCTACCATCCATAGAATAACAGATTTTAAATTAGCTTTATGATACCCTTGTAATTGAGTGAATGGTGTTTCTGTCATTCAAACATGCCTGTTCTTGCACTATGTAACTTTGGGCTCTGAGTGTGAGAAGTATGTTACACTTTATGGCAGTAAGTTGCACACAACCATCTATTTCACTAATTTTGGTGAAACTGAATCATATTTTATGAAGAAAACACACCTGAACATCAACATGAACACATAGCATGAGGACCTGATGATGTTTCACATCATCCACAACCACTCACTTACTGGAAACAGATAGTGACACTTCACTTCACGCTATATGTGGACTATGCGGCTGCATTGGGCCCTGCAACCACCAGGGGACCCTCAAGTTGTAAGTTCAGCCTCAATATCTTTTGGGAGAATTAAAAGTACCTGTCTTTACTTCTAGCCAGGCAAGCCCCCTCATTAGTTGTGTGAAGTACTTACATGCTTAAAAAAGCATATCATATCAATCATCTTTGGTCTGGGCTGTCACGTGACATCATATGTCCTTTGCCCTTGATACTTTATACTTTATGCAAACCAGCTGCTGTTTTTAATTGCACTATGTACAGTCAATTACTGTATGCCATTTACATCTGAACTGTTGAACTGTCTACACTGTTTACATATTTTTTTTATATTTGCTATATTCACACTAGTTACACTGTTTATACTGTTCATGTCTTTTAATTGCTATATTTACTCTGTTTATATCTCTTTACACTTGTGTGTGTATATATATATATATATATATATATATATAGGAAGCAGAAGTTTTGAGGAGGATAATGGAAACAAGACTGTGATCATACAGATCATGAACACAAAGTAGTGTGATCATATTGTGCAGTTACATATGTTTCCTTTTAAACTACAACATGACTATTATTCTTGTATTTTTAATCAAGATAATAGCTTTTGCTGATTTCTGTTGATCTTGTGCCTAAAACGGTTATGCATACTACAATCACAGAAACGGATCCAAAATGGTGCTGAAGGGGTTGCAGTGTTACATGTAAATGTTTCTTACCACCTGAAACTTTAGTATTATTTTTGCTAGTCTGCACATTAATATGGATGCTGGTCCATGCTGGTTTTCCTCTTAAAATATACAGACACATCATCCACAACCACTCACTTACTGGAAACTGATGTCAGTGATACTTCATTGTGTCCTTGGATGGAAATATACAGTGAGTAAAAATAAGTGAATAAGTAAAAAATAACAAAGATAAGTTAGGAAGATAAAAAAACAAAAACGTTAAAACAGTTGGTCTGCAGTTAAAATAGAAAGTAACAGAAAGTTTCATCAAACTGAAAGTGAAAATGCAGGTCTCTTATTTTAGGAGTGACTTAGTGACCGAGAATTCTCATACAGTGCTGCATCACATGAACGCACAACAACAGAAACACAGGAAATAACTGTGCACAGCTCTTCAACTGAGGTGGGGTGGTTTCCACACCGGATAAAGTTTATTTAAAGCAAAACTGCTCAAGAGAGAATTCTATTTGAATCACCAAGACCACTGCCAAAGCTGTTTTTACTGTTACATAGGCCAGAGCTTTAAATGTACGCTCCACAGTGAGGTATCTTATCATGCAATGAGTATAGTTTTGTATAAAGGATCATGGTAGACTTGCATTTGTTAGTACTGTACTGCTTCAGCAGGCGTATGGTCGGTTGTTACAATGATGCAGACTGACATTTCTTCATTTTTTTTGCAAATTATCACAGCAAGAGTTCAAAAATCAGAGACGGCAGACAGAGATGCTTTGCAGTTTCTTTATTCAGCATACGTTTTGACACAGGCACACATTACAGAATGTTTCTGTTATTTTCTTGGAGATCTTTGTTGCGGACAGCTTCAGCTGTTAATAGTTTTTATTGTTTTTGTACCAGTGAGCTCTGGCAACAACATCATTGGAGTAGTCTGTACCTGTTGTTTTCTTATCCACATCTTTGTCTTCGACATTTCCATCCCCCATATTGTATGCTGCTATCCCCCCTGCAGCGACAAATACAAATGAGAATGAAGCAAAGCAAAGTCTGAAAAGAGTTGATGCATGTATGAGTCTACTGTTTCAGGAAAACAAACCTTTCAGCTGCTCCTCTGTGCTCCAGCCAGGAAATTTGTTGCGAATCACATTGATGAAATGAACCAAGATCCCAGTAGCTTGGCGGAGGTGTTCCTCACTGTCCCATGCGCCCTGTGGAGTGTGTCCACCTCCGTTTGGTTTGACATCAACCTACAGAATTGGGATGAACACAGCTGTTATTGTATTGTAACGTGAAGCTTTACTAAGAGGATGTGAGTAAAGCAGTAGTATTTGTTACAACCTGCATCAGTCCCCAGGCGTTGCCATAGTCTCCCCATCCATTATCTAGTGCATTTCCAGCCCTAGATTCTCTGGAGATGATTGCAGCAATGAGAGCCGGGTCGATATCATATCTACGTCCAACACTGTTGATTTTAGATCTGTACTTTTCCATTCGGCCTGCATCTTCTTTTGCCATCGCATGTGATGCCCTCACACCTTTAGAGAGAAATCACAGAACAGGATTATTGCCTCAGTGAAACAAATGCATCTATTTTTTTAATCAATAGCTACACTGTGGATGCACACGATGAAGGCTGCATGATTACTTTTTCTACAGTTTATGATTAAATCAGCTCCTGTGTGTGTGTACTACAGAGTTTACCTGAGTATTCCAGACCGTCAGCCTTAGATGTTTCCTTTGATGCACCAGTAGTCCGAACCTTCATAATGTTTCCATAACCTGCAAATATTCCATTTTTTAGTCTTTTTATTATTTCTCAACACACCTGCAAATCAAAGCATGAGGACTTAAAGGGACTTTACAGTGACATAAACTACCAAGAGCAACTAATGTGAGTGTGTATAATTTAACGTGAAAGGTTTCATGTTGTAACTTGATAAGTGTGAATGTTGTAATGACGCCAGCAATGTTGTTTGAATGAGGAAAGGTGTGCGGATTAACTGAGGAATATGTCTCTTTTACATGACTTCATTAAGATGTATTTCATGCTGGGGTTCTATTGTTACTGAGCACAGTGGATGATATTGTGATGCGCATGCGTGCATTAAGAAGGATTTTTAAAATGCATAGTGCTGTACAGGTGAAAAACCAGTCCGACCCGTCTCACTGATCAGCTGAAGGGACACCGAAGGCTCCACCCGCCCGACGTCACGCTGAGGCCGCTAATCAGACGCTCGGATCGGGCAAACAGCCTATCCAGGTGGATTAATGGACTACACTAAGCTACTCTAGCTTTATTTTTAACAACATAAATTAAGACCTTATAACGATATAGTGATACATTTTATTTGTCTGGTATGGCAGCAATACGCTTCTGGAAGTAACAGTAATATAAAAGCAACAGCATAACAAACACTCACCCATCTTTCTTGCTTCCTCTGCCGACGGTCCCCTTGAAACTGGAGTGCGAGAGCTGCAACAGACTGTGATTCAAGCTAGCATGAAGGGTGGCTCTATTTATACAGATTTTTTTTTTTTACCTTTGGTTTCAGTATGACTTCCTCATCTTCTCTGCGTACACATGATCATTACTTTGTTCTGCTCAGTCAACAGCTTACTGTGGCAGGCTGTAAACCAGGCAAAGTAATGAATGTTACACGATTTGTGGCATCCAACTGGGAAACTCCCTTTCATTTAAGGAATTATGACATTTGGAAATAATAACTAAAAAGTCCACATTACATTTAAAAGTAAATAAAATAAAATAATTTTAATAATAATTATTATTTCAGCCCATAAAATGATTTGTTGACTTTGTTTACTTTTGTTTTACCTGTTTTATTTTTTATTCATTACTAGAAGTTCATGAGCTGGTGATATTTTACAGACCAAGTACTGAAATCTGATGAGGAAATATTCAGTTTTTATACCCTGAACTTTATTCAGAATAATTTTAGTTATTCAATATTAATCACATTTTACCAGCTTTGAACATATCTACGTTCCTTAACCTTTCATTTTCATGTTCTGATGATGCACAGTCTAAAAGTTCAACACGTGATTCTTTCAGCAGCACAATAATGAAACAGTAACACCTCAGATGACATCTGTGTGAATGTAAACATGGAACTTATGCTCTGAGCTTTGTTCTTTTTCAATGAGTTTTTGAGATATCAAGTCACTTATCACTACAGATATGTATGAAATAGGTGGAAATATATATTAATCCTAGTCTTTCATTAATGCGTTCCAGCAAGCAGTTAAAGCAACTGTGCAACCTTTCTACCATCCATAGAATAACAGATTTTAAATTAGCTTTATGATACCCTTGTAATTGAGTGAATGGTGTTTCTGTCATTCAAACATGCCTGTTCTTGCACTATGTAACTTTGGGCTCTGAGTGTGAGAAGTATGTTACACTTTATGGCAGTAAGTTGCACACAACCATCTATTTCACTAATTTTGGTGAAACTGAATCATATTTTATGAAGAAAACACACCTGAACATCAACATGAACACATAGCATGAGGACCTGATGATGTTTCACATCATCCACAACCACTCACTTACTGGAAACAGATAGTGACACTTCACTTCACGCTATATGTGGACTATGCGGCTGCATTGGGCCCTGCAACCACCAGGGGACCCTCAAGTTGTAAGTTCAGCCTCAATATCTTTTGGGAGAATTAAAAGTACCTGTCTTTACTTCTAGCCAGGCAAGCCCCCCTCATTAGTTGTGTGAAGTACTTACATGCTTAAAAAAGCATATCATATCAATCATCTTTGGTCTGGGCTGTCACGTGACATCATATGTCCTTTGCCCTTGATACTTTATACTTTATGCAAACCAGCTGCTGTTTTTAATTGCACTATGTACAGTCAATTACTGTATGCCATTTACATCTGAACTGTTGAACTGTCTACACTGTTTACATATTTTTTTTATATTTGCTATATTCACACTAGTTACACTGTTTATACTGTTCATGTCTTTTAATTGCTATATTTACTCTGTTTATATCTCTTTACACTTGTGTGTGTATATATATATATATATATATATATATATAGGAAGCAGAAGTTTTGAGGAGGATAATGGAAACAAGACTGTGATCATACAGATCATGAACACAAAGTAGTGTGATCATATTGTGCAGTTACATATGTTTCCTTTTAAACTACAACATGACTATTATTCTTGTATTTTTAATCAAGATAATAGCTTTTGCTGATTTCTGTTGATCTTGTGCCTAAAACGGTTATGCATACTACAATCACAGAAACGGATCCAAAATGGTGCTGAAGGGGTTGCAGTGTTACATGTAAATGTTTCTTACCACCTGAAACTTTAGTATTATTTTTGCTAGTCTGCACATTAATATGGATGCTGGTCCATGCTGGTTTTCCTCTTAAAATATACAGACACATCATCCACAACCACTCACTTACTGGAAACTGATGTCAGTGATACTTCATTGTGTCCTTGGATGGAAATATACAGTGAGTAAAAATAAGTGAATAAGTAAAAAATAACAAAGATAAGTTAGGAAGATAAAAAAACAAAAACGTTAAAACAGTTGGTCTGCAGTTAAAATAGAAAGTAACAGAAAGTTTCATCAAACTGAAAGTGAAAATGCAGGTCTCTTATTTTAGGAGTGACTTAGTGACCGAGAATTCTCATACAGTGCTGCATCACATGAACGCACAACAACAGAAACACAGGAAATAACTGTGCACAGCTCTTCAACTGAGGTGGGGTGGTTTCCACACCGGATAAAGTTTATTTAAAGCAAAACTGCTCAAGAGAGAATTCTATTTGAATCACCAAGACCACTGCCAAAGCTGTTTTTACTGTTACATAGGCCAGAGCTTTAAATGTACGCTCCACAGTGAGGTATCTTATCATGCAATGAGTATAGTTTTGTATAAAGGATCATGGTAGACTTGCATTTGTTAGTACTGTACTGCTTCAGCAGGCGTATGGTCGGTTGTTACAATGATGCAGACTGACATTTCTTCATTTTTTTTGCAAATTATCACAGCAAGAGTTCAAAAATCAGAGACGGCAGACAGAGATGCTTTGCAGTTTCTTTATTCAGCATACGTTTTGACACAGGCACACATTACAGAATGTTTCTGTTATTTTCTTGGAGATCTTTGTTGCGGACAGCTTCAGCTGTTAATAGTTTTTATTGTTTTTGTACCAGTGAGCTCTGGCAACAACATCATTGGAGTAGTCTGTACCTGTTGTTTTCTTATCCACATCTTTGTCTTCGACATTTCCATCCCCCCATATTGTATGCTGCTATCCCCCCTGCAGCGACAAATACAAATGAGAATGAAGCAAAGCAAAGTCTGAAAAGAGTTGATGCATGTATGAGTCTACTGTTTCAGGAAAACAAACCTTTCAGCTGCTCCTCTGTGCTCCAGCCAGGAAATTTGTTGCGAATCACATTGATGAAATGAACCAAGATCCCAGTAGCTTGGCGGAGGTGTTCCTCACTGTCCCATGCGCCCTGTGGAGTGTGTCCACCTCCGTTTGGTTTGACATCAACCTACAGAATTGGGATGAACACAGCTGTTATTGTATTGTAACGTGAAGCTTTACTAAGAGGATGTGAGTAAAGCAGTAGTATTTGTTACAACCTGCATCAGTCCCCAGGCGTTGCCATAGTCTCCCCATCCATTATCTAGTGCATTTCCAGCCCTAGATTCTCTGGAGATGATTGCAGCAATGAGAGCCGGGTCGATATCATATCTACGTCCAACACTGTTGATTTTAGATCTGTACTTTTCCATTCGGCCTGCATCTTCTTTTGCCATCGCATGTGATGCCCTCACACCTTTAGAGAGAAATCACAGAACAGGATTATTGCCTCAGTGAAACAAATGCATCTATTTTTTTAATCAATAGCTACACTGTGGATGCACACGATGAAGGCTGCATGATTACTTTTTCTACAGTTTATGATTAAATCAGCTCCTGTGTGTGTGTACTACAGAGTTTACCTGAGTATTCCAGACCGTCAGCCTTAGATGTTTCCTTTGATGCACCAGTAGTCCGAACCTTCATAATGTTTCCATAACCTGCAAATATTCCATTTTTTAGTCTTTTTATTATTTCTCAACACACCTGCAAATCAAAGCATGAGGACTTAAAGGGACTTTACAGTGACATAAACTACCAAGAGCAACTAATGTGAGTGTGTATAATTTAACGTGAAAGGTTTCATGTTGTAACTTGATAAGTGTGAATGTTGTAATGACGCCAGCAATGTTGTTTGAATGAGGAAAGGTGTGCGGATTAACTGAGGAATATGTCTCTTTTACATGACTTCATTAAGATGTATTTCATGCTGGGGTTCTATTGTTACTGAGCACAGTGGATGATATTGTGATGCGCATGCGTGCATTAAGAAGGATTTTTAAAATGCATAGTGCTGTACAGGTGAAAAACCAGTCCGACCCGTCTCACTGATCAGCTGAAGGGACACCGAAGGCTCCACCCGCCCGACGTCACGCTGAGGCCGCTAATCAGACGCTCGGATCGGGCAAACAGCCTATCCAGGTGGATTAATGGACTACACTAAGCTACTCTAGCTTTATTTTTAACAACATAAATTAAGACCTTATAACGATATAGTGATACATTTTATTTGTCTGGTATGGCAGCAATACGCTTCTGGAAGTAACAGTAATATAAAAGCAACAGCATAACAAACACTCACCCATCTTTCTTGCTTCCTCTGCCGACGGTCCCCTTGAAACTGGAGTGCGAGAGCTGCAACAGACTGTGATTCAAGCTAGCATGAAGGGTGGCTCTATTTATACAGATTTTTTTTTTTTACCTTTGGTTTCAGTATGACTTCCTCATCTTCTCTGCGTACACATGATCATTACTTTGTTCTGCTCAGTCAACAGCTTACTGTGGCAGGCTGTAAACCAGGCAAAGTAATGAATGTTACACGATTTGTGGCATCCAACTGGGAAACTCCCTTTCATTTAAGGAATTATGACATTTGGAAATAATAACTAAAAAGTCCACATTACATTTAAAAGTAAATAAAATAAAATAATTTTAATAATAATTATTATTTCAGCCCATAAAATGATTTGTTGACTTTGTTTACTTTTGTTTTACCTGTTTTATTTTTTATTCATTACTAGAAGTTCATGAGCTGGTGATATTTTACAGACCAAGTACTGAAATCTGATGAGGAAATATTCAGTTTTTATACCCTGAACTTTATTCAGAATAATTTTAGTTATTCAATATTAATCACATTTTACCAGCTTTGAACATATCTACGTTCCTTAACCTTTCATTTTCATGTTCTGATGATGCACAGTCTAAAAGTTCAACACGTGATTCTTTCAGCAGCACAATAATGAAACAGTAACACCTCAGATGACATCTGTGTGAATGTAAACATGGAACTTATGCTCTGAGCTTTGTTCTTTTTCAATGAGTTTTTGAGATATCAAGTCACTTATCACTACAGATATGTATGAAATAGGTGGAAATATATATTAATCCTAGTCTTTCATTAATGCGTTCCAGCAAGCAGTTAAAGCAACTGTGCAACCTTTCTACCATCCATAGAATAACAGATTTTAAATTAGCTTTATGATACCCTTGTAATTGAGTGAATGGTGTTTCTGTCATTCAAACATGCCTGTTCTTGCACTATGTAACTTTGGGCTCTGAGTGTGAGAAGTATGTTACACTTTATGGCAGTAAGTTGCACACAACCATCTATTTCACTAATTTTGGTGAAACTGAATCATATTTTATGAAGAAAACACACCTGAACATCAACATGAACACATAGCATGAGGACCTGATGATGTTTCACATCATCCACAACCACTCACTTACTGGAAACAGATAGTGACACTTCACTTCACGCTATATGTGGACTATGCGGCTGCATTGGGCCCTGCAACCACCAGGGGACCCTCAAGTTGTAAGTTCAGCCTCAATATCTTTTGGGAGAATTAAAAGTACCTGTCTTTACTTCTAGCCAGGCAAGCCCCCTCATTAGTTGTGTGAAGTACTTACATGCTTAAAAAAGCATATCATATCAATCATCTTTGGTCTGGGCTGTCACGTGACATCATATGTCCTTTGCCCTTGATACTTTATACTTTATGCAAACCAGCTGCTGTTTTTAATTGCACTATGTACAGTCAATTACTGTATGCCATTTACATCTGAACTGTTGAACTGTCTACACTGTTTACATATTTTTTTTATATTTGCTATATTCACACTAGTTACACTGTTTATACTGTTCATGTCTTTTAATTGCTATATTTACTCTGTTTATATCTCTTTACACTTGTGTGTGTATATATATATATATATATATATATATATAGGAAGCAGAAGTTTTGAGGAGGATAATGGAAACAAGACTGTGATCATACAGATCATGAACACAAAGTAGTGTGATCATATTGTGCAGTTACATATGTTTCCTTTTAAACTACAACATGACTATTATTCTTGTATTTTTAATCAAGATAATAGCTTTTGCTGATTTCTGTTGATCTTGTGCCTAAAACGGTTATGCATACTACAATCACAGAAACGGATCCAAAATGGTGCTGAAGGGGTTGCAGTGTTACATGTAAATGTTTCTTACCACCTGAAACTTTAGTATTATTTTTGCTAGTCTGCACATTAATATGGATGCTGGTCCATGCTGGTTTTCCTCTTAAAATATACAGACACATCATCCACAACCACTCACTTACTGGAAACTGATGTCAGTGATACTTCATTGTGTCCTTGGATGGAAATATACAGTGAGTAAAAATAAGTGAATAAGTAAAAAATAACAAAGATAAGTTAGGAAGATAAAAAAACAAAAACGTTAAAACAGTTGGTCTGCAGTTAAAATAGAAAGTAACAGAAAGTTTCATCAAACTGAAAGTGAAAATGCAGGTCTCTTATTTTAGGAGTGACTTAGTGACCGAGAATTCTCATACAGTGCTGCATCACATGAACGCACAACAACAGAAACACAGGAAATAACTGTGCACAGCTCTTCAACTGAGGTGGGGTGGTTTCCACACCGGATAAAGTTTATTTAAAGCAAAACTGCTCAAGAGAGAATTCTATTTGAATCACCAAGACCACTGCCAAAGCTGTTTTTACTGTTACATAGGCCAGAGCTTTAAATGTACGCTCCACAGTGAGGTATCTTATCATGCAATGAGTATAGTTTTGTATAAAGGATCATGGTAGACTTGCATTTGTTAGTACTGTACTGCTTCAGCAGGCGTATGGTCGGTTGTTACAATGATGCAGACTGACATTTCTTCATTTTTTTTGCAAATTATCACAGCAAGAGTTCAAAAATCAGAGACGGCAGACAGAGATGCTTTGCAGTTTCTTTATTCAGCATACGTTTTGACACAGGCACACATTACAGAATGTTTCTGTTATTTTCTTGGAGATCTTTGTTGCGGACAGCTTCAGCTGTTAATAGTTTTTATTGTTTTTGTACCAGTGAGCTCTGGCAACAACATCATTGGAGTAGTCTGTACCTGTTGTTTTCTTATCCACATCTTTGTCTTCGACATTTCCATCCCCCATATTGTATGCTGCTATCCCCCCTGCAGCGACAAATACAAATGAGAATGAAGCAAAGCAAAGTCTGAAAAGAGTTGATGCATGTATGAGTCTACTGTTTCAGTAAAACAAACCTTTCAGGTGCTCCTCTGCGCTCCAGTTAGGAAATTTTTCACGGATTCTTAGAATGAAAAAAATAAAATGTCTCCATATCCTGTAAATGATCCGTTTTTTTTTATCAACACTCCTGCAGATCAACACTAGCACAAAGCATAAGGACTTCATGGTTATAAATAAACATAAACTCTGCAGGACCATAAAAATACAAATGATTAAAAAAAATACAGTTAAAGGTTACAGTGTGTTATAATATTATCTTTAAAAATAAAAATATTTAATGTCAAGGGAAAGTGATAAAACACACACTAGTTTCACTTGATGATGAGCCACCCATCTCTTTTGCTTCCTCTGCTGACGGTCCCCTTGAAACTAGAAAGCGAGAGCTGCAACACGGTGTCCCTCTGTGTAATGCAAGCATGCAGGATGGCTCTAGTTATATAAATATTTGTGTAACTTTTGGTTTCAGTATGACTTCTTATCTTCTTCTTATCTGCTCACACAGGATCATTACTTTGCTCAGTCAACAGCTTACTGTGGGAGGCTGTAAACCCGACAAAGTAATTAATGTTAATTATTTGTGCTGTCCAACTGGGAAACTCCCTTTCATTTAAGGAATTATGACATTTGGAAATAACAACTAAAAAGTCCACATTACATTGTTTTTTTTTTGTTTTTTTTAATTTAGTTGACATTTCTATCAAATTCAACTTAAAATAAGTGCATTCAGCCCATAAAATGATTTGATGACTTTGTTTACTTTTGTTTTACCTGTTTGTCTGTTTTATTTTTTATTCATTACTAGAAGTTCATGAGCTGGTGATATTTTGCAGACCAAGTACTGAAATCTGATGAGGAATATTCAGTTTTTATATCCTGAAACTTATTCAGAATAATTTTATAGTTATTCAATATTAATCACATTTTACCAGCTTTGAACATATCTACGTTCCTTAAGCTTTAATTTTCATGTTCTGATGATGCACAGTCTAAAAGTTCAACACGTGATTCTTTCAACAGCACAATAATGAAACTGTAACACCTCAGATGACATTTGTGTGAATGTGAACGTGGAACTTATGCTCTGAACTTTGTTCTTTTTCAATGGGTTTTTGAGATATCAAGTCACTTATCACTACAGATATGTATGAAATAGGTTAATGTGTTCCAGAAAAGCAGTTAAAGCAATTGTGCAACTTTTCTACCATCCATAGAATAACAGATTTTAAATTAGCTTCATGATACCCTTGTAATTGAGTGAATGGTGTTTCTGTCACTCAAACTCTGTGCTCCACACGCCTCTGAGTGTGATCTTCTGTGAGAAGTATGTTACACTTTATGGCAGTAAGTCGCACGCCATTATCTATTTCACTGATTTGGTGAAATGTTAAATGTTTTCTGCTTTCCCTCTGATGTCCTCCGGCTGAGTTTCCTGATTTTCTGTTAGCTAATGTTAGCTCAGTTTGTTAGCCAGGCTGCCTGGACTGTGAGCTCAGAGCACCAGGGGAGCGTTAGTCTTTGTACCGTAGGCATTTTGGACCACTGGGAAGAGGCTGTCAAGCCTGGGTGGGGGTGAATGCAGATGGGGAGTGACACTGAAATGGTCAGATGGACCAGAGTTAAGGGAGTGTGCAACATAACTGGATTCAGTAGAGGCAGAGCATGGCAGAGGTGAAGAGGCTGAAGAGGATGCTGGAAGCTCAGAAGAGAAAAAATGAGAGAATCTCACACTGGCTTTTAGTCATTGGCGAGAGCTTCATGAAATAAAAAACTGACAAACAGACACTAAGATGGACTCCATGTATATATATATATGTGAGTGTTTATGTGTGTGTATGTGAAGGGTTTATGAAACTCCTTATTTTGGTTAGTAAGATATTATTATCAAAACCAAGTAGTAGAAGGCATGCAATTTAATAAAAAACAATTATAAATTTGACAATATTCATGTTCCCCTGTGCCCTCTTAACTTTTAGCACTCCTGTGCCAAGTGCCCCAAAAAATCAACATTTTGTAACAGTATCATGATTTCAAACACATTCAGGAAAAAAAAAAATATTGCTGCTAGAATAAAGACTTCATATTGGTCCATTAACTCAAAGCATTTAAATACTGACAATGGCATATTATTTCACCACCCCGTTCACAGTTTCCATCCTAAACCAAACTTTTAGTGGGGCTAAGAATGTCTGTCAAAGGGAAACAATGGAAGCAATGTTAAGGCAAAACCTGCGGTAGTAACCAGCTAAGACAAGAAAACGATGCTGCTACCGCTTAGTAGAAGTAACAAGGAACTTTTTTTTGTTTTTTTAACTGGATGCACTTGGCCCTGACCAACTTTCTTGCCTAGATTGGGCAAATTTTCTAATTCATCTTGATGATGTTTGATGATTTTCAGGAGGTTTTAGACAGCTTCAGGTTTTAAAAGCCTCCATGGATTTTGTACCACTGAGCCCTAGCAACAACATCATTGGAGTAGTCTCCACATGGCGTTCTGGCATCCACCGCTTCATAGGACTCGATGTTACCATCTCCTGCACTGTAGGCAGCTATTCCTCCTGCAGAAACAAATACAAATGATGACAAAGCAAAACAAAGTGTGAAGGCAGTTTCTAATGAAAGTCTTCTAATTCAGTAAAACAAACCTTTCAGCTGCTGCTCCTTGGTCCAGTCAGGAAATGCATTCTTTATGCGGATTATGAAATAAATCAGGATGTCGGTGCCTTGGCAGAGGTGTTCCTCACTGTTCCATGAGCCTTTTGGCTCGTGAACTTCATGGATCTATGGAAATATTAGTTAATCAAGTTCAGATGAGTACTGCTGCAGGAGCCACTACTAAGAAGGAGTGATTAAAACAGTTTTATTATTACCTGCATCAGTCCAAAGCATTGTTCATCATAGCGCCCCTTGCCTTCCTTCAGTGCTCTTCCTGCCCTGCATGATCTGGAGATGATGGCAGCAATGAGAGCTGCATCAACTTCTTTCTCACGAGCAACATTTTTGATGATGGTTTTATACTTTTTCATTTCCTGTAGATCAGTCTCTGCCATGGCATGCGATGCCTTCACACCTTTGGAAAGTAATCAAATAAAGAACAGGCCTCAGTGCCGCTATCACCTTGTGACTCTTTTTGTGTAGTTATACTGTAGTTACAGATAAATATATATATATATGTATATATGAATAGATCAGTGTTTACCTGTGTATTTCAACTTGTCCTGCTGAGCTGTTTGTGCAGAAGCACCAGATGTTTTCACCTCCATGATGTCTCCATATCCTACAAAAGTTCAGTTTATTAGACTTTTCCATCAACACACCTGAACATCAACATGAGCACATAATGTACATGAGTAAATATAATGCTTAAAATGAAAGTCAAAATAAATGGACAAAAAAACTGCTTAAACTTGACGAAATATAAATCTGAAATATAGTTCACATCATCCACTACCACTCACTTACTGGAATCTGATGTCAGTGTCTCCTTGGCTGGAAATACACAAAAAAAAACAGTGTTGAATAGCACTGAAATAATTCAATGAAAGCAGGAAAATCAGTGAAATAACTGGACAAAGATAAGATAAGAAGATAAAAAATAAATAAATAAAAAAACAAAAAAACGTTAAGATAGTTTCATCAAACTGAAAGTGAAACTACAGGTCTCTTACTTTCAGAATGACCTAATGACCGAGGACTTTCATACAGTGCTGCATCACATGAACGCCCCACAACGGAAACACAGGAAAAAACTGTGCACTGCACTTCAACTAAGGTCAGGTGGTTCCCACACCAGAAAAAGTTTTTTTAAGCAAAACTGCTCAAGAGAGAATTTTAACTTGGTTAACTAGAGCTACACTGAAAAAGAAGTTCAAGTTACTTCATTAAAAAAAAGTGATCATATTAACAATGCAGCTGCGTGTGATTCAAAATTATAACAAAATATAATATAAAAGGTCACATGTCAGAAAAACATGCCACTGTTTATTACAAAACGTTTCCACTCGGTCACAGGTCGTACATACAGTAAGATGATAAAATAGCTCACTATTCAGGGGATGGGATGCTAGAAATGTCAGATTAGGTTTTGTGTACATTGTCCATCAGTCAAACTGCTTTTACATTACGCAGGCTGAAGGTTTAGACACTGACCAGATATCTTATCATGTAATGAGTATAGTACAGCATGGTAATAAAGTTTGAAAAACTTTCTTTTTAGTTCACTCGGTTGTTACAATGATGCAGACTGACATTTCTTAGACCCTCCTCCCTGAAACTTGTGATAAAGCATGAATCACTTTAGTGGGATTTATTCATGATTTCACTCCTGACACCAAACCTCTACACTGGAGAAAACTGGATGTGATGTTCAGCTCACCAAGGCTCTCTCTTTCTGCGTTGCAACCGATGTTCTCCAAAATCTCCAGAGCCACTTTAATAGCTCCTTTCTCTGTGAAGGTTGAAACCATGACAGCTGCGATCTCTAGATAATCTTTGCCTTCCAGGGCTCGGTGTCTGATCCGTGGCTCTTCCCTGCGGTCCAGGATCTTGTAACGGAACTTTTCTAAATTATTGGCGGATAAGTCCTCCAACGTGTTAGTCAAAGCTTCTTTAAGGGTCTTGGGAGGCATCTCTGCAGTTCACTCAGAGGCAACAAAAACACTTCTGCTGTGAGCTCACCGCACTGTGTGAGTGCAGATAGACTCAGAGTATTTTGGGATGTTTCCGGACTTTAACGAGATCTGTGGTTAGGGGCAGTATAGCAGAGTGAGTCACTGCATTCGAAATGGAACCCTCCACCCTAATGAAAGTTTGACCAGCCACCAACCAAAACCTGTGACCTGTGTATTCTGAGAAATTAAAAACACATTTTATGTATTCATTCACATTTTCTGTATGTAAGTTCACTCTGTTTCGATTAGTTGCACGTTATTTGGTTGTTATTTTTTATATGCATTTGCAACAATGAGGTATTCAGATCGTTTACAAAACAGGAAAACTACACTGTGAAAATACTCCTACTTACTCCTACCTACTTTTACTACAAGTAAAATTCAAATGCAAAATTTCAAACCCTAATTCTATCAGAATTATATGTGATGTTTTTAGATTCATATTAGTAGTACATAATAATAACTCCTATATTATCCTTATATCCTAGTATTGGGTAGTTTAATCTGCAGCAATGTATCATATGCTTCAAGATCATGTTTGTAGTGATGCTGTCCTGTGAGAAGCACATGTCAGTAAATAATACACTTTCCATGAGCTCAGAAAAACAGCCTCTTTTCAATTTTGTGACAATATATCTTACAGATGATCAAATGACCACACCCTTTCAATAAAGTAGAAACCAATTCTTTTCCTGATAAATTGAAGGATTAGGAGTTTCGATAAGTAAAGCTGTCAGACAAATGGAGGAAGAGTAGAGAGTATGGACCCAATAACAAAAAACAGATTAATCCAATCCGGACACATGTTTAACTGTTCAGTAATATTTTAATTCTTCATACAAGCATCCTCTACACTGCCAGATATGTAATCCTCATGGTGAATAGTTTTAGTTTTAAGTATTTCGTCTCAAATAATTAATGTGTAATACGTGTGTGACGTGGCCTTCGTGTCCTCAGCATCCTCTGGGTGGTTGTGAAACACTAATCACCAGGAACCTGCAGATGGCGCTGATGTCAATGATATAATTTACTGCAAGCGCTTACCATGCACAACTGTAACAGAGGTTAAAAATGATAGTCCATACTGGTGTTTCTGGAGGTTTGACGGCTCGTTTGAGTGAAAAACCTATACAATATAAAAAATACTTTTAAAACTTTAGATTTGATGGGTTAGGGGCAGTGTAAACAACTATTTCAGTGGAACTACCCACACACTTTTTAGCCTAATGAAGGTTTTTCATCTTTCTATTGTGTGCCATGCAATCTAACAATTGTGTCAAATGTCCATCCTATGAACCCCTGGTGTTCTTTCAGAGCCACAGGCCGTTAGTGAGGCTGCCATGCATCATGAATCCTGGCCTAGCTTCTTATTAAAGTAGGGTTAATGAGGTTTCAGATCAGACACCCAGGTTTTCTGGCTCATCATCTTCAGTGAGAAGATTTTGCTGTGTATTTTAGTTTATTCTTCATCTGCTGCATCTTCTCATGGTACGATGAACCCTACAAAGTAAACCGTTTGTTGAGTAGAGCAATATGGGTAAGGTCATTTAGTGCAAGCGTGTGAGGAAGAGTGGGTCAGGTTAAGGTGCAAAAATCAAAAAACTCATTTGGTCTGTTACAACAGTGATCTTAGTATAACAGATAACTTTAAATTTTGGATTGTTCGTCTGACAAAACGTCTCTAAAGACATTTAGAGACGTCAGCTTAGGTTTTGGGAGGTTGCCATGGGCAATTTGCATCATTTCTGACATTGTATAGACCAATTGATTCATTTGAGTGATTTGCAGCCTATTATGTGTGTATTTTTAGGGATCTATTTGCTTAGTTGAGTTGTGTGAGTGTAATTTAAAGGCCTCTATTTAATTATTCTGAGTTGGTACAGCAACAGACTAATGATCCACCAGGCAAAACCATCTTGAACCCAATTTTGAACCCAATATGTTTTGATAGCAGTGTTTCTTCTTGTTCTCTCCTGGCCTTTAAATATATGACAAAATACCCAACCATGTTTATATCCACTAAAAAGCCTTGTAATGGTGTTATTGAATGGCACAAAAACAAATCATTGTATCCTCCAGTATTAACCATTAAAAAACTCAAAAGTGTCATAATGATTTCTCATTTTAAAATATACTGCAGTTATTAAACAGTTGGTAATTGATATGCCATGCTGAGGATCGTTGATGTTTCTGCTTACATCTTATAGTCATAATGTCCTTTCAGGAGACCAAACCTCAATGAGTTTCAAAGTACCCATGTTTATTAAAACCACTGGTGTCTCACATGTAAGGACCCTGTGCTGGAAGAAGTGAATTTAAACTGAGTCATCTACATTAAAATGATAAACTGCTCCACAGTTATAGATTTTTTTCAAAAATGAGGAAAAATAAACAGTCAGCAGTGACAGTTATCATACCCTGAAGATCCATTAATGATTTCAAACTGGGAGTGTTAATCTCTGAAGTGCTCCCAGGTTCTTATTTCTGAGAAGAAGGTGTCTCCAGGGCAGCTGGTGTAGTTCACCACCTGTCTGTGGCCATGGATGGTGAAGTTAGCAACCAGTCGCCCTCCATCTACTGCACATCGGACTAGACGATGGCGCAACAGGTCCATAGCATGGCGGGATGGCAGGGTGGCAGTGTAGTTACCGATGATTGACACCCCATACCCAACGTCATTGCGCCCCCTGGTGTGCGTGCCAAGCTGGTTCCAACCTCTGCCTTCATAGACGTAGCCATCAGAGCCAACCACGAAGCTGAGGGCACAAACATGATTAATGAATGCACAGTAAGTGTACAGTAAGTGATCCCAAGTAAACTGAACTAACATTCATACAAAAAATAGAGCAGCATTCTTACAAATACTCACACTGAAATGAAAATGATAAGAATTATCTTTAATTAAAAGAATAGTTTGACATTTTGGGAAATATGCTTATTTGCTTACTTTGTGAGAGTTAAATAAGAAGGTTGATCCTATACTCTCATATCTGTGTATGGAGCTGGAATGGTATCAATCTTCTAATTCTCATCACTCAAAATGTGAAACTATTCCTTTACCTGTATCCTATGTCGCTCCAACCACGATCTTCCTGATGGTAGCGCTGCATGGATCTCATGTCGCGGGAGCAGTTTGGGAAAGATAAACAGGGTGAGGATGGCTCATAGGTGTGGTGAACATAGAGAAACCGGAGGGGCAGAGACAATGGCAAAGGTGTACCCCGGTATGCTTTTGCCCCCCACTGACAACGTGGGATGATTTGAGGGCAGTCTGAGGAGAGGATGGGAGGATGAAGGTTAGGATATGAAAACCACTACAGTTGTTGTTATGTCATATTCACAAGCTAAATTTTCAACGCCAAAGATATATTTGAAATAATGTGCAAAGAACGACATAATTGTCCTATAGTATTAGTAGAATGGCAATACAGTATTAAATAATCAGAGAGACTACTGTAAAAAGGGTTCTTTAACAATCCCACAGGCTGCAAGCTGCAACAACTAGTTGATTCAACGATTGGTTGGTTGATTGAAAATAAATCAGAAATAATTTTGATATTCTGTTAATGTTATTTAAAGGTCCAGTGTGTAAGATTTAGGTGGTTCTATTTACATAATATGCCATAAATGTAATATAATATGCATAACTATGTTTTAATTAATTAACTATGTTTTCATTGTTTTCAGGTGTTGTGTAATCACCTGAACATAAGAATCATTATGTTTTTGTTACCTTAGAATGAACCTTTTATATCTACAGATGCTGCCGGTCTTGAATGTTGAAGCACCATGTTTCTACAGTGGCTTGAAATAGGTAAACTAATAACAAACTTTACCACCGTAGTTTCACTATACTGGTAGATGCCACTAAATCACATACACATCGGTCCTTTAAGCATTTTTTTCAGCAAAAATTCGTTCCAGCCTCTCCAATGTGAATATTATTCAGTTTGCATACTTTTCTATGACACTAAACTGAAAATCTTTGGATTTTGGATGGTTGAAAACATCATCATTGTTTGTTTGTTTTTTAACTTGTGACACATAATACATTTTTCACATTTGCTAAACTTCACAAACCAAAAGATTAATCAATTAATTAAAAAACAATCTGTAGTTTTATCAGTAAAGAAAATAATCATTAGTTGCAGCCTTACATTGTGTGTTTTTATCATTTCATAGCTCACCCCAGTACTTGTGCACAAATCTCTCCAATCCATCCTTCACCGCCTTTCCCAGTCCTGTATCAAAGGCAATCCATTCTGTCTTCTCTAACTTCCAGACTAATGCTAGTGTCTCCATCACCTGACTGTGAAGATCGAGTGGCTCCAGAATGGCTCTTGAGATCTCCCTTCGCCTTGGGCTAATGTGTTTGGTCAGAGCATCAAGACCCTGCCCCTCATGTAGAATAAAACTATAGTACCCTTTCAAAATGTCACTGAGGGCCTGTGACGGTTCATGTGCAGATAGGTGGCTGAGGTCTGTGCCCAGTATAGCTCCATCCATGCCCCCATTAATAACAGCATCAGTGGCCAGAGTGGCTGCCTGAGACAGCTTGAACACCTTAGGGTAATCCACATTGTCCCAACACCCGTTAGGCCCCAGGCGATAAGATGGTGGAAAGTCCTGCAGGCTGAGGAAGGACAGACCCAGTGTCCTGCCTAAAGTGAGTGAGAAGAGCCCAACAGCTGGGGTGCCCTCCATCTTGGCTTTCAGTCCTGATTCAATTCCTAGAAGTAAGGGTGCAAGAGCTACCGTTGTGCCATCTGGAGCGAGGACGACCCCTCGTTCTTCTCCGTAATCTGTCACAATGTGGTGGATTGCCTTGTCAAAAAAGCTAAAGGATGAGGCATTGAGAATGGCCGTCTCTAGGACTTCAGCATCACTGAGATTATATGATGCACCCAAGAAATGGATGGTCATCGCATCATCGTGGCCTGCGGTCCTCCGAAGGGCTCTGACCAGTGCCAAGGGGGATATACCAGGGTTAGAGTCTTCAACCTGCTGTACGGCTCGGATGAAGCTGTCCATGTTACGCAGGTGGACACCTGACAACAACACAAATGAGCAACAAATGAAGTGAAGTATGGACATTATAGTGTAATAATGAGTCAGTGAATGAACTCTTTTACTTCAAAGGACAGTCACCTTCATGGCCTGAATAGTGTTATAACAGACAATTTAACAAAAACTATCATCCTATAGTAAGAAAGGAGAAGAATTTGGCAAAGTTATTGAGACTGACTCGCAGCTAAGTTGGTAGAATTTAGTGTCAAAAACTGGACATGCTCCTCAATAAAGGTCAATACTTTCCCTTTAGCCAAATGAAAAGGACCAAAGAGGCCTTCACATTAAACAACAATCATACAAACATGGCTTGTCCATGTCCTTCAGTACAACTCTTATGTGTTTTCTGATCTGAAGCCCCTATCGACAAGATGACATCACTATCATGTTATATTTTTGTTATGGTGTGAGATGTTATACCTTACAATGCAGCAGTTACAGGTTAAATTTAAGCACAAAAACAACTTAGGTTCAGGGAAACAAAACAATTTTTGTTTGAAATAACTTCTAGTTCAGGTTAGGACAACATGGTTTAGACGTGGTTTGGGATGAATGATAAATGCCTTTGACGTCATGGTCACAGTTAAAAGAAACCGTGGTTGACTATTAGTAGGCCACAGGGTCTCCTGTGTTAAAGTCCGATGTTTTTGTTGATCCATCCACCCACGTAGACCTCTTCCCTATAATGTTCATCTGACTTACTGTTATAATTCCAACAGCTGATAAAGGGTTTGTCACTTCAGTGTGATCAAATATCGTTTTGGGGCGTTTGCTCAAACAACTGATGCTGTTTTCTTTCTTTGAACGACCCTTCCCCTTCTGTGATCCGAAACCCTACCCATACGCTCCCAATAATTTTCATACAGCCCCATTCATTCCCATCCATTTCATACTGTACCAATATCTCAGCAGGAGGTAATGAAAAATTAAAAACCTAAAATTCAAACAGCTTAAGAACACAACTCAGCCACACAAATCTTCATAAAAATGTATAATATAACAAATATGTCTACTTCATTTTTTGTCTCTTTGATATTATATGATATTTATGTGTGGGGATGGATGTAGGCATTTGTTGATATCTGTAATTGCGATGAGTAAATCTGTAAAAACTGTTTGTTTGTTCATTCATATTCAGAGAATTCAGAATTTCAATATTAAAATAGAGGGTAAGTAAAACACAGCAAAAAAAAAAAAAAACAAAAAAAACAGCACCTCCCAAACTAAAGATTAAAAATATCAAGGAATTAGTGAACCACAACATGACAGGGTGAAAGAAAATAATCCTTATCAGCATACCAAAAACTTAGCCTAATGAAGAATTTAACTTATGATAGCACAAATGTTTACATACTTTGAATAACTTACCTGCTGGCCTGCTATAAACAGTAAAAAAGTAGGATAGACCCAGAACAAAAATCGACAGTCCAAATGAAGTCATGTTGCATTTCCTGCTTGTTGCCTCTCAAAAAGCAACTTTTCTGTTATAATGGTGTGAAAAACAGAATTTTCACAAGCTAAATTTACAAAAGACAACCTGAACAGTGAGATATGAAGGAATCTCTGCAGTAACCTTCAATGTGCAGGCTTTCAAAAAAAGTCAACTGAAGCACAGATGTGCTCCCCACAACTTCTGAGAGGAGTTGTGTGTATTTGTGTACGTGCATGACTGCAATGTTGTGTCCCAATAGGGAAAAGTACTCTTTGTACACTGATGGCTCCAAATATTGATTTAGTCTACAGCAAGCCACAGTGTGTCATGGGCAAAATAAAGTCAAAAGTCTGTTATACAGAGACAAACAAGTGCTTTTTGCAAATTGTTCTGGGTTGTGTCAATCTTTACTCATATGTTATACAGCCTTGTGGCTTCCTTTGTATACAGTATGTCATATTATGAACATGACTAAAGTGAAAGATAAAGCAGATTCATGGTTAATGTTTAGCTTCTCATGTGATGTGTGTGCATCTGTTGTGTACTCACCAGTGTCAGGACACATTATGATCACATAAACAGTCAACTACAGGAATTTCTAATGCAGGAAAATGGGTGGAGAATGGAAAATAACAGTTGTCCTGATTTGAGGTGGTAAATGCTCAAGGGAGTAAAATCAAGAAGCTGCATTTTAATTTCAAAACCAAATTTTTGATATGATTGCCTATTTATAGTTTGTGTTTTGATAAAATCTCTGCACACTTCTAGCATTCTCCCAGTCTTTAATGAGGTAGTTATCTAGTTAGCTTTTCAATTAACAGGTGTGACCATCAGTTGTGTTGTTCGAAAACCAACCAACGTCACAGAATGTAATGGTTTTTGTGACTGCACTTGAAATCACACTCAAAGTTCTTGAAATTTTCCTAGATTCATTTCATGTCTTAAAGTAATAATGGACTTTTGTTTTTCTTTACTTAGTTGTCTGGTTCTTGCCAAAATATAGATTGAGGTGACCACCACATGAAGCTGATTGAGAGAGCAAAGAGTGTCCAAATATACACATAATATTTACATACATGTAAGTAAAAGATTTAAAGGTTTAAACACTGAATCTGTGTTCAATAAATCTGAATAAGCCAGTGTTTGTCATGTGACAAAGTGACGTATTCACCCGGAACAGGAAATACTCGAAACGACAACAAAAGCAGGTGTAGTGTGGTAGTAAGTGTTAATGTGAGGTTTTTTTTGTAGGTTGAGTGTCTTTTTGTGAAAAATATTACTGACATAGCGCAATCTTTGTAGATGTTATTTTGGTGTTTAGCTCACCACCGCTGTAGTCTGGTCTGTTTAGCATTAACCTGCTAACCAGCAGCTTGTGTTTGTAGCCTCTAATGTTACCTCTCTCTCTCTCTCTCTCTCTCTCTCTCTCTCTCTCTCTCTCTCTCTCTTTGCAGCTCTTAATTAAATAATAATGGAGACTCGCTTCACCCGAGGCAAGTCTGCTATTTTGGAGCGGCCTCTGAGCCGACCCAAAACCGAGGTGAGTGTGAGCGCCTTCGCCCTGCTGTTCTCGGAGGTGGTGCAGTACTGCCAGAGCCGAGTGTACTCTGTGACCGAGCTGCAGGCTCGTCTGGCCGAGCTGGGACAGCGGGTGGGAGCCAGCCTGCTGGATGTGCTGGTACTGAGAGAGAAGAACGGCAAGAGAGAGACCAAAGTACTGAACATACTGCTGTTCATCAAGGTACATACCCATTGACCTGTCATAGCAGGTAATACACAGGTGGAACCTGTACAGCAATGATTGCTCTGCACCATTGAAATGTCCCATTAACCAGGCCAGTGAGTGAGAATATACAACACTTGCAGCCATTAATGTTATTATTGACATCTATATTTTTTCTCGGCTGTGACATGCCAAAATGTCTGCTGTGAACAACAGTAGAAAGTATCTAAGTACATCTACGTAGGCCTACTTAAGGTACATGCACTTTACTTGAGTATTTGCATTTTCTGCTACATGTCAGATAGAAATATTGTACTTCACTGCACTACAGTTATCGGGTTGCTTGAGTTACAGATTGACATTTTGCATAGTTCAAATGCTGAAAAATAAAAATCCGAATCAGCTTTATTGTACACATACAAAGAATCTGTCTTGTTTCCTCATTGCTCTCAATGTTACACAGAGTTGTAATAGAAATAGATATACAACAAGGACGACCAAGCTAAACAAGGATGGGTTAAATAAAATATAGAATGAGTATATGCTTACAAGAGGACTGTATAGTAGTACTGTGTGCCTATTATTGAGTTTTAAAAGTTTTAAAATCTGCTACTGCGATGAAATTAAACTACAACTTGTTTGTTTTATGAGTTCCCTTGATCCTAAACAGAAAACACTTATTTGCTCTTTTTTCAAGATTCTCACACTAGTTTCAAAAAAGGTTCTTGAAAATACTCCTGTGTTTGGTTTCCCCACTTTTCATATTACTTTAAGAACATTTTGCTGATAATTCTTTCGTTCTATGGTATTGATGGTCATAATGATCAAGTATCAAGGATCTGAATACTTACTTGCTCTGACACCATAAATGTAACTGGCTGAGAGTGTTTTTATTAATCACCACACCTTCTATTTTGTACTCCACCTCAGCCAGCCCTTTTGTGGTGATCCACTTTGTGCTTGTCTTTGCTCTTGTGCGATTAAAATAGGGCTCTAAGTCAGTGAAACAAAGTGACAAATAAGTTTTGTTTGTTATAATCCAGTGAATGAACAGCTGTGATTTTGGCACTATTATTCCATAATGGGAATTAAATGAGACATGATACAGTCATGTCTTGTTAGTCAGTATAACACCAGTGTGAATCTCTGCCTACACCCCCTTCAGTCATTTGCTTTGTACGCCACAGGTATCTGTGTGGAGAGCCTTGTTCGGCAAGGAGGCAGACAAGCTGGAGCAGGCCAACGACGATGACAAGACCTACTACATCATTGAAAAAGAGCCCCTTGTCAACACGTACATCTCAGTTCCTAAAGAGAACAGCACCTTGAACTGTGCAGCCTTCACTGGAGGGGTCGTAGAGGCCATCCTCACTCACAGCGGCTTCCCTGCAAAGGTCACCGTCCACTGGCACAAAGGCACTACGCTTATGATCAAGTTTGATGAGGCAGTGATTGCTAGAGACAAAGCACTGGAAGGCAGATAGGGGAGGGAAAATAAAGTGAAAGATTGAGAGTGTGTGTGTGTGTGTGTGTGTGTGTGTGTGTGTGTGTGTGTAGGCTGAGGTATAATGTTAAATGGAGTGTGGTGAAGGCAGTGTAAAGATTTTGTTCAAGAATATTTGATTTTAAATTCACTGATTTAAAATAACTTTTCTGCAAAAAGTCAAAGGAGAATAGACCTACAGTAAACAATTCTTTTCATTGCCCATTAAAATTAAATGTAGGTTGATGTATTTTCATTGCATCAACAGGCCAGAGCTCAAAGATTTTCAATTTATCCTTACAGAAAAGTCAATCAATTATCAAAATTATTGCCAATTCACTTTCTCTCGCTCAACTAAAAGATCAATGGCTTCTACAAAAGAATGTATTGTGTTGAATGATTTGAATGTATTTGTTACTGAGGCATATTTATTGATTTGTTTCACTCAAAGTGAGACTTACCAGGGAAAATTCAGAATGTAAACATTGCCTTAAAACGTATTTATCCGAAACAGTTGGTTAATCTTGTGCTATAGTTGAGGTTCTTGTTTTTGGGTATTAGGCTGACACCAACACTTTCCAAGCCAGCTGATGGAAAATCTTCCATTTCCCCATATTGCCATATTAGTCAGCTAAAACGTGTGACTGCATCTGTATTGACAGGCCGGATGGGATCTTATGTGTATCCCTGTCAGTCTGTCAGCACAACACAGTCTAACAGGGATGTATCCCAAAGGTGGGGCAGCTTTACTCGTCTTGTTATGTATGCAGTTAAAGGATTATGGTTTGCATGTTTGTTTATGCAATATAATGTTTATACCTGTTCTATTTGCTCTGATACAAATGTAAATAAATACATGAATGGATGTTCCTTGGATAAAGATGTTTTTTCTTGAACTTGGGAATAGTTATATTCATATTTAATGTTTTCAGGAACCATGGGTGTTTATATAGATTACTGCAACTGGAAAATTAAGTGTTGGGAAAACGGGGAGGGAAGGTGAGTAATTTGCCCACTAGATGAAAAACAAGAGACTCTGTTCCTGTTTGAGTACCACAAATGTTTGATGGCAGGGTATTAGACTAATGGTACTTTGGACTGGTTGCACATTGTACATCTTAACCAGAAAAACACAGGTGGGCTAGTAACGGTAGCAATGGTTCAGTTCCATTAAGTGTCCCACTGACAGTGACTGGACCAGCACACACCATAGCAGGACCTCACCTATCATTGATACACCTGTGAGTTTCCTGCTATGACATGTCGATCTGCTGTGCCACCAGTCCATTGAAGTCTGTTGCAAGAGAGTTAAAAAATGTTTTGCCTTTACCTTCAAAAAACCTCACTAGACTCTTTGCACAGTTTATCCTATGACTTGTAGTGAAAGGTAAATTTATTATGCAACTAATAATGTTGCAGTAGTCTTTTTAATGAGATCAGATGAACACGTAATGTAATCCAGCACAACAGTCCTGTTTTTAATCTTTGGCCAATTTAGCCAATTTGAATATTTGTAATTATTTTACCATCTCATTTACATAAAAGCAAAAGTAACGGATCAACTTACACCTCTGCTAAAGCTGCTTTCTCTAAGCATGTTATTCTAATAATATATTCATTTTATAGTTATAGTACTTTAAAGGCACCTTAGTGACACCGATGGAACTTTATGTACCAAAATTTAATTTAGATGGCTCCCTTAGGTGCAACAGTCTATTGAAGTCTGTTGTGAGAGATAACCTTTTCTTTACATTTACCCTCAAAAACATCACTAGACGGTTTGCACATTTTGTCTGGTGACTGAAATACTTGTAGCAAGGGCTAAATTTATTTCCGTACTGACTTTTTAGGACTGAAAGTTCTTTGGATATATACCAAGTATACATATTTCTGCCTGGTGAGGCACCTTCACTCCAACGATCTCAGAAAAGGTCAGAGCACCTTCTTTCTTTTTTAGTTTTGGGTATAGTCCCGTACACAGTGGTACAGAGTACTGCAGAAGCCTTTTTAATGAATCAGACAAATAGCAATATTTCTAATGCCTCTACCATCCCATTTACATCAAAGCAAAAATAAAAGATCAGCTTTCACCTGTGCTGTTACTTTGTTATGCTCATATTTAATTTATAGTTGTAGTTAGTGACATTGAGGGTATTTTTGTGACTCTTTGGAGCAGTTGTGAAAACAACAATAGGAAAAAAATCATGCCACACAAGATAATGGTGGATATTTTTCAGGGTTTATAATTTTACAAAATATAAATAAATAAATGAGTTCCTGGAGAGTCATGCCTTGCACGGGATCAACTTTGTGCCGTAAAAAAAATCGGTCGGTGCCACAGAGGAGCGGTTTGGTCACATGGTGTCAGTCACGTGACCTGAGAGGAGGAAGCGAAGTTTGAGCAAACAGTGGCGGAGCAGCTCGGCTCGGCTGCTGTGTGAGGAGGACATCAGTTTGTCGTGAGAGCTGTAAACTAGTTACCACTAGTACAGTAAAATAATTACTCAAATAAACAGCCAGGCATTTATCTTTATGAGCTACATATTTATTGTTTTTTTTAAGCGGTTAACTACATGGCGGCGGCAGGACACCAGGACTCCTCAGGTAAAGTAGTGCGGACATTTAAACTGAACTTAGCCGTTACTCACAACTCCTTTGTCTGTGTGCACGTTTGTTTTGCTTGTTATTACCACGCTGTCATTGGTTATTACACAGTTTGGTCGGCTATCCCCGGAGCTGAAGCTACTTTTGGAGCTGCTTTTTGGTGTTGAGACATCCACAACATTACAGTCTCCTCAGCCGTTACTGTATTTCTGCTCGGTCATCTTCTGGTCAGCTGAGTTACAGTAATGTTAGTCATTATCATCAGGTGTGTTTTCCCCAAACTGCTCTGTCAACATCATGGATCTGCAGTGATGACTCCAAATTTTACTCCTTGTTTGCAAAGTGGGATTTACCGCTATTTCTAGACCACCACAAGTCTTTACTTAATACAGAAAACACCGAAACTTTAGGCACTAATATGACTTGAAAACAATAACAGAAAGTTCATTAGACGTGGCCTCTCTTTTGATGATCGTACAGCAGTAATAAAAACTAAAATAATGACAGTTAGAGATAGCTATTACATTATTTTCTCCTCCTAGACATCCATGTACTTAAACACTAACAGCAAAATAATACTTTGCAAAATAAAAGCACAATATCTTTGTTTGGGTTTCATCTCAGCTACAGGTATTATATTTTAATTGTTAACTAACTAATTGATTAGTCGTTGACAGAAAATGTAGCTATATGTTATTTTGACAATTAAACATTTCATTCTTATTTCAGAAAACTTCACTGCTTCTTAAATGTGAGGATTTGCTGTTTTTAGTATTTTTTTATGACACTATAAATAAATACTCTTGAGTTTTGGACTGTTAGTCAAACCAAACAAGACATTTAAGGACATGACCTTGTGTTTGGACACTATTTTCTGACATTCATAGACTAAATGATGGTTGTTTAATCTTAAACACAATGGACAGATTATTTTAAAAAATAATATAATTGTGACTTGCAGCTATATTGTGTGTGTGTGTGTGTGTGTGTGTGTGTGTGTGTGTTGTAGATTATAGTTAATAGAATGCACTTTTAAATTGAATTAACTTACTCAACATTAGTACAGACTGTGCAACTATACTACTACACCTTCCCCTAGTTCAGATGTTGCAGTGACTGTGGGTTTTCTTGGTCTAAGAGAGACTGTTGTTAAGACTCTTTGCCCATTTAAAGACCCAGATCATCCACCTCCATCATCATTATCAGCCCCCCTTTCAGCAAATCTACTAAGCCAGGCACACTTAAAAGGCCTAACTCTTTCATGCATAATAATAGTTTCAACACCGCTTCCTAAGCTCCTCTCATGCATGGTTGAGTCTGCAGTTTTGTTTTTTTTTTTTAAGGATTGTTGATGTGGGTTGGATGAAGTAAGGCTCCACTGATCATTGTGATCCTCTGACTGCGAAGGTTTTTTAATTTTGAGTGTGAAAGTTCATTCTTGACCTTGAAAACAGTAGGTTGACACAAACAATCTTCAGTATCTTTTCTCAGAGATTTTAAGACTGAAGGATGTGGTTGAAAGCTCGGAAAAGGATAGTAGGTAGACCTTGAGTTATATTTATGTCATAGATTTTATTGAGAACAGCTTGTGTTTTCTTGAAGGAGGTATGAGTCACACATACAGATGAAGAGTTGCATTATCTTGTATCACACACAGTATGTGTTCAGTAAGTTTCAAGTTAAAGGGTCAGTTTACCCATATTACACGTCTTTATGCACACTCACAGTGAAATCTAGCTATGCATATGCAGAGCTTTTGAGATAGGTGTATCTGTCTTTCAGAGCATTTAAAGCCACATCAGGCCTCTTTTTCTCACCCAGATAGTAACTTGTGTTGAAGCTCAACTAAAGTGTAGAGTGAAGTGAAACACATTGCTGCAAAAGAAGGATGTAATCATCAAAAGTATCACCTCTCACCCACACATAGCCCAGAACATGGCTATCAATATATCATCTTTTTTTATTCAAAATGCTTCCTTTAACCCGGGTATAAGTGGAAGTTTTAGACACTTAACCTGTGGGTGGCCTCTTGTTGTGGACTGCCAGCCTTGATCTAAGCGCAGATACCAAGATGTTGACATTTCCAGTTACAGTAAGGATTTTGACTGACAGACGTGTAGCGACATTAGTGTTTTTGCCAGCACTCAAAAGACAGTCATGAACCGGAAGAGCCAGATATTTTTGCAGATTAACTCCGCTTGTGTCAAATCTGGTGGCACGGTCAATGGCCTGCACCCACTTTTGTTTGTCCGATTTCTATCTGCCATGACGATCGACACACTCCTCTGATCAAAGATATGTGTGCACTCGGCGTCCTGCCTATTGTCTGCATGAAATGTGAAGTGGTTGGATTCTTTCGTCTGTTTTTCATTCTTCTCACCGAGGCACGCAACCCCTGTCAAAATCAGGGCACCTCACCGGCCTCGTTTGAAGCAGAGTTCATTAAAATGCTGTCGCTCTCAGCAAATTTTGTTGAAGACGTGTGCTCATTTGAATGTTGCTCATATCACCTTAACAGCCAGAAATTCACACAGGTTAAACAGCAGGTGTTGGATAACGTAGGAACTGATCCCTGTGACTGTGGACTTTCAGGAAACTACATGTGGTTATCATAAAACCTTAAGTTACAACTAATTTCCTAAGGTGAGTCATGCACAGTAGACTTACTTACTATAGCTTACAGACATTGAGCAAAGACCATTGAGACATTAATTTAAGACTTAAACCATATAAGGGTGTGACCAACTAAGCAAATAAAACTATTAAATCAGTTGCCTCATAGTTGTAAATATCTTTAATGTCAGTTAAATGTCATGCTTCATTAAAGGCTCAGACTTTTTATTTTTGCCACATGAACTTAACCTTTAACTCAAAGTTGTAGAAAGTCTTTTAGGGCTAGAGAGGAAGCTGGGCAATATCTGATAAATTTCACTTGAGTCAGTGTCTGGAGACAACAAGTTTGAAAATTAAAAAAAAAAATCTGGGGGTGTGGCGTAAGAAAGAAGTGAGTTTACCAAACCTTGGCCTTTATCTATGCTTTTGGCTAACAGCTCAATGTTACATTAGCCGCTACAAGCATAGCACACCTGTAGTACCAGGTTTTGACAGTCCAACAATGTTATAAATCAGTGGAGTACTCTTTTAGGCCAATTTCAGATACATAATTGAAGAGTTTAGAGATGGAAAATCAGCATTTTATCAACTACTGATATTCAGAATAAAAGTGTCTGTTTCTTTAAACTTAACTAATCATATGATTGGAAACAAGATCATTCCCAACAGATTGGACTGGTATTTATGGACCTTTATATTTTTATGTGGCAGCTGAAGAGCGACAGGAATGTGGGGAGGGAGAGGGGGAATGACATGCAGCAAAGGGCCATGGGTCAGACTTGAACCCTGGGCTGCTGCAGCAAGGACTGAGGCTCTGTACTTGGGGTGCATGCTCTTCCAGGTGAGCTACCAGGACACTCCGGGCTGGTCTTTTAATAAAAACTAAACAAGAGGTAATCAGTATTTTGTGATGCTCATAAATACACTGGTAATTGCCCAGCCTCATGAAGTAGGATTACTAAATTAGCTCTGAGTAAAACCCAGATTCGAAACATAAATGCTGATTTCCCCTTCAACAGTGTCTGAAAGCTTAAATTACTTACCGGTAGATGTAATTGTTGTATGCTCTTTGTCTGTATTAGAAGGTTCCAGTCTTTTGTGAGACTGCCCGTTAATTTACATTAGTGTCACAGATGGTTCCTTAAAACTGGTCCCCTTTTAGTTACATGATCCAATGATCCTAAATAGTGTGCAAAGAAATAAATCTAAGCATTGTGTCACTTAGAACAACAGGAACAAACATTTTTGCATTGCTTGATTCCAGTGCCACATAACATGTGAATTTGGAGTTGTGCCAGTGCCTAACTTCCCTGTGTAATCTTATTCTGTTGAACTTGTTTACAGTTCGTGCTCGCTGGTACTGAACAACAGTGGTGCCTTTGCCCTGTTTCACTTCTCATTTCCATTTGACAAATCCGCAAAGCTGGTGGTTTTGCTCTGCTGACTTACTGTGTCTGTTGAGTCTGGATTCATCCTGACTCAACAGTTTATCTGACCCTGCACGTGCTGACTTTGACTACATAGTAATATTTAAATAAGTTCCACATGTTTGTCGAATAGGGGTAGAAATCTCAATCTACTAACCACTTTGAGCTTACTGCCAACCTGACAAGTCATCGTGTCTGAACTGAGTGACCCCATTCTTTGTTTCTCGAGGTCTAGCTGGCTAAAAGCATGTGACAAGCATTAAACATGATTAGCCCACTTTGTGATTTTCCTACGATCCGGTCAGTTCCTACAAAGACACAACACATCGACCTGCTTTGTTTCCAAGCATAAAGTCTCTGCTGTAATGTCAGTAGAGCTGCAACGAGTACTCGAGTAATTCGAGTACAAAAAATCCTCAAATTATTTTTTCTTGCCCCGAGTATTCGTTTAGCGTGGATTCAGACAGGATCAGGGATTGCGGCAACTCGTAGCAGGGTTGTCCGGTGGTGGGGGGGGTGAGTGGAGCTGAGGTGGGTTGCTGTGGGCGTGTGTATACGTGCTGAATTTAACCTCTGTGAAACAATCAGGAAATAACTTTTTATTTCTCTGATTAACAGCTTTATTGAGGCCGGCGCACACTCACTGTAATTCTTACTCTCTCTCTCTCTCTCTCTCTCTCTCTCTCTCTCTCTCTCTCTCTCTCTCTCTCTCTCTCTAATCATCGGACACAAATCAAATTAAACTTCTTCGTGTCATTATATTTTGCGACGTAAATTGGGAGTCAGACTCAGATTTAGAAGCTGGTACATGAAATAAACAAAGTGAGAACACACACACACAGGTAGATTATCAGAGTTTAGTCCGTGAATCCACCTGGATAGTCTCTGAAATATTCGGTAGAATACTTGAAAAAGAATCGATAGCTGCAGCCCTAAATGTCAGATGTTTTTAACACAGTTTTTTTTTTAATTAAACTTTATTGAATAGGATAGTCTTGTTGATTAATTCACTCAGCTGTCATACAAAAACAACACAAATAAGGCCAGATGCCTCAGATCATAAAACTTTAAAGCCATCAAGGGAAAGCTACCATTAGCTAACAGCAGCTACAGTTCCCAACAGTTTACTGTCTATCAAGAAACTCTGTAAATAACAGAGAGTTGATGCAAAGCAGCCAGAGGAGATCAGAGGGAAACTAGAAAACATTTTCTGCCAAAAATATGATCAAGTTTCACCAGAATAGGTGAAATAGTTGGTGGTGTGTGACTTTGTGTGTTATGTACTTCTCGTGGGAGCGCAAAGTTACATAGTGCAGAGGACGCAGAGTGGGAAAGACAGACACTATTCACCTGATTATTATTCAGTGTAGCAGCAAAATGATTTAAAACATTATTTTGTGTAAACAAAAGTTACGTAATCTTGCTTTAACTACTTAAAAGCCCTTGTGCTCATGCTCAGGAGAAAATGATTAAGTAAAGTAAAGTGGTTCTTCTGTGGTTGCTTTATTCCATTTAACCTCACACCTAGTATCCTAAATTTCTGTTGCTACACTCGTCAAACCCAGTCAGGCCAGACATCTAAACTTTGTCAGCTGTTCCTGAACCATCCCAGGAATCTGCCTCACTTCCTACTGCTAGTCATCTACTACGCTGATGTCAGCAGTAACCAACATGCAAAAGAGCTCCTTTTTTTTTTTTTTTTTTTTACATTTTTTTTGTATGACTCCTCTCCAAATTTAATATGATGCAGCAGTGTTTCCAGAAGTCATTAACGGAATAAATACAGCTGTAAAAATCAAACATTGAATCTCTTTTTGTGCCCTGTGTACTTTGGAGGACAACCATCGCAGCATTTATTTGTATCAGTCCTTCTAGTTTTGTAGTTAAAAGGGTTAAATCACATGCGTAGGCGAGCTGAGCACATGTTCAAAGTGCCAGAGGGGACAGAGAAGAGTAAAGCCGTACACACTGACAGACAAAGAGAAGGTGTCAGACTGAGGTGAGGCACATGTGTGGTGATGACAGGATGCTGTCACTGGAAGTCTGTGTCATTGAAGGTGGAGTCAGGTTTGGCAAGAAATGACTAGACTTGGGGTCAGCACTTTGGAATACCAGCTCCGTTCATGTGATTGGTGCTTTGCCTCTCAGCAAGTTGCTGGACTGCACAATAGAGACTCTTGTCCTGGTGCTCGTCCCCCAGTTTTGTCTAATCGCTTAATTACGATGGATGTTTGATTTACCACAGCCTTGATGTTCTTTTAGTGTAACAGCTTTGTGACCTAGCTCCATTTATTCATGTATATGTTCAGAAATAAACAAATATTTCTAAACAGTTTCTGTGGGAAAAAGCCTGTAAGAAATTCTAACTTTGAGTCACAAGTCTGCCACACTGAATAAATACCAGCTGATAGAAGAATCTTTCTGTGGTTAATGTTTGTAAAATACTGTACATTGTGGTTTTATGAAGAAAATCTAAATCTGGAGATGCATCTTTTATCGACTAGAGCCTAAACAATACTGGATTTATATATATATTTATTTATTTATTTATATATTTATTTATTTTTATATATAATTTCTTACATAGACACACAACGTAAGCAGACATTTTGAATGAATTATTATTTCTAAGATCTGACATATCAGTGGCACTTCTGTAGTTTCATGCTTGCTTATTGATTATTTTATATTTTACTCCTTTTTTTTATCCTGTTGACTGAGATTAAGATGTTATGAAAATCTGCACGAGCATCACTGAGAAAATAAACGTTTTTCTTCCAGAACGAGAAGGCCTGTCCTGCTCGGTGACTCGCTACGGCTCCACAGACAGCAGTGGGGAGCATGACCACCACAATAACAATCATGGAAACAACCACAGCAACCATCGGTTCCCGACGGCGACGGGAGGTCATTGGGTCGGGACTGATCAGCAAGAGGAGGCCATTCGCAGGAAGTTGAAATACTTCTTCATGAGCCCTTGTGATAAATATCACGCCAAGGGCCGCAAGCCTTATAAGCTCATCCTGCAGCTGCTCAAGATCATTGTTGTCACAGCTCAGGTACGTCAAATGCTACACCTAAATTATCTGTTGCTTGTTTGTTGTATGTTTCTGTTTAAGTTCATGTACTGTTTATGTGGTTTAAAGGCATACTTTGGGTTTTCTGAAGTAGGACTGTTTTACTTAGACAACAGACAGTTTGAAGAAGCAGACAGAAGTCCCAGCACAGAGCTAAGGCAAAGCACTGGCATGTACAAAGTAAGCAGAAAAAACTTGTTTTCGCCACATAGAAAAGGCCCACATGAAAAAAAATCAATATTCATGTAAGTGCTTAAGTATATTTGTACTGCTTTAGCATGTTATCAGACAGTCCTTTCCCTCTGTGCTACATTGTCTCAACTTTAGAACTAGTGGAGCTGTAGAAGACAAAGTCATGAGAATATGCTCACGATAGCGTACACTTAGATTAATGATGAATAAAGTGGCCTTGTTTTTCTTCTGACCCTGTCCACAGCAGTGCTTTGCTCTACTTCCATGGGACTTCTGTCTGCTTCTCCAAACTCATACAACCTCACTGCAAAAACCCAGAAATATCCCGTTAAGTTCTAACCAGTTAGTGTGAAGTGGGACTAGCTGACAAATATTAAATGTCATCAGTTTATTTATTCCATTGTAGATTACTAATAATATTAATAATTTACAGTTTTAGAGAAAATGTTTGGTAAGGTTTATGGTTTACAGACATATATGATATACTGTACCTGCGATGTTAGAGGTGCAAATCAGGTTTTTCTTTGTCCCCACTCTTCCTCCTGACATGTCTCACTCTCCCCTCTCTCCTTTTATTTGACCTGACAATGTTTTAACACCCTCTTTCCCCTCTTTGCTGCAGTTAGTGCTGTTTGGCCTCAGTAACCAGGTGGTGGTGACCTTCAAAGAGGAGAACACTATGACCTTCAAGCACCTTTTCCTGAAAGACTATGATGAGTCTTCAGATGACTCCTTTGCTGTTTACACACAGAGCGACGTCTATGACCACATGTTCTACGCCGTGGAGCAGGTAAGACCCGAGGAAAATGGAAAAGCTGCTGTTATATATGAAACCACTTATAATAGTGCTTCACTTTTGAATTCTTATTTTTTCTAGTGTTGTTAGATTAGTTGGACAGTAAGCTAAATACAAAACCCAAAAAACAAAAGCACATTAAAGAGTACATTGCAAACAGGTACAACAAGGATATTTCTACCTACTGATCAATTTTCATCAGGACTGGCGACCTGTTTATGCCTTCACTGCCACAGCCAAGTTGTTTGCAATAAATAATCAGAGTCCTGACAGAACTGAAGGATGGCAAGGTGTCCCATTCAGGCCATCATGAAATTCGTAGTAACACTGTAGTGTACAAAGCTGACAGGAAGACAGAACCCTCGCTTCATTCCCAGGAATTTGACCACTGTACCATCTGTACAGATGCTAGCTGTAAGCTAGCTACTGACTGCGCTTGTTTGTGTTCAGCTCAGCCTCTGTCTGAAACTCAACAGAGGTCATTTTCCCTCCGGTAGTCTCTCTCCTTTTTTCCTCTCATCTATTTACATTTATGAAGTAGAATCATAAAGACGCGTGCAATTTTTGTGGATCAAGTTGAAATCTTATCAACATCCGTTCTCTCCTTTCATCTTCTCACCCAGTATCTGGCTTTACCAGAGACCACAGTGGGACGCTATGCATACGTCTACGGTGTTGGTGTGAATGGCAGCGCACTCTCCCTCTGCCAACAGTTCTTCAAGAAGGGACGCATCGACCCAGCCAATGACACCTTCAGTATAGACCCACATGTCAGCACAGGTACATGTAAAATGTGGAGGAGGTATTGCTGGCCTGTTATGTCCAACAGTGCTTAAAGGTTGCTATCTGCTCTGTGCTAAAATATGAACATTTTTTCTCTGTGACAAGCTGTTGTTCTGTGAAACAATGGTGGGCGTATAATGGGTGTGAACAGTACATCAAAGGAGATATGTACCATGATGTGAGTTTAGTTATACCATTTTTGCAAGAATTTAATTGTCACATCGCATGAAGTACATTGTGAGCATTTGTGCTGCTGCATGTCACACGTGCAGCTGATGACTCGGTCATGGTCACTGAAAAACAAAAAAGTGCACGCTTCCCTTTTACACTAAACCAAACACATGAAAAAGTGGAGATAGTTCTTTAGAATCAGGCCACATGAGGAATAGCTCATGCATAGTTTCGATATAATTCAGTTTTAAATAGTCAGAGGTCAAGTAGAGTACAATTATCTATAGACTATCCATGGTGACAGTTGTCTGCCTGAGGGAGCAACACAAGCAACCTCTTTTATCACTTCAAAAGGAAACATCTGCGTCGGAGGAATGTTTGAGGATGCACTGCTGCTCCGACACATACAAAAGTAGTTACCACAGCTGGAGTGCATTCTCAAACAAAGTGCAACAAAGGCTTTTTAAAAATAAAGAAAAGATCATTGTAACTCCTGAAAAAAACCCCAATTACGATCCCATAGTCTTGTTTTGGTGTTCATATCACATTGTAACTGTGAAATCATTAGGTGAAAATATACTGTTATATATATTTTAAGTCAAAATTATCTCAAAGTTATGAGATCAGGATCCCATATCTATAAGGAATTTATCTCGTAATTATGAGATTGTTTTCTATCTATTCTATAAATGCTATTTTAGAAAATGATGATGGGTTCACCTGAATTATTCAGGGAGATGGTAATGTCACTATAATACAGATTGTATTATTATTATTATTAGTATGTCAACACTGTGCATGCACCCCTTGGGATTGCTCAGGCAGAAAGCACACTTTGCTCTGCTTGAAGCTGCTTAAAGTGTTACTGTGTCCCTTCAGGCGCAGCAAAGAACAACATGGGATGCTTCATGGACACAAAGTCGTGCATCAGAAATGTATAAATTATGATAAAGTATGCAATACGGTGTGAAGTGTTTCTGTTTGTTTACTTATCGCAGTTTGCCACTGAATTTAACCAAGTCATCACAGAATCTGATGAGTCACGTAATCTACAAACTGATCTACTTATTATGAAATGCAGACGTCATAGTCATGTAATCAGGTCACCAGTTTTTTTTTCATTGGTGAGTGCAATGATGTTCTGTCAGTTGCACCTCAGCAGAGGTCCATGTATTGTTATTTTAAACATCCCTGGGTGCTTGAATCAGTTGTAATAACATAACATATGTCATCGTAGGAGAAGTTGTAATTGTTGATAAATACTGTATATTTTATTTCATTATAGACACTTTAAATGTCCTCATATCTGCTCACAGCTACATTATAGTTATTATTATTACATTTTTGTTCAGTATCTGTAAATGCCACCAGCATTTTTGTGCATTACCTTATTTATATGCCAATTCCAGTGAGAGGGTGTTGCGTACCCTCAGAGTTTCCTACTTCCTCATATCGCTGTGTTTTTTAGTCAAATTTGACCAAATTAAAGAGGAAGTACAAAACAGTGGAAAACACTTAACGTTGGTCTTTCTTCATCTCCTATCACAAGTATGTCAACTGCTGCTACTTGTAATAATTCGGATTACTCATACTTGTATAGAGAGAGAGACAGCAAAATGCCAGAAATTGCAAATTGAGCTTTTCCCGTCTTTGATGGTAACTTCAGTATATGTCAGTAACAGTGACTCTGACTTCTCTGTCTGCTGTCCTCTATTTTCAGAGTGTATAGGTGTGAACCCGCTGTCCGTCCCTCCAGCTCCGCTTGGCAGCAGCTATAAAAACTTTACACTCAAGTTCCACAAGTAAGCCTTCATTTTTCACATGGCTTCAGCTTCACCTTGTATGGCGTCTATTGGGGAGATCTCTCTCTGTAGTATCTGATGATGACATTCAACAAGTCACTTCTCTTTGTTCCAACACACACTGAAGCATGTATACAAGAACACAGGTTTCTGTGCATAAACACACACACACACACACACAGAGGTATGCAAGTCAGTCATTCTGGCAACATGAAACATCTGTTTCCTCTCTTAATTAACACCGATTTCTTTTTCCAAGGTTCATTAACGTCACTATAGAGTTCCAGCTGAAGGCAATCAATATACAGACCATCATCAACAATGAGATCCCAGACTGCTACACTTTTTATATAACGGTAAGTAATGAAGACATCATCAGGCTGCTTTGTTCTCACGTGTGTTCTTATACTTGGAATATTCAAGGATTCACTGGATTATATAAAAACAGAGTATTTTGTGGAAATTAGAAGAACACAAATTCTGTTTGAGGCTTCTGTCATTTTGCACAGTTCCTGTTCTATTTTTTGTTCAGTTTCATCATAATGGGATGGAATAACAGCTTGCTGCAGATGTTTAGATGGTTATTTGTATCTGCAAATGTTTGGTAGAAATGACCTCACCTGTCAGGGGCTGACTGGAAAAGTTACTAGGAACCTATTAGTTATAATTAAGTGACTAAAATTACATGCCTTGTTTATTTTAGTTTCTTTTTCACCTCCAGTCCAAATATTTGGCTAAATTAGCATAAATTCCAGATGATAAGGCATCAATTTACACTGATGCAATATATCACTAAATGTGGCTCTCATAATGCAACACGTGAGCCAGTTTCACAGATATTTTAGACATTTTCTCCCCCTTTTTTATCCAATAAAAAATATTGTAACAAATATTTAACATTTCATTTAGTAATTTAACTGTACAAGCTATCTTCCTATGTAATGGTTTTTAATTTTATTTCAAAGCCTTTTCTACACTGCCAGCTTTGTGGTGAAGAATACTAAATTATACTTATTTTGATTTTGTTATCATATAACATATATACATATGTGATAACCCTCAAAATAGTTAGTCTAAAATGTGTATTATTGCATAATGTAGGCTCCTCTTCATGTCAGATGTTTAGAAATATTTACAGAGGACATGACCTCTGTGTTTTCAGTGATGCACTGTGCAAATCTGTTTAAATGAAACCATGAAAAAACAACCAATCTATATTTCATTAGAAAAACTTTATGTTCTAAAATTACTACAGTTTTAAAATATATGAATTGTCTGCTGGTGGTCTCTCTCTCTCCTCCAGATCATCCTGGATAACAAGGCTCACAGCGGCAAGGTGAAGATCCGGTTAGAAAACCGGGCAACCATAAAGGAGTGCAAGGACCCGAGCGTCTCTGGACACGGTGAGACACTAGATGAGTGGATGGATGGACTCTTGATAAGACTGTGAGAGAGTAGCAAGAGCGAAATCATAGAAATACTGCAGCAGTGGTATGCGAGGGAAAGATGACACTAAATTAGTAGCAAAGAACATGGCAGTAGTAATACTACTACTACTACATCTAACTGAAACACTGCTAACTGCTCTGCTTTCTCCTTTTTACCTCCAGCTGAGAACTACACGCGTGTTGCATTTGATGTGGCTGTGGCTTTGTTGTGCATGCTGTCACTTGTGCTGTGTGGACGCTCCATACTGCGAGGCATCATGCTACAACAGGTATGAAAAGTCTGTTCCAGTCAAAGGAAAACATACAACAGATTTTCGCAAGTTCAGTCTCCAAACAATGTAATAACTTGTTTCACAATAATAGTTAGCAGACTCAGGATATTTCAAATTGATGTGTGTATTACAGTATGTACAGTATATGAATGTAAAGCCAGTAAACATTCACTGCATATACACCTGCTTCATGTTTTGCTGATTCCTCTCTTCTTGTCTCTTTGTGTTTATCAGGAGTTTGTGCAGTTCTTTAGAGAGACTCTGGATCGTAAAGTATGCTGGGCAGACCGGCTGGAGTTCATTAACGGCTGGTACATCCTCCTCATCATCAGCGACATCCTCACCATCACTGGCAGTTTCGTCAAAATCGGCATCGAGTCAAAGGTGTGTTCTATGTTAACCTTAAGTGACAATATCTACTATACTGTGTGAATTATACTGTGGTTATAATTCAACAAACCTCTAGTTGATGTCAGCGAGCACTATTTTAAGCCATCAATGAATTATTTATCAGCATAGCGATTCTTATGCTGTGTGTTCATTGTGAAACTTTAAATATCCAGTCAATTAAGTATCTCTTGTTCTCTTCTTACAGACTATGTCCTCGTATGACTTGTGTGGCATCCTGTTGGGAACATCCACACTCTTGGTGTGGGTTGGAGTAATTCGCTACCTCACATTCTTCCAGAAGTACAATGTAAGTCACTAGATAGACTAGTGTGCATAAGATGATTAAGTTGTAAGCTGCTGCTGATTTAATAACTTGTCAAAGAGTGAGAAATTGTTCCTCTTAATGGGTTGATGTAATGTAATAAACTCTGTTAATCTAGTGTCTCTGCTCTCTCTCACATTGTAATTTGATCTTTCTAATGTCTGTCCACCTCCCATAGATCCTGATCGTCACACTTCGAGCAGCGTTCCCTAATGTGATTCGGTTCTGCTGCTGCGTGGCCGTCATCTATCTAGGCTACTGCTTCTGTGGCTGGATCGTCCTGGGACCATACCACGTCAAGGTGAGCAAAACTTAACTTAAAGTTGCAGTATCCTATTATTTTGGCCACTTGGGGGCAGCAACATTTGCACTTAATGATCCAATGTGTAAGATTTAAAGGGCTCTATATACAGAACATGGCAATATAATAAGGGAATATAATATGAAGGGTCATCTTCCACTGAGTCCACTATGTTTCTCCAGTAGCCCAGAATGGACAAACTAAACACTGGCTCTAGATATGACCTCTAGCATTTCTCACATGTTTTACAGCCGCTGTAGTTTTACTGTTCCTACCATACAAATTCCATGCCAGTGTGCATTTTTATACTTTTTTAATAAATAACCATAACACTACACAAATACATACAAATCCAATTTTTTGTCATAATTTCTTTGACCATTTTAACATTATGTGTTATAAACAACATTTGGATACTTTGGATAAGTAGTTTTTACCAGTCTCTGACTCTGTCTTTGGTTCTTATTAAATAGTTTGGTTTACGATTCTTATGTTCTTATGTGTACATGAAAATACATGTCCTTTTCAGCTTGAGTCACAAAATAATTGGACAAAAGCGTCCACTTTCTGAGCAACTGAGGTGCCATAGATAGAGCCCTGTTCCCATATGTGGACACCTCTCTACTCACTTCTCTAACTACAGGAAATGACTCAGTGAACTTAAACTGGACTTACTCAGAACTGTAGTCTCTCCTTCCCTAGTAGACATCCTGAGTTGGTGTATTTTGTGCCAATTGCTGAAGTCAGGCGTCTTCCATTTAAACAATTCAGCTGAGAAAGTTACCTCTTACTGTCACTTGTGGAACATTGTGTACTGTAACTTCAGGCTTTACTTACTGTATAACAATTTCTGTTCACTCCCCTTTTAATGCTGTTTGCAGAGGTTTGATTGCTGTTTTCTCTCCTCAGTTCCGCTCTCTGTCCATGGTATCTGAGTGCCTGTTCTCCCTCATTAACGGGGACGACATGTTCGTGACGTTCGCGGAGATGCAGGAGAGCAGCACTCTAGTGTGGCTGTTCAGCCAAGTTTACCTGTACAGCTTCATCTCCCTCTTCATCTACATGGTTCTGTCGCTGTTCATCGCTCTCATCACGGGAGCCTATGAGACCATTAAGGTAGGAAATTAAATCATCTCTGTTTTTCTGACTGAATATATTAAAAAAAAAAAAACAATAATGTGTCCTCTTTGATTTTCACAGCACCAAACCCAGGAACCTATCCACATCACAGACCTGCACGCCTTCATAGCAGAGTGTACAGACGCACCAAGCTCAGGGAAGTTCAGGGGTCTGGAGACCTCGCCATGCTCCTTCTTCTGCTGCTGTGACAGGTAAGGAGAATGGGGGAGAGAGAGAGAAAAAATGAGGGGTAACAATCTGAAGATCGATCGACATGTCAGCAGGGTTAATTAATAACGGACAGTAGCAGCAAAGGAAAGGAAGGAAAAGACCTTATGTGGTCATATCAGGTAAAAGACCTGCATGGACTTTTGTTGTGTGTTGTTGTATGTTCATGTGTATGAGTATGTTGTTCTGATGTGATCATTTTTTAGAACATATTTTGATATCATTTATATATCACCATTATGTGACTCTAAATTAGAAGATCATCATTATGATGTAAAATCATTACATGAGCCATCTCTCTTCTTCTTCCTTCAGAACGACCACATATGAGGACGTCCTGCTAGTGAACTAAAGTTGACCTCCGTGACCTCACTCTCCTCCCCTGCTGAACACAGAGATGCGCTGAACACTCCTGAGGCCCTGTGTCTCTGCATCAACATACTCTATCTGGGTCAAACCTCAGCAGTCATATAAAGGAGGCGTTGCCATCGGCTGGAGTGGCACAGGAAAACGTGTAACAGCAGTCTCCTTATTGGACCTCTTATTTTTCCTGTCCTTGACTTTTTTGAAGAAGAAACTGAGGACTGATACACGACTGGACCATCAGGGTGAACTAATGCACAGACATTTCTCTGTTCCTTGTTGGCTTTTAAAACAAAACAGTATTTTTTTTTCTTATGTATTTAATGATGCACAATGCTGAACCAGGAACAGATACTAAGTGGGTACAGGTGCCATGATGAGGACTGAGTGCACACATGGTGCTGACCGTTTTTATGTTTTTGTTTTTCCTTTTATAGTATTTCAAAGTAGCTTACCTCTTGCCGACAGGGCTGTTATATTGAGGCATTTATACATCTCACAAAACATATCCAACAGCTAAATCCTTTTTCTTACTCCCAACTACTCTAAACTCTATCATATGAGGTCCCAATGGGACGTGTAAATTCATACAGAATGAGGAATATCCAACTTATAGTCTTTTTTTAGACAATCAGGGAGATTCCAGAAAGGTATCGAAAAACAGGACCACAAATTGATTTGTTTTCTCTTCCACAAGCTGCACCTCCAGTATAAAGTGTCAAACAGTGTCTTGAGCTGCAGTACTACTACTGCACAAGCATCACGTTGCCTTCAAATGTTGACACTATAGTTTTGTTTTTGTTGCTACTCTAGGTTGCTGTAGTAAATTGTGAGTGAAGCGCCCAACATTTCCTGCGGTTAGCCCCTACACGGAAGTATGTTTTAAAAACACATATGCATGTTTCTTTAATGCCAAGTATGTTAAGCTACAAAGAGTACACCAGAGTTCATCCATTGTTTAAAAGCTGTTAGCCCCTTTCTTTATCTCTATACAACACTGATGGCAGCCTACGAACTGTCTTGTTGTAAGAAAATAATGACTTGAAATGCCTTACAGTGAAGCAGGGTTTAGGGTCGATAACAAGAATACAACTTCATCACAGCACAAACCTATTTGTAGCTCTGTAATATTGTCATGTCATACTCTTTAGTCTGTCTGTTGTCTTCTTAATGATGTCTAAAACTGTAGCCCAGTGGATGGATCTTGAATTTTTATATTCTTTGTACCGCCTCAAACGCACAATAGCTGAAGGAGTCTCAGTCTTAACATCAGAAGATGTTTTTCGTAAAGAAGTTTCTTTCTTGAAGGAGAGATGATCTCTGGTCCAAGTAGTAACAGGTTCATACGATGACAGTATTTTTCCAGTCATCTTGTACTCGGTCTAAATAGCCAAAGGTGTCACATTTAAACTAAATAAGCTGATGGACTTTGGATCTAGATGGAAAACTGCCAAATTTATCAATGGATTTTAAATTATATAATATGCATGTATATATTGTCCAGTATTGCCTAGATGTAACTTTCCTACATCTTGATGGCATCATGTTTTATACAAATGATCTGCACTTGAACTGTACTAAAAGAACTGCATTAGAGACATAAGTCAACTGAAGTCATCTACTTGGTGTCATATATTTCCAGTCTGCTGATTAATGTTTTCCAGATCCTCTTTGATATTAAAACAGTTTTATTTCATGTGTGTGTCATTTGATCTTTGGATGCAGTTCCTCTGGATTGCCAGAAGGGGGAGAAAGTTGTTCATGTGTTTAGAATCATGTAACACAGTACCAAAAGTTTATTTTTCTACTTTGTTGGCAGATAGAAAGAGCACGTGAAGGAGTTAAATTAATCTATGATTCCTGCTTTTTGCAAATATCTATCTAACACATAGTCAAACACAGCTGTTGTGAACACCCTGCATGTTGAAGCACAGAGGGGAAATTACAATTCTGGACTCTTTTTTTTTTTTCAGAACAGTCCGATATGATGAGCTCATTTCCTGGTTATTGAGCTTCGCAAGCAAGCTTTGGCAGCTGATGTAGCACATCCTCGCCTTCCACCCACTTAACCTAATATCATCATACATTATGTACTGCTCTGACTGTGCCTTTATGGTTCATGTCAGACTGTGTGAGAAGGAAGGAAAGGTAGACTGGGTTTTTCACATGATGTGTGTGTGTATATGGGACTACTTTCACTCAGTCCAGAGGTAATGTCTTGTGCCAGGAGCAGCTTATAGTCTATCAGTTGTAGTTTCAGTGCGCTGATCTCGGGTGTGGTCCTTTGTTGATGCCAGCTTGCTCTCAGCTTGAATTGAAATGTGCTTCAGTCATTCACTTGTGACATTCTGGCTGTTTAAAGTTCAGGGCCTTTTATATTAACAAAGCGCCTCAGATTAAAAAAAATGCAGGCTTGCAGCAACGGCGGTTTCCTTTTCCTGTCTTACATCTTTTATAATGAATCACTGAATCTGCAGCCGACTGAGTTTGTTTTTGGTGTGCCACTCTGTCCTCTTGTCTGTGTGTGGGCTTGCAGAGTGTGTTTTGTGTGCAGCTGTCTTAGCTACGAGGTGTTTGGGCAGATGGATGACCAGACCACACCAAAGAAACAGATTTAAAAGAACTATGTGTGTGTAAAAGCCTTGTAGATTATCAGTCCATCCTAATTCTGTTAAGGATTTCTGCTAGAGCTCAGTGCCGAGCCACACCCTTGTGTAACAACATTATAAAGCTGTCTGAAATGGATGGGCAGGATGTGAGGGGATTTAGTAGCATTTTCAGCTCTATGATATAATGATGGATATGAGTCAGGTTTTGTTTTTTTGCTCATGTAACATTTCAAACTGGTTTTTAAATGATGCAGCTGCAAATTCAAACTGCATACCAAAATGAGTTTAAGTTGCAGGATTAGTGAAAGTTTCGAGTTTTCCCCCTCGTACTGACACAGGGCCTCTTGCCGACTGGAAAGGCTGACAGACTGCTGATGAAACAGCTGCCAGAGTCCTGTAAAGACCGGGGATGGAGAGGCAGAGCTGTGACATGACTCACACACACACAAACTCTCACTCTTCACTGAGAATGTGTGCACTGACGAGTCTGTGGTTGATGATTTCTGGTGAGCCTTCATTCCTCCCTTCACTCACTCACTCTTAGACTTCTCTAAGCCCAAGGCTTTTTCTTTTAAATGTCTCCATTCAATCTTCTCGCCTGTGAGTTTTATTAGAGAAAACAACAGTTAATGTCAGATGTCTTGACCCATTCACTCTTTCTCTCTCTGTAAGTTGCAATGGCCTTTGTATGTCTTCTCCCTTTTCATTGATTTCTATTGTGGAGCCCGCAGCTGCAGCCCAACATTAAAAAAAAAAAAAAAAAGCATTCAACTCACAGCTATTGTGGGCTTGTACCATAGGGAAGTGGACTCTGTGCTGAAATAAGTGCTAAAGTACAGAAAATAAACTATGCGCTATGTGAGAAACTTTCTACATTCTCAAAGAATCTGTTTTATTCAGGCATACTTCCAACTATCGAGATCTTAGAAAACAGAAAACCCTTTGTGTGTGAAGACGGAAGGATATTACCCATGCTACTTGGTGTCTCAAATTTCATTTTAAGCACAGAGAATAAACATGTGGGTGGAAGGAGAGCGCAAGGAGTGTATGTGAAGTGTCAGCACTTAATTGGAGTTAAAGCTCCTGAACTTTTCATGCTTTCATGCCTCATTCTTGGGAACCCCTGTTTGATGAGATTACATTACCAAATGAGACAGAATCACACACTTGCTCTATTCAGCAGGTGGCAACAGAGGAAACAATGAGACCTCACTGCAACTGCTTCCACATATTAAAATACTCCTGAATGTGAATCAGCCACTGAGTTGTTTGACATGGTGTTCCAAATGATACTACCAGCTGAGTAATATAAAACTAAACTTTAGAAGAAAATAATGAAGAAGAAGAAAGGATAAAAGCAAATGCAAGCAAAAGAAGAAATTAAATGATAAAACACGAGGAACGTAAGTAGATGTAGGTGAAAATATGAAAATAGCAAAAGCACATTTTACATAATGCCACTGCCTCTTGTTTGATGAGAGATTGACAAGAGCCCCATTTGAGATGGTTTTAAGACTAAAAATGCGTGTGACAAACTGAGGGCAGGAGTTAGATGTATTATGGGAAATGTAGGATCCTGTGTTTTTGGAGTTTGGCCCATAGGGGGAAAAAAATCCGGATATCTCGCCTAAACGTATCTCTTGTGATTCTCCCAACTTTATGGAAGTATAATATTAAATAGCTGTGTCATGCACCAAATGTACCATGGACTTGCAAGACACTACACACATAACGAACAAAGGCTATAAACAAGTGATACACTATGTGTAGCAGACAATACAGAAAACAAATGAGGCATTATTATAATATAATATAATATAATATAATATAATATAATATGTAAATATTATTATTATTATAAATAAACAATGGAATGAAGTTGCTCCTCATTGCCCAGGGTACTAGTACCCCATGCTGGCCCCGGACCCGGGTTTGAGACCCCCCCTCACCCCCCTTCAGTGCCCCATAGACAGAGCTCGAGCTTGGTTTGAATTTGACGTCACTCCTGCTTTGCATAACCACCAGTCTCGCGCTTTTGATTGGACCGCTCGCGGGATTTAATCTGCATTTTGTTTTATGACCACCACGCTTCGTCTTCAATCTGCTGCCGGACTCCTCTGTCACTCCCCCCGCCTCACCACCACCAACAGCATCACCCCTCCACCCCTCCACCTCCCCGCCCGGGTCCATCTTTCATGAAGGGAAGTATCCTGCCGCCGCCAGCCGCTGCTCAAACGTGGAGGGAAGGACGCGGAGAGGGACGCTCGCAGTTGACTGCGCGGATCCATTGTTGGTCCGGTGAAATTTACGGCTCTGTCGACATACTGAGTGCATATTTTTACCTCAGCGCTGGACCGAGAGGGACGGACTGTTTGTTTCTCCAGGAGTCGGCGGTTGGAAGGTACGTAGAATTTACTACGTTGCAACGTTTCTAGCGCGAGCGAAACGATTTAAGTTACGGTGCATCTCCTTCTCGTTTCTTTGTGTCACTTTAACCACAAACGACATGAAAATGAACGCACTGCTGAGGGAAACTCTCCCTCTTTTTGCTCTGTCTTTTTAAATTAACCAAACCTGGTTTGTTCTGAAGCCCGACGCCCTCTTTGTAATGTGGAGTGTGGAGGCTTGGATGTGATGATGGATGTGTAACGTTAGCATGGCACTAAACGGTTGGGCGGAGGTTTTTAACGCGTGTTTTACTCCGGGAAAGATATCTTATTGTGTTGCACAGCTGTACACGACTCAACTGGCATGCTCTTAGTTTGTATATCACGTTCAATTAATTGACTGGCTTCATGTGTCTTTATCTCAGCAAGCTGCACCCACAGCGTACACCGCTATTGTTCTGTGAGGCTAAACTGGGCCTTTTGCTAAATCTTGGGAGAACTCAGCGTGTTTGTTCCCAGAGACAAGTGGTATTATTAAAGCTTCACTTGACGCCTGAAAAACACACAGAAACTCTCAAAACAATGGCTCCAAACGTGAGCTCCCTGAACCCCCCATGGGTCCTTGGCAGGGGGCCGAGCAGACAACACAAGACACAGACTAATAATGTTGGAAATATTGGATACTGGGTGAATTAAAATGAACAAAATGTGCAGTAACTCATGCCCATGTACTGACTAAAAGAGAACAGATCTTTCTTTGAGATTTTCAGTTTATTTGGGGTGCTGAGGATGTGTTGCAGATCTCTGTGTGAAATTACTTTGCTAAAACTTCACCCATAGATATGCAGTAGCTTGCACCTTGCCCACTCATCCAAGTCCTCTGAGGTCCTTTCAGTTTATTGTGTGCCAAGATAAAACTCATCTGTTTTCATATTTGCATCCATGCACATGGAGTGATCTCGTTCTTGATTTGGCAAAGCGACGTGGGAAAAGAGAGAGGAGTACAGAGAGCCGAGGCAGACTATCAGGCGGCATCGTCTGCAGATCTCAGTGATAGAGGGATGCTGTTTTGGCTCAGAGTACTCATTACATAATCAGTGTGTTTTGGGGCTATGTGGGTGTGGTAGGCAGGGTTGGGTGTGGGTTGCAATGACACTATGCTTGGCTTCAAAATGGTATTTGACATGCAGACACTCAGACAGTGTCAGTGTGTCCCCTCCTGAAACCCTCGTGCTACTGGTGTCAGAGGGTGTGTGTGTGTTGTTGCTGAGGAGTTTATCGTCACCTGGGTGTGAAACCAAGTGTGCACGATCATTCTCTCCTTTTCCCCTTCACGCCTCTCCTGACTTTCTGGCTATGCTCCAGGGACTCATTGCAGGGTCACTGATGTGTCCCATTTCAAAGGCACTGGGATGCAGCCTTCTTCAGTCTGAATTTGAAGGACTCAACTGGTGTATTTGTAGCGCTCACTATGCCAAAAATCAGGTTGCACTGGTTAGTAGTGTAATGGAGCATTGTGTTAAGACTTGTCAATTAATAAAGTTGGGAAATATCATGTGGACACGTTTTATTTACCAGGTATTTGCACATCCAGTCAACCATCATGTGTTCAAGTGAGATCTCATTACTTCTTCCCTTTATCATAAACTGGGCCTTTTGATGAAGATGGCAATAAAAAAAAATGAATAAAGTAATTTTATTTGTTAAACAGTCATTTACAGACAAAAACAAATTCAGTATATTACTCTACATAATGACACTACTTATGTAAATTAGACCCCAGTGAGGTCTAACTTCCTGTTAGACAGCTTATGAGATTTGGGAGAGATAGTGCTGAGTAAGAAGTACTGTCACTATCAATCACAGATACAGAGCACATGATTATCTGTTGTTTTGAGGCATACGCATATCAGTTCAAAATCATGTTTATAACCAATTCTCATAAGATATTTGAGTGTCATGGTGACAAAATGATGCTAAGTATGATTTTTTTTTTTTTTTTAGTCTTTATTTTTTTATTATTAGCATCTTAGTCCATACGAGAGAACTGTTAGTTTTGGTCTCGCTTTGAGGAGCAAGAACAAGTTTTGCCTGGTCGTCAGGTTCTGTAAAAAGACCTTTTGCCAGATCTAGCCTCTGAATTGGGACACAGCCTGTGTTTTTATATTGTACAGTCATTTCCACTGTCCACACTTCTGTTTCCCTTTCCTCTTCCTGGAGGCTATAGCAAAACAGAAGAGCTCATAATAGTTATTTCAATTGGATGCATCCTATAACCTTGAGAGGTCTCAAAGGATTGTTTTAAGTGGTTTGAGAAGAGAAAACTGAAAGCACTATGCAAAGAAAGTTGTCATATCCTGGCACCTTCGAACAGGGTGTCTGTCTAGTAGTACAGAAACATAAATTATCTATTATTTATGTTTATGATTTGCTAAATCACCTATTTTATCTGTTGGTTCACTGCTACAAGTTCGTTGTATGTACTCTCTTTCAGCCTCGGTATGTACTGCCTACTTTTACGACTCAGGCAGGCGCCTAATGGGGTGAAATGTATTTCAGCCATGTGGTCTGGGAGAAATGCAGGTGGTTGACATTGCAACATTTGCGGCAGTGTGACTGTTTAAAATGGATGCCACACACTGGGAAACAAATCAAGCCTGCTGCTCTGTGACTGACTGGGTGAAATACCCCGAATACTTTCTGCTCAATTACTCAGATTGTTTTTTTTTTTTTTTTTAAAGCTGTCAGGTTTCAGTAACCTTCCCAAAACGTTGCTTTTATCTAAGATGACAAGCCTGAACGAAAACTATTTCTCTACGGTCAGATTCACTCTGTTAAGTTGTTTGATATATTGTTGATTAATGCATCTTTGCGTTGTTTATTCAGCTTAGCATGGGTTCATGTGAATCAGTGCAACAGCTGTGAGTAGTTACGATGGTTGTGGATGTCGGGTGGGGGGGGGAGTCAAGGGTTCAAATTTATTCTCCACCATGATCCCACAATGTGAGAACAGAATGTACACACCAATTACTTTTTCTTTCAACAAGCATCAGTCTTTTGGTATTTTTTTATAGTCATTATGGAGCAGACTTTAAAGCTAAAATCATTCACATCTGAGAGGTCATAAAGAGAATTTTTTTTTTTTAAATACAAGCGGTGGGGGTGACCAAAACCAAAAGAGATGCAATTTACTCTAATGCGAGCCAAGGAAAAGCAGCAAATCTTCAATCTTTGAGAACCTGGAACCATCAAATGTTTGGCGCTTCTCCTGGAAATGAAACTAAATGATCTGTATAGTTGTGGATTAGTTTTGTGTCAATTGACTAATTGCTGCAACACTGTTATTTGTGAATGTCAGAAAACTGCAAAATGCCCCTCAGACGACCACCCACATCCTAAAGATACAGTGTTAACTGTCCTGGAAATATTTACATTTGAGAATCTGGAACCAGTCAGTGTTTTTGGCTGTTTGGCTCTAAAGAGAACTTAATTGATCTGTAAAGGCTATCATTTGTACCACAGGGACGTTGGCACTTTTCAGCCTGTCCCTTGTCTGAGAACTAAAAAATCAGGCCAGCTGAATGGAAAGCACAACCCCTGCATACGGCTGAGCATTTGCATCTGCTTGGGAGTCAGCTGCTTCTACAGCCTGCAACCCGTGTCTGTCTCAGCCCCACACCCATTGAAATTCTATCCCGGCCTGCTGAACTGCATCTGTTTGGGATGACAGTCAGGGTTAAACTCATCGCTCATCCTCCAGGTTCGTTGTGTCTCTCCCGTGTCCGCTCTTGGCTTTTCCTCTGTAGGGTGGCGAGACTGCGTGGTGCTGTAACGCTCGTCACTGTGGTTTGGAGGCTGGCACTCTCCTCCCCATTAGGATAAAGCGGTGGACGCTGGCGCTGCATTTTTAGGCACTCAGTCTGTCTGGGGCTGTGAAGCTGGGCTCGGCGCACTGTAATTATTGAAAGAGTAATTCAGCACTTTCATAGTCTGTTTTGTTAGCTCACTTCGGGAGCCTTGAATGCCATCTCAAAGACATATTTTGCCTTGCCAATTGTGTTTACAGTGATGGGTCTACAAATTGCAGCATTGTGCCATTATATTCTGTATTCTGGGGTGTTTTTGTAAACTTGAGTTTAAGTTGAACAGTTCTGTAGTACAGGAAAACCAGTGTGTGTGTTTGACTAAAAGCTAGTACATTTGAACTAAATTAGATTTGATATTGGATGGCGATGATGGCTTAACTTGGCTCGGTTTTCCATGCGTAGCTGCTGTTTCTACTGAAGCATTTCATCTATTTAGTTATTGATATAAGGCTGTCTGAGGTGAATCAAAGTGCACAGCACCTATAAGGGTGTGTCTTTGTTGTTACTGAGCAGGCTGAGCATGTTATCATCCTTTGCTCCTCATCTTTATATACATGAGAAAGTCAATCGTATTTGCTCAGTAATTTGTGAGTGTGTGTGTGTGTGTTTGACACAGTCCAGGGGTGTGGATTTGTGTGGCTGGCAGGCATGGGAGGCGTGGGATCACTGTCCATCTGGCCTCAGCTCACCCTGCCCAGTCAGAGGCACGGTAACTGATCTGGCCCTCGGGCTCTCCAGCATTGTATTGACTATCTGCCTGTGTATAGCCAGTTGGCTGGTACACAGGAGAGTAGCCGCTGGCTGGCTTTAATAAGGCAAAACTGTCAACACTGGCTTCTCCACAGCCAACCATTCTTGATTAGATTACTTTCTTTTTGTTTTCATGTTGAATTCAAATTACTGAAAATGTTAAAAGCTTTTAACACACAAATGACGTTTTAGTCAGACAGTGAAAAGCAACAGGAAATGTGGAAAGAGAGAGAGAGAGATAGCATGGGACAAAGGTCCTTGGCAGGAAACTGGTATGAGTTTAATACAGCCTGGTCTAAATCTATTTTATAGCCATGGCTTTATTGTTCTACTCCTACCCTGCTTTTATTTTCCATCCATGTCCAGCAATCCTACGGCAGCCTTTCTACTCATTTGTGTCACCTCTAAAAATAAATATTGAGGTCAAACACAATGTCCACAGAACCTTTAGGCATAATTATTTGTTGCTGATAATTAAATAAAATTCCACTCCCTTCACTGACCCAAAAGTGAGAGCAAAAGCAAGCCTGACCTGGTGCATTATTTTGGTATTTACAGTTTAATCTGTGATGTTATGATGCCATGATTTAGCAGTGGACTGTAGCTGCAGACGTGAGTACTAAGTAAACAAACTAGCAGTCCTTAATAAAACAGGATGAAGGTTCGTTCAGTACATCCGTGTGATATTCACAGTCTACCCTGTGATAGAGACGTCATCCATTCTCTCTTTCACCCTGCAGCCTATTCGATATCCCTTGATACTTTTGGGTGAAGTTACCCACGTCAGCTGCTCCTCCGTCCAGTTGCACAAGCCGATCCACTCAAAACCCACCCCCACTCGCCTTGGCATCATGCTTGTGGGGGGTTAAATGGTGTGATCTGCTTTGTTTGTCTACCCACCCTCCCCCTTGCAGTACCCTAATGTTATACTCAGTTATGCAAGCAAACACTTACGATGATCAGGGTAGATCTGATTACATACACTCACTGCTTCCCTCCCTGCTTGATGGTACTTCTCTGCTCACTGCTTGCCCTGTTGTCAGCCTGTCGATGGTGGCAGAAGGACCTGGTTGGTGTCTTTTTTTTTTTTTTTTTTTTTTTTGTTGAAAATCCTGCCAGCGTTAGAACAGATTGTAACCCGTTTCCCTCCAGCCTTTTAGATAACTCCGCCACCAGTAGCCGCTAGTCCTTCCCATTTTGACTGCCACTCCCTTAAAGGCTAACTGGCTTAGTCCACTTAACTTGTAGTCACATTTAACCACCTGCTCTTAATGGCATTATTGAGTAGCTTACAGTCACTTAGCACATGTTAGTGTCCCGTATGGAATTGATTAGAATAAGCTGCATGCTTAACGTCAAGTCCAACCCAACCCCCACCTTTCTCCTTGATGAAAGTGTTTTTGTTTGTTTTTTTTCCCGCTAAGAGCATTGATTGTTCTGTCCCATGGAGCATCCTAACCCATTGTCAGTAGTTTTATAGTTTTTATCTGTACAGGCAGAGTGAACAAAATATTCTACAATTGCTGTCTAATGCAAGGTATAATTATACAACATATCCCCTGCCTTTGTCTACTGTATATCATATTGGAGGAGGGGTGTTACACATTGTTGAGGTACACTTGGGACATTCTGGGCAAATCATTGCAGCTTTATTTTTCTTATCTTTCCCTTCAGCACAAGTATAAAAGATTTGTCTTTAATGTGCAGTGTGTTGTCTTGTTAGGAATTAAATTAATTTGATTACTCAGCAACAAAAGCTGCATATAAAATGTTGTAAATAGTGAATTGTTTCGATTTCAAAGAAATCTTGCAGACATGGACTTTTTGTAGATTGTTTGTCAAACTACAGAGGGTGACTGTGCCACAATATTATTTAACAATTAGCATTTTATGCATGGTTGCTAGTGGTTTCCGGGCACAGAGCTGTATCATTTCATCTTTAGCTGGGGTTATTCCTGATGTCGGGCTGATAGCTTGATCAGATTGTATCCGTCCTAGATTCCGCATTGATAAATTACTGCTCAATAATGCATGGCAAAGTTGTGTTTTGAAAAAGCTATTTGTAGACAAGTCACTTTATTCAGGACAAACATTTGTCAGTGTGAATGCAGTCTTGGGATGAAATACGATGGTGCACTGTAGGTCTTGTCAACACTTGCACACAGTCTTGTTATTTGGACAGATGATGAGAACGCAGCCAGCTGGGAAAATCATTGAGGGTTAATGCACTTCTTTGTCTACAGATAACGAGGTGCATGGAGTGCCATTCATCTTCCTGATAGGTTTGTGCAAGAGGTGAGGAGCTGCTGTAGGAAGACCTGCCACACGCACACGCACATGCACACACGTATAAAAAATAAATAAAAGTTTGATACACAGGCAACAGAGACAGGTAAAGGTGCTAAATGAACAGCTTCAACAATGTCAATATAACCTATATTAATCCTACAAATCTATGAAGCTCCAGGTTGCTGCATCTTTATTAAGGTTAATTCTTTCCTGTCTTTTATACTTTTCTGTCCTTGTGTCATTTATTTGTGGTTACACCACCTGCAGCTGCTCAAATTGGTTTATTGTAAACTACATCATTTTGATATTGCATGTTTAAACTGTATTATTATTATTATGTGACAAATGTTGTAGTAGTAGCCCAGTATGAATAAAAAACAAGCCATAACCCCTTCCCCTTCAGGAGGGAGTTCATTAGATGGGGGAGGTAAAATAAAGCAGTGCTGTGGCTTTGGGGGATGTTTTTATGTTCTTAGATTGCATGAATGCATCATCCACTATGCAGGATGTTGACAACAGAAGTCGGGAACCGCTAATTAATATTGAAGTACTTCCTTTTCTTTGGCATAATGCATCCTACTCCAGAACAAAGGCAAATAATACACCACACATCAATGGATTTTCTCGTTCATATTTTTATATTGTACCTAATGTTTTGGCCAGTGGTTATTCTTCACAAGGCATTTATTTCATTTTTTTGTGCCTTTAATTGGACAGATCGGTGTTGATACACCTGTGGCATTCGCTAAATTCAGAATGGCAAGATTTAAGATTGATGTTGGATCCCTTGTAATGCAGATGCAAGAGGTATAGTAAGCTCTTGGTTTTATTATTTGTTTTGTGGAATTATTAAAGAATATCATATTGCTCTGACAAAGATGCTCTGAGGAACCAGAGCTTGTGGTAGCTCTTACTGTCCCTCCACCAGGAACATGTTGTGTGATCTTTACTAGATAGATGGGGTGTACAGAGTATGTGGTTCTGTTTTTAATAAGACATTGTTGAGCGACTGTGAGAAAGAATTCAAGTGTCTCCTTACTGCCTCCTCCTCCTCAGTGTCCCACAAGGAATGGGTCTGTTTTTCTGTTTTGTGTGTGTGTGTTCGCTCGCCTGTTGGGCAGCTTGCTGAGGAATGCATCTAGTAATTGATGGGTGTTGTAATGTTGACTGTCCTCTCCAGTCTACTCACCTTGGCTGTGTCTCATATATGAGGTGGAGTAACGTTGGACAAAGCTGACACTTTTTTGTGATTGTCTCTGATAAGCGTGCACACATCATCACAGCCTGATCACAGCAGAGGCAGTATTAATTTATAATCCCAAAACAAGAAGTCCAATGTGAACTGATGGATGAAACATCTTCCATACCAAATGCCAGGCTCATTTGCCTTTTGTCCCATTACTTTTAGATAACCTATGACCTGGATGACAGAGAATTTTCATAGATACAAGGAATTTCCATTTGAACTCATCTGTGCTCTTCACAGCCAGAAGGCCACTGTGCCAAAAGTCAATAATCCAGTGGCTGTGTTGCACGGACACTGATGGTAGCTGACAAGCTGCATCATCCTTCATTGGCTTGATGTTTATTGGTTGTTTTCAACCGTGTGCAAGCTGTCACCTTCATTTTAAGATCAGACCATGTTGCTGTAGAGAGTATTGGTATTTCACACTCATAGGGGGCTTTAAGAACAAAGACTTATTTATTAGTTATTCATCTCTGTTTTTTGTTTGAGAAATGTAAATATAAACCAATAAATTGTCATGGCCAGAGATTGAAGTTTGGTTTTGCAGCAAGGAGAGCAGAGTTAAATCCCATTTGAGCAAATTGATGTAATAAAATGACTGTAGGCCTATCGTTGGGAGAGATGCCCATTGAATGTGATGGCTAGGCTACATCTCTTGCATTATTAATATGTGACAGTGTTTTGGTTATCATAGTTTCATAAAACTACTACATTACTTACATTGCTATCTTTTTTTCTGGCCATGGAGCACACAGTGTATTCTTATTTAGTGTTTTCTGCTTTAAATGATACAATACAACAAGAGTGTGTACCTCTGTGCAGCACACTTTATTGAGTCACGGGTTAGTTTTGTGAGACTGATCGAAGCCTTTGCATAAAGTCACACTTATTCAAGAGAGATAAAAACTTTGAGTTTCTCTTTTCTTGGCCTTGTTTGGGAAATACCCTCCAGTGACTCATGGTGTACTGTGTTTGTATATCAGAGTGAGAGAGGGAGCTGCTAAGATGGAAGCAACTATTCAGCAAAGGTCTCTATAGGGCTGTATATTCACAAACCCTCTGCCTCTCCTGTCAGCAGTCTTTGAGACATGTTTGTGTGTGTGTTCCAACAGCAGATTGAATTTCTCTTCTTCCTCTCTCCCTCTGTCACTTTGCGTGTGTGAGAACTTAACACTCACTCTGTGATACAGCAGAAACAGCACTACTGCCTTGTATGGTCAGATGGAGCAGCAGAGCTTTACACACAGACTTTTATTTCTCTGAATCGATTTACCTACCCACTTGTAAGATTCTTTCAGATTATTCATCAGGCGTTAAAGAGAGTTTCTGTAAATTTTGTAGTCTGCATCTGGCCTGTTTCTGAGCTTGAAGCTTGAGCTTGGAGTTAGGAAAACCCCTTCATTTCCCAAACATGATTAAACCTCTTGTTTTTCTTGTCATTCCATTGCTTAGACTGACCACCCTCTTCCTTTTTGCCTTTTCATTCTCGTCTCACAGTTGCAATGCGCACACACATGCACAATACAGCCTGTGTTTCTTCCTGTGTACATGTCGGGCACACACCAGAGGAAAGTTAATGAACAGACAGACAGAGGTGCTTCAAATCTCATTTGTAAACACTGTCTTACTCCACTCTGCTTGTGCTGTCTGCCGAACACTCCCGGACCTGTAGCCAAGTTCAAGTTCACCAGGCCAGGTTTGCTTTGTTTTAAATGCCTAAAGGTGCGGTTCACAAGAATGAATCAACTGTGTCTGAAGAATTGAAAGAATGCAGGAAGTGGTGGGCCGCTAAATTCCAGTTTTCACTTTTGTTTGTTTGTTTGTCTTTTGTGTAAATGTGTGCACATGCACAATTTCATCCTACACATTCTTTGCTCACTCACATGCTGCTCTATGTCCACACTGCTCACATACATACACTGGACTCCCTCTGACCCTTTCAGCCCCTACTGGGTCACACACATGCACAGACACACACACACACACACACACGCACGCGCGCACGCACGCACACGCACACGCACACGCGCACGCACACACACATCCATAGCCAGCTGTCACTGTGTAGCCTTGAGGAGTCTTGAGGAAGTCAGCGGAGCTGGAATGCAGATGGGTCGGATGTGCTCTTGATACCACTGCTGCTGCTCAAGGCACGCACTTTCTACCATTAATCATCTTTCAGCAGATGCAGCATTGACATGAATCTTAAAGTAGAAACTCAACATCTGGCAGCTGAAGTGGCCACTTTACAATATTGATAAACCTATCAATCATTTGTCTATTAAATTAATAGACAGTTATTTCCAAGAGCATAAAGTGATGTCTTCAAATATTTTGATAAACCGACAGTTTAAAACCCAAAGACATTCAGTTTACTATTTACTTTCGACAACGAAAAGCTGCAAATCATCACATTTTAGAAGCTTTGCTTGAATAATGACTCTGACTATGATAAATTAGCAAAATAGTTGATAATTTTCTGATTTTTATTTTCTGGTAATTGGTTCAGTTGTAATACAAAAGGCACATATGGTAAATTTGACATTGAAACAAGTGAAATAAGTTCCTAATTTTCCTTCACTAGGTGTGTAATTTTTTTTTTTACCCAGTTTAATCGCAGTGAATCACTCCTAATGTGTATTGTCTCTTGGCCATTTTTATAATGGCAGGCAGCAGTCTGGGGTAAATCTACAGATAACATTAAGCCCCGGCATCAGTAACAACAGCCCCCCTCCACCACCACCTCCAGCAGTCTGCACAATGCATTCCAAGCCCCTGCCATGCTCTCAACACAGCTAAATCCCTCTCTGCTTGTATTAGCTGCAGCATTAAAAGTGACCCATTTGTCAGACACCACTTCTGATGTCTGGACATGTAGAGCAAGAGACTGATGGTGTTACAACAAATGTAATTAAACTGCCTCAAGACAGAGGTCAGGAGTAAGATTTAATGACGCACACAATGCCATATATCTTTATTAGAAGAAGTGGAATGTAAATACCACTGAGGCCACTGAGTTCTTTATCCGTCTAGACAGACTCCCTCTAACAATCATACAAAGTGATGGCTGCATTTATAAACACACTGTCTCCTCGCTTGGGTTAAACACGTATTGCTGCAGTTGTGCCAGCCTTTAGGCCTCTTGATCATTACAATGCTTGCAGCATATTATAATTGTTGCCAAGGGTATTGAGATAATTGTGATATTAGTGAGCTGGCTGGAAAGACGGCATGCTGCGTCTTGAATATGCTGTTAAATCTTCAGTCAACCAGGATTTGTTATGCAAATGTGGACCGAGAGAATGGCAGACAATAGAGGTCGTCCTTTTATTGCATCAAAATGCATGAGGCTGTTCATCTTGACCATTTTAAAAAATGCTGCTGGCCATTTTTCTGAACATAAACTCTTCAGCTCTGACACAACATGTCCCCAGCTAAGTGTCAACAGCTTGAAGTGTGTTTTAATGGATATGAAAACCAGCACCATTGCTGCAGGGCAGTCTCACTGTAATTTAGTAAAACATCACTTATCCATGCATGCGTGTGTAGATGGGATTTTAATGATGCATTCACTTCCTCTCTGTGCTGTGTCACATAGTGTCAGCTGGTTAGAGATGATGCCTTCACTTGGCCAGAAGAGGGTCATCGCGTGAGGAATGTGATTCATTATATCTGCTAAGCCCAAGCTTTAGTAGATGGACTGGCAAAACTACGCCATGCCAATGCACATCACAGTGCCAGTCCAACTTCCTGTCTCACTGCTCTTTCACTCGTGTGAAGAGACACAGATTTGTACTTTATTTTTCAATATTTGTTGTACGGTTTCCAATTTGTTTATTGCTTTAAAATTTTCCCATAAATGGAGTGATGATAATGGATTTGATTTGCCCAGTGCTGTCCCAAAGGCTCTGCACATTAGCTAATTGATCCTCACTTAAGGCGTGATATTTTCCAAAAGAAGGAACAATCCAAACATTGTGTTGGTAGACAGGTTACTCTCCACTACTCAGGTTCCGTTCTGTGTGAGATTAGTAACCACAGAGACCGACGAAGAAGCAGAAAGACAGGAAGGGAGCAAGACTGAAAACTATGGTAAGGCAAGGAGTCCAGCTTCTAACTTTTTCATGGCTGACTCAAAAGGGTAGGACTTCATGGCTTTATACCACTTATTTGGGGTTTTAAGTGGCTGTACACACGTATCGGTGTTTGTGTAGAGCTGTTGAGGTGTGTTCCTTGGTTATCCTCTCTAAACTTGCCAAACAAATTACTCCCAGAATTGGCAACAAGTGGTCCATGTATGCATTTGTCCTCTGATTGATTGTTGTTGTTGGCCCCAGTACTTTGATACCAAACTGATACTAAAGAGTTACGACTACCAGCACCAGTGCAAATGTAACAACCTTCTTGGATCTGGCACTAAAAGTGCCTGCAGTATCATGTTACCTCAGATGTTAATGTGTAACTGGCAAGGAAACAAATGTTTCCCGACCTTTGGACAAGACTGAGTGCTCTTTCAAAAAGACTTTATTCTAAAATGTCTGTGGAAAAGTTGGAGATGAATACAGATGCTTTATCCATCCCAATGTAGTCCTGTATTATTCTACACTGTGAGGCTTTTTAAATAAAGTCTGTAGTCGTAGTAGTAGGAAACCTTTGCTCATTGGAAATTTTCAAGATGTTTTAAGTTATCTGGCTTAATGTCTTGCAAATCATAAATTGTCCATGGCCATGACCTGCTATTAGTTTGCACAGAAAGGGCAGAGTTTGCTCCCTTTCTGAATGCTGTTATGGTTTGTTCATTCATATTATTGCTCCTGCTTTTTTTTAACTTGTAGGTCTAACCTGTCAACTCTTGTGTTCCTTTATTTATTTATTTATATTTTTTATAAATCTCTGCTTTGTCATGTTCTCATAGGTCTTTGCTCTTTTCTCTTTTTAATTTCCTCTTCAATCCATCTCCTGCACAGCTTGTTTTCTTGTTTCATACAGAGCTTCTACTGACTACACCATATGTGTAGCAATTTACTGGAAGCAGATCTATTAGGAGTGGGAGGAGGGGAGGATGTGACCAAGGAGTCGAGGGGAACAAGTGGCTATAGGAAAAGGGAGTGGAATAATCGGGGGGGTGGGGAGAAGCTGTGGTCAGATGGGCAAAGGAATGGGGTGTGTGGGTGGAGGGGGTGAAAAGGGGGTTGTGAGCGATAAACCCACAACGAATCCGGGAAGAGCTTTGTCCAACTAGAGCAAGAGACTCGACTTAGGTTAATGAGTTCAAGACTTATGAGTCTACGTTCTTACATCCTCCATATCTCGTCCTTCCATCCTTCTTCATTTTCTCCTGTTCCACACCACAGCTTCTTATACTCTACATTAGTTTCACGTTTTCCACACGTACTGTCAATTAAGGAATCTCCCAGCACACAAATCTCCGTTAAGTGTTCACAGAACGACATGAATATTACCATCTGCATCTGCTCAACACAGGAAGACAATGGCCAATAAATGGGCCATTTGGAGCCTGTTTTCCATCTCCTCCCTCTTCTCCCTCCTCTGTGGCCTGTGTGTCATGTCAGGAGATTGTGAAGCCTCTCTTGGCTTTCAGCACTCCAAACCACAGCTTTTTCCCTTTTCAATTTGAAGATGCTGGAAGTCATTTGGGGCACAGTCGCTAGTCATCAGTTTTTTTTTTATGCATATATTTCTGCCCCATAAAATGCGCAGTTAAAACAATTCCTGGTTCCTTTTTTTTTATTGTGGTGATTTACCAGTGATTGCCAAGTTTATTTTGGTGCCACAGGCATTATGATGCATTATTATCAATGTAGTTCTCTTGGATGGTTGGACTAGTCACTGTGAATGAGTGTAGAGAAAAGATTTGTTGGCATGTTCCTCTGCTCACTTCCTCTTTTTCAGACTCCCCCAAATTCCTTGGAGGCCCCTTACCATAAATGGAATTTCCTTTGGCTGACAGTGACATGTTTTTCATGACTTTATGAGTAGTGTTGTGCGGTGCAGTCCTGCATGTAAGAGGCGGTGTAGAGTAAAATAAACTCATCAATATCTCTGTGATCTTTGTTATATTGTTCTACAGGACATTGTGAGAGGAACTGGCCATCCAAGACGAGCGTGAACCCCTTGGACCTTGTAAGCAACACCAGCAACGTCTGCGTCCACAACTTTTTAGGAGGAGGGAATGAAACCGGATGGGGTTACCATGGAAACCACGGAGCCCACTGAAGCTGCAGCAGTAGCAGAGCCATCCTCATCGCAGGAGAACATATTGGAGCAAGCCCCAACGCAACCAGAGGAAGCTGCAAATGATGCAGCACCCACAGCTATGCCGAAGGCCAATGGCAAGCCGGTGGCAGCGGACCCCAAAATCAAACCAAAAACTGGTGGAACTAAAACACAGCCCACAGCCAAATCTGCAGGGGCTTCTGGTGTCAACTCACGGCCAGGTACTGCTTCTCACCGCACTGTGAATGACGTTAAATCCTCTAACAATGTTTCTGCAGTAAAGAAAACGACAACAGCGGCAGCAAAAGCATCAGCAACAGCTGTGGCGGGTGCTGTACCTAAAAGACCAATGGGTGTAGCCACCGTTTCCTCCACAGTCAAGAACCAAAGTAGAGTGCCTGACAAGAAGCCTGTTGGACCGGCCAGGACTACCTCTGTTGCTGCTGCCACAGTAACAAATGGTACCAAACCAACAACAGTGAATGGCACTGCTAAGAAGAAACCAGTGGCTGAGACTGTTAACGTAGCTAGACCCAAAACCACAGGTAGGTCTGAATCAGATAAATAAAACTGCACGCTGTCTTTGACAACCAATGCTCAAACATCTTTTTTCTGACTTCTATGCAGTCTCACTTTCACGTTCTTCCTTTTTTTTTTATATAGCTACTACCAGCAGACCAGCGTCGTCCACTGCCCCAAAACCCAGCACTTCTACCACAACAAAAGCTGGCGCTACTGCTGTTTCAAAGACTACCAGGTATGTATACCTGTCACAAACAGAAAGCACATGACAAAGTAATGGCTTATGATGCATGTCCATAAAGTGTTCAAACAACGTACTCCTCATTTTTTCTCCTGGTTTCAGATTCTCTCTGTCATTCACACACACTCTCCCCCTCTGAGATCTGAACTCCCCCCCTTACAAACTAAATGAGAGGGCGACTTTGTTTATCTTGATGCCCTGAAAGAGAGCAATGGAGAACGATGTCCATTGTGGTCTTTTGGCCGTTATTGAGTCAGATTTCGCTTCAAGAGTGTGAGTCATGTTAGCAGAAATAACCTGAGACAGAGGCCCTTAACAGGGGCAGCGATACTGAAGAACTAACGCTTTGTCCCAAACAAGACCCCCTGGCAGAAACCGTCCGCACCTCCCCCAGGGCAGAGAGCTATTGACTCGGATCATAATCCCTCTCATACTGAGATGGTGGTTTGCATAGAGAAAGCTCTAGTTGGACTAAACTTACTGAAATTGTTGCTCTTAAATAATCATTTTGGCTTTTGTAGTATTTCATCGTAGAGCCATTCATTTACTACCGTTTTGATTAGAAAGCGTTTGTTAGTGAAAACGTTTTACTTCAAGATATCGAGGTGAAATACAGGCTTTTGTAATCTAATGCCAAACATAATTATCACAAATTTCTCACAAAACTTTAAACATTTGTGTATCTGTTTATCGAGGGTAAGATCCATACTACACCAGTCCAACATCTTTCCACAGGAAGTATTGGTCTGTACCGAGAGGCCAGATTAGGTTCTCTCTCCACTTGTCTTCCCTCTTAATGATCTCTTATTAAATAAAGAAATAATATGCTGCGTCATTCTGAAGCAGCAGAGAGTCATTGCATTCTGTCTTTGCTATAAGAAATCAAATGAATAGCTGTTTGTGAATAACAAACACAAATTTACCCAGGGCTGCCCCCTCCCAGTCTATTGATCAGCAGGTCAAGTGATGAGAAGTGGTTGTTCTTGTTCTCTGTGTACGTGCATGTTTGTCTGCGTGTGTGCAAAGGTGTCGCTCGTCTACTGAATTAATCAGATGAGACATTTCAAGTGTGAGGAGTCTGATTACAGCAGCACATCATCCTTGTGTGACTGTTCCTTGGCTTATTCGTCGGGATGTGGCATCAGGCACTCGGCTTGAGACACGGCAAGGACAACAGGAGAATAGCAGCAGGTGTCTGTCCTTGTGACAGACAATGCGTGTTGCGTTTCATGCCACCTGTGTGTGTGATGGCAAAGCCAGTGGTGTGTCGAATCCTTTGTGTACACACAGTGGTAGCAGTGTGCTTTTCAGCCAGTATTGGTGTCGGGCAGTAACCAAAACAGACCTTCCCTCAGCTCAAGCGGTGCCTTTGCCAATTCCTTTAAGATCGTTCTGTTGCGTGGTTATTGTTAGTGAGAGAGTTTCATGACAAACTATCTAATGATATGATTTAGCTGTAACACAATGGCTGCTCAGCCTCCTTGTATTTTTGCAGCAACTTTCTTCTAATCCCTGCTATATTGTTTCTCATATTGCTGAGACAACAGCAGTCATTGTTGCCAAAACTGTCCCGCAGGAAGACACATAAACCTTTATCTCTTTGATGACAAGCTTTTTGATGTAAACAGCGTAGAAAATAAGGTCTCCTTAAGGCTAACATGCTGCTGAAAGTGTACTAGCACACTGCCTGTGGCTAAAGAAAAGACCAGCCTCCCTCATGAAGTATTGATGTTAATTGGCCCAAAGGGAGGAATGAAAACATATTGGGTTCTTAGAAAATGATTTTACTTTTACCAGAGCCTCATTTGTGAAAGCCAAATAAGATTTGGTGATTACATTGAACTATGAGCTCCTGGAAATAGGATTTGTGCTTCGGTAATGCCGGAATAAGATTTAATAGTAATAAAGGACATGAAAGAAAAGGCAGGAAAAATTGGATCTGAACGCTCGATTGTACACAGTGGTGTGGCAGGGCTGTTTCAGCCCTGTGTTTCTTAGTTACAGTATGTAACTAAGAAACATATGCACATGTGTAGACAAACAATCCGTCTGAATGACAGGAGGATGTCTGTCCCAGTGATCAATGAGAACCCTTTATAACTAGAGTCGTAGCCAAACATTTAAAAATCTGGCACCTGCTTTGCTCCACTCCCCTCCAATGATGTGTTATGGCGTCCTTGCTTTGACTGAGCACTCAGTCTTTGTCCACCCCACCCCCTCTTTCAATCTCCCTTCTCTTCCCCCTCGTCCCTTTTTCCTGCCGTCTGTGCATGTACAGTACCGGGCGTTTGGCCAGGATCTCCTCAAGCCCTCCTTACAGCCAATCTTCCATCTAGTTGTCCCTGTATTTCTAACTCCTTCATTATTTAGCTGTATTGCAGACTGTAAAGTGTAGTTGTGTAACATGAGAAGGAGAGTGATTGTGCTTTCATGTTGCTGAACAATCTGTATGATGATTAATATTCAAAGGGTCACCAGTGGGAATAGATAGAATAGCTGATGAATACATACTTATTGGTCTCTCGGATAGAAAATATCAATAAAACTGACTTGCCTGTAATGGATAATTTATCAAAACTACGCCAAGCCTTAAGAGAAAGGCTTGGTTTTGCACAGCATGCTTTCATTTCGTTTTTATCCTGTCGTTTTGTCTTCTCTGTCTCTGTCTCGTCTCCTGATTACTTCTGTGTTGTCCCAATGGAGATAAAACTGTCATTTCTCCCCGACAGTCTTGGCGAGGAGCGGGATTACTGCCCTTACATAAAAGGCCCATGGCATTTATCATAGTGACAGTGGGTGCCTAAGAGCCAACACTGTCTGCCATGCTATTGCTAGGCTGCAACACTTCATCTAAACTCTCCACTGACCTGATTCAAGCCTTCACTTTTTATTGTCAAGGAGATAACACAAACCCTAGGAATGTGTGCTCCTCTCGGGAAGGAGAAAAGCAGCTGCTTTTGGACAGCCTACAAGCCAAACAAGGTATTGTTAGGGTGCTCCATCTCCATTTGTTGTCTTGGAGGGGGGCCCTTCAAGTGATGAGGGGGGAAAAAGGGTGAGGACAGAAGAATGTGTATTTTGCATTTTATTTGTAGGATGAGCTTACTGCAACTGGGATGCAGCGTACCCTGAGTGGCTTGATTAAAACAGAATAATATAATCTACAGGAGCGGGTATGCCGAGGGAGTCTAGCCTCCCAGCTGTTTGTTTGTTTGTTTGTTTGTTTATTTATTTTTAAAAGGGACAAAAGAAGGAGTCATGGATGAATAGACGGAGACGCTTCAACAAAACCTCCCTGGCTCATGATTACACACTTTTGGCCAAACAGATGTTACAGCTGCTCACTATGTTAATACCGTGGGTGTGTTTTTTGCATCTGTCGTAAACATTAATATTATTGACTGTAAAGTAAGCCATGAAGTGTGTCAGAGACATATGTCCCTGTGCTGACCTTTGCCCTCAAGACGACCTCCTGTTTGGTCATTAAAAACCTCTAGATGGCTGTGTAGTGCCGCTCGTCCGCCCACTGCACTGTGATTTGTATTGATTTCAACCCTCTGTCGGCAGGAAATGTAATCCATACTAATACACCAACAACAGAACCACCAGCCACCACCCACAGGGCAGTGTGTGGAGTATAGGCATTAGTGGGTCTGTCTGTTCCTCCCTGTGCCATCCCTCTGGATCAAACAATTATGAGTTATGACTCATCGTAAAACAATTGAGGGAGGGGTTGGGTTATAGTGTGTCTGTGGCCTCGCCGTACCCTCTTATTCCCACCCCTTAACTCTCATCTTCATTTCTGTCTCTCAGTCTAATTTCATCCTTCAGTCTCATTGTCTTTTCCCTTAGAGAAAGTCATTCATTCAATTTCTTCTGCCTTGGTTCCTACTATGAGTGGTCCTGTCAATTCATATTGTGCTTCATGCAGGATTAGATATAAAAATGCCCTCAATTAATGCACCTTTTCCCTACTTTTCCCCCTTTCGATTGTTCCGTTTCAGCTCAAAACTTCAGACCTATGTAATTTTCTCTTGTCCTATGCTTCTGCTTGTTTAGTTTTCTTCTTCTGTAGATCATTACTCAAAATTCAGGGCACATTTCATCTCAGTGTCTGACTTACTTTCCAGTTTTTGGGCTGCACTTCACATTACCACTCAGATCGTCTGTCTAGCAGCCAATTACAATATCCCTATGAGTCCATGTCTGTGCAGTGGCCGTCTGATCTTGGGGAAACAAATGGTCATTGTGATAGTTATTGTAATGTGGGAGCGGCATTTGTGTGCAGGCATGCTACTACGCTGAAAGTCATCAAAGTCAGTGCGTCTTTGTTGGCTCATGTCTACATCATCTAGCATATCGGCAGATAGAAGTCCAAAAGAAGACATAATGGAGATTGTTGTAATTGGTGGTGGGGTCACGCAGTTCCTTAAGGCAATTACATTTGATTATGCAGCTCTTGTTGTGCTGTTTTTATTAGAAACAGATGTCAAACAAATTACTTACAGTGCTGAGGTTTTGCATTGTTTTCGCACACCAGAGTACTAGTGTAGCAAAGAGGGCTAGTACTGTTTGTGGCTGACGACTCGCTCATTTAACCAACAGACTTTGTAAGTTAGCCAATGCAGCAGTACATTGCAGCGCAGACTACGTCAAAGTCTTGGAGCCTGACAAGGCAAATGTATTGTGTGGAGATTTCACAGAGCTCAGTGCAGCACAGCCGAAAGCAAAATCAGATTTTTATGCAGGTTACTGCTTGATTCAACGCACAGATATCACTATACTGTTCAGTCACCTCAATACAAATCACTTTCACTGATTGTCAAATTTAATCCTTTAACAGGGTGTCTGCAAGAGGAAATTCTTGATAATTACTTGATTTAGATGAGCTCCTTAGAGCAGGAGTGTTGACTTCATGTAGCCCTCAGTAAGGTCCTGAAATACATACATACATACAGTACATCGGTTATTAATTGAAAAGGTTGGCAACCTCCATTGCCTTGTATACATCATTTTATTTCATGTGCCAAGTGTCAAATTTGGGGGGAAATCTGTTTCAGATTTCTGGGTTGCATTTTGCAGACAGAGTTGCTTCATCATTTGCCCATACGAGAAACCCAAAAAGATGCAAGTAAAAGACTGCTGGAAGAAGCACAATGTTTTTATTCTGTTAGTAAAGCAAAAAGTGAATGTGGCCACAGATACAAACACTTCATCAGAGAGCCATTGATTTTAAGATTGGAGTTTGACCCAAACCTGATGGGCGTGTGTCAAAAGTATCAAATTTTGGGTTCAAGCTTTAGGCTTGGTCGTATTCAAATGTGGTTTTCTAAGACTTTTCGCTCTGTGTGTGTGTGTGTATATCAGTCAACTGCACCCATGTGTAACAAGAGATTTGCATTTGCAATGCAGAGAGAGGGGAGAAAGACTGAGTGCAGCTAATGCTTAACATTAGCCTGGTGAACAGTCTGCAATGATTGAAGTAATGAAAAAATATAAACTCTGGTTTGGATCACAGATTTGGCCATACTGTCAGGTCATCAGTTAGGTATGATGTTAAAGACACAGGGATACTCCAGATCTCAGCTTTAGGCCTCTGCAGAACTGTAGAAGTAAATAAACTTCATGGGTTGAGTGTCCAAGAAGCAGGATGGTGGCTAGTTTTGACATGTAGATGCATTAAATTTGGTAAGTGAGCCAAAATAATGTCAAGTTTACTGTAGCTGTTGTAGGCTGTAGTCCAGTGTGTCTGTGCTAATGGCTCTGCCACATGCTGAATCATTTTGCTTGTCTTGTGGGGCATGCTAATGGAAGAAGATGGGGAAGGAGTTTTAGCTTGTTGCAGCTGCATTTAGAGTGATTGAGTGGATTAGTGCAGTGTCACAGAAGAACTCCTCCAGACTAAGCAGTAGACCAGGAGCTTATTACACAATTGATTTTAAAATTGTGTTTTCTTTTTCTCTGCCCCCTCTTTATGTACTTTTAGTTATTACCCCCCCCCCTCACTTTCCTCCTCTTTTTAACCATATTCTTTCACTGTCACTTTTTACCATTAATCTTTCCATTCCCAAACTCTTTCCTTCTTTGCTCCTGTCACTGTTCATTGCCTCTGTTCTCATCACCTTTTCCTCTGCATTTTCTATTCTATTCTCTGTGTCATTCTTCCCCTATTCAAGCTTATTTTCATCTTCTTTTCCCCCTGTCATCCTTCTGCTCATTACACCCTGTCCTTGCCTCTTGGAAATGATCGTAATGCCTCCTTCATTCTCCAGTGTGGCGATGGATAGATGGTGCCGCGTTAATGGGCTCCCATTATTGAAATTGCTTTTGTGGTTTACATTAGGCCAGGTCATTTATTTATGCTTATAAATGCATGTAGGGATGCAGCATCAGATTTCGTGTTTGGATCTTTGCCAACAAAGTGAATGGACCACAAAAATTAAACTGCCACAACTTATTTTTTGTTTTTACACTTTTCTCTTCAGTATTTGTACGCAACCTGAACACGTCTTTCTTTCTCTCCCTCCAGGCCTGCTACAGGTCCCTCAACGTCTCGACCTGCACCCACCACAACCAGGCCCAGTACAGCTACAACCAAGCCCTCCACCACTGCAACTGCCAAAACCACTGCTTCTAGAGTTACCACAGCACCATCTACCGGCAGGACCACAGCAGCACAGCATCCCAAAACTGTTGCTGCTAAGAAAGGTAAGAAGTTGTGGTTGATTTGAACCAAAATGCCCAGCTAACATTACATTTAAAATGTTTTTATTATTAATCAAATTCTTGTGAATTAACGTTCGGTGTTTTTCTCTTTGCACCAGATGTCAGTCGACCACCTTCTGCTGCAGTGGCTAAGAAACCTCCAGCAGCTGCAACGTCCACTGCTACCAGAAAACCTGAACCCTCTAAACCTACAGCCGCCGTAAAGGTCAACTCTGCCCCAAAATGGTCCACAACAACAAAGACCGCAGACCCCAAGGTGCCACAGTCCAAAACTCAACAGGCTGCGAAATCTACCCTGTCAAAGAAACCTGTGGCTGCTGTTCGGTTTCCTGCTCTTAACAAACCGCCTCTTGGTCGAACTCCACCTGCCTCTCCAGTCAACAAACCTGCAAACAGCACCACCTCTCAGGCAAAACGTGGCACCAAACCCACTCAGGCTGTTTCACCTTTCACTGCTGCCAAAAAGACAGTGGTTGCAAATACCACCACACCAGCTGGAGCAGCAAGTGCAGCTGGTGCAGCAGTAGCAGCTGCCGCAGCAGCGGCTGTGCTAGCAGAAAGACAAGTGGAAGATGCCATGTCCTTACCACAAGAATCATCCCTTGCTGCCTCTGCATCAGAGGAGGTCCCTCCCACAGTCTTGGCCCAGGATACCACACCAGATGTGGTACCTCAAGAGACTTGCCATGCAGCTGCTTCCTCTCCTCCACAAAGCCCTGTCAGGACAGCCTTACCACAAACATCTCCACCCCAGGAGCAACTAGAAAGCAGTGCTCCCTCACTAACAACACAGGAGCAGACATCTGCCTCAGCTGAGCCTACATTACCACCAGTGGCTTCTGCTCCTGAGGAGCCAGTTTATCTGTTGACAGACCAAACCCCCTCCACATCTAAAGCTCTCCCAGCAGCAAATGCCGTCTCTCAGACACTTCCTCCCACCAATCTAAATGAGGAGGAGGATGAAGAGGAGAGGGAGGGAAGCCAGCTGGTTTCTGTGTCTGAAATGAGTGGAACCACACAGCCCACAGAGGAGTCTCGTCCTGGGTCGGCTGGGCCAGTAGGGGGGTCTGCTTGGAAGGCCAGTGGTGCCTTGTTCTCTGAGCTGGACTCTGAGGAGGTGAGCGGCAGCCAGCAGGGTGCGTCTGAATTGAGCGCCCCTGGTGTCCTGGAGGGCACAGAGAGCATGGATGATCTGGGAGACGGCAGCCTCAAAGGAGCAATTGACATGGAGGGAGCTTCGGCAGGTTCGCCTGACTTTGAGAAGGTTCCTGACATACCAGTGAATGACTTTGAAGATGAAGATGACGAAGATGATCGGGTGTGCGACATGGACGTGAGCTCAGAGTGGGCAGACGAACCACAGAGACCCAGACATGACAATGATGTGGATGATGAGGACGATGAAGATGTAGAGATGGCCAGTGAGGGTGTGACAGAGAGTGGGCTGGAAAGTTATGGGAATGCAGATGAGGATGATTTCGCTGAGGATGAAAGACTGGACAACTTGAACAGAGTGGCCCAGCCGCCACCCCCCCCTCCTCTGCTGCCCTCTGCCCCTGCTGCTCAGTGGGACCAACCAAACCCCTTTGTGGATCCTTGGGGGGCAGAACCTCTTCAGCCACAGCAGGTTCTTGAACATGGCTCCCAGCCTGTACAAGTGGCAGGAGCGGCTGCAGCAAGCCCTTTGGCAGACCCCTGGCAAGCAGATTCTGAGACACCAACTCAGACCCCAGCCCAGGCCTGGTTAGAACTAGGCTCTGGTCCCTTTGCTCTTGAAAACCAAGAAGTCAGAAATATGCCTCTGAATCTAGAGGCCCAGATGTACATGGATCAGTCAGGCTCGGCTCCAATGCAGACCCTGGTCCCAGCTCCCCCCTCTGCGCCAGGAATGTCTCTGTCAAGCACCCTGAGCAGTGAGACCAGCACGCCGGAGGAACTCGGTGACCACAGTCGAGATGGGAAGTTACAGCCTCAAGATGCTCAAGCTGCAGAGCTTTCCCCTCAGCCTGACCTGGACTACCAGGACCTGGGCATCCACATGGAGAGAGGAGACGGGGAGGGAGAGGAAGCTGAAGCGGAGACCCTGCCTGCTGATGAAGTCCTGGGAGGTCCTGCAACTGCCCCCACTTCAAACCCCTCCTCATCCTCCGTAACGGAAGACGAGGCCAGCGACACAGAGGGAGAAGCCCAGTTGGATGATTCTTTGGAGAGTCCTTTGGTCAGCAGCATAACCTTTGACAGCCAACCTCCAGCCCAGCGCTGCCTGTCCACAGTGGAAGAGGGAGAAGAGGTTGAGATGGAGGGTGGTGCAGGGGAAGACACCACCCCGCCTTCGGCTACGTCATTGGCATCTTACGGCTTTGATACAATGACCACAGCTTCAAACTCCAACGCCCATTCGACAGGGGAGAGCTGCATCAAGAGCCCTGGCATCTTCTCCCTGGAGGAGCTACCCGAGGAGGCCAAGGAACCCTGTCTTATCCCGCAGCCTCATACTCAGCCATGCCTGACAGAGCAGCAGTACATCGAGTGTGGGAAGCAGGAAGCGGAGTCTGCCGAGCCTGTTGGGGATGAGGTGCTGGGGCCAGAGGAAGCCCAGGATCCTTCATCGACACCTAGCACTTTGCAGCAACCAGAGGAAAACCCAGATGACATCCAGCCTCCCTACTATTCTGCTATCTGTGAAAAGACTGAGAACTCTTTTGCAGGTAATGTATAGTTCATCATCTCCCTAACAGTCAAAGTAATGTCCCTTAACTCCCTCTGGCCCTGATTCAACCTCCCCACAATACTCACTGTTGTAGTACCTGTCAGTGTTTGTCCTGAAATCTCTGGGGGTGGACATAATCAAAGTTAAACTAAAAAAAAAAGAAAAGAAAAAAAAAAGAGAGCAAAAAAAAAAAAAGGGGAAAGAAATTTAAGAAAAGAGGACAGCAGGGGCACTTCCCTCTGATATATCATTTCTGAGTATATGGCTTAAATTCCTGTATGTGCAATAGCTACTACTATTTACTCCTAATGTGTGAGCGTGTCTGGGTTTTGGTTTCTGTTTTTTATTTAACACAGAATTATGTGGTTGCCCTGAACTGGCATGGATTTGACTTTGTCTGTTTACAGCACTTAAAGAGGGAAAACAAGACAATGACGCATAACAAAAGAAATGTGGAATGAACTGTTTAACACGTTTTCATGTGTATTTATCCTAATACTTTTTACCGAACAAAGCTGATAACTGACAATAAGTTTTGATTGTATATTCATGTTTGATTTTCACCCTCCTACCTTACGATACAGGCAATCTTCCTTATCCCCAAGCACTCTTCATCTCTTCTTGCACTATAAATTGTAACCCGGCTTTTTTTTTCTTGTGTTAATCCATCTTTTGGAGTAATGAACCTTAAAACTTTAAATAAAGATTAGATTTTTACCATGATGGACTCTCTCACCGTACAGTTTTATTGAAATGGGCACTTGGGAATGGAGTGGAAGGCTTACTTATGGTGAATGGAACTGTGTGACAAATCTTTCAGGACCACTGGTATACATTTCAAGGTCTCACAAGCTACCAGTGTTTGAGCCAGTGACGCTATACATCTCATTATATTGCAGACACTTCCATTCAGTCAACCATCTAGCCTACAGCTTATCATCGCTTTACTCTTGCCATACTCTCACACAGACAATCATACATAAGTTGTGGCCTTTCCTTTGAAAACTGAACACAATAAACACTGGAACTCAAAGACTTCAGTGGTCTGAAACTGGAATGAATCTGCCATGAGCTGATCATCCACGTCACCAGACCTTCCCATCATCCATGGATCGAACTTCAGCACCTCAAGCGGCAAAGAAGTTTGACATCCCATCGTCCAGCCTCAAGAATCCAGCCCTGCTCATTCTGCTGCTACTTTAATTTCCCCCCAGTCCATCATGGGTGTGTTGCTGTTTTAGCTCTTTTCTACTTGCTTTTTTTTAAGCATTCATGTTGCACTGTTCTACAGCACTGTATTATTGTTAACTTATGCTTATGCATGTCACTGTTGCACAATGACTTGACTCTCATTACTTTACTTTGGATTGGTTTGTTCAGGGTCAGCCAGATAGCTTGGCTCTAGGACTTGATGTACTTACATTTGAATAATGTCTAGCCTTCTAAAGCCAAGCTATTATTTTAGTTTTCTTGTGATGCTGGATGTCTATAAATGCATGGAGAGCTTTTGCATGTATCACTGGTCGACTAACTATACTCCATTCACGGGTGATGTTTGAGCTCGCAATAAGCTTTTTTTTGTGGTTGGTTGTTCTCGCCATAGTTGATAGTGATTGCATATACAGGAAGTTGGCTGCTTTTTTTTTTTGCACAAAATATCTTTCTTTTCTGGGTGTCATTTAAAAAAAAAAAAAAAAATTGTTTAAAAAAAACACATTAATGATTCACATTTGCTCTCTGCAAAAATTTCCCTACTTTTGCCCCAACCACCACCCCCAGTCACCTCAACTTGGGTCACTATTTTCTGGTGTATTCACTGTTTTTACACATACTGTGTCTCCACTCGTCTGAATACTTAGCAGACGGTATCTGTCACTGCTGCTCAGCTTTCAAACAATGTCCCACTGTCACTTGTTCAAAGTACAAAACTACAAATAATTGCTGGCCAGTTAGGCTACTGGCAGATGTTTGGGCTTGGCTTCACAATGCTTTCACTATTCCTTCAGCAAGTATGAGCCTCTAAAGGCCATCCCCTTCCCTCTTACACCCTTCTGCTTGTACTCATACTGCACTGCTGTCACTGTCCTGCTGCCTGTGATCTGTTTTATAACATCACGCTACTGTAATCTTCCTTCCCGCTTCCTCTCACACACAGGCTTCACTGCACTACCGCACCCTCACCGCCGCGATCACGCAGCATACCCCAGAACCTACTGTGACATCGTCAAACCTCTCTGTGCTGCGGCCACCCCGCCGAAGCTGACATGCGCCGACCTCCCACCCAGGAACCTCGGGCAGCAGGCACTGAGCCCCCAGCTCCGCAGGCTGGAGCAACACCAGAGGCAGCTGCTGGAGCTGCAGCAACGCAGGGAGCAGCAGAGCCGACCGCTAGAGGAGGCAGAGCAGGAGAGGAAGAGGAGGGAGGAGGAGGAACAGAGGAAGAAGAAAGAGGAAGCCGAAGAAGAAATAAAAAGGAATAAAGAGGAGGTGGAGAGGAAGATGCGAGAGCAGGCGGAGGTCATAAAGAAGGAAGAGGAGGAAAAATTGAGGAAAGAGGAGGAGCTTAAGCAGAGGAGAGACCTTGAACTGCAACTGCAGCAGCAACAACAGGAACTGAAGCAAAGGCAGCAGATCATGCAGTGGCAACAAGAGCTGCAACAGTCTGATAAAGGACAGACAGTCCTGCTGTCTCCTTCCTCTGGCCTCTGCACCATCTACGAAGCACTGGAAAATAGTGATGAAGAGGAGGTTGAAGATGAAGAGGAGATAAAGGAGCTCAACCACACTAAAGAGAAGGAGCTCAGACAAGACGCTTCAGATCTAGAGGTACACAACGACTGTGAAAAGGTGACCTCAGATGATGAACATCGAGACTCTTCACCGTCCACAGAGACCCTTCCTCCTCTTCCAGACTCCCCTCAGACATCCAGCAACCCCCCCTCCCAGGATGGAGACAGCTCCTCCCCTTGCCCCCCTGAGTCTCCAGAGCGACCATCACCCCTAGACCTGGACTGGGGGAAGAAAGTGGACATAGTTCAGCAGCTGATCAATCAGACCCTGCTACTGAACAGAGATGGCTGCTCCTCCCTGCTGCTGCTGCCAGGGGGTGCAGGAGGCACACTGAGCCCCCTGGAGAGCAGCTTGTGGCCGAACCTACTGCCTCCACTCACCCCTCCCTCTGCCACGGTCACCTCTGTTAGTAGTTTCTCCCCAGAGGCCACTGGGAGCTCCCCACAGGGAGAGTGGACAGTGGTAGAGCTGGAGACTCATCACTGAGGGGACGTGAAATGCAACATCTGCAGTACTGTATTAACAACACTCACAGAGGGAAGAGTGCTGTCCAGTTACGCACATACACATGGAAATTCACGACTGGAAGAGGCACGGCACACAACAAACAGGGTAATGTACACATGCAGAGCAGCCTATACACACAATGAAGCATTCATATTTACTTCTGGAGAACAGCTTTATGGACTGTTTAAAGTAAGTATTTAGGTAATGGGTAATGTGGGGAAAAAATCGCAATAAGCAGAAGAAATTCTTTGACCCTGACATACATCACGGTACATACATCAAGAAACTACATCACTTGATGGTAAATGGCCATTTTAAACTGTAACAGGTATTTTAGCAAAATCAATATTTTGTAGTGTCTTTGTGGTGTTGAATTAGACCATGTATTACAATTCACATCATGAAAAGAAAAACAAATCCACGATAGGATCACAAAGATATACAATGAATGGTGTTAATATATTGCTCAGCCCTGGAGGCAAACACATAAATTTTTGGTGCTGTAGATCAGTGGTTCCCAAACAAAAAAGTGGTCACAAGATGAAAAAGCATGTTTTATTTCTTCAGCCTTTGCTCTAATCTTTGCTACTGAATACATTGACCTATTATGGATTTAAAGAGTGTTCAACTGCAGCCATCTTAAAAGTAATAATTCTTTAGTTAATCTGGTCACAATCTGTAAAGTGATGGAAGCCGTGATGAGTGGGCACAAATGGACAGAGCTTTGTTTTAAGGGGTCATTAGGTACAAAGTTTGGGAACCACTGTTATAGATTCACTTGAGACAGACAGGGATTTCTAACTGTATTGTAAAAACAAGCACATACGATATATACCAGTGCTTGGTGGGGTTATAGCTCAACTTTTGCGCCCAGGTTACCAAGTACATATGCCATTTGTGATTCATAAAAGGTAAAAAAAAAAAAAAAAGTAGAGGATTCGATTAAGGTCATGGTTGCAAACTGAGGTCATGAGTCCAGGTTCTCCACTATGCAGCTCCTCTCTAACTTTAATTATTTGGATTTATGTGTTACATTTTCTGCAACCTCAATACTTTGAGTACCAAGCCAAGCGGCGCCAAGTATTTAGTCGTAACTCTTCAGGCTTGTTCAGTTATTCTACAATCAGATTTTTCCTGATAAATGATAGAGACTTGGCTCTAGTTTTTAAAAAACTTTTTGTTGATTTTAAATAAGTCAAATTTAAGTATACTGTGTGTACAGTAAATTGGCCTGTAAATTAAAGTTTAAATTAAAAACTACCTCCTCCTGCCTAAGAGTTTCTACTTAGGGCCAGAAAGCTTTTTGCGCTGCCAGAGAAGAACGTGGGTCTCATCTCCACCTCAGAAATTCAAGTAAACAAACACGACACCACAGTGAAACTCAGCACCTCTCAACTCACATTCGATACGCTACACCACTGCAAACACAAACTTTACACCAACTGCTAGACTATAATATTACACTTCAGTCCTTTTAAACTCACACACCTGAAACCATGTGATTACTAACAATACCATGATGCATCGTAGTGATTGACTGACAGCATTGGAACTGGACACTTTTTTCCAATTTCAAATCAATGGATGGTCATGTCCACACACCCTGACATACCGATGGTGCCAAATGGCCTCTATCAGTCGATGCTAAATTGACTGATAGATTTGGCTGTTTTACTTTGTGTTCTTCACCTGTGGCCCCTTTCTCATTGAAGCCACTGTATCTGACATCATTATCACCTTATTTTAAAATGAGAATACACTGGAGATGTCTTGCTACTGAATAGTGATTCCCATATTTCTGAGATTGCACTTAATCAACATTTTTAATCAGTTCAAATATGTCTATTATAGAGGCCGAGACACTATGGCTGGTCGACTTCTGCGTGTCGTCCTCTTTGGTATAATTTATTTACAAAAGCGATTGTTACTGATGAAGAGGAACACATTTGACAACCTGTGCATGAGCTTGAGCATCATTATATGATCTCAGTCTGACCTGTTTGGATCATTAACCAAGGGTCATTGTAAACATTTCCCTTTGAAACACTGGAGTCGGGGACCAATGAGGTTTTAGTTCATTGCATATTGTGTTGAGATGAGGTTTGTTAGCGATTAAATACTGCTGAAGGTTAGCCTTTTATGGTCAACAACACTGTCCTATAGCCCTGTATTTATCCATAGGTGTAGTCTTCCTTAGGACTTTATGTTTTACGTTATTTCAGTCACAGACAGATGATAACCAGTTATTATACAAGACCTCCTACACTGATCCAGTACACAGATTTTACATTAGAAGACAACGATGAACTCTGGGTTTTAGCCGATATCGCTGTGAAGGTGAGGAGTCACTTTATTGTTTGATATGAAGAGGAAGATTAATAAAAGGGAGGGTCCAATATCAGGTTATTCTGAGTATTAACTAGTATTAACTATTAGTGTTGAAACTGTGATGAGCTATGGTACGGAAGTATGTCTCACTGGTTGTAAATGTTCATACCTGTGCTGTATGTTGATGTTGGTCTGTTGTTTGGATACTGTGTTTGTCATACAGTGTTTAAGGTTGAACTTCACTGTAATGTCACAGGTTTTGAGATGAGATAGAAAGATAGTCGTTTCCTGACAGTCCCTGTAAAGTGAACTGGAGGACACAGACATGCTGTTCATTTCTACTCAAGTCCATTTGAATCAGTTTTTTTTTTAATGTAGTTTTGTAGATTTGCTTTCCATTGTCAAATAGCACGAAGGTTACATTTTGTTCAATAACTGAATTGAAAGCAATGAGCCAGGTATGAAATTAAGGAGAATCTGCATCCAGTGCTTTAAAACTTCATTCATTCATAAGGCAGATTTCCAGCAAAGAAAATTCCCTTTAACATCACCTGCTAGTTTGTTCACTGTCTTATCAAAGCCTATGTGTAGCAGCTGAAAAGCAAGAACGTGTTTATGCTTATGTACGTGTTTGCATTCCTCCAGGGAGGACACATTATGCTTACTGCATTTTTGATGAAGCTGGCCTTTTTAAATGTGCTTTCTCATGTTTGTGTAGTGTATTTGTGTGTATCTTGTTTGAAGACTGCTCACTGTAAAGAAGGGAAACTCCACTTTACTTTTGTACTTTAGAGATTTAGAAGTATAGTTGCCCTTTAAGAGTCCTATATAGATTTTTATTGAATATAGAATGAAGGATGTTGGGTGTAAATGGTAGATTTTATTGTTTGTTGTAAGTAAATTGCTTGCATCTTATTCTTCATGTCCAGTCAATGAACGGTTAGGCGGTCAAACTGAGCAAAGACGACTAAACTACGAGGGAACAAATTTATTACTTAAGATCCCAAACACAAAACTTTGAGCTTAATTTATTAAAAATGAAGACCTGTGTGAACTAATTTAAATGGCTTAATGAACCTGTTGAAAAATGAAGTAAATGATGGGCATTCTCACTTGTGGAGCCCGAATCATGGCAGCTTGTTTTTAAAATGTAAAGTTTTCTCTTTGTTTCTTTGGATTTTCTGAAAGACAGAAATCTGTGATTGTGTGTAATTATTTCAATGCAATGTTTCATGTAAATAAAATGTTTTTTAAATATTTCTGGATTTCTTCTTTACAAGACAAACAAAGTAAAACAATATTTACAAACTCTTATAAAATCTTTCGAAACTTACAGCATTAACACTGAGCAGAATAAAGTGGCAAAATAATGTGCAGCAAACATTAACAACAGACGTGTCACATTGTACAGTATAAAGCTCTTTTTACGTAACTGAGACAATAAAACTTTGAAACAAACACCAGCCACAGCATGTTATGAACACACAATCCTCTTCATATTTAAATGTGGATAAACCAACAAACAGGTCCTGAACGCATCAGGTCACTCTGACTGAGAGTGTCATGGTTTACAGTCGTGCTTGTGAGTCAAGCTCGGGTGTTTCTGCTCCGACATCCATAAGAAACTAGATGTTCAATCTTAGACTCTCACATAAATCTAATGACATATTTACTTAATAACTGTCTTGAGGATTTAACTCTTTCAACATGCTTTTTTATCTTTCCAACCATCACTAAAATACACACACACACACACACACACACACACACACACACACGTTCCTCCTGTAGGGCCTGACATCACTCTTTTGCTTGCTGTGACAACAGCAGCTGCTGCAGGAAGTCCGTAGCACTGCAGCTCGACGGCTCAACGCTGCCCAGAAACAACAGCCTGTGATAGCGGGCCTGAGGAACCTCGCACAAGATCCTGTAACAAACAGATACACCGATGATGGTTTGTTTTAAATGTTTAACGTGTTAGAGAATTGTCTATTTCATGTAAGGGATATCTTCCTGATGTTTCACTGGGGGGAAAACTCTTTAACTCTTTATGTGAAAGAAAGAAATAAAGAAATCAGTATACCAGTCATTGATGTCCTCTGTGTCTGGTTTAGGGTTCATCTGCACCCACTGACCGATGGACCACATCCTCAACACGTTATCATGAGAGGCGCCTGCGCTATCCCCACCAGCTATTGCATGTTCATTGGGAATATCTTCGTAGCACAGGAAGTAACTGAATGGGACATTGGTAATAGATTAATAACAGTATATGTATATCAGCAATCAGGAGGGTGAGAAACTGTTTTAAAAATGTAGAAATAGAGGGAGGAGACATCATCCACACTCACTACTCTGTGTCGCCAACTGTTTCTGCCTCACTCTCTCCACCCTGCTCTTCATCCGTCTGCTGCTGCTCATCTCTGAGTCTGTCCACGTTCCAGCGCATTCGTTTGTACAGGCCGGTATCGACCCGGGCCAGGTACGGCGTCGGCCTGCAGTAGAGGAATGTGGACAGCCTTAGTCGCCCGAGCTGACTCTGACCGATGCAGAAGTGAGACACACTGGGAATGCAAAAGAGAAAGTGGAGAGAGTTGGACAGGAAGAGAACGTGAAAATGGATTTGTCACAGCATCAACAGTCAGAAGACTCGGCTGGTAAAGAGAGGAAGAAATCAAATATGAACACAAGAATCAAACAGAGAATGCTAATACAAATGACAGATCCAATAATTGTATGGAAATACATTTATGCTGCCAACAATATGAAGCAATGTGTAAGAGACATTGCTGGATATATAATCTGGCTGTATATAAAAGTATAAATACTATACATAAAACTATACTGAGTTAAGATATAGAACATTCACCTGGCAAAAAGCTAAAATGACAAACTGGTGTGAACTGAAACCTCCAGGAAAACAGCAAAGGTTTGTTATTGTTTAGGAAATGTATTCAGTGGGAATCCACATTTTGAGGATCATTTACACGAAATGCAAATGCTGCATGAGTAAACATCCATCCATTTTCCATGACTGCTTATCCTTATCAGGGTCTGGAGCTGATCCCAGCTGACATTTGGCGAGAGGCAGGGTACATTCTGGACAAGTCATGGGGCTGACACAGACAGACAACCATTCATGCACACATTCACACCTACGGGCAATTTAAAGTCACTTATTAACCTGCATGTCTTTGGACTGCGGGAGGAAGCCGGAGTACCCAGAAAGACCCACATAGACACGGGGAGAACATGCAAACACAGAAAGGCCCCAGTTGACCAGGGTGTTCGAACCAGGAACCTTGCTGTGAGGCGACGGGTAAACGTTATCGTTCAATTAGATGGGATAACTAAACGTATATTTGTATGTCTGACTACACGTGAAGACTTTCTGTCTGAACCATTGTGACGTGACGCTTTGCTCTAGACCAACAAAAAAGTAAGTATATACGTGTATGAAGCTATAGTAAACATGCATCAGTAGAATTATGTGTCTGTCTGCGTGTGTATACCTGTTAGGCTTGGTCTCGTCCAAACAGAGGAGGTCGTAGCTGGCGTAGGTCACCACCAGCTGCTCTAACCTGTCACACAGCTGCTGAGAGAAATCCAACAGCTGCATGCGCTACACACACACACACAAAAACACAACCGTTAAACTATGATGTTTTCATACAGTGAACACAAATGTCTTTTTCAATCAGCAACAGATACAGTGTGTCCCCTTAAGGGAACCCTTATTGTTGGTTCCAACAACTGGAACGACAATAACAGTCAAAACTTTGGATTTCCCATTACGCATAATCCAGACACTCCACTTAGATTTCCCCTAACTTGTCCACCAAAATTTGCCAAAGCAAAGTTACTTCTGAATATATTTAGAAAAGATAAATGTGGTTAGTTGTTAAATTACTCACTGAGATTTGACATAAACATACATTAAGGCATATTGTAGGTAGCCAATGCATATGTATGTTTAGAGATATCTAATTCTGCTATTACTCCAATACAATGGCAGCAACTGCTCTGTGCACCCCAGATGATTTGTGTCTGCTTTAAGAAAGTAAATTTAATACACAAACTTTTACTTTTACATGTACCCATGGGTAGATGTCAAAGGCCTGAGAGCCGAGCTGGGACACGGTGCGTCTAGCTGCAGATTCCAGCTGGTTAAAGTAAGGCTGACATGTGTAAAGGAAACTTGGCACTGCAGCAGCAAGAGCATCTTTCTCTATCTGGTCCTGTCTGTAAAATAAAATAAAAACACAGAAAGAATAAGAAAACACTAGAAATAACCAGGTAACATCATTGCATTATGACGAGCAGACAGGACCCTACCCATTGGCAAGGCAGTCCTGTAACTTTGCTGCTTTGCTCATGAGGAACTGGAGCTGCAGCTGCATGGACTGGAGGCTCCCCTCCATCCGTCTGCCCTCCACACAGATGCAGCCCTCACAGTCACAGCTGCAGGCTGCGGGATCACCACGGAGTGGTGCCAGAGCAACGCAGGCCAGCAACGACAGCGGCTCGTCCACCTCTGACACAAGAAATATGTACATTATAGTCACAGACATAACTCCTCTAGTCCTAATTTGAGAGTGAAAATAACTACAAAATGAGTTAAAATCAGAAAAGCATGCGAGGATTGAGGTTTTATGTGTTTTTAACATCAAATATGGGCTCACTAACAAAAAAAAATGAGCTAGAAATTAGACATTCAAATTGCATGCTGGGGTGGAGTGTTTCACCTCCGTGCCCGGTGTGCTGAAGACTCCCCGAGCTGTCTGACGCCGTCTCACCGCTCACGACCTCCTGTGGGCTCCCACACACCTGTTGTCCCGATGGTGAGTCTGAGGCGACCTGCGCCTCAACCTGAACTTCAATATCTGACATACTTTGTTCTGTAAATAAGTTGAAATAGTATTGAAAATAACACTATTTAAGAGATGTCATACACTGCAGGGGCTGTCAACCGTTTGTCAACGTTAGCTTTTCAGCTGTTCGCTAATTAACGTTAATGCTAGCGAGCTAGTTAACCGTTGCGATGCTAACGATAAAAACGAGTTTTCGCGAAGAAACAACCTGAGCTAACGACCTCTGACTAATCGGCTACTTGTTTTTTTTTCCACTAAAGCTAGTACTACTAAAACTAGTAGCAATGTGTTAATTATAACGTTTTAATAACACATGAGCTAACTTTATGATAGCTGCGTAGTTAACGGTTGAGCCAACTGTTACCTTCTCCTCGTCCTCAACGCCCCCTCTGGTTGAAGCGTGCAGGGTGTCAAAGGTCAAAAGTCACTGTCTCAGCAAGAATAAAAAAAAAAAATTAAGTTTTTTTTTTTTTTAATTTTCATTATATTTTTTTTACTTTTGTTTTTGTTGTACGATAAATAGAAAAATAAATATATGGAACCACGGTCCTTTTTTGTGTTTTAGGGTTAGTGCTTGATTAAAGGTCCAGTGTGTAAAATTGTGTGGTGGCATCTAGTGGTGAAGTTGCAGAATACAGCCGACTAAATATTCCTCACCCCACCCTCTTGTTTCAAGCATAAAGGAGAAACTACAGTGGTCATGAAACTTCTGACAAACGCAAAAGATCCTAATGTAGAGCCACTATTTGGTTTGTCTGTTCTGGGCTACTGTAGATACATTGTGATTTAACATGGCAGACGAAGAAAATGCTCTTTCTACCTGAACCAAATAATATACCATAATATATAATATATATCTATAAAAAGTAAAACCAGAGAAACTGATAATTTTGCAGTGGACTAAACAGTTCCCAACATGAGCAAGCACTTGGCGACGGTAGCAAGGAAAGGTTTCCTTTAACAGGCAGAAACCTCGAGCAGAACCGAGCTCAGTGACGGGCGTACATATGCATTGAGTCAAAGAGAGAGAGGGAGAATTCTCACTTAAGTCCCTTTTGTGTGTAAGGATTTGCTACTTTTTCTCTGTTATATTATTGTTAATTAAACTTTTAGTTTTGCACTTTTGACTGGACAGAACAAGCTATTTGGAAATATCACAAAGAAAGTGCTCATTTAAATATATTTAGCTTATGAGCTCTCGGTTGCACAAGAAAAAGTTTTTTGGGGGGAATTTCAAAGCTGTAAAGAACATCTAAAATATTACACCCGGTATCCAGACTGGATCAGATCACATCTTAAGTTATCAATATTAACCAACATATCTAACATTTGTTTTGTTTAGATGTGGTAGGGCATTTGCATAATTCACTCTTTGACGTGTGATATGACACATTTTATTATCAGGACTGTTCAATCAGCTTGTTAAGTTTTCAGTAACTAGTAAATACAGAGTCTGCACCTTTTCAGGCAACAAGATTATTGTTAGCATGAAAACAGACATGACATTGTTCACAAAGCCTTTGCTAAAGTAGGTATGCTAATAATTATAATAACCCAACAGATGGCTTGACCTAATTCTGTCAGCCTGTCATGTGACTTCCACTATATCCTCTACACGCAGGACAAGAGGTTCTTGTCGTGTTTACAGTTTAATTTAAATTAATATATTTCTCAGAAAATTAATGTAGTTTTATCATCTTATCATGAATCATTACCACCTTCACTTCCACAGATTGGATCAGTAGTTGTGGATTTGTGATGTTCTTTTCTACTCACTCGCAGTAAGTTGAACCATACTCAGTGCTGACTGTAAGTGACTCAGTGTTTTTCAGTTTATCTTCAGCTATGACCACAGATTTTCATATATATATTGGATATGTAGTGTGTATCCTGGCGCGTTGGGGTCACTCTCTGTTCCTGCTTCCTTCCTATCTTTCTGCCAGCTAATTTTCATTATGCAAAGCAATTATGCAAATGTGGTCCAGTTCAACTCCTCTATCAGATCTGCTAAAGACACCCACTCACACCACTACAACACAAGTTTCTCTCACACACCAACACACACAGGCTTTGTAATATGACTACCATTTCTGTTGAAGAAGATCAACTTCAGTCGTGCTTTGGAGCATCTTTTATTGACAAAAATATGATATGTAGCAGACATGGAACTTGGAGTGTTTAGTCTGTGTTTTGTACTGAGATTATTTTTACAATGAAGGAAAATACCACAATGGCCAAAAAGATGATATTACATGTTCATAACTGTATCCTTTTAGAGTAGTAGCAATTCATAAAAATAATAAAGGATTACGCCACAAAAATAAGGACTTGGACTTACCTGCAGTGAGACTTAACTGCCTAAAGACTTGATGTGAGTTAACTTGAAAGGAAAAACTAAAGAAAAAAGACAAGACTACAACATGCAGGCCTCAGGTAGCCATAAAATGTAACAGTTGTAGCAGAAAAACATTCAAATGATGTGTCGTTTTAATGGTCAACATTTAAGGAAGTACTTATTTTCATTTTGATTATGCAGACTGGACTTTGACCTGACCTGAGACTTGACTTGAGACATGTTTTTTGACAAAACTTGACATTTGATTTGGATTTAAATTGATTTGAGACCCATGAAACTTGAAAACAGCTCTGCTGTTTAGACCTTTGTTGCTCCAAAGCCCAAGAAGACAATCAGAGTCAGGTTTTGGGTTTTTGATGTCTGTGGAAAAAACTTCCTGTTGAACTGTTTTTCATGATCAAAGGACTGTCGCAACGAGATCTACAAGTGTCCGAAAATCTAAAAGCCATGCACAAAAACATTGTAAATGTATCATTGTAGGACCAGACTGTCTTATCCTTTGGTTCAGTTTGAAAACATGAAACAAGATATGAAAGTGAAAAAACTGCAGAAACTAACTCAATGAGATCATTTTCTTATCACTGACTGGAACACGGATAGATGCTCCAGGCAAAGGGCGGCCATTTAAAGTTTTAGTCCTTCAGTCTTCTAGATACTTTACTATAGGTTAGACCACTGGTTCTCAAACTACACGCTAACTCTAAAAGTTCATGGAGGAAATTCTGAAATATGTTTCAAAAATGAAATAAATTCATTTAAAAACATAATATACTACAAAATACTACAACATTTCTGAAACCGCTGGAATGTAATTTAAAATAATAATTTAAACTGCATTCCCTGTAATAATTTGTTCCAATATGAGCCTGCTATGTAGTGACATTCATGCACGTAGCGTGTGCATACATCCATGATCTGTTAAGAGCTAAAATGTGGCGACAAAATAATAAGCAGGGATAAAATGAGGCTCCAAATGGGATCCACCAAATTTATTCTGGTTCTTGAACCAGTTCTGTTCAGAATAAACTTTATTACAAATAAACCTCTTGAGTAAACTGTTCCTAGGTGAAAAGGGCCTACAATATTCTAACATCTGTCATAATGGCGATACAGAGCTTAATATTTTCTAAGGTGGTACCAAGCACCAAACTCTGTTGCTGTTAATTGAAGCCAAAGCCACTTGAGGCTGACAACAGAACGAGTCAGTCTCCATAAGCCCCTATATTAAAATGTCCAACTTCACAGCAGAAATAAACATGTTTACAGCCTGGTACAAAAAAACAATTTTGGTCTCTATAGCTAATTTCCCTGTTCATGACAACTGTACTGAGGGTGAATTTTTATATAACTGACCTGTTCAAATTATATTGAGACTTAAAGTGATGCATAATTAACAGTGTGGCCGCTTTAACTGACAGGTGGGTGTCGTTACAGGTGGCTTCTTTGAGCACTCCAGCTTCATTCAGCCCACCGATGATCCACATCTTCACCGATTTTTCACATCGACACCCATTCTTTAAACTGTCAGTGGGTGGTACATAGTAAAAAGTCTGATACACTGAACACTCGGACAACACAGCACTATGTAAATAAGTTTACGGGGGCAGTAGCTCAGTCTGTAGGGATTTGGCTTGGGGATCGGAGGGTGGCCTGTTCAAGTTCAGTGGACGGGTAGCTGCAGAGGTGCCAGTTCACCTCCTGGGCACTGAAGAGTTGCCCTTGAGCAAGGTACCGAACGCCTAGCTGCTCTCAGGGTGCCTCTACGTGGCTGCCCATCGCTCCACATTTGCATCTATAAGCCTGTGTGTGTGTGTGTGTGTGTGTGTGTGTGTGTGTGTTTGTTGTTGTTGTATTTCGGTCATATGAAACTTGAGTGAAATGAGCTCACCCAGCTCCAAATTAAAATGCTGTTTATCTGTTATATTAATTTAACAATATCAATGTAATTACACTACAACCTACTCTGCATAATGAGCCCTGCTTTGAAGTACATTTTAATGATCATACCTATTAAAGTTCATAATGAATCTTTACTCAGATAAAAGACCAGAGTACCTCCTCCACTGATGAGTGCACCACTGTGTTGTTGCCATTAAAAACACTCAACAGTTGGTTCATCACCAACTTTACAGTTGACAACGACAGCTAATGCAGGTCACATGACACATCCGGGCGCGCCCCCGCCGCCCAGCCCTGGACCAATGAACGGCCGGGCGGCATTGCTCGCTCGGGCGTCGTGAGCGCGCAGGCAGCAGGCTTGTATAGCAGTGTGTGCTGAGCTGTGTGTGCTGCTCTCTCTGCCGCCAGTTACCCGCTGTTTGTGATGAGATGTAGTCTCCACACATCCCACGAAGACAGTGTTGTGTTGTTTGTGTCTGACTTCAGCTAGCAGGATTTTTTTTTTTCCGGACAGATGAGCTCTCTATTGTCCGTCATTTTGGCTGCATGAGCCGCTTGTGGAGGACTGACAGGCGGCTTTTTGTGTGTGGCATGTGATACAGACAAGAGACTGAGGCGTGTTCATGTTTCACGGATGTTACCAGGAGAAGAACAAGAGAGAAGAAGAAGAAGAAGAAGGAGAAGAGGGGGCTTTTCTGTCATTTTCTGCCGCCTGTGTGTGACTTTATCACCGCTAGGGTTCAGCAGGACATGACGGAGGAGGGCTGCCGGTGGATTTATGGGGCTCTTCCTAGCTGTTGAATGGAAAACACTCAAAGAAGATGAACAATGACTGTGGAGCTTTTCTAGTTTTGTTTGGATGCGCCTATTCTGTTAAAAAAACACAACGTTTTGCATGCATTTAAATTGTATTAAAGTGAGAGCTAACACATTGAAGCGTTAAAGGGAGCTTCAATTCAGGCGCGGCCACCAGGCAAGCCAACAATGCGGATTACCTCCTGACTGTTTGCCTTTGTGTCAATACAGACTGTTTGTATAAAGTTGAGATAACACTCACAGGTCAAATAGACGGTCCCTTTCCCCACCATTTAGTGTTTTATTTTATTGTCTTGGGGAAAAAAAAGAAGACGACACGTTGAAGTTGAATCCCACATGTGCACAGGTTGTCTGTGAAACTACAAACAAACAGGAGCAACAGGGACAACCATGGCGAACGACTCCATACAAGTAAGTGGGTGATGTTGGATGTCCTGCAACCTGCATGCATGGTCTAATTTAATTTGTCTGTGTTGACCTTTTGTCTTGAGCAGGATCTTGGGTGGTCCTCTGGCTCTTCCTCCTCCAAACACACATTTTAAACCAGTGGTTCCCAACATGTTTTTTCCACCCCTTAAAAATGAAGTAATATCTATCTGTAAGCCCTCATCACATGGCCTCAAGTGTGAGTTTTCCTCCTTTAGATTTAAATATTTTTACAGGCTGAAGAGGTTAAAGAGTAACTAATGACTTTTTCTGCCCCCTTAATAAGTTGCCCTAATGTTAATGCATTTTGGGCGTGGGTGGGTGAAATATTCCTGATTTGCTGGAGGTGGAGCGGTGGGCTCCCTGGAGGCTTCTCATGGATCTTTTAGTGGCCATGAGACCCCGCTGTGAGGAACCACCAACCACTCAGTTGAATTGGAAATGGATAGTTTGTCTCTTGTAAATAATGTATGATGGGACACTTTCTGGTTTTGGAGAGGTGTCTCGTTGGTGTTGTACTGAATTGTGTTTGCCTTAATGTCTAACTCTAGCTGTGTGTGTGTGTGTGTGTGTGTGTGGATACAGGGAGTAAAGGCAGGTGCACACAGGCACAATAGTGGTGTTTGTTATAAAACAACACACATTACACACACCATCCCTAGTTCATGAAAGCTTTAGCAACCAGGAAGGCAGCTTACTTTGCATTTCACTGGGAATAGTTGTGCGCTGAGGTGAAACACCCACAGTTCCCTGATGTAGCATGTAGGCAATAGGTTATTTCATCTTTTCTTTGCTCTTAAGAGTCACTAATCTTAGAGTCACGCTATCATTTAAAGGGCGTGAGGGGAAATGAGGAGGCAGATGAGCATTATGAACTTCATACCAGTGAACTTAGTGAGCCTTTGTCCCAGTATAGCTCGACACACAGTGACATTTAAGTCTGAGCATGTGTCATGTATCGGTTGACATGCAAGTGTGGAGTTGGATACAGTTCACAAATACAGGTGCTAGTGGTGTCATGCAGGTGTGTATGCCTCACCTGTTTGTTCTGTGATCATATATTCTTGTTTGCACTTTAGGTACTTTGTTGTCCTTCATTTGAGAATAAGTGCAGACAGTGAAACAGGAGAAAAGTTAGCATTGATGTCCCGACAATTAGAAGTAGCCAAGTGAGGAACAGGTGCACGTGGAAATGCACAAGTGGGACAATAGTGGGTATTAAGCTGAGTACGAACATACGAGTTATAACGGGCTGGTTGCAAAGAGAGCTGGCTGAAGATTTCACATTCATGCCACCAGTGTTCCTCTTATTGTATGTGTGTGTGCGTGTGTTGTAAAATGCTGACTAAACACTCAACAGTCCTTGTTTGCACACTTCTCTTCCATCAACCATTTCACCCATATTTTCCTCCATTGCACTGAATCAGTGACGCGTGCTGTTTATGTCTGTTTTGATACAGACACACATGAGGATTCATGTTCTTTATATTTTTCTTATTTTTCTGATTTAGAGGAGGTTGCCTGGTGATATAACTTGTTGTCTACCTGTTTCTCAGTCTGCTGTTCACTGTTGTTATTCAGTATGCGCTCCTTTCCGATTATCAAGACCAAAAAAATGTCGTCCTGTGTGAGGTTTAAGTATTTGTCCTCAGGTCTGTTCAGAGCTGTAGTCCAGTATGAAATTCAACATTTTAGAGCTGAAATCACAAGTTAATGAACAGAACAGTCGACCATCAGAAAATTAATCGTCAGCTATTTTGATAAGCGTTGAATTTGATGAATTGTTGAAGTCATTTTCAAGCAGTTGTAGCTCGTAGCTTAGTTGTAGCCTGATAACATTTGTCTTTGAAATGTCTGTACACAAATGTTTCCACTGATGGCTCCTTTATCGGTCTTTTCCTCTTTAATTTCCTTCAGGAAATCATGAACTCCAGCACGTGTCAGTAGTAAAATGAGCCACAGTCTGTGTTTAATTATGCTGCTTAAGAGCAACATGTTATCTGTCTGCTTTAGAAAACTTTGTGCTGGGTTAGTTTACCACTACAACCAGGTTTAATTCTAGCTTTGGTGCCTTACTGTTACCAGGCCAGACATCTTAGTTACAAATCAGATGTTAAAGTGCTTTTACACTGTCAGAAATCATTCATAATAGAAACAACCAGGGCTGGAAAATCTGTGCCCAACAGATGCAGCTAACTTTGGCCATGCCTCATTAGTTTTCCTGCTCCAATGACCAGCTTGGTAGGTACAACATTGATTGAAAGTTGTATATTTGAATCAACCACTCAATGAGGCTGAAGCCTGACTAACATTGTCAGGCATCACACAGGGAGCCAGCTGATTTTTATTTATTTATTTTTGCTGTAGCTCAGAAGAGTGATGTATTATTCCTAAAAGCACTGCAGGACATTGATCAACATCAGACAAAAAGTAGTATCAAGGTGCTTCAAACCTGCTCTGACATTTCATGTTTTAAGGGCATCAGCTGCTGTTTGTTTTGGGCAGTACTCAGGAGGCTTAAACGAGCAAAGGCATCTTTTAAACCATGAGTTGAATTTTGCTATTTGGCTGTGAATCAGGTTGTGAAATTTCAGTGTGTTAAGTCTTGCTTTGAGATCCAAACTCAACAGGTGGAATCAGTCTCTTTGTAGCGCGTCCTAATAGTTTGTGTATTGCTCTTTAGAAACAACAACTGGGACACCAACATGTCTCCTTTGATATGTTTTAAGGGCTACAGACCTAGATTAATGCTTCGAAAGGAGTGTTTTCCAGATTCTTAAGCAGGCTAGGTGTGGGTAGAGACTATATTACCTGACTATTGGTACATTTTCACATCCAGACTTAACAGCATGGTCAAAAACAGTCTTCTTTGACATTTTCAAGCTGGGTCGGAGACTGCTCAATGGGACTGTAGCTGAGATATCATTTTGAGTTTGCTTTTTAGCACAACCAAACGGCTCAGCAGTCCAATCAGAGATTCAGTGTGTAATGCTAGTATTGGCTAATGTAGCATTGAGCTAAATAGCCTCAAGCAGAGATGAGAAGCGGGTTACAGAAGTCCAGTAAACTCACTTGTTTCTAACTCCACACCCTCAGATTTTATTCATTTCCACACTTGTAGTCTTAAGTAACATCAACTGAGGCAGTTTATCATATTTTGCCCAGCTCCCCCTTTAGCTATAAAAGGCTTTATACAACTTTTGTAACATATGCAGCAGCAAACCTATAAACACACTTTGATGTGTAAAATTGGTTGAGTTCTCTTTAAGTTTCCATTATTGTAGGCATGAGGCAGGCAGTGGAGCTCTACACCCTTCCCATGGCATGCAATTTGTTTGCCCCCACAGGAAGACGATATTAAACAGCCCCCAATAGAAGTATGAACCCAACTGCGTCACACTTCCTCATAAAGGTTGGAGGGGAGACAAGAACGGAATAGAGAGGGGGGAATGTGTCACTTTTCTGTACAGTATACTGAGGAATCTGTGGGGGATTTTGCTTGTGTGGCATGTTTTGCACCGTGTCTTGCTCAGTGGAAAAACCCAGACAAATGAGACACACTCCAGTGGCTCCACAAAATGTACTTGAGCACAAATGTTCATGTTCGCAAACACAGATGCAACAACTGACACACACATACATAGTCAGACACTCCAGGGAATGCATAGGAGTGCTTCCCATAAGCCTTACCATGACGTAAGGAGACAGCTATGTGCACAAAGTAGGCTTTTCTCAGCGCAGCCCTGTGGCCATGTAGGCAGACAGAATCCACAATAATGCATCAAGGAACAGCCGAGGAACTGGAGAGAGGGTTAACATATTAATTTTCATCTCAGTTTAACAGAAACAATGTGGTCTAACAGGATTGTGTGCTCCCCATCATGTGATACAATCTCTCCCATGAATAACGTTTTATTTACCCTTTTAACACATGATCAAAACCTCATATTGGCTCCACTGACTGACTGAGTGCTTTTATGTTGTCTGACCCTCAAGGAAATTATAGCATCATAGAGCAGTTACCAACACTGTGTGCAATGGTTTCTTAAAGCTGCTGAACATATAGAGAAACTTACCAGCCGAGTCATCTATTGAAACCAGTTGGAGGCTAAATATATAGTTATTATAGCCGTGTTCTCACTGCTGTCTACCATTCTGGGAGGTAGCATGCTTGTGTCCGTCAAAATCCTTCAAAATTATGTGTTTAATTCTCATGCGATGATGACCAAAAAGGCTCTCCACATAGCCTCTGCTGTAGGAGCAATCTATGTTGCATCTAGCCGTTGGACACAGTTAGACTTCTGTCCTCTGATGGGCTCTATTCTGTGTCTCCATATGGTGCCCACATTGCGGTCTTTACAGACATCTGTGTCCCAATAAGTCAGCCAGTTAGTCAGTTGCCATTTTCCAATGCAGGGCTGAAGGGAAAAATCTGTGTCCATATCATGGATTTGTTTGTTTCAAGTTCAAGCTTGTCCTTCAAACTATAAAAAAGTGTATGCAGCTTGTAGTTTCTTAAAGTGGGTGAAAAACCAACCAAAACACGAAGTTAATATTCAACTGCAACATTTATTAGAAGTCCTTTTAAACTTGCAGTTTTGGCCATTACGTGCAGCGGAAATTGAATATATCCTCACCTTTTGAGTTGATATGATGAACCTGTTGTCAAACAGTTGCTTATTTACACATCTACCAGTTACAGAGCAACACTATCATTAATTTGGAGTTATGTTTCCAACCGTTTGTTTAATATAAGGCCAATATTCTCTGTGTTAGCTCTGTTTTTGGTGTCTAGCAACTCCCGAGGGAACTATCTGGCTCGTTACCTGCTAAATTCTCTGCTAGATTCACCAGCTAGTCACTAAGTGTGTCTGTCTGCTGGGTTTTTTTAGAGCTTTTTTTTTTTTTCACTGGAAACAGCTGCCTGCTGCAGCAAGATGACACTGTGAAAGCAGTGAGAGGGAACCAAAATAGTAAAGTTGTGACCGCTGAACCATGAGCTGAAACTATAGCTATAAACCCCCGTAAAGCTGAGGGAAGCTGCACATTCAGGTAATAATTCTGTGTTGGTCTATCACTACTTGCATATTGTCACATTGTTTTCACATATTTAGACACATATTGAGCATTTAGAACATTCACGTTGTTCGGGACACATGCATGATCACGATATGATCAAAAGCTCCTAAACAGCTTCTGAAGGAAACTTTCATGCTTGAATTGTTTTCCCAACCACACAACTTGGTGGTTTATAGTTCCACCTTTCTGATCCTGTAAACCAGTGATGTTCAAACATCTTCTTGATGCTTTCAGAAGAACACTGCTGTAGCTGGATCATTGCTGCTCTGATGGGAGCACTACACATGTGGGTAAGGCTTTGCTAGGGCCCGAGGGTGGAGGCTCGAGGGAAGGGGAGGTCTAAAGGGCATTATGCTGATGATGAGGCTCTACAGCCACAGCAGTACAATAGATTGTATTGTCTGACACCAGCAGCCCAGATCGCATTCAGTTCACTGTGAGTTCATTTTCCTCATCCTGGCTGGAGCATATTAGTGACCACACCCTCATCAACCAACCAACCAACCCTCGACAGCTGACCACCCTCAGGCTGGGTAGTAAAGTTTGATATATCAATTGTGGTTAATGGTATTTGGATTGAAAACTGGAGCCCCTCCTGTATTAAAACTGTGTTTGTGATTCATATTTGGCCCCAGCAGCTGTTGTAAGCTGATGTTTCTCTTCATGGATTTTGCCCTGTTTTTTTTGTCTCTCATTCACATCCCGCATAGCCTCTGTGCAAACAGCCCTTAATTCTCATGACCTCATAGCTATGTACCCCTGCATTCCAGCGTCAGATGGACCCCTCCTTCTCCCTAGACACACACACTCATAGAGTTCAGCGAATACTGAGCTCACACACACTGTCATGACATCACCTATCACCCTTGGCCAGTGAACCCCACCAGCTTTCTGTGAGAGCACTGGGAGGGCTGGAAAAAAGCAGGAGTGGTCATGAGGATGTGCAGGAGCAAGTAGGTCAGGGTGGGTCACTCCGCTCTGTTTTACACCCGACAAAGCTGAATAGATCACAGATCCAGAGGTTGTTTCCTCTTGTCTGTCAGTCCAAATTTGGGACCGCTCCCATGTTTTAATCTTTTGATGTTTCATTATGTAATGGCAATAATTCCTCACTTTCCCTCTCACATGGGCCCGGGCCGGGCTTGTCAACACCAGCAGCCTTGTGCTCTGACATACCTTGACCCATGACCCCTCCTCATTATGGGAAGGGCCCCTGGGCCACATTCATCGATCCCAGCCACATCGCTCAGCGTGGTCGTGCTGTTTAAACAGCCGCTCGGCTTGGTTAACTTTTGGAGCTGCGTTTAAAAATGTAGAAAAGGGTGTTCAAAGTGTAGTTATAATGTTCTAGCTTCAGACTTTGCACTTAAAGTCCATGACAAGTCTAGGAAAGAACTCATTTGTTGCTCTTCCAGTGAATCTCCCAGTTTGACCAGCAAATAAACAAAATTGTTTGGTTTGCCACAAAATACTGTGCACGCAAAACCCAACATGGAGCTGTCAATTGCTTCCAGTTCTCACATTAAAAGGTCAAAGGTGTTTTTTTTTTAGTAGAAATAAATCATCAGACAGCATCATGATGTTATCTCTGGGAGGGGAAATGTTCTCCCCTAATAGGACAAGTTATTTGGGGATGTATAAAGTGATGCAATATGACAGCTATGGAGATGAAATTTACTGGAGAAATAATCAGGAAACAGTCTGTTTAGAGAGGGATTAGTATTAAATATGTGTATTTACATCTGCACTCCATTATTATTGCTTTGATAGCTTGTGTTTATGAACAGTATGTGCAGGATGTGTCCAATAAACAGTTCAAACTTAAATTCAGGCTTTAATTCTCGACTACCTCCCACTCTGCCAACCCTTAAGTGTACAATGTTCTCATCCTTTTCCACACATTATGGTGATTCAAGCGTGGTGATTTCCCCCACAGCAGGGTGCCGGCTGGTAAACAGTCCCTGAACAAAACGATATCGGCCAACTTAATGGGATAAACTAGGCATGGTTCCCTAGAGCTCCCACCACAGCTAGAAAGAAAAGTGCTGATTTGTGTAAGCCTCATTAGGCAGAAGGATCCCTCCATATTAAAGTTTGGCCCATTAAAATTACTTTATCTGACCATGTTAAGAATACTTTCCCAACTAGGCAGACACCAGTCCACTACTGGTTTATCCTGCATGTGGTTTTTAAGCATAATTTCTGTTGTCTTCTGTTTTAAAAGATAACTTTACAGCATGTAGTCCCTTTGGTTAGTGTTGCCAGCAGAGAAAGAGTTTAGTTTGTTGCCTGTTTGCCATGTCACCATGGATTCAGAGTGTTTTTTCTCTTGCAGAGTACAAGGATGGTTGCCAAGACTAGTCTCTAAATAATAACGTCTCTCTGTTCCCAGGTTAATCCCTCAATCATTGTCAGTTTTACCCCAGAAAGCCCCTTGGTGGACTGGCCAGATTCAGCATGATTTGACACAAACATGCGTTCTTAAACAAAACAAAAGGCTTGGGGAAAGTCTGTAGTGTTAATTGATGTTCTACAGTTTTGAGTGCCTGTTAAAAAGATGACATAATGATGGCGGGGTTTCCCAATGCCATATCGTGGGCTCAAAGAATTTTCTGTCAGATTTAAAAATTCTGCGGCCTAACCATGTAGTGTGACTAACCTTCAGGGTGTGGTGACATCAACTCTTCGACTTGGTGACCAATTAAAATGGATGCAAATGGTAGAAACAAGCAGCAAAAATGTCAAAATGAAAACGGATGTTTAAACTTGCATGGTGCAGATAACAAGATGACACACAATCTGTAATGATCTAAACACATCAGATAATCAAATTCACATAATCTGTAGTGTGCTTAAATTAGGTCTGTTAAGAACTTGTTCATTTTGAACTGCCATTTTTGTCCAGGAGCTGAGAACAGACAAACTACAACTGATCTATGCTTAGATATGGCCTTTTGCTTTTTATGTGAATTTCGCAGGCAGAGTTTTTCCTATATGTTTGGAAGGAGAGGGTGAGGCTTAGGAGAGTATTCGTTTCATTCGTTACAATCTGCAACTTCACTGCGAGCTGCCACTAAATCCTACTCACTGGATCTTTTAAGAAATCTAGCTGATAGTTTTCAGACATGACAAGACATAATGTAAAGATGCGATAGATACTGAGACATTTTACACTTTTCAGTGATCTCTAGTGAAGAAAATATCTAATAGTGATGCTGTTTCTAAATTACTTTGAACCTTTTGCATCTCTCTACTGCAGTTTTTTGTTACTTATTGGCCGACATACGACAATACTGATCTATCTGCAAAAAGCTAATATCGCTCTACTGCAGCTCTCGTCCACCTGCTTCTCTACCTTGTCACATTTTTCTGCTCTTTCAGCTTCTGTTTGAGTCGACTCTCTCCGTATGAGCTCTGCTATCTTGTGGGCCATTTTATGTGATGCTGCTGGAGTTATTTGCAGCAGAGGACTGTAAATCAGTGAGAGTGTAGCCCTCTTAGTCACACAGGGGGAGAGGCATACAGAGAATGTTTGTAACATGAAAAGTGCTTACAATGGCCCAAATGTTGTTACCAGGGGCAACTGGGCAATTTCTCCCGTCAGCACAGCAGTCCTCATCCGCTGCTGTCGCTGAATGATTGGCAGTTCTTTGCTGGCTGATCTTGAACAGCGAGCTCGCAGTGATGATGTGTTGGAGAGAGTTTTACATTTACACCAACACCAACACTTGCCAGACATTGTAGCACTGTGGTACATTAGTGTTAAAGATGCTGCCGCTACATTTCATCACTCTTATTTCAGTGTAGTTTGTCGTACATTTCTAAAGAAACATTTTCTGGCCTCTGTAGTGAAGCCTGACCAAACTCCCTCTGATGAATGGTTCTGGACCAGCAACAGTCGAGAGTGTAAAGTGATCTACCATGTTGCCCTTCTGTTATCTTACCCCCCTCTTCTCTCTCTTCTACCCTCTCCCACTATCTATCTCTTCCTCCCTCCCTCCTCACTGTCCAGGCTACGCACCAGCTGCTCTCCTCCTTTCCCTCTACAGCCCTCCCTCTTGTTTTCCCGTTGGTCGGACCTCAGGAGCTGTCCTCCACGGGGGATAATTAGAAGGAGAAGTTGAATGTTATTGCTGTTAACCAACCATTTGCATGCTAAACATGGTTACCTTACTGAATGAGTTATTACTGTCTGTGTCGTGCCGTTGATGAAGATATATTCGGTGTATTTACACCATCATACATGTTGGAGATTGTGTCTACAAATGAGTACAGTAGATTACTGTATGATTGTTTAAGTAAATAAATGCATGTGTGTATTTGTTTTGACTGAGTGAAGTAGACATTTTCTCACATGATTTGGATAAGATCTTCCAGTACAGACCGTCTTTGTCACAGTTGACATCAAGTGTGTTTTTTGTGTGTTTTTGTGCGTCATACACATAGGGTGTGACTTAAGAGATATAAATAGGCTATGGGAGTTATTAAAGGCTCCTCGTAAACAATCCCTCCCATTAGAATAGGTTGGAGATTGAGTTACACTGATAACATTTGGCCCACTGGGAGGTCTCTCAGCTCAGGCTGAAAGCACAGGCCTGGATGGATGGTTGGATGGTTGGGTAGCTGGGTGGAGTCGCAGTCAAATCACGCTAAACTTACAAAGTGCAAGAACAGGCGTACGGGTCACCTGATTAAATGTCAGCGTATCAAAATGATAGAACGATTTAAATATGGCAGTATTTATCCATGTCAGACTTTCTGAAACTATTTTTTAGGGGCACTGCATTGATTTTAGGAATACTACTGCATATGTGAAACGGGTGTGTAAGACTGATAAATTACCTCATGTGATGTCACTCAAGTCAGCGTCAATTGGAGCTAAAAACTACGAGCTTACCACGACTCTAGCCTGCTCCTTATCTCTGCTCGATGCTAGTAGCCTGAGGCTACATTAGCTGCTACTGAACTGTTAGTGGTTGAGTTGCATTGTGAGTAATGTCAGCGCCAGGTTTTGACAAGAAAGAAGAATGTGTGGAATAAATTAAGACGACATCTCCTGTTGTACTGCATCGGATTGGATCCTTTTTTTTTTTTTTCCTCCTCAGATCCAGCTGATACTGACTCAAGTCCTTTCACAAATGCAGCAATACTCCCGTAGACCTGTGACCAGACTTTGATGTTTACAGTTGATGCATTTCCTATTCCTGTTTTGTAAGGAAGAAACTTCCGATGGTAACTTCTTGTCAAACGCAATTCATTTTTGCAGACCTTTCCACGCCGAGGCAGTGCTGCAAAAACAAATTAAGCCACGCTCGTCTGAACAGCACAGCGCTGCGTTATGGTTTCCTCGTGCACTCTAACTGCCTCCCAGTGTAAATAAATGAGCAACATGAAGCCATAGCAAGAACACACAGACTTGTGAGTGTTCTTGTGTTTGTCTTTTGGCTTTGTCTTGAGTTTACCATCACTTATGTAGTATTACTGTATTACTTTATGTCTGAGAGTTGTCTTCTTTGCAGCCTGAGCTCCCAGAACACGGGTCACTTCAGTTATTTAACGCTCATTCAGTATGGCATCCGGCTTTGCCTTCATTCAGCTCCTGCTCATTCAAATGTCGGCAAGCCTGAACGCAGAGGGAGTGCTGGGCAAATAGATAGCTGAGGACAAGGAGGAGACAGGTGTTTCCTGCTGTGTTACCTGGAGGCTGTGCTGTCATAGAAACAGCTGGTAATAGGATGAGGTCATAGTTTTGTTACCTAATGATTCACACACACACACACACACCAGGCTGTTTCCCGCAAGAAAATGTATGTACAAAGTCCAGCGTTAGTCAATGGGGCATTTAGTATTCATGTACAAAATGTGAAAAGGGACAGAGACGGAGCGTTCTCCTCCTTACTCCATTTACATATTGCCACTTTTTTTTGGACGGTTTAATGAGAGTGGACTCTCAGAGGACAATTAACTAAGCGTAGGCTCTAAAATTATATTTGGCTATGTAATTATAGATTGGACTGAAATGCCTTTTCCCTTCCCACTTGATTAAGCTGTTGCTTACATTAAGCTGTGGTTACTCAATCAAGCCAAGACCTTTCCATTATCCCCCAAATACTTTATATAACCTGATTCAAAGCCACCCAAAAAAACTCGGCTTTCAATTCAGTTAGATGGCTTCTGCTTCACGTTATCAGAGATAACTGTTTTATCGATTGTCTTAAGTGATGTGTTGCTCTAATCCCCAATGCCAAAAAATATGACTTTATTTATAAGCCAAACCTTTAAGTTATTGTCTATAACTCAGCTTGAGCCCGTAAGTGCTTTCAGCAATATTAAACATGGGAATGTCGACAGATTTAGCAGATTAAACTAAAATTATGTAACTGGTTAATCTTAATATGAAAACAGCTGCTTGTTTTTGTACCCAAAACTGCTTTTGTACAGTCTAGATGACAGATGTCGAATTATGTTACCTTGATGGACAAATTTGACAGATTAAAAAATAATAATAATAATTTAATTGATTCACTCATTGCCCTGCCAACTGGCATTACATTTCTAGGCCATTCAGTTAATAGCTAGCATCTATTTGCTATCTACCTGAGATACAAAAGATACTTTAAATGCCATTTTAAACCTACCCACATCTGAAGACATAACATATAGAAATTCTCACAATGCAAACTCACATTTAAGAGAGACTTATGAGTCAGTGCAGACATGTTCAGCATAGACAAGTACCTTTTGTTACATAATGAAAAGTTGTAATCCAGAGTCGGTAATGTCCCTCCAACAGCGACCACATAATTACTGCCAGTGAACTGAACTTGTCTCTACAGGTCCTGTAAACACACACAGTCGCAGACCTGCTGCACTGGTCTCTGCTGCCACACCTGAGTCCAACTGTTCAAACCGTTAAAGCTGACACACACACACACACACACACACACACACACACACACACACACACACACGCTGAAGGCAGTGAAGCCCCAGGGTGCTTTGCGGCGCATTAATATGCACTTCCACGCTCTGTCTTTCTCTGTTAGATTCAGTCTCCCCTGGGTGCTCTCAAAACACAAATATGATGTACTCATAGCCAGTTTCTGTTTCTCTACCCACATGCTCTCTCTCACACACTGTGGCAAACACACACTTTGTAATTGTCACGCGTGACTTGCCCGCAGTCAGCAGTTACTCATGGCTCAGCTGAACCATACAATAACAAGTAACACACGGACAACCAGTTTTCTGATTAATAAAGACTTAATAATCTTAATGACGTTTTGTGTTCTAGGGTTGATCTTTTGTACTTTGTTTGTTGCTTCTATTTAGGGTTTTATTAATTGAATAATGTGAGGTATGGCAGCACCAGTCCTATAGTAATATGTATTAGTAATATTATGTCATGTGATGCATTATTAGTTCAACAGTTTTCTTTGGAGCTACTTTCTATTGAAGACCTGGTCCCAGTGTAATGTTTACAGTGTGTTCTGTGGACGAATCAAAATAATTTCTGAAAAATGGGATGTTCATGTGCGAGGCGCTGTAAAATATTTAAACCAGCAGCTTGGCTCTGGAGGTGGGAAAGTCAGTCAGTCGGCCCACCACTTTGGTTCAGACATTCGTTGTCCATCGAGGATGAATCCTAACGGTGATCGAAAAAATTAACATTGTCCAATACTGGGGTTTATGATCTAATACCTGCAAAACTAAATTGCATTCCCAGTTCTGGCTCCGCTATACTTTTATTTTTAGCGCCAATTAGCAAATTTGGTCATGCTAACACAGTAAGCTAAGCTGATGAACATTACACCTGCTAAACATCAGTACGTTAGTGTTGTCATTGTGAGCATTCTCAGCCTCACAGAGCCACTAACATGGCTGAATCTTGCCTTATCAATCATTGCTACTTCCTGTCAGTCCCACACTGACGCTCTAGAGAAAAGATAAACAGGCAGCATGTGACACTGTACAAGAAACCCTCCTCTGCCCACAGGAACTGCTGCAAGCTATAGATCAAGCATAACCCCCCCCCTCCTCTGAAGATGTACATCAAATGATGTACATCAGGACTGTTGGTCACGTGATTTTGCTTCGAGCTTTGAGGAAGTGGCGTTCGACCCTGTGTTTAAAATGTTAATCTCCTCACCTAAACTTGCCAACACTTTTACACATGCTGCTTAAACTGCACCCCCAAACTTTGCTCGATATCTCTTCCAGCAAATTTACAAATGGACAAGTGGAGCAGGAATAGAGCGGCTGATAGTCAGAGCTAACTGAGCTAACCATCCATGAGCAGCGACTGTCAGACCCTCTGTGTCATTTGTAAAAGTTTCGATGAAGAACCTGTGTTGAAACATTAGCTATGCTAGCGGCTCAGAAAAGCTCCAGATCAGCCAAAAGCGAAATTCAATTGCAACACCCGGGTTTCAACCAGCAGAGCTAGGTTGGTATGCGTGTTTGTAGAAGAATATGTGGAATTAAAATGCTAAAATGTCAGGATTTGGACATGAATTGACCCAAAAACACGACTAAATATTCATATACTTACACATTTTTTAAAGATATCCACCCCAATCATTAACATACATACCAGAATTTTAATCAGATGCGTGAGTTGCGTTCATTTATTAACTGATTTAATCTCTTTTATTCATTTTATGCTTCTGCTGTCATTCTGCACTTTGTTCTAATTTTCAAATTTCCATTTTAGGATGAATAATGTAACAAGTGTACACACTGGAAACATTGACCTTAAGCTTCACGTCTAGCTGAATATCCAACACAAATGCCTCTTTCATATCGCTTTTTAACAAATCTGTGAACCCCTGGCCTCCCTCTTTTCCTCCTCCTGGCCTCCCTCTTTTCCTCCTCCTTCCTCTTTCTCCCTCGTTGCCTCCCTGGCTATCGCACTCATTCCTTCTTTTCAGTGTCACTTTCTTTTTTTGAACTGTAGAGCTGCAGGATGTCTGGAGGCATAAGTCAGAAGTGTGTTTTTCTTTTTTTTAAAAAAAAAGCAATATTGTAGTTGTGATAATGAATTACATGATGCATGTCACACTAGAAGGTCTCCAAATTTGGTCAAAAACATATCTGGGTGCAGTGAGAAAAGAAAACTCCAGCATCTCCTGAATTGGAGATTGATGTTGAAGGGAAGTTGATTCAACGTGCAGCGTTGTATTGTGTGTGTGTTAGCCTAGTTTACAGCAATAAGACTCTGCCAAACGTGCTCTCAATGAACTCTTCTCTCTCATCCTCCTCCTTCCCCTCATGTGTCTGATGTCTGTGTGTTTGGCAGTGAGTCTGGCCTCCCAGCATGCTCTCACATGCTCTTTTATCCATCAGTCGCCTCTGGCAATGTGGGACGACCACCCTCCCTTTCTCCTCCACCTGCTTCTTTATCACTTTTTGGCTGACCATTTCTTTCTCTCTCTCCACCTCCCCCACCTCCTCCTCCTCCTCCTCCTCCTCTCCTCCCTCTCTCTCTGGCTGTCCTCCTCCTTCAGTCGGCCTCTCTGCTCAGAGGCTTTCTTGGCCTTTGTCTGTCTCGTGGGGAAGGGTGGTGTCTGTCTCTCTTCTCCTCTTCCCTGCTGTCTCATCCCTCCCTCTGAGAGAAAGAGATGAAAAGGAGGAGTGTCAGAAAGGGAACCGAGGCGCCGCGAAACTAAATGGCCAAAATTTCCCCCCCAAAGGCTGTTTTAGTATCGTCAGTGGGGGGAGCACAGAGAATACAAACTGAGTTTTGTCTTTGGCTTAATATGATCCTTTTGTAGTACAATCTTCTTGACCTAAATTTTCATGGCGTGCTATATTACATTGGTGACTCATGTATGACATAAATTATATTCATAATATACATTATTTTAGTTTCACACATAACTTATATACTAAGTTGCTGTGTCAATTAGTCTTTGTAAATTTTATATATTTGCGTTCGAAACTGTTTCTGACATTTCACAATCACAATAATCAATCATTATAATTGAGAAAATAATCAACTGAGCAATAGATGACAATATATATAATAATCGTTTGTTGCAGTCATATGGTTAAACAGTATATTCTTCTTTGCTGGTTGTCCACGCCTTTCCAGACCAACAGTGTCAGTCAGTGGTGACAGGGACTGCAGTGTGAGGCGAGTTAGAGCAGCAAGTCAATAAGATAAGATAATAAAAACGTGCAACACTTCAGTGTAAAAATAAGTGGTTTTCTTTCATATAAAGTATCCCGTTATATCAGTTACTATCCCACGCCTTTTATTAATAAGTCGCCCTCAGGATACTGACTCGACTGGACATACACTTGATAGCACATTTAGTGGCTGATTTCTCTTTTTTTCTCCTTCATATTGATTTTAACTTCCCTGTGATCTTAAGTTATTTGTGCTGTTGGTTTTCAGAACACAAACTGAACTTTGGTTCATTTACCGGAACAAACTCTTTTCTCTGTGTGAAATACATTTATTGTGCGGCTTCACAGAGCAGCTAGCATGACTGTAGACTAGTTATTAAAACACATGCATCTCTGAAGATTTGACTCCGTTTCACTCGGCGGACACTCTTGCTTTAAATAGCTTCAGTCTCATCCATGTGGTATTTAACCCAAGATAAATCAGTGCAGATTGATTAGGTGGAGACATGGTGTAGGAGGTGCAGTGCAACAACTTGAGCCCAGTGAGTTTATGGTTTTAGTGCCTCTCTTGGTTTACCTTTCCCTTCATCCCTCCCTCTCCCTCTTTTCTTCCCGGCTTTCCTGCCAGGTTGGATGTTGTCACCACTCAGGCGTCTCAGGAATGCCTCCAGATGTTTTCTTTATATGACTCAGCCACACACACACACACACACACACACACACACACACACACACACACACACAAACACAGAGTCTCTTGGACACATTTCCTTTCTTGTGCGCATAAACGGTGTGAAGCTAACATTGTTTTGACTTCAGGTGGAAGTCTGTATCCAACACTCAAATCTCTTTGCAGTGAACAGATCCAGAAACAGCTCACGTCGCTTTCTGTTCGTGCTTCATGCTTTTTCATAAGGAGCGACAAATCCAAACTGACATCAGATCCGTGCTTCACAGCAAATCAGCCATGCAGACCCATTTCTTTCTCTTTATTTTAGAGTTACACACACACACACACACACACACACACACACACACACACACACACAGAGTAAAATCCAGTGAGATCAGTGATGTTCATGCAGCTCTGCAGTGCTGCCTTTCCATGAAGCTCATCTAGGCAGATACCCCGGACCTGTCGGAGCAATTACATCTCTGCTTGGGCTGCTTTCACATTCATATAGTCTAATAACACACATATAGTTCATGCAAACTTCTTACAGAAGTACAGCACCAGAGTTTTTTTTTTTCTTTTTCATCTTGACTAACATCTATCGTTATTATTAGCATCAACATCTTTAGAACTAAATTCGGTTATTCAACCACTAAACCATGAACTTTACATGATTACTGATTATCGCACACTTCAATCTGCACGCTGTTAGCTTGCAAGAGTTCCTCAGCAAAAGGGGTTGATGTGCTGAAAAGACTTCGATGGTTTCAGTTCCTGATCTATACTGTAGATATAAATACACTTCTGTTTTTTTTGTTTGTTTGTTTTTTTAAAGTGATACAGCAGTTTGTCGTCTTTGTTGCCATGATATACCAGAAACATTTGTAATCATTTTAGATTGTTTAATTTTAAGAAATGTTACTTTGGATTAGACATAACAGGAAGAATTAACCTGACAACCTAATTGAGACCCAAGTCAAGCTCAGTTTGTAGGCACGCACTGCTGCACGGTTAGTTGTTCAGGCACGTCCTAAGACCGTTTTAGAATATGAACTCTTGTTCATGTAAAGGTTGAGTGCACTTATTGTAAATCACTTTAGGTTTAATGTAATGTGTTATTTACACTTAAGGTGTAAAAAGGCTGCTGCTGCTTCCCACTGTTCATCTGTAAGTGAACAACACGGTATGGAAGCTTGTATTACTACTTAGTACTTGCACACGTACACATCAGACTACATAATGAGGATTAGACGTATCATTAGAAGTGTAGTTGAAACAGTTTAGATTATGGCTGCAAGTGAAGATTACTTGTTGTATATAATACATTAAAAAACTACTAAATACACCCACAGCCCAATATGGTGTCCAAACAACAGTCCAAAATCCAAAGATATTAAGTTCACTAAGTTTAGCTCTAAGAAAAGCTGCAGATCCTCAGAACCGATGAGCTGGAACCAGCAAAAGTTTGTTATTTTTGCCATTAAGCTTTTATTATAATAGCTGTCGGTTAGTTTTCTGTCAATCTTTTAATCGACTTACTGTATACCCACTTCTAATTCTGCCCTGATGTGCATCATTCAATAGTGTTCTGCGAGCTGAAGGCAAAAGCATGACCAGTTTTCTTGAATTTTCATTCAGTGAACGGAATAAGGAATAAAAATTAAATCAAATTATATCAATTCCTTAAAATGCAAATTTTTAGGGTATAAGCACCAGATATATGCGGAAACATCTGTCCAATCAACACAGACTTAAATTTCAGGAATTTGACACGCACAAGTGCCACTGATTCCCACCTGAGCAGCACGCCCATTAGAGAGGGTAAATATCCTGTTATAATAACATTAGAGGCACGCAGGCGGGCTTAGCAGATCTTTTTCTTTGACTAAGACAAACGTAATGAAAACGAATGCTGTACAAATATTCTCTCATTTCATCCATTTTTAGATGATGACAGATGTTGCTACAGCTAACTCGACTCGCCCGTCAGCTCCCAACCAACAAAACCCGTTCACACTTTCTGTACAGGGAGGGAAAATAAGTGAAGAAACACATGCATGAATTTTCTATTCTCTCTATTCAGACCTGGACATAATAAAATGGTTACAGTGATACTGAAAACCTGTGCAGGCACACTTTTTTTCCACTCAGGAAATTGATCAGGGATCAATAAAGAATTAGACCAATAAGCAGAATCGATAGTGGCATTGATATCAATATAATCTTGTCAATTCTCATCCCTACTTTAATTCGGCAAGCTAGTACACATGCAAGAGTAGTCTCACATGTCACGGTTTATAACACAGAGTGTTTATCCTTTGCTGGATAGGCCTCAATTTCAAAATAAGATGAGGCATAAATACCCACTTCTCTAGACAGCACTGCACCACTGCTTAGATCAGAGCACTCGATTGATTTTTCTTGTTTAGATGTTATAGTAACAATTAGAATAGAAACTGGTTGGAAAACATGTTTTGTCTCCACTTTATTATATCATATATAATTGTTTTAATTTTTTAAGACAGAGTTGTAATTCAAAGGCTCAGCACTCCCACAGCAAACCCACACAGGTAATGACTTCTCCTCTCCTCTAAAGACTGTGTGGGTTTGCAGCATCTTTATAACTTTTAAGATGAACAGCAGATTTGTACGTATGTTTTCAGCCTTTCTTCATGCTCTTCCCTGTTTACACAACATACACGGTGCACATTCTAGTTTTCACCAATGGCTACAGGTAACATGGTCAGAATGACCAAACCTGCTACATTTCTCTAACACAATATGTTTGACTGAAGGTAAAGGCTGTTTTTTCTCTTTGTGCTGTTCTGGTGTTCATCTGCTCACAGTGTTATGAGTAGCACAGACTTTCTGAGAAATCGCCTGCCTGCTGAGTCTTTCCTGAATAAATAGATCTTTAAAAAAAAATGGAGCTATGTCGTAAAGCTAAATATTGGTCGGCCCGTATGTTTACATTCCCACCTGGATTCATTTCAAACTATTACCGAAAATGTTTCATCTGTGTTCTCTCACAACTCTGCAGAATCAAAACAGTTGGCTCACAATGTCTGGTGGACTTACTAAACATGTTTGGAGCAGATAGTGATTGACAGACGGCCCGCCGAGCTGAGGTTCTTCCTCCTGCTGGTGTGAATGCCTCCGTTTGTTTATTCTGTAGAGAACAGAGCCGTTTGTCCCTTTGCTTTCTTTTATCTCTCTATTCCAGAAAAGGTTCAGTGGTTATGGATAGGGAGCCACTTCACCTTGGAGAGACTGTGTTTACATTCCCACCTTGTGTTGTTTGCCATTTAAACATCTCCCTCTGTCCACCGAGGTCTCTTTATGACTGATTCATCCTCCTGACTCTTTAAACATTTTCAAGATCCCTGGGTTTCAGCCATTTACTTAATTAGTTCTCACCTGTAGCTTCCCATGTTGTTCTAGTAGTTTTGTGTGGGGCTGCAGCTGACTGTTTTTATTGTTAATTAATCGTTTGGTCTATAAAATGTCAGCAATAAAATGCTAATGCTGGAGCTAGGCTGAAATAGCAGCCCACATTAGCTTATTGCTGCCAGTGTTTGCAGTATCTGTCCTCATAAGTACAAAGAAATTGCAGATATATGATATATTTGACGTAGAGCATTGGCTGATATATTTTTATGGTCAGACTCAGTCATTCTCTCTTGTGTGCAGGCTAGGGATGTGTAGCGAGAACTTATACTAAACTGGTATTGGTTCCTTACTAGTCTAGAAATAGCTCCTGGATAAACGTCACTGCTGTCTGTATTTATGTAACATATAAACAGCTGACAGGGCAAAATGTTCAAAAGCTCACTTTACTGAGTTTAATGAAAATGCAATGCAGCTAAATTTCACATCTTTTCACGTCAAGTTTTTTGGCCTGCCAGACCTGAACTAATACAGAACTAATTATTCCAGTTTACATTGGTCTCTAAGCTGGCAGGAACTGAAACCATGATCCATTGCGGTTTGTCTGAGACTTAAACTAGGTCATGTCATCTAATGTGTACCTACAGTATAACAATAATCAATAACATAGGATTTGCCCAAATATGAAGGCCTTTAACTGCTTTAAAGCAAAACATATTTCACTCTTCCACTGGCGGGGTGATTAATGGACGTCTGACGCATACCGGCAGCAGATTGCAAACTTTTTTATGTATTTTTGATAAATTATTTAAACTGATGTTAACAAAATCTGAAAAAAAAAAAATCACTGGAATGTTTTGTACCGACGCTGCACACTCCGTGCGCTGGATTTCTGTGCTGCCTTTTGTTTGTGTGTGTTGCAGGGTGTGAGCAATAATCTAGGAAAAAAATCAAGAACGCCGCCCAAGGTTTGCATAACAAAACAGCAGCTTCAACACGTGTCGGGAGGGAAAGAGATGAGGAAAGAGATTTTGAAACAGCCTCATTTCCACTGGATGGTACGGCTTGGCTGGACATGACTCCCTTGGAATCATTTCATTGGCAAAGGTTGTGGATAGTACCTGGTACTTTTTTTGGTATCACCTTGGTGAGTGAGTTGAGAACATCTGTCCATCAGTCACTTATCTGTCATCTTACTTGTACTGTTCAGTCCAAAGAAATATCTTTAGGCAGAGTTGGTGTACTCTGCCTCTATTCTGAGGTTAAGAGGAGACTGACTACATCTTCTGTCTGTATGGTGTGTCCAGTATGTGCTACACGAGTCAATCGAAGCGCATGAAATGAAAACAACAGCCGGTGTTGGCACTTGAGTCCTATTTTTATTTGTTGTAAGAATTCAAAAGTAGTGTGTAAGATCGATGAGTTTGGCTTCACGTTTGCCCTGTCACTAAAAAGTTGGATGCAGCTCAAAGAGTATGGTTTCCTCCACAGCTGCCAACTTGTCAGGCTCATGCGGACCTAAATTGAAGAAGTGAAGGAGCCAATAGGTGGGGGAAAACAATGGCTGTCAGGTTGAGCCAAGTTTATGTATCAAGATCCAGCTGCCATAATAGAAGCTTAAATTCAGTGTTTTCTGCCAAAAGCACCACTTGTTTACATGGGTTCCCATTTGAGGGTCAGGGTGGTGAGACTGATGGTTGAAGTCAGTGGTTATTTCGCAAACAAAGAAAAATACACTAGATTTAAAGCTGGGCAACTTCAGTATGGTTATGCATTAAAACAAAGGGAAGGTTGGGAGTTGAGGTTTGGACTTGGGCGGCAACAATCAACAATGGGTATTTTTAGGAAGAACCTCTCAAGAAAATGGAGAGTGATGGATAGGAGGGCAAAGGAAGCGTAGAGGGAAGAAAGGGAAGATGGAGACAAAACAAGGATGGAGGGAGGGAGGTGATGTGGGAAGGCCAGGAGGTGTCATGTAATGGTCCTGACCTCATTCTCCCGAGTGCATTTGTTTATGGGGGCATGTTTGGGTCACCTTGTCCCAGTTTTAGCCATCGTGGTCATGTTTTTCTCCTGGTGTCTACTTTTTTTCTCCTGGTGTCCCTCTTTCTGATTTTGGTAATATTGCATAAAGCTAAAACAATTAGATGATTAAAGATGCCCTGTTTAGAACCATTGTCAACATCAGCAGGTTTCTTCTTCCCTACCTTTGGTTCATTGCTTTGTTTCTATTCACTTTACCACCACCAACTCAACGGAATAGGGCGACAACATTCCCATAAGTCTCCAGTTAGCCTCTTGTTTCTGGTGCTTATGTGAAAAGCAACAACTAGAAGTAAGTACAACTAAAGACAGACTAGAAAAGGAGTTTATTACTTTAAATATATAAACCATTAACAACTTTGTTTGATGAACACTTGGCTGGCACAGTTGTTGCACGCTGTAGTTGCAGCGTGGTCGCTCATTCTCGGCCTCGTTTCTATCTCCTTCAGTCATTCTTTGCCTATTTGTCTGTTCTGTCTGCTCCAACCCTGTGACCCTCTCAGTTGTGCCTCATCCGTCTCTCTCCTCCCTCTCTTCCTGTCCCCACGCTGCTCTCTCTTTGTTTGCCTCCTCTGTCTTTTCCCTCTCTTTCAGCCCCTCACTAACCACTTCTCTTTCTCTCGCTGTCTTTTTCATGAGCATGACTGGACAAACTGGCTTTTGCGAGTGTATGTTTTTTGTTTTTTTCCAGTTTCTTACAGATGATCCACTGGCTGATGATTTGTATTTGAGTATTACTGTGTTGCTAGCAGCAGACTTGTTCTGTTCCCTCAAAAAATCATGTGTTCCTGAACTTACTTTTCATGTCACGTCATTGTATATTATATTACTCTTCTTTGAAGGTAACGGTAAATGTTTTTATTTCCTTCTTCCTCCTTGTCCACTCCTTCTTGGACAATACACACTGTCTTTCGCCTTCCTGCCTCTCTGCCATGCAGTCAGTCAGTTTGACAAGAATAGGAAATGGTATTTCCCTGTAGCTTCGTCTTTTCAGCAGAATAATACAAAGTAGCGCATGTGGTACTGGAGGACATCTATAGGAAATGATGTGCAAGTTACTGTAAATCCATTAGAGAAAAAACTCTCCTTGCATGTTTCTAAAAGAAACCTGATAGCTTCAGGATGTGCAATACAGTACAGTATAGTCTTTTGAGTACATGGCACAACTATGTGCATGTGTTTTCCTATGTGCCAATATGGGCTTTATCACCACAGCCTGTGCAGCCTGGAAAAAAAATAACTGCTCCATATTTCACACCGTATATTATAAGTCAGGCAGCCAATCGTATGTTGTCGGTTTCTGACTTGCATGCGTTAATGATAGGTTGAAGTTAAAGGGGAATGTCACATAAGCAAGTCTGAAAAGGAGTTTTGGGGAAGTACTGTGCTACATATGTGAAAACAGAAGTTGTATAAAGCCTTTTGTGGCTTCAGGCAGAGCTATGTGAAATCTGATAAATTACCTCAAGTGTCATACTTGACTCAGCATCGGTTGGGCCTCAATACTAGAAGTGTGACAATGAATAAAATCTGTGGGTGGCGAGTCAGGAAGAAGTGAGCTTAATAGACCTCTGTAGCCCGCTCCTCAACTCTGCTTGAGGTTAGTATCTTGAGGCTACATTAGCTATATCTATTGCTTTATCAGAGTCATCTCTCCATCTGTCCCTTTATTGAGTATAAAGACAGAATTACCAATGTCATCTCATTTTCATGATTTGTTCTTCTGTTCTTGGTCTACTTCCTCCTGTGACTTCAAGCACAGCCGGAGCTCATCTGTCCTTCCTTCTCTCATGGTAAAACCGAGCGTCCAGTCACTGACGATAACATTTTCGCCCAGTGTCATATTCAACAGGCCACACCAAAGTCGACTGTGGACTGAGTGTACTGGAGCCCTAAGAGTACACAGATCACACCCTCTACAATAACACAGGCTTCAGTCTGAAATGGGCTGAGCTTTGTGGCCTCACTCCCCAAGAGACATGTCCTCATGTTTCACTGGAAAGCAAGAGGGGTTGTGTGTGTATCAGTGTGTGTGCATTCATTAAAAGTGAATATCTGTCCTCCTATTTTTGTCCATGTCATGTACGCTTGCACAACCACGCCTTTCCATGACCTCTGTCCTGTGCTGAGCAGTCATTATCACTCAGTAGGAAAACTCCAGGCATTGTCCTCACAGTGGAGGGCATGCTAACACACACACGCACAAAACTGCACTTGAACCCATGTTCTGTCTTGTCCTTCTCTGTCAACCCTTAGGCTCCTCTACACTGCTCACACAGTCTGATTGAATTAGCCTCGCTTGGCGCCATTATCTATTGCATTAGCTTGCGATTACTTCCCTGGACACCGCTGCTGAATGTTCCTCCCTGGGCTAGTTCACTAACAAGCTGCATGGGATGAGTCATTGATGCCTGTTAGCTGTCGCCATCTTTGTAGTGTTACACTGGGTCAACAACTGAGCGATGAAGTTGAGTGTTGCGCTGTACCAGCTTTCTCGCTTCCTTTAACTGCTTGACAAGGTGTCAGTCTGAGAACAGTGTGTCATTTCCTTCGTATGACATGATGACTCATCTGGTGTTGCTTTTCTAAGCACGTACATATGTATGTCAGAGCACATTCTGTCAGCATCTGCTGCTGTTAACATGTCTTGAACACTCGTCATGTTGGAAGTGACAGAAGTTCCCACATGTTCTCACCAGTTCAACAAATGACACATCCTGAAGGGTGGTGGTCAGTCCTGAGTGAAACTGGATATTTGGCTGCTTTGTTTGGACCAAAGATTGTGTTTCTTCTGGCTTATTTGCTGTTTTTATGCATCACTTGACAGATACATAGACTGATGTTGGAAACACCCATGTTACAGCCACGGTCTGAGTCAGGGGAGATCGTAACTACTGATAAATTTCTCTGTAAAAGTTTATCTTAAAAGGGCGGTAAGGGGGTTTTTATAGAGAGGTGATAGCGGTGCTGATGTTGTGATGCACATGTTGCTCCGAAACCTGACAACCTAACATAACCACATACAATCACAGACTTTTGAGCTTACTGGTAACAATCTGGATGGTCCTTTTTCTCTTTGGAGGACATGTCATCCATGATTTCCAAAAACAATTTGAAACATGGACTCATCATACCACAGCACAGTTTACCACTTTCTGTCAGTCCACTTCAGATGAGGTCTGACCCATAGACGTTGGTGACGTTTTATGGATGTTGTTGGTGGCTTTCTCTTTGCATGGTAGGGTCTTAAATTCCTAAATGCAGTGATGAACTGTGTTTAACGGTTTTCTGAAATGATCCCGAATCCATTAAGTAACATCTTTTATCCTATCATGTTGGTTTTTAATACAGTGCCACCTGAAGGATCAACCGTCACGGGCCTGCAATGTTGGTTTTCAGCTTTGTCCCTTATGCGCAGACATTTCTCTACATTCTCTGAATCTTTTAATGATATTATGGATTTTAGATGGTGAATCCCTGGAATTATTGAAATTGTACTGTGAGAAACATTGTTTTTCAACTGTTGGACTGCGATTGTGAATGACCTTTCAAAGATGCCGCGTTCATACATCGTCTGTTGGAGCATTACACAACTTTCACAGCCTTGTGTTGCCCCAAAATGATTCCAGAATTCAGAATGGTGAAACTTTTTTCATAAATATAATCAGTTGGAACATTAAATATTTTGTTTTTGTTCTGTATTCAGTTGAATATAGGTCAAAAAGCGTAGCAGCTGTTTGGGAATGGGGATTGTACATTTCATAATAGTAAATAAAGTATCTTATCAGTAAATACTCATTCTTATGTTGTGAGGAGAAGTTTTAGATTTCTGCTTTAAGTCAGAGTGATGATGTGGATAAGAGGTTATGAGCAAAGTAGAAGAACTCAAACAACCTCTCTCCAGTTCAGTTACACAATCAGTTTACCATCTGACACACAATCACTTGGCAGAAAGGCTATAGCTCTGCAGAAAAACAACAATCCACAGTAATACTGAAACACTCCAACTCTTTGAAGCGACAGCAGTTACTCCCACTGCAACCAATGCTGTGAGTGTAAGCAAACATTTCATCAGTGTTTCGCACGGTGGCACGTGTGCACACTTTACATACGGAGGTGGAGCTGGTTGATCCAGAAAGGTTCATCTTTGCGAAGAGTTTCAAACAGACACGAGAGTCTGCTGACATCTATTGAAGCTTTACTTCAAAGATAATGAGGGTTGTGTTGCACAATTATGGATAAAGTTATAAACATTGTAATTGCGTTGTGATCATTATTGTACTAATTATTTTTGTATAATTGTATTGTGTTGCCATCCTTTAAAGTATGTCAATATTTTTAAGATTTTCAGCCAGTAATGTAAAAATATTTTATTGCATTGAGTAACGATTGATTAGAATTCATTTTGGTTCAAAAAGTTGTATAGTAGTACTAAATATCTTTTAGTACTTATACTGTATATACAGATCTTATTAAATTCATTTAGCAGGTTTTTTTTGTCCAAAATGACTTTACCCAACACGCCTAATAAGCTCTACCACCTGAGTTAGTACCTCCTATTTTGCTGGCTATCTCATAATTCATAGCTCTGTTTTTTTGTGTGTGTGTAAAAAATAATATCATTATTCTAAAGGCTACCAGACCTAATCAGGTGGCGCACTAAGTGAAAAGATTTCAGACACCCTAAATGAAATACGTCATTGTTGCATTTAAAAAGAATGATCCATAATAAGTTGTAAAGCTCTAATATAGAATGACATCTGCCATGGACTTATGTCTGCCTGCTTATACTTATTTACGTAAGTCTGCTCACCCTGAATTTACAAACACTCTATTTAGATTACAGGAAGTAAAATTTCTCATCTTCGGTTGGTGTCGCCTTTCTCTTCTTATCTAGGCTTAACAGATCTGGTGGGAGTGGAGAGAAATGAGTCAGTTAGTGAAATGTGAAAAGACAAACAAACAACAAATTTAGACATGTCAGTCCACTCTTTGAGAGCTCACAATCCTCTATTAGGACAAGAAAAAAACTTCCACCACATTTCCACCACAAAGGTTGTCAGTGATCATCCTGTAAAGGCAAAGTTAGATTTGTTTATCGTTGGTTTATTACAGAGGCACAGAACAGGATATATAGTAGTTACAGTTTCCCTCACAGACATAAAAGTTTGATCATCAAAGTAATGTAGTGATATCCAATCCAACTCTTAAATGAAGACTGGGAGAGAAAACGTACTACCAGAAAGTGGCCTTAAACTTTATGCTCATTGTCCAGTTTTGAGGCTAGCAGGGTGCTAACTCCCTTCTAACTCCACCCATTGCTTCTTACATAGAGATGTTATCCTATTTTTCAGATGAGGCTGTGACTGCATTCCATAGTCTTTCTATAGGCAAAGGAGAATCACCACTGGGGATTGTAGATGCAGAGCCCAAAGGAAACAAGAGGCCAAGCAGGCAGCAGAAATGTGCCCTGATCTTACTCCCTGGCTTTGATCCAATACTTAGAAAACGCATCCTTCCCTCGTTTCCACCCTCAAGATTATATCACCGACCCGAGTGAGAGAAAAAAAGATGTCACAAATTCACTTCAAGCCAGATCTGATTAGCGGCCGAGGAAGAGTTGACATCATGCAGGTTTAGTGCCACAGATAAAGATTTACAAAAACTTTGAGAGTGAGGATGTTTTCTTGATGTATAGTCGCTGTCCCTCTCCTCTCTCTGTGTGTCTCACTCTCCACTGACAGCAGCAAAATCGCAGAGGAAACAGGAAAGGCCTGAGCAGCTTGGTGTCGGGACGGATATCCTCTTTCGGAGGCGTTCCCCCTCCTCCCTCACTTAACTCTCCCTCTCTCTCTCTTTATCTCTTTTTATCGTTTTACCCCCCCATTTTCCCATTTTGCTCTCGGTGTGGCATTTACCGTTTGACTGAGCTCGGGAGCGTACCAAAGATTTCTGTTCCTCTCTCGTGTCTTTTTCGGGGGATAATCACAGCTGAGTGAACCATGTGTTGGCATGGTGACGAGGAGGATGAGGACAGCTCAGAGGTGAAGTGTTTGTTTGATTTGTGTGTTCCTGTAATAGTGGCTGTGATTTCTAGTGATTTGACGCTCGGTCTCTCTCTCTCTTTCTCTGCTCTGTTGCTTCCTGATGGTGTGACTGGCTTGTTGAGTCTCCAGATTTCACTCTGTAGCAACTTGTAGCTCTGTTAGATGTGATTTTCGTAAAGATACAGGAAGGAAGTAGAAACTCAAGCACCGATTGTTTACTGGTGCTAAAGTTTGTGCTAATGTTTTTCATTAAGTTTCTCGCCCGGTGGAGAAGGACGGGTTCGTGGGAAAAGGCTGAGAGAATGGACAGCACAGGTCATGGGACAGATTTGTGATTCTCTTTGATGTTTGTGTATAGTTTTGTGTTTTAGCCCATTTGGAAGGCAGACTGTCCTAAATATTGCATTTCTAGTGGAACTTTGGTGACACTAAAGTTTGTCTTGTAAGCAGGTTGGACATTGGAGATTTGTTTTTGAAATATTATAAAGACAAGACTTTTGTCATTCCTCACTGCTCCTCCTTAACCTCTTTTCCCACCCTCCTGCTTCTAGCATTTCCATTTAACCCATTTTCTTCTACCCCCGCATCACTATCATCTCTATCTCTTTCCTCCCATTACTGCCAGCTCACAGTCTCTTCCTCTGCTGTCTATCTCAGTCTCAACACCTCCTCTTACCAGGCTGAGTATGTTGTAAATTAAGCCTTGTGCTTTCATGACAAAGATTTTAGATCCTGCTCACATTCCTCCATTTTTCTTGTGTTTCCCTGTCCCGTTCACTCGTCCAGAGTGACCCAGGTGGGCTTTCGGTTCTGGAGCAGCTCGGTCTGGATCAGAACTCTGATTTCTCCGACTCCAGTGTGCAGCAGCTTCTGGATGAGCAGCGTGAAAGGATCCGCAGAGAGATTCGTAAGGAGCTGAAAATCAAGGAGGGAGCTGAGAACCTACGCAGGGCGATGACTGACAGGAGGAACGCTCAGCAGGTTCGCCACAGTTACGCTTAGAAGCCTTCATCCACAAAGACTTATTAGAGTCCAAAGGTCCCCGGCTGTTTTAGTTTTTATACCTGTCAGATTATTTATTTTTTGTGGAACAGAGCCTTAAAACAGGTTTCCAACTGCTATGGATGAGAGAAAGTCAGACAGACACTATACAGAGATACTGGTTATGAGAATGCATCTTCTATTGACAAAACACCAGCAAGAAAGCAGGCATGGCCTTGATTTCTAAGTTGAATTTTACATCAGTACTATTGCAGGAAACCAGTTAAATGACTGCTGGAACACTGGCTGGTGATTCACCGGAACTGGGTAGATGTGCTGGTATGTTAAATTCTTATCCTGTTGGGACTTTCTGCGAACGTCTGGCACAACTGACCAATGTTTTGACCTGTTATTTACCCAGTAGTAGGCTCACTGAGCACAGATTTCCACACTGTGAGGCAGGGCAGGAATGCCACGCAGACTCGCTCACACATCTGCTTCCCGGAGCTGCCCAGTACAGCTGCTGGGTGCCAGTTGCTACAAGTGAGCAGCAACACTCGAGCAGTTGGAGGGTTAAATGCTTTTCTCACAGGCAGTTGTACATCTAATTTTCAACCTAGTGACAATACGTCCAAAGATAAGGACTCTGATTTTGGTGGGATCAAAGTTTTGTTTTTTTCCAGAAAAGGAACATGAATTATGAGTCATTCATATTTTTCTTCACAGCTGCACTTTATGCAAATTACTTTCATTTTATAAACAAATGTAATGCTTGTAATTATTTCCCACACACTGCCTGCAATCTGGGAACTTTCAATTTCAAGATGGAAGCAACAGCTCACTGAGCATCAAGAAGCATGTTGAGATTCTTACAAAGGCGTCTTTTTATAGATAGAAAAGGCATTTTTATCAGTGAAGAGCCTTTTTACAAGGGGTCACTTTGTTTTATTTAGTCTGACTGGTACAAGTGCTGAGTGCCTGCTTTAGCTTGCAGAATGGCATTATGTCTGAATCACATGCAAGTAAACAAGACAGAAAAGAGCCTAAACAGATTTACGTAAATCGGTATTATTGGTATTATGTAAAGTAAAACAGTGGAGTTAAATTGTTTTGTGGAACTGCTCCTCATGACATCCTTTTTTCATAATGTACTGCTTGGTTTGATACACTAATGTTTTCACACTAAAGTTGACTTGTTCTTGCCTACAGGTGGACAGCCAGTTGCGGTCTTCTAACCGCAGGCTGGACAATCTACATGCTCAGCTGCAAGAATTGGATGCTCACATTGTGGTGAAGGGAGGAGAGGAGAATAAAGGTACCCCAGTTGTCAAATCTACCTTTTCCTTTGGTTCCTGTGATATAACCAACAAAGTTTCAGATTAATGAGCAGGATGGCTTTGGGCTGTATTTAGTTTTGTGTTAGTTGGTAAAGTCCGGTGATTTGTCAGGTATTAAATCTACAGGATACTATTATTTTATCAATATTTGGCTGTTAGAAAACAAGTGAGTCAGTCAGATTCACGTGTCCATGACAGCAAGACAATCCAAAAATACTTCATTTAGATACTGCGAGCTTCATCATTACAAACGCCGTGACCAAACCAAGCTGTGATTCAGATCTGTTCCCATAATCCAGGATATTAACATGTAGATGTCGACATTTGACATCACATGAAATTCCCCTGACAGCATTTTCGGGCACACCATGTGAACCCTCGTCTTGTTCCTTTTTATATCGTCAACAACCTTTTCCTTCCCTCCACAGATGAGTGTCCTCAGTCTCCCGGGGCAGAGAGTCGTACGTCAGCCCACAAGGAACGCATCGCTGCCCTTGAGAGACAGCTCAACATCGAGCTCAAAGTCAAACAGGGAGTTGAAAACATGATCCCCGTCTACTCCAATGGATCCACAAAGGTACAGGACACATTCTCACACCAGAACACCAGACACACATGCACATAATAAACACAAGGGTGATGTAAAGAGCGGTACGGTACACATTATACCCCCAGCTGCCTGATAAGTCTGTTTGCACCTTCATCATCCACAACCTTGTATTCTGCTGACTCAGATGATCTCTAAATAAATCTCTAAACCGAAAGTGAAAAAAAAGGTTTAAGGACTCCTCTCTGTTGCTCAAACTTTTCTGGTATTATAATATTTACCTTCCTGCTTCCCGTGTTGTGATTTGCTCCTTGTCTTGTCTCTGCTCCGATCAGGATAAGAAGATGCTGCAGACGGCGCAGCAGATGCTGCAGGACAGCAAGACCAAAATTGACATCATCCGCATGCAAATCCGCAAAGCTGTGCAGGCCACCGAGCACAACGATGACACACAGGGTAGGTTTGATTAGCTAAATGAGTGAATACAAAGTACTTAGGTTATAATGCGGCCCTAGTAATGCAAAACACGCTTGTGGTCGTGGCTTTGAATAAACACCTTTCAACTTCCAGATAGGTTTTTGATCAATAAATCAATAAGGTTTAGCACTCTTGAATTTAGGTTTCTCAAAAAGTAGTATCAGATGCAGGTAGCCAAGGTAAACAGTCTGACAACAGGGAAAAGATACCCTGCACACTCTCTAAATACTGTATACAGTATATAAAACCATGGAACAAACATTAAGTGATTTATGTTAAAAAATACATCGTCATACGTGTATTTTATTATTACTAGCCTGAACATTTTTAGTTCACCTGTCAGAAGAACATGAGCCATGTGAGCTGTGTGGTTTATGACAGTGGTCAGCTGGCACTGACGGGATGCTTTGGGCTCGATCTTTTTTCTTTTTCTTTTTATCTTCTTATGATCTGCGGTTGTGCTTTCATATTTCTCTGCATGTCATACAGTCTGTCCTGAGCAGCAGCTGCAGACAGCAGACGCACAGCAGCATAAACAGATCAATAAAGAGCCGGCTTAGTGTTTTCACATCTCTCCGCCTTAGTTTTGTGGGGAAGAAGATGAAGAGGATAGTTAGGATTGATGCACAGTGGACTCTGTGTGTGTTTGTATTTATTTTTGTGTGCGAGTGATGAAAAGCTTATGAAATGGCCCACCTGGCACATTACCACAATCAATCAAATTCACACACAAATGCACAAAAAAAACCCCAACCGTCTAACAAAAAAGACCGGCAGATGAAAAGTCTCTTTCACACACAAACAAAGCAAAGCAAAGACATTGTCTGGGCAGGTGATTGCATGTATTAAATTTGCAAAAGTGTGGTCATGCACTTCACTTTCTTAGTGCCATTTCAGGGCAGGTGAATGTGTTTCTGTGTGGCAGTGAGTGGACCATTATGGCCCCTCTGCTGGAAAAACAGGCCACTTGATTACAGTCATAAATTGGTAAAAATGCAGCAGCAGTGGAGCAGGGAGAGAGTGATGGGAGGGGGTAGAAGTAAAACAAAAACAGATTTTAAAGTTGGTGTATTCCCTTTGGAGCAATCTATTCCTTTCAGCTCACATCAGACCAAGGCAGACTGATGCCTATTAAGAAAGTGGCTGTCTTTTAAGGCAAAGAAGATAATGGACATTTGGACGGATTATTTAAGGGCCTTTTAGCGGCCGTACGTTATCTCTCTGTGTCCTCCAAAGTGGAAAACCTGGGTTTTTAATGATCTGAAGTTCCTTCCACTGCAGTACCGTTATAAAAATAGCATTATAGATGTTAACGACCAGACAGAGCAGAAATGATTTTGGACTTAAAGGGCAACTCCACCGATTTAACACATCAAAGTCTGTTTACAGGCCTTGGGGAGTACTACTGCATATATGGAAAAAAAAAGTTGTATAAAACGTCCAGAGGGAGCTGTGAAAAGTCTGATAAATTGCCTCGAGTGGCCTCAGTTGGAGCTGAAGACTACAAGTTAGAATATTAAAATCTGGGTCGTGTTTGAAAGAAGTGACCTCACCAGACCTCTGTAGCCTGCTGCCCATCTCTGCTTTAGGCTACATTAGCCGCTATTAGCATAACATACCCCTGGATCTCTGACTGAACTGTCAGCGGTTGAGTTGAATTATGGGTAATTTAGGCACTGTTTTGATAAGGAAGAAGAATAAGAAAAATAAAAAAGGTTGTGAGTCAGACGGTGTTGTAGGAGCAGTTTTAAATCGATGGATTACTCTACTAGTACTTTTAATTCTCTAAAGCCTTAACTTCTACGATGCACAGATACATATAGTGTGTAGAGTATAGAGCATATGTCTTTTGCACTTTCTCCATAGGTGTTTTATTGCCTGTGATGTTGACCTCAATCTATTTTTTTACTTTACATTTCTTCTTTCGTGCTGCTGTCCCACATAGTCTCTAGATCTTTCTTGGTTATTGGTTGTGTCGCTCTCCTTTTTAAAACACACACACACACACAGAGGTTGTGTGTATAGTGTACACAGACAGACAGTCTCCAGGCACCACACCCGGTGGAGAGGTCATCTAGCAGGGTCTGGGCTCCAGGCAGAACACCTTATTAGGAGATAAAAGCATCCACATCCATTTCCACCCCTACCTCCCTCTTTCCTCCTTCCTTTCTCCCCCTGTCTCATGCAGCGTTTTTGAGCAGCTCATAAGTCTTAAAAATCATCTGTAATCACTCCACTGTGTCCTTTTGTCCTTCCTTTTTATCTAACCCGATATTTAAAAGTCAAATGCACCTTTTTTGAATGCTATTTATCCTTTTGTCCTTTTCCTTATCGCACGCCTCCTCTCCTCATCCCATATCTGTGTTCTCCTTTGTGTTTGTTACCCACTGTGAGAGGCCGCTTCTGAGCCATTAATCTAACTACTTAACTGTAATTGTGCATCACGGTGCTGCTCTGAGGCCGACCCCATGTCTGTTTTTCAAAGTGAGGGAGCTTGAGTATGTTTTTACCTTTTGACTGCTAACGTTGCACCTAATTTCCTGCTTTAATGTAGCTACCATTATCTGTTCTTTCTGTTCAAGAGGTGACACAACCAGTTGTCAGTTTTATCAGTGGCCGTGACTGAAATCTCAACGTTAGAAAATATACATTTGTTCAGTTTTAGCCCTTTGTGATTGTTTTAAAGGTATTCATATCATTTTTGTACAGCCATATCTAATGGCCGTCCCCCTGAAGCACGTAGTCTTGATTTATTAATCCATTAGTGATGATGGCAGGTTTTTTTCCTTTAGCTCTGTCACATCATGATCAGATAGATGCATTTTTTTTCTAGCATAGCAAGCAAAAAAAGGTGAGAGGTTCTTGTTATAATAACATTATTATTATTATTACAACTTAGATTTTCCATTCCATTTATCTTTCTAAATCGTGGTAGCCGTATTCTGCAGCAACAACAGGACTATGAATTTGAGATGTCTCTCTCTGCTTAACAATCGTGTAAGCTAATTATTAGCTATAATAAAATATAAAGCTATAATTTAGTTTGAATTTCAATAAAAGAGATGTCACAAAAAGGAGGCCTTGGTTAAGAGAGGGTTTCTGATTGACCTGTTTGGTTTTGATGAGAAAGCCATTTAGAAATGATGGTGTTGTTTATTGGGGAAGACTCTGAGGCTGCTCGCTTTTCTTCAGGTGCTACCACCTTTGTTTTCTTTGTCTGGGTCTTGTGTAATGCATGAGGTACATTAGGGCATTAACCTAACATAGCCTGCCCAGGGGAGTTCCCTGTAACACACTGCTGGCAAAACAAAAGAGTCTCAACGTGCACCTGCCAAGATAAAACTATAGAATATATCTGAATGAAGGTCACAGCAGTGATAAAAGCAGCGTCCTGTGGCATTTCAGCCTCAGTTACATTGTGTAAAAACCCACACTGTGATGCAGTGATGTAACTTCTGTCGTGACACTGCAGGTAACCAGGACCTCTGTGGGGTGGAGCTGCGGATTGAAGAGCTGAGGCATCACTACAGGGTGGAACATGCTGTCGCTGAGGGGGCCAAAAATGTGCTCAGGCTCCTGGGGGCCAGCAAGGTCCAGGATAAGAAAGCCCTGTCTGAGGTTAGCCTGGAGACACACACACACACACACACACACACACACACACACACACACACGATATAAAAAGTCTGGATGTGATAAGATCTGATAGGAAGATACTAAAAACAATGTATCACCACAAAGCATTTTTCACACGAGCTTCTGAATAATAACAAATGGACCTAAGCTTCATAATTTTGAGGCTTCACAGGCAAACTTGATACAAGGGCTTCACCTCAGTGAATAAAAATTCAACCAATTACCTCATGCAGGGTTGGGTAAATGAAGCTAACACAGTAATCCCAGAGGAAATGTGGCTACAAGTATGGGAAACCCGGTCTACATCCACTAACTCTCTATTTTGGAGGGATTTCTGCTGGAAAAATCTTTTTTTTTTTTTTTTTACTCCCAACCACAAATCCAAATTCAGTGCGCTCCTGTTTGAGGGAGTGTGGATCGGTTTCGGCAGACCATGCTCATATTTTTTGGTCGTGCCCACGTTAACCCTTTTTGAAAAGTTGTTCTCAGAGATTCTGAACCTGAAATCTGATTACTTATTTATCCTTTTATATCTCGGAAATAGGCCTCAGTAAAAGCGACAAATACCTTTTTTGAAGATCTCCATCACTGCTCCTCTTATTAACATAATCAACTCTATTCACTCGATGGAGATAGTGGCTTTCACTTTAAGATTACAAAAGGAGAAGGGGGATGAATGCTGGGAAAATGGGATTCTTATAATCATCTAGACTTTTAAACATGTTTTTATTTTTTTCTATCTGAACCTTTTATGTGCACTTTACTTGTGCCTCGAGCCCTTTTTACTTCATTTCACTGATTGAACTGTTATGTCTAGACCTCATCTGTTCTATATTCACTCAAAAACTAAAACGTAGATAAAAAAATATTTCACAGAGCAGCTTCAGCTACTGAACACTGTTCAAAATAACATTTGAGACAAATCTTCACATCACATATGGCCTTACAACTAAAAATAACTATATCTGCTGGTGTTCATTCATCATGTGTTGAGATTTTGGGCTTTTAAACCCCACATCACTCACATTTTCTGCAGTATATTGTGTTATTGAGCCTCTTTACTGGAAATTTCTCACGGATTGTTACTCTTACTGTGTAAACGTGACTAAAATACGATGGGACGGATGGATAAAGAGGTACTAGTTGACCTAATGTCCACCTAACAATGTCAGTACTCGCCCACTGTATGTGAACGTGCATTAAAGCCGCTCTGTGTCGATGCTCTGTAGGCACAGTCTCGTCTGAGCGAGGCGTCTCAGCGATTAGACCTGCTGAGGGACTCTTTGGACCAGCGTCTGGCAGAGCTGCCGGAGGACCATCCAAAGGCCAGCATCATCAAAGAGGAGCTAGTCCTGGCCTCCTCCCCTGCCTTCAGCTCTCGTCATGGCGCCCCCTACCTCCACAACCAGTACAGCACCCTCAACAAGCCCTCACCTCTCACTGGTACATAAAACAAACAAGAATCACGACATCACAACATGTAAAGTGCTGTATTTTGTGGTTTATTGGGGCACAAGATACTACAAGATAAGATGATGTTTTCTCTTAGATCATTTGAATAACCATCAACAAAAGTCACATTAATTGGTTCTACATGACTATTTTATTCATCCACTGAATTTGCATAAAATCTGTCGCACACTGACTCGCTTTTGTAACAAAGACGTGCATCCTGTATTAACAACACTTCTGGTACATTGTAGAGACAAATCACTGCTGTAGGAAGCACAGATCATTTTAACCACAAAAGATGAACACAGTTCAAAGGAACATTTAGTATTTTGTGGTGTTTTTGTGGTGATGTGGTTATCCTGTGTTGACATATTGTGTGCTGCTATGTTCTTAATTCCAATGCATACGGTCACAATTAGGATAGGATGTATAGAATAAGAATTATTCTGTTAGTGATGCTGATTGCTGTTTATGTCCCACTAATTGTGGCTGTTTGTGGAAGAGAGCATCTTTGTTGGCATCTAGCCTGGGCCTTTGGTTGGTCATACTTGACAGGTTTTCCTCTGTCTGCAGGTACCTTGCAGGTGCAGCTTCTGGGCTGTGTGGGGTTGTTGGAGGTGGTCCCAGGTCGCAGTAAAGGGACAGCTGTCATGCTGCCCTGCTACAGCCCCGGAGACACCAGGTCCTTCATGAGGGGCAGCAAGGGACTCTACGGACGGAGCGGCTCAGTCAGCGGGAAGACACCCAGCAAGACAGATGAGCTCTCCTGTAAGTGTGTATATATTAAACAACATTAACTTACGTCCCGTCGCTTTTACATTAAGGTTGGTTTGGTTAGGTGCTGAAGGTCACGCTTAAGCAGCATCAGCACATTTAGCTGAATTGCCTCAGCAGGTCATTCACAACCAGCCCGCATTTTCTGCAGTCTCCAAGGAAATTAATGCCAATCATGAATCAATACTTGGATAGTATTGTTGTAGCATGAGCACACACTAGCTTTTATTTTCATAGTAGTCAGGCCCTGTATAGGAGTGTCACCTATGGATTGTATGTTTGTGTGTGTGTGTGTGCAGCTGAGGTGAGTGCAGTGCTGAAGCTGGATAACACAGTGGTGGGGCAGACTGCTTGGAGGACCGTGGGAGAACAAGCTTGGGACCAGACCTTCACTGTGGAGCTGGAAAGGGTCAGTACAGACACAAATAATAATAATAATAATAATAATAATACCTTTATTTATATAGCACCTTTAAAAACAGCGTTTACAAAGTGCTTTGACAGACAAGCATAAACAAAATAAAAATAAAATAAAATACTCAGGCAAAGAAGAACCAACAAGAAATGCATAAATTACATAAACAACAAGGTTAAAAAGACAAACATCACATAAAAGCAAGTCTATAAAAATGTGTTTTAAGAAGTGACTTAAAAGAATTCACTGATTCTGCAAGCCTCAAGTCCTCAGGCAGGGCGTCCAGAGTCGAGGGCCCTGACAGCAAACGCCCGGTCACCTTTAGTTTTGAGCCCACTTTGGAACAGCCAGAAGGAAACCACCCGAGGACCTGAGGCTGCGGGCCGGCTCGTAAGGTGTCAATATCTCTGATATGTAACTTGGAGCCAGCCCCTGACGTGCCTTAAAAGTGATCAGTAAAATCTTAAAGTCAATTCTAAAACGAACAGGGAGCCAATGAAGAGAAGCTAAAATCGGTGTAATGTGCTGTCGTCTGTTAAAACCAGTAAGAAGCCGAGCTGCTGCATTTTGCACAAGTTGGAGGCGAGAGAGTGATTTCTGATTTATGCCAGAGAGAAGGGAGTTACAGTAGTCAAGTCTGGAGAATATCAGAGCATGTATGACTTTTTCTAAATCAGAGCGGGAAATGATTTTTTTGATTCTGGAGATGGTTTTGAAATGAAGGAAACAAGACTGAACTACTTTATTAATGTTTTTCGAAGCTGAGGTTTGAATCAAAAATTACTCCTAAATTACGGGCAGTGGGCGTTATGCATTTGGCATAGGGCCCAAGAGAGGTTAGAATGGTTAGAATACACACATAATAGATTGTGTTTCCTTTTGGGGAAGTAAAACTCCTGTTTCTGTGCAACCATTTTTGTGTGTGTGTGTTTTAGTCGAGGGAGATGGAGATTGCTGTTTACTGGAAGGACTACCGCTCACTGTGTGCTCTGAAGTATGTGAAGCTAGAGGACTTCCTGGATAACCAGAAACACAGAGTTCAGCTGGAGCTGGAGCCTCAGGGCCTGCTGCTGGCCGAGGTACACACACTAACACACGCACACACTAACACACCTTGACATAAACCGACACACAACGACAAAAGATGGGAAAGGGGAGAGCCACACACAGATGTCCTTTCATACATGACACCTGTCTATGCAAGTACTATAAATACACACAAAGATATTCAAATGTGCACATATACACCTGCCCACACACACACACACACACACACACACACACACACACACACACACACAAGCTGTCACATGCACCTGTGCTGAAAAACATTGCTTTGATATATCATACTTGAAAGGTTCAATCGTCTCAGTGTGTTGTCTGGAAATAAACTGTGGGTGTGTCGTTTCCGTGTTTTCCTGTTTCGTGTGTGTGTGTGTGTGTGTGTGTGTGTGTGTGCGCTTGTGTGTGTTTTCCAGGTGACCTTCTTCAACCCGGTCATTGAGAGAGTTCCTCGCCTCCAGAGGCAGAAGAAGGTCTTTTCTAAGCAGCAAGGTGAGAGAGCAGAGAGGAAACAAGAGAAACATGCTGATCATGGAAATAATTACTTAATTTCTAGTCTACAGTCTCAGTACAGTTTATATAGATGACACAGTTTTCATAGCTGACCTTTTGAAATGAACAAACAGCAGCTGTGTTGAAATTGTATCTATAATTAACATAACCAGAAGGGAAGAAGAAGATTTTCATTTAGGCCACAGCACCACCTAGTGGTTAATAGATACTCTTGTTTCTTCATGATATTGACAATTTCTTTAATGAAGCAAAGATAGATGTGAAACAGAGACATTAAAACAAGGCAAAAAAAAAAAAACAACATAAAGGAGACATTAAGTGGAAAAACAATTCAACCAAAGCCCCTCTCTTTGTGATCAAGGAAGTTGGAATAAGTAAATTTCCTTGGGAAATCTGTCAAGGAATGATGAAGTGTAATTTACATCCCTTTGTTGTCATTATATGTTTTTGGTTTTTTGTAATGTTTTACCCCCTTCATAGTTCTTAATTTGTCAGAGAAAGTTGGGATTTAAAAAAAAAAAAATCTGATCTGAGGTGGGATGTGACACTGCACAGTAAATATCTACTCTAAATAATGCGATGATGGTGGAAATGTAAATCTCAAGAAGCTATGAGTGTTGATCTGCTCTACGAGACATGGATCAGTGACTCGATATGTGTGTTCATACGTGTGTTTCCAGGCAAGGCATTCCTGCGGGCTCGTCAGATGAACGTGGATATTGGGACGTGGGTGAGGCTGCTTCGAAACGCCATTCCCACAGTCAACAACTCGGGAACCTACAGTCCCAACGCACACAACCTAACACTCAACTCCGGGTGAGACATACACACAGCCAACACACATCAGCCACACAGATGCACACACGCCACTTAATTGTAGTGGACAAACACTCAGCTCTCGTCCATGACGTTTGATAGCTGTCAGTCAGACTTTGCTATCAAACTCGGCAGCATTCCTTGAACCTTTCTCCTTGTGTTTGATGCTTTCTATGCCCCACGTCTAACAACCCTTTTGTGTTTGTCTCTGTTCATTTGTCTGTCCTGCATCACCGTGTCGGTCCGTTTTTGTTTGTGTCTGTGTGGCTTTTTCAGGGAGGTCTCAGTGGAGAAGTTGAGTCTGGACAGCGACTCTCCGATAAGAGGCGATTACAAGAGAGACATGGACACACACACCCCGGTGAGACCGACAGAGAGAGAGAGGAAGTCTAGGAAATGGGGGATGTGTGTGCGTGGGTGGGGGGGGATCCAGTCTGTTAGCTGTGAGATGAAAGGACTCTTTATTTCACATAAAATCAAAGCCTCAACTCTTCATCCACAAGTAAAAACTAACTGTTCTCTATATTACTACCAGGATATGGGACAAATCCACACGTTTTGTCACTTCACACATTTTGATCAATGAATAATGTAGTAATCCATAATAATCCAGACTGTAACAACTAAAATGTAGGTAAGGTTTGGATTGTATTTTGAAGCTAGACAAATTAGGCAAACAAAAAAAAGATGTGCTTCCACCCAGTTGGTTTTATTAAGTTGGAATCATGACATATCCAAATTATTACAATGACTAGTTTTCAACTTGTAGACTGGAAGCTTCCTGAAAACTCAGAATAATCCGACTTGGTGCTCAATAATACGCAAGTACTACCTCAAGCGGCTTTACAATCTGTACAGGATACGACACCTTTACATGTTGTGATGTTGTGTGTACAGAATTAACCAGCATAATAAAATTACAGTATGCACAATCCTGATGATTGTCCATATGGATGATATGTATGCCTCGTGTCAGCCAACATAATTTATTTGATCCGATTAAACCCAAATTTAATAGATATAGTTTAATAATGTCAATATGTGGTATTCTTACCCTTTCACAATCAGTTTACGATCATACAGCGTCTCTCTAGTGAATCTAGAAAGTTCATACCAAAAGGACAGCTTTGTTCGATCATTACGCAGTCCTGTAAATATACTAAATATGATTACAACATATAGAAAGCAGGTGATTTGTGTCATTTGGATGGATTATTGTTGAGGCATGCACTTTATTAGTGTCCCCAACAACTGAGCAACAATCCATGTGGGTCGATTTAAAATCCAGAGCTGGGACAGAAAGTGAGTCCTCCTCACTGGAAGACTGTTTGTGTGTCACATCTTAAACTGTTCTCATTAAATCATGCGTCTCTTGTCTTCCATCTTGTCCTCTCATCTCTCTGTGTCTTTTCCTCTGTGTTTCTTTCCCTGCGTGTCCCCCGTCAGGACCGACTGCCAGTCATTGAGCCCTTCTCCCCCCCAGACCTCACCCCCGAGTGCCCTGTCCGAACCCCGTCTGTTAGCAGGTACACACATGCGCGTCAATACTGCTCTGTCATATTATGCTGTTCTTTATATGATTTTTAATCCATTGTTTTTGATATCCACTTGAAATGTTCCTGCTGACTGTGTGTGCCTGTCTCTCCAGTAAGCAGAGGAAAGGTCCTCTGTCTCTCCAGGACTTCAGGCTGATCGCTGTGTTGGGCAGGGGACACTTTGGGAAGGTACAGTTTGGCTAAAGGTCCATTTTGATTTTTTGTTTTTTTACATGAATTAAAGTTGAAATACACAAAAACTGTAGAACAGCTTTCCCAAACAGGTCTGTAATACAAGAATCAATAAGCTTCAATATGTGGACTGGACTCTGGACTGGATTGCAGTCTGTTTCTCAGGAAGCAAAAAGAGGATTTATGCTGATGTATATCTAGAAATAATAACAGAAAGTAATGTGGTAATTATGTCATGACCAGAAAACTATACTACAAGACACTTCACAGAAGCCTTTATGCCATTAGGACTGTTTGTGTACGATGTATACAATTTTCTCTCTTTTAAACGCTCAGTGTCTACAGCAGCTTAAAAACCTAAGAAAATGTAATAAGGTTATCTTTTCTCGTCCTCATTAAACCAAGAAATGTGCACATCTAGAAGTCCTCAGTTCACTTGTACAGCTTGTTCTTTTAAGAGTAAAACAAATCTGTGTCTGCAGGTTTTGCTGTCAGAATACAAGAAGACGGGCACAATGTACGCCATCAAAGCCCTGAAGAAAGGAGATATCGTAGCTCGGGATGAGGTGGAAAGGTGTGTTTATTACTCTGTGTGTTCTTGCGTTTGTGTGATTGGTGACTGTTTTTCCCATCCTGGATCTTTGAGTTCTGATAACACATTTGACTGCATTTAATCTGTGCTTCTGTGCCTTGAATCACCATGATTACAGTTCATCTGTGGGATGAGTGTGGGTGTCTCATCGACCAAAATAAGCATTATCTAAATATGTGTAAATGTCTCTGGTATTTTTTCCTCTCTTCCACTCAATCCTTCATTTTCTCTCATCTTCTGCATCCTCTTATCTCTCCTCCCTCTGACCTCCTCCTTCACATCCCTACACTTCCTGTTGCATGTTCCCCTTTCATCCGCCTCCTCTCCACTTTTTCTCTCATTTCTCTCCTGCAGTCTAATGTGCGAGAAGCGCATCTTTGAGATCGTGAACATGTCGCACCATCCGTTCCTGGTCAACCTGTTTGCGTGCTTCCAGACTCCAGAGCATGTGTGTTTTGTCATGGAGTACACAGCAGGAGGCGACCTGATGATGCACATCCACACAGACGTCTTCACAGAGCCACGAGCCGTGTATGTAACGTCTGTATGTGTGTTTGAGACAGAGAAAATGTTTTTCTTGTTTTATTTGTTTGTGTGATAAGAGTCTGTAAAAATACTTTCCACACATTCCCACAGATAAAGACTCCCACACAAGTCTGTAAAGTCCTGATAGTGGCAGAAATGAGTAATCTTGAAGTTTGTGAATGATTTAAATCTGAAAGAAAGTTACAAACTTCTACTTCTAATAAATGCACATTTTATGCAGTTATACTTACCCACTATTATTGGAATTTTTTGAGGCAGTAGTTAAGGGAGAAGTCCACATCTTTTCAAGTCTTAAAACAATACTTGCATGTCCAGATGTACATTAAAAGCACTGTTGTTTGCCTGTCCATACTGGCTGTACAGAAATTCCTTACTCAAGCAAATAAACCTTTTTCACAGCAGACGTTTTGACTTGTGGAAGCACAGGAAGAATAATATTAACGATGGCTCACTTCTATTGAGTGGGAAAGGCAGGACCTTTCAGGAAGTAAAGTCAGGAACCCCCATTTTTGTATAAAAAATCTCATGGTTTCCAGTCCATCCAACAAATTGTTGGTCACTGTCATTTTCAGTAAACATGACCAAAACCAGAAGCCTACAACTTCAACATTAAATATGTGTATTTACAGAAGCAGTAGTAGTCATTATGATATTTACATTTTATTCCCTTTCATTGCAGGATAGTAACAATGTTTCTTTGTTTTGACTTCAGGTTTTATGCAGCCTGTGTAGTTCTTGGACTTCAGTTCCTGCACGACCATAAGATTGTGTACAGGTGAGTGGAACCCACACAAACCTGTTTCCTCACAAACGGGCTAAAAATAACACGTCAATTCAAATCTGTGCAAAAGATGTTCTATATGAGTTCAGTCCAACGGTGTCTGATGAAGAAGCTCTAACACCTCTACTCAACTCAATGCTAATTTTGTGAAAAAAGACGAGATTTTCAGGCATGAATCTTCCTAAATGCCTCTATCTGTACCTTTGAATTAACATCTGATTCAGTTTCAATTTGTCTGTACTGTCCTACACTTATCATCCGTGTGTTATAAGAGAAAGTCTTTCAAAAAAGCCTAGTATAAGTCCTCTCCTTCTCCTTTACATCTTTCCTTGACCTCATGATGTTTTCCATCGAGGTTTTGAGAAGGATATAGGATGCAATTTATTTTAACTATTCGACTGCAGCCATGGTAAACCTAATATTTGACAGTAGCAGGTTAGCACTGCTGTGCCTTAGTACAGTCTCACAGGGCAGCTAGCATGGTTGTAGATTCTTAGTCTTGTATCTCTTTTAAACTCCTTGTGTACCCTGAGCTGTACTTGATGAAATGCTGCAAAGAGATTCTCACCTCCATCTTTTTACCTTCCCTCTCTTCCAGAGACCTCAAGCTTGACAACCTGCTGCTAGACACAGATGGTTATGTGAAGATCGCTGACTTTGGACTGTGTAAAGAAGGTAGATACTGATGTTACTGACAGATGGTCTCATTTTATTTTCCTTGTTACATCCAGTCCAGTCTGTCTGCTGCACTAATTTTCCTAAGAGCTTTCACAAACGATTGCCTCTGTCTGCAGGAATGGGCTTCGGGGACCGGACCAGCACTTTCTGTGGGACTCCAGAGTTTTTGGCCCCAGAGGTCCTAACAGATACATCTTACACCAGGGCGGTAGACTGGTGGGGGCTGGGAGTCCTCATCTATGAAATGTTGGTGGGAGAGGTGAGAACTAACATATCCTCACATACAGGAAGCTCTTACACTGTCCGAGTGGTGATAGCTGAACGAAGAGACCAGATGGTTAAACTTCATTCAGTATTGTGTAACTGCTGTGTCCCTAATGTTTCCTGTTACTCTGTACTGTGAGCAGTGCATTAACAGATCAAACAAACCCAGCACTAGGAAAAGTATATTGATTTCATGATGATAAATGGATATGAAGGAGGGATCTTTTTAAAATCAGTACTCAAAAAATTAAGCATATTGCACGTGTGCTGCATTTATTCAGTCTTAGACACCTGATTTATATTCTTACTCGCCTTTGAGAGATGGATGTGCCCAATCATTGACACGTGCACTAACACGTCGTGAATTTTGATTCTCTGAAATTGGTCATATTGAATTAAGTGTGTGTTTTTGTGTAGTCTCCATTCCCAGGGGACGATGAGGAGGAGGTGTTTGACAGCATTGTGAATGATGAAGTCCGCTATCCACGCTTCCTGTCCACTGAGGCTATTGGCATCATGAGAAGGGTAAGAAACACTTCCACATGAATACACACTTTCTGCCTCTCCTGCTGACTTTATTACAAATGCTGGACACGAAACACTTATTATGCAGCAACATGGTTGACAAACTGACACTTAGACACAATCACAAAGGTCCCACTGTCATGTTTGACTATAATTTCCACTTCCATTTTTTGTTCTCATGTGTGTTTTAATGAGCAGCTGTTGAGGAGGAACCCAGAGAGAAGACTGGGCTCTGGTGAAAAAGATGCAGAGGAGGTGAAGAAGCAGCCATTTTTCAGAGTAAGTATACTTTGTTATGTTGGTGGGGAAGAGCAGTCACTCAAGTGTTTGTCCATAGAAGAGAATGACATGGTTAAAGACACTGTTGATGATGTGTTGGGGGGCTGCTGTCACCTGTCACCTGTAGTGCAGCTCAGAAAGAATTCACCCTTTAAATCAATCTTTGTCTCTTTTTCTCCGTCTCCCTCCAGAACGTGGACTGGGAGGCGTTGCTGCAGAGGAAGGTGCCCCCTCCCTTCGTCCCCTCCATTGGCGGCAAGGAAGACGTCAGCAACTTCGACGAGGAGTTCACCACTGAAGCTCCGACGCTCACGCCTCCACGTGAACCTCGCGTGCTCTCCCGCAAAGACCAAGACAGCTTCCGGGACTTTGACTACGTCTCTGACCTCTGCTAGTGTGCTGCGGGGTGGTGGGGGCCTCACAGACCTCGAAGGATGTTTCAATTTCGAAGGCTTTGCGATGGTTGTACCGGAGCCGTTAATTACACTGTGAATGAATGTGGAGAGACCGGAGGCAGTCGGTCTGTATTTTGTGTGACTGCAAGGTTTTAAAGACCGAGGACTGAGAAAATAAAAGCTGCGAACAGATAGCTGACGGGGTAAAATGTTTTATCACAAACAAAAAGACAAGCAACAGGCCCTTTTTCCAATCATTGTACAACACACCAGTGACTTGTGTATCTTACAAACATTAGCCTTTAAAATGTCTCCTCTCATCCTCTTATGTGTCAGTGTCGTCACCTGTGCAGCTGTGAGAGGAGCTCGCTGTCTCTTTGTACTGTTGACTGTTTGGGGCTTGTTTATTGGCCTCTCAGACCAATGCCTTACATTTGTACTTGTATTTGATCCACACAAAAGCAATTTGTTTTTATGTTGTCACCCTTTGTATACAGCAGTAATCTGATGCGCTGCAGAAAAAGAGGATTTGTTTGTGTGGAAATGTTGACATTCAGAATGAATCTGTACTCAAAGCTTTCCCAGCAGTCGTATGACGATGACCTACAGTCATGCTGACCGATGCTAGGTGACTTATGAGTCAACTACGGGGTAAAGAACCACTGTCTTACTTTATTTTGGACTTTTAGCAACTACTTTTTAAAATTTCTGCTGCTTGGATTTTAATTTCTGTGACAAAAAGTAGTCATATTTTATGACACATACTTTCTTTTAATTGGATATAAACCGGTGTAGCAGACACAGAATCAAAACCACCAGCAGGAAAGCTATGTGGCAAGCAGGTTATTCCATTTTTTATTTATTTTTTTTTTAATTGGTCAAAAAAATCTGAACACTAAGACTTGATGTACAAGTACTAGACTGTCCATTATGGGTTTGAGACACATTCATCCAGTTATCTATATGCTACCAGAGTTTTGTGAACACAAAGTAAGTAATTTCCCTCCGAGACAATTATATCTGACTTTAACTAAATAAACGCTGGCTGTAACAGTTGTTTTAGTGTCAGTTAGAAGAGCAAGGCCACCAGCAGCTGTAAAAACTGTCCGTTGTGGTCATTGCACGGTTTGGTTTCCATCACAGTGATAAAATCATCTTTGTTTCTGCTGAAGCTGACGGATATCTCGGTGATTTTGGAAAATCTGTGTGGCGCCAAAAGCACAACAAACCTCATTAGCCACTTTTCCACAGTAAAGCCAATTAGAGCTTGCTGCAGTGAGTGCTGCCCTACAGTAGATCCCAGCCAACGACTTCTTTTGGCAGTACATTTCTAAATGATCAATATCATTTGAGGGTGACAGAACGATTTAATGTTGGAAGTCAGTGGTATAAACTTCTAACACTTGAGCAGCTCTGAGTACAGGAGAGGTTTGTTGTGAAGTTGTATGTATGATGGTGTGGATTTTACTTATCTTGTGTATGACAATACAAAACCATGTGAGAGTATGAGATGACTTCTTTTATAAAGAAAACCTGGAGTGAACACGACGTCTGTGTGTTGTTGTGGGTGTGGGAGTGTTCGTTCAAACCAAGGAAGGGTGAAATACAGAGATCAGAAAGGCAAGATGAAAGAAATAGTAACATGTCAAACACATCGCAAAAATAAAAAGTATAAGTTTTAACAGCAGTATGAATTGATAAGGAAACTGGTTACTGACCTGCTTTTGATTTAAACTTTGCTTTCTCATAATTCAGTATAGTCTATCAACTTTTAGTGGAATTTTGTTGTGATAATATGTTCATGTCATCTTGTGATTATCATCATTTAATGATTATAGATTAAGACAGACTTTAATCATCCCACACCAGGGAAAATTCACTTGTCACGGCAGCTTGTATACACAAATTGGATAAGAAATTACTCATAAATAAGATATATACAGAATAAAATCATGAAGTCATGCTGGTGTTAAAGAGTAACAGCTGTTGGAATGAAGGACCTGTGGTAGCGCTCCTTCTTACATGGTGGGAGTATCAGTCTGTTGCTGAAAGAGCTGTTTAAGGCCCCCGCAGTCTCATGCAGGAGGTGAGAGGAGTTGTTCATGACGGATGACAACTTTGCTAACATCCTCCTCTCCCCCACTTACTCTATGGAGGGGGTAGTCCAGGACAGAGCTGAACCTCTTGACCAGTTAAGAGTAAGTAAGTAGCAGTTAATCTGCTGTGTTTGAGATCAAGCGATTAATTTAGTTTTAAATGTATAAAATTGTTCACTGAAACTTGCCAGAGCCAAGACGGACTCAAAAACAACACATTTAATAAATACATTTAAAATGATATCAAACAGCTAAAAAGGTTAAATTAGTGAAAATCTGTTTAACTAATGAACTAATCTAATGTGATTAGATGATTGATTCCAACATCAGCCTGATTCAAACATGAGTTAGATTTCTGAGAAACAAAAATATCAGTTTGCTTGGATTTGTTTGGGTTTCAAGATGAAACTGTGACCGTGAGGTCAGAGACTTACCTTACCGAATCACCTGCTGAAGTGTCCTGAATCATGTCTCTGAATCCTTATACCAGCTCTATGTTAGCCTGGCCTTTGACCTCCCTGTGAATGGGTAAATATCACTAATGTAAAAACAAAACAACTGCACATCCCTACAGTGATAGCATATTAAAACATCTGCACCTTTGAATACTGAATAACACCTGCACATGTTCTCTGCAGGCTGAGATACATACTATACTGAATGTTGTATTTACAGCATGGTGTGAATACAGTGAAATAAACATACTATTGCTGTAGTGATCAAATTTAAGAGGTTGCTCTTCTATAAATGTCTGAAATAGTACCTTCACAGGGGAGAAGTTAACGATACATGTGGGAGATATTGCAAGAGACAAAACAAAATCAAAACAAACATGTTGACTTATAGTAGGAAAAGCACAGGTGTTATTAATAACATTAACGACGTCTCTGTTGTATTCAAGTTTCCCAGTAAGTCATGACAGTGAGCGAGCGTGCACGATACCAGGACCTCTGAAGCAGTTAAATGGAATTCAGCCATCATCAATTTTATTATTTACACCTGTGCTTTTTAAAATGTCTATATATATATATATATATATATATATATATATATATATATATATATATATATATATATATATATATATATATATATATATATATATATATATATGTATAAAACATCTATTTAATATTAGACTCATGAAAAGTGTTCTTTGTTGTTCTTGATTAAATATTTTAAGATGTACTTCTTTGACTCTAGGGTTTAAGTTTTGGCTCCCAGCCTGGGAATTATGTGGAATTGGACTGTTTTTATTATCTAATTATCATCTTAATATATAGTCTGTGGATTCATCGATTGGTCTATTAAACACATTTTCATTTTTAAAATGCCCCTCACAATTTGAAAGTGACATTTCAAATTATGTTTTATGTTTGTTTTGTGAAATATGTGAAAATATTCAGTTTACTCTAAAAGCAGGAAAGTCTCATACTTTTGGAAGCTGGAACCAAAGTTTGACAAATTATTAATGACTAATTGACTATGAAAATAGTTCATATCAAAGTGCTTTGATATGAAATTAAACAAACTCAACTCAAGGTCTTACTTCAGCAAATGAGGTTCACTCCATTGTCATTAAACTGAAGGTGTTAAAAGTTAAAGGTCCAGTGTGTGGGATTTAGTGGCATCGATCGGTGAGGATGCAGATTAAACCCAAGTAAATATCACCTCTCCTTCCAAGCCTGAAGGAGAAACTACGGTGGCCGTAAAATGCGAAAGGCTCTATGTTGAGCCAGAGTGTGGTTAGTGTGTTTTTGGCTACCTTAGAAACATGGCTGATTCTGTGTAAGAGGACCACTCTCACTGTAGATGAAAAATGTTCATTCGAAGGTAACGAAAACACAACAATTCTTATTTTCAAGTGATTATCCACTCATGAAAGCATACAGATGAACATTATATTTCATTTCTACCAATATATCCTCCTAAATGTTACACACTGGACCTTGAACACTGGACCCTAAGTTCACTTTGGACTCGCGGGTAACTCTGGACGGCTGTGGGAAGGACTCAGCCTTTCGCTCTACCAGTTGAGCCACCAGGGCGCCCGGTATGGGATCAATAAAGTCTATCTTATCTTATCTTATCTTATCTTATCTTGACAATGAGCAAACCACATTTGCTGATGAAGACCTTATGATATGGTCAAAAGCTCCTGGACAAATAAGCTGTCAAGCTCAGGTTTTAGGTCAACCTGGATGAGAAGTCCTCCAAAGGCTCAAAATTGTAGAAAATTCAAGTTATGTAGCTCTTTAACTGTAACTGATGAGGACCATGTGATACAGTTGAAAGCACCAGAGCAAGCAAGTAAGTGGACCTTGAGTTGAGATTGTTTAGTCAACAACAGTTTGTTTGTTTTTTCCAAGGCAAAGGATAAACTCAAATCATCACTTTTCAAGGACAGGTATCACAACCTCACCTGTATAACTGAGTAAATGACGAGTAACTATTATTGACTGTAAAGATAACGTGTGTATGTGTGTGCATGTGCGTGCGTGCGTGCGTGCGTGTGTGCGTGCGTGTGTGTCTCCAGTCAGTCAGTCAGTCAGTCAGTCAGTGTGCTGGTCCTGCCTGCCTGCCTGCCAGAGAGGGGAGTCGAGAGCTCTGCTGGGAACTACATGGTGCTCAATTTTTCAAGATGTCGTCGCTGGAACAGAGGCTGTCGCGAATCGAGGAGAAACTAAAGCAGGAAAATGAAGAAGCTCGCCGGAGAATCGACCTCAACATCGACATGAGTCCGCAGCGATCACGTCCGAGGCCGAGTGAGTGTCCACCGGGGAGGACCGGGGAGTCGGTAACGGCCAGAATAGCAGGGGGAAAGATCGTAGAGGCGGAGGGAGGGAGGGAAGGAGTGGGGGTGTTATGCTGCTGCTGCTGCTGCTACATGCTAACAGGCTAGCTACATAAACAAACACCGACCCAGCTTGGTCGGTTGATTTTACTGTCAAATCAGTCACTTAACAAGTGGGGCTATTTCTATAGTGAGTAAAGCAGAATATTAAAAAAATTAAAAGCTGTCATGAAATATCTCGCTGGCAGTCACGTCCCGAAATCTGCTCTGATTCTGTCCTGTCAAACATGCTAGGCTAGCAGGCTAGCACTCTGAGTGATAGTCGGTGGCAGGCCCAGCGTCAATTTGAATATTTCATGTAGTTTCCCGTCTGTTTGTGAAATATTACGGAGGTGCCACGCATTACAAGCGTATCTATAGTTTCATATAATTATTAAGCAGTGTGTTTGCTTGTGAGTCTTGCGGTAAAGTCAATTTTCAGTGCCAGTTTTGACCCTTGACGAAACAGACGCTAATTTGTGCAAGCTAACAGATGTAGCTAACGTCCAACGTACGTTACAAACCGTTGGTTGTGGTGTTTCATCGTGCACACACTTCACATGTAGTGGTAACATTTCAACAAACTGACAAGGACTCGTTGAACAAAGTCGTTCACAGTATTAAAGGGATATAAAGTAAGAAATGGTGAAACAGTGAGGTTGGGCCCTTGAACCGTCTGGAGTAGAAAACTCTCAAACAGCAGGAGAGTCTGCAACATGCCTGTGCCGAAATAAACCCTGTGCTGGAGACAAAAAGCTCTTTATTATCTCCCCATTGTGACATTGTGAACTTTTAAAAACTGCCAGCCAACAATATAAGAAAACCCTGTTCACTCCTGTACTGTACAAAGATCATTCTTGCCTGCAGATCATCTCTTCTTGTCCATTCATATTCAGGTTTGAGTGACATTGACTGCAATCCTGCATTTTTCCCTCTTCTGTACTTTTACAAATGGTTTGTGAGGTTTCATGTTTGTGAGAATGAGAGTGTGAATGAGGCTGGTGCTCATTGTCAACAAATCTCATGAAAAGACCAAATTAAATCGATGCTACTAACAAGTACTTTGATACTGACTTGATTAAGTTTAACTGCCATGACGTAATCAATCATTTAAAACAGTTTCTTTATCCGTGTCATCATCAAGTCACATCAGGTCATCGACTTAATTTTAAGTTCACCAGAAATCCCTAGCTTTACTTGATCTCAATCAGTTTCACGCAGTGAGTTATAGATGTTTTAAATTTGGGGAAAAGTCACCACTGGTATTGGGTCGAGGTTTTAGTATCGGATGAGAAAAAGTTGCTTCAGTTCATCTCCGTTAAAAACACATCAATGAGCCGCTCTGTGGCGCCGCATTATGTGTTTTATTACAGTGAACATTGGCACTGTAGTTTATTTTGAGCTGATGCACACCATCCCACTGCTGTAAATACTCATTACAACACCAAATGTGTATTAATCTGCAGTTGAAAATAGTCCCCAAGCGATACTTACTCCTGTCTGAGTAATGTTTGCTAATAACCACAGTGACAAGCTGTTCTTAAATATACTTGTGTCCCGTTTTTTAGGATTTATGACTTCAGTAGAAACCATTGGGAAATTAGAAAGTATTGAAAGATGGACTGGTGCGTTGTTGATTTTGGTCTTTCCATAGGAGCTGTTAACAATAATAAAAAGATTGACACCAGATTTATACTTTTTTTTCTCCGATTAGTTATATGATTGTGTGTGTGTGTGTGTGTGAGATTGTCTCAGTAGAACAGTGCAGTAATGTGCGTGTGTGTATATTTTCTTTCCTCTGTCTAGTCATCGTGATCCAGCTCAGTCCTGCTCCAGCCCCTTCCCAGCGTGCAGGTATCATTCAATCCATCGCTCTCTCTGCCACTGCACACCTGTGTCCCCCATTTCATCTCCCATCCCCTCCTCTCTCATCTTTGTCTTTCATTTTTTTTTAAATGTATCAGAGAAAAACACAAGCAGTTCCCCACATGCACGCTAGTGAAGTTTCCTTCATGTGGCTCCAGCTAGTAGAGATTAATAGGGCTTCAATATTATGACATAACTTACTGTAATTACTCACATTGGTCTTTTTAACACTTTAATACACGTTTCTTACATCCAGTGTAATTTGTAGTCTAAAAAGAACAGAGTATGTGAAAAAGCTTGTTTAACAAGTGGCTGTAAAAGTCAGTTTACTCTTGCCAGCAACTACAGGGACATATTATATTTCAACCCGAGTAGATGGTCCCTAAAGGAACATATAAGAAATAACTAATGTTAGCGTCAGTGCAGTTTTAACATGCTGACTCCAATTTTCTTTCATTTCAAACCTCGTCCCTGCACACACACATTAAACACTTTCTCTCACACACTGATTAATAATCTCCGCTGAGGGATAAGAGTTTAATCCATGTTTGTGAAACCAGTCCTTGACTGGTTCTGATATTTTAGCCCAGCAGTTATTTACACCTCCTTTCAAATCACATCCTCTCTCCATCTTTCCGTCCCTACTCCTCTCTCTTTCTATCTGTCTGTCAGTGTGTCTGTGCCAGTGGCAGGGCAGCGTTGGTGTGTGTTCACAGTGTACGTGTATATGTGTGGACGTGTGTCAGACGATTAACCTTCGTTATGCTGGAGGCAGAGAATCACGGTGCATGTGGCTTTTCTGCACGACACGATGTTTTGGGTTGTGTTTCGTTTGACACAGTCTCTAATCCAGCATCCCCACTGGTCCATCTGCAGGAGTGCTGTGAACACTCTGGCTTCTCTCTCTCTGTTTTCTTTGTGTGGCGACTGAAGACTTGCCTTCCTGTCCGAGTCCGGCTGACTGACTGACTGTCTGACTTCCAGCTTAGTCTGTGCTATGCAGTTTTGGCCGAATGTCTCCTCTATTTCTCTTTCCCTCACATCGGACTGTTTGATGTTGTTTGCCTGTTATTCATCTTCTGGCATCCCCCTCCTTCCTTTTCGCAGCAGCACTGTGTGAGCAGGAGGCGATGCAGCAGTGCCTGCGAGTATCTGTGTCCCCCCCCCTCTCTCTCCTCGCTCTGTCTGCTCGTCTATCCTCTCATCCGTCCATCTGGAGCCAGCCGAACTATGGAGATGCGATCTGTGCCAAAGACTGCCTGAGTTCTCCTTCCTCTCTGTACTAACCCCTCCTCCTGTTCACTAACTGCTTCTCCCCTTACAGGCTGATCCATCCACAGGTGACTCATGGATACAAACACCCGCTGGCACTCTCAGAAGAGCTGCTACAAAAACAATGAAAATTATACTGACAGCTGCATGGTCCTCAAAATGTTTTGCAAACTGGTTTGGTTGAATATTTTCAGAAGTTGTTGATGTGAACCTGGTAATAATTCGGGATTTAAACCCTTAATAATCATCATCATAGTCGGGGAGGTCATAGCTGTTGACTTTCTGTCTAAACATTTGGTTGCATGACATGTCTGTGCTAATACTACTCTAGATTGTTGTCCTGAAGTTCTTTAACATCTGAAAATGAGTTAGTGCTTGCTTGCACATAGTGCTGATATAACAAGGTCAGTGTTGTTTTAACACGTCCTTGAACGCATGATTTAGACCTTTGTTTATACAGGGCTGGGAGCATGTTGCATCTTCTATTTGGATTTCAGTTAATTGTGAACTGAACCTACTGTAAATTTGGCATCCGGGGTTATAAAGCTGTTTAGGGGTGGCTGTGTGTGGATAATACTGGCTTTAATGTCAAACTGGTTTATTACAACTTATTTTTATTGCTCTGGCCATGAGTTCTGTCAGAGATAACATTGTACTCAACTATGTAATTTCTAAGATTTGGGAACTCGAACACAAACGGTTAAATGATCATACAGGTTGTAAAAAATACTCAGGTTAGCCAAACTTATTTGTGACTGAAAACAGTAAAAGTATGACACCGAACTGTCCATTGTCCAGCGCTGATTTCAGCAGATGAAGTTTGACTTCCTGATTCAGCTTTGATCTGGTAGCTGTGCACACTCTGTTTTCCTGTACAGTGAGGAATTATTAAAAACAGCGTGGTCGCTTTTAGTCTTACCACCAAATAGATGACTGACTGCTCAGATTGTGGTTGTGCTTTTTGTAACGTTGCCATGTTCAGAAATCTTAGCAGACGCATTGATGGGTACAATGCTCTCATAACAAATAAAACCAATGGCCAGAGCTAATAAAACAATGTTAATAAACCGTAGTTTTCTTTTAAAAACAAAACTCTGGACGTCCACGTTACTGAACTTTACCTCCCGAGCTGCGGGCTAACCCTGTGCTGTCTCTCCCTGCCTGAGAATGGTGTTGCTTTTGCTCTGAGATAACCGTTCTGTTTGTTTTAACATTAGGTCGGGACATCAGTGAAACAAAAACAAAGCTGTATCTGGGGAATAAAAACATCAAGTTCATATACTACGAAGGGTCTAGATAACAGGACTGTAGTGAAAGAACTCTTGGATCTCTTCAAGGCCGATTTCTCTTGTCGTCTCATGGGAAATATTGTTCAGTCTGTACTACACAGGATATGATATATCACATTATTTTCTAATCGACCACTTTGATTTAGTCATTTAGTCTGAAGCTTAGATTTCAGGAAGGAAACACGACGTCAGAGAGAACATTAATTAGTTAAACAAATCTAATGAAGCACAAATAATAGATTGTCACCTTCTCCATTGGTGCACAACAGCTTTAAACCACTAAAATAATGCAGTCAGTGAATGCATGAATAAACATAGCCATCTTACACCTTCTGGCATGCTGGCCTCTGGTGCGAAGTGTACTGTACCATTCGTTCTGTCTGTGTCTAATGTGTCATGTCTCCCCCCCAACCTCCCCACCCCAGCACTCCAGCTGCCACTGGCCAACGATGGAGGCAGCCGTTCGTCGTCTTCAGAGAGCTCACCTCAGCACCACCCTTATCCCAGCCGCCCGCGTCACATGCTCACCCTGCCCACACCTCCGTACGGCCTACAGAAGAGCCTAGAGAAGTATGTGGACACATGCTGGCATTCATCTGAGCAGTGATTAATGAGAGACTGTATTTGTTCTAAAAACAGCAAAAAGGATCTTAGTGTCTGTATGTGGCATAAGTAAACGTAGTCTTACATATACACACACACACACACACACACACACACACAAGGTTGTCATGTGAACACGCAGCAAGGGCGGCAACACACAAACACAGTCATATAAAGAAGAGCATACATGGATCCACATGCAGTGTGTGGGTGGAAGAGATGTACAGAAACACATGCAGCATCTATTTCTCAGAAGTCTCTCTCATCATGCCGCAGACTGAGTTTCACACTGAAATATACTTTATATAGTATTTGTGTTTCTTGACGTTGTGTGTTGTCGTCTCCACAGTGCAGAGATCGACCAGAAATTGCAGGAGATCATGAAACAGACGGGTTATCTGAAGATCGACGGTCAGGTGAGATGTGCACACAGACACATGTTGAGTTTTTTTTTTTCTAGTCTGGAAACATTAATCCCATACGAACATGAAAACCAAAGTGGCAGACCAAAACCAGCTAACAGGGCCTAACACATGTAACAAGTGTGATAAGTGTGCTCCTCTCTGCCATTGGCCTCTATTGTTGTCCAAAAACTATTAAAAACACATGAGCTGCACTGTTGCACTGGGTGACGTGATCCTTCATTACAAGGCGCTGTGGTTTATTTTGAATCAATCCTGCATACACCGTCCTGCTGCTGTAAATACTCGCAAGAGGAATAAACATGTTTTAATCCACAGATTAATATAGTCCACAACAAAAGTGACACATCGTCGGTTTTGGTCTTTTTTTTTTTTGTCTCAGTTCTAAATTATTTTTTAACACTAACACAGGATTTGTTTGTTCTTCTCAGTATTCAAAAAGAAAAAAAAAAAATCTAATGTATTTCACTATGATGAAAAAGCAGACAGGTTGGTGTAGTGTGACCAGAAACCATTGTTAAACAAGGTCATGGTTACAGTAAAACCCTTTGAAAGCAAACATCTGCAGAGCAGACGGTCTCAAGAGAACATCAGCTCTCTCTGGTATTTATTTTTAAAATCTTTGACATAAACAGAATATTATAAAAATGATGGATTAGACTTGTTTGTTTGCGCCAGCTTTTATGTATAGTATCATTGTCAGTGGCAGTCAGGGTTTGAAGATACGTTTGAATCATCGCTGCACTCCAGATTGTTTTTACTTCCTCTCATTAGCCCAGAGGCATCGTTACATCATGCACTCGATGAGATGTCACTCACAGCAGCTCAGTCGCCAGTGATTTAATTTTAATGAAGCATGGCAGTGATGCATCTTTCTACTGTGTGCTGGTATTCTCAGACGTGGCCAATGGGGGAGCAGCTTAATTAAACATCAAAATATTTGTTAGTAAATGGTCCAGAGGGGTTTACTGTTGCCTCATCAGCTGGGGGAGTTCAGTTAATGTTTTAACCAGTAGTCTGTGTTTTAAGTGTGGTTTCGCCTTCTTGTCTGTCCACAGCGGTATCCAGCGGAGGTGACAGACCTGATCAGTGAGGGGGAGATCGGCAGCGGCACGTGTGGACAGGTCTTCAAAGTGCGATTCAAGAAGACCGGCCATGTCATCGCTGTCAAAGTAAGACCTTCCTGCACTCACCTTCCCTCTGGAAGCTGTGGATCCCACATTTATTTTACAGGTTTTCCAGATCATTTATTGTTATGTACTTGTTATGTTTTATGTTGGTTTGATGCTGCCAGTGTAACACACACACAGAGGAGAGTCAGACAGAACAAAAGCACAGCAAGATGTTAGAGCCAGCCCCATTCCTTTGAAATCATGTCTCAAAACATTTTCACATTTGCTATGTTCAGATGTGATAAGACCAAAATGTTTTATTCCCCATGCTATGAGTTTATTGTGTATTGTTTATGGGGTCCCCATTAGCTTCAGCTGCTGCGGTTGCATCTAGACATCGACAGTTATAAAAGAAAATAATAATAACACAAGGGATATGAAATATACCTGAAGTAAATTAATTAATAACATTAGTTTATTTGATGAGGTTTGGTAATGACTTCCAATCAGAGGAGACTCTTTACAGAATAGTTTATTTCTTTGTTGCATTTCTTTCAGGTTTGGAAAGACATTTACATTGAATTTATTGAGAACATGGGCTGTAAGCTGTATGCGTTTGTGGCTAGTATATTTATGCTAAAGAATCCAGGTTTACCTGGAAAGATAGGTTTCCATGACTGACTCGGATACATCACATGCTTTTATGAAGCTAAACCTTTTCAGGGAGCAAACTGGCTTGTGGCTTGTTTTGCAGGAACATGACGAACACCCTCAAATATCAGTCAACACGATCGATACAAATGCAGAAGGAGCTTGATGCTCAGCCGGGCTCAGCTCGCTAATTTTCTGTTGTGCTTTAATTATGACTAGTTTTCCAACAAAGTGGCGGTAATGACCCCACATAACAACCCTACTATTTAAAGAGATGACTTAATTGTAGCTGTCCGAGCGGTTTAACAATTAGGGGAGTCAGTCAGCTCACCAGAGGGGTCTTTGTTTTGTGATTTCCTAATGGATTGTTTCTTAATACGCACACCGAGCGTGGTGTGTGTGTTTCATACATTCAAATGCCGGTGGCAATCTTGAATGTCTTTTTGTGTGTGTGTCACAGCAAATGCGTCGTACAGGAAACAAGGATGAGAACAAGAGGATCCTGATGGACCTGGATGTGGTGTTGAAGAGTCATGACTGTCCTTACATAATCCAGTGCTATGGCGCTATAGTTACCAACGTGAGTATTGTCTGTATGCTTAACAGTAAAATAGCAGCTAAATTCAGTCTTGTGTGTTTGAACATCCCAAACAAACAGGTTTATTTTTATATCAGTGTCACTGGTAAAAGCTTGATTCCTGTGTGTGTTTGTGTACAGACGGATGTTTTCATTGCCATGGAGCTGATGGGAACGTGTGCTGAGAAGCTGAAGAAGAGAATCCAGGGCCCCATCCCAGAGCGAATCCTTGGAAAGATGACCGTTGCAGTAAGTGGAAGAAACCCACACATACACAGATACATAAGCGTAATACTGCTCACTTGATACTCAGAGACTTACTGTGTGTGGTGTGTGTGTTTTCTGCTCCAGATAGTGAAGGCGTTGCTGTACCTGAAAGAAAGACATGGTGTCATCCACCGGGACGTCAAACCCTCCAACATCCTCCTGGACGCTAAAGGTCAGATCAAACTGTGCGACTTCGGGATCAGCGGACGCCTCGTCGACTCCAAGGCCAAGACCCGCAGTGCAGGCTGTGCCGCCTACATGGCGGTGAGTGTAAACCAATGCACTCTACACTCAAAACAGTACCGCACGTACAGATAGTTTACACGTGATACACACACCGATTCCCTAAACAGAGTGTTTCCTGGTTTTGCAGCCTGAGAGAATAGACCCTCCAGATCCCACCAAACCTGACTACGACATCCGAGCAGACGTGTGGAGCCTTGGCATCTCTCTGGTAATACTGCTCTCATTTTATTACAATAAAAGGAGTGCGCTTGCACTTGTTCTCATTGTCGGTGCTGGGTCAGCCCGGGGTGCCATAAGGACGCGTAAGGGGTTCAAGATTTGTGCATTATTTGTATTTTATCAGACGATGGCTAACATTTGGCGGGTAGTAAAGACAGGGTGCCTTCATTTCCATCAGACTCTGTATCTATATTTGCATTAAAAGACAAAGAAGGAGCAGCTGAACATTTGGCATTATATTTGCAGACGTCTTAAACAGTGTCAACAGACTCTCCTGCTCTCTGTGAGCTCAGTGTCAGCATTGTGCTGTGATGTGCTGCCTTCAGATCAGTGTTCACAACCAGAGCTTGGTGGCTGAACATGTACTGTTAGCCATAATAACACATTTTTTTGTGAGATTAGGGATGTTTTGTCTCATCTGAATATTCCTTTAAAGCTTCATGAATTATTCTGCAGCCGACATGAGATATGCCCAAAAAACGAGTTCCAGGAACTGAAAAGTACGAGTTATAAACGACTTTACTGTAACTATTTTGTGGTATTTATTTCAATAACCTTATTAAAAATAAGGGAAGTGTTTGTTGTCAATGACAGTGGGGTCCTTGTGTCCTTCAGGTGGAGCTGGCCACGGGACAGTTTCCCTACAAGAACTGTAAGACAGACTTTGAGGTTCTGACCAAAGTGCTGCAGGAAGATCCTCCTCTGCTGCCTCTCAGCATGGGCTTCTCCCTCGACTTCCAGTCCTTCGTCAAAGACTGGTGAGCACAAATCTCACTCTTAAACTGAGGCTCATTGACATCAAGTGTGTTTTTACTTTGGTCCTGTTCTCTGGAACATCTGTCATGACTGTCTACATTAAAAAGTAAACTGAGAACATCTCTGTTGTATCAGGCTCATGAGATCAGTTTGTGAGATATGGTTTGTCAGTAATCACATGTCACTTGTTGCTGTATGCCTCTTTTAAAATCCACTTTTTGCAGCTTCGCTTCATGTGTGTGTCTTTCCGCAGCCTCACAAAGGATCACAGAAAAAGGCCAAAATACCACGGGCTGCTGGTAAGATGCCAGTCACAATGAATGATAATAAACATTTTGTTGAGATTCGCCACAATGACCCATTGATCAACTGTAACGTAACTCTCTGTATCTCTTCGTCTGTGTCCGTCTTCCAGGGGCATAGCTTCATCCGGCGTTACGAGGTGCTGGAGGTGGACGTGGCCGGTTGGTTCCAGACGGTGATGGATCGCACCGAGTCTCCTCGCAGCAGCCAGTGTTACAGCCATCAGCACCAGCTCCACTCGCTCTTCAGTAGGTAGCCTAGCCTAGGCCAGCCTGGCGTTAGCTTAGCCAGACGCTAGTCTAGCCTAGCTTTAGCTTTGCCAAGCCCAGACTCAGTCTGTCCTAGTCTAGCCCAGCGTTAGCAGCTAAGCCTAGCGTTAGACCCAGCACGCCTGTCCATCTGTCCACCGGAGCACCTGACGAGCCCACAGAAGACGGGGAGAGACGGAGACTCAGTGGAGGACTCTGGATGGACAGATGGACGGAGAGATGGACTGATGGATGGATGGATGGCACAGGTGGCTCTGTTTGTCATTGTGTTGAATCTGGACCGGCAGACATGGGGAGGAGGGAAGAGAAAAGGGTGCACACTGTAGTTAGCTTCATTCATTTACATGTTGCGTCACATCACGGTGTGTGTAATAGCCACACACACTTACGTACAAACCCTTTGTGTATCTTGTTTGTGTTTCTACATTTCCTCCACTGCGCATTAGTTTTTCACCTACATGTCTGTCTTCAGCATTGATCCAAGCCATTGGATTAGTCAACAGAGTAGTCACTACACACTGGAACAAAGCATCTGCTATGTTAGCAAACCTGAATCTCTCTTGTACATAAACGTTATGGAGGACACGACAATGTCCGGTGCAATTATGATTCTTCAGGTGTTTCTACGATCACACATTCTCAGGCTGTATCTGTGTGTGTGTGTGTGTGTGTGTGTGTGTGTGTGTGTGTGTGTGTGCGTGTGCGCGTGCGTGCGTGTGTGTATGTGTGGATCAATATAAAGACACAGTCACTGGTTGTTTTTAAAAGTGAGATTATACTTCTTAGTCATTTAATCACTTTCACACTACAGCTGTAACACACAAACAGGAATAAATTAATCTGTGCTTCGTTTTTAACGTGAGGATAGTAATTAACTTTGATATGAAATATGTTTAGGATCCCCGTCATTGTATTTAGCAGCTCCATAATTGGAAAAAACACACTGAAAAAAGAAATACAAAAAAAATTAGTTGTTGCATTCTAGCTTTGTAGAAAAGGAGTAAATCTTTATGTATTCTGAGTGGACTAAAAGAGTGTTGAAAGAGATGAAAGGATGCTATGAAGGGAAGGAGGAGTGTTGGACTCTTTCTAGAAGTGTGCGAGAGAAAGGCAGAGAAAGTAGAAGAAGAAGGGAGTTGTACTCACATTGATGACCATTTGGAAGACTAAATGACGTTAATAATGTTAGTAGTGTGAGAAACGAGGGAGAGGCTGGAGGTAAAAATGGGAGCAGAGTGCTTTTTCATTGAGAAGACGAAAGATAAATGTGCATAGATCTTCTTACCTGTGGAGCATTTCTTTACTTCACCCTCTGTTTGTCTACCTCTTCCTCTTTGTCCATCTCTCCGTCTGCCTCTGCTGTTTCATGTCACGTAGTGCTCCACAGTGTTACCAGACCAAAGGCTGCGTGCAGGTGGTTGTTGTTGGTGGAGGGCCACACGATTTTGACCCGCTCCTGCAAAAACTTTCACATATTAAGAAACCACACAGACGAGTCTCGATAAAGCATGTTTTGGTGTTTTTAGAAACCAGAGCGGGGGTCTCCAACTTCAGTTCAGGGGCCAGACGTGACCTATAAGGTCATAAAGCTGTCCACAAGTTTAGCACTGATTAACAAATCAGTTTTTTGTTACGTCTTTATAGTCTTTGAGGCATATTTGAAAGTAATCATTTACTTCACTTAATAAAAAATATGTTGGGGTCACAATTGGAATTTTTGGACACAGTCCAAAACTTAATGATATTCAGTTTGCTGACAAGTAAGTAATTATTCACTTTTGAGAAATTGAAACCAGTAAATTTAGTCATTTATTTAGATTTAGATTTAGATTTAGATTTAGATTTAGCGTAGCATACCTGACACCAAAATGTGTCTCTTGAAACCCAACAGAAATGTCAAACTGGAGCACAGATTTAATTGATTTCTTTTTTTTTTTTTTTTTTTTTTACGTAGAATTTAGTGCATCTTCCGTCTCACTTATAAGTACAAAGCTGCCATTCTCTGGGAATTAAATCTGAATCAGCATTATTTAATTTTTTTTTTTCCAACCACATTAGGAGAAAACAGCCCAGCCAGTCCCCCCCCAGGTGATTTGAAGTTGGGACCCCTGAACTAGAGGATTGTTATGATAAACCTGAGTTTGTCAGGCTTGATAAACCGGGCACAATTGGTCTGTGTTTGTATAGATGTACTTAATGAGCGCAGGTCTTCAGAGACTGACTGACTAGAGTCCTACTGTCTCCTCAGTTGCAGGGCCACAGCCAAAGCCCGCTAGATGTGCAGGCTTAAACCTTCCACGCCCCGTCACGCACCAAACCAAATCACTGCTAGACACAGAGAACTGAGGACCGGCAACTATAGAGAGAGGGAAATGTTAAGTGCCAGAGAGAGAAAGAGAGACAGAGATCCAGGGATGTTGTCACGATTGCTGAAAAGATGAGTGAACATGAAGCGACAGGAAAACGAAAGGAGAGAACAGAGTGAGGTGAGAAGGAAGACAGGCAGCGTTAAGAAAGTGGAATGGGAAGTTAAAGAAAAGTCAGCGACAAACTGGAGTTGGATGACAGGAAGTAAGAGAAGAAGTAAAAAAAGAAGAAGAAGAAGAGAGGAAGTCTGAGTTTCACAGGACTGTCGAGCTCTGAGGCTAGCTGGTTATTGTAAAAAGCTTTCATGGTGTTTCACCAACCTACCAATTATGATCTTAGCGAGTGAGTTAGCGTGTTGTGTTTATGATGTTTACTGTTCTGTTCAAACAATGTTATTTATTTACATTGCTACTGCTGCTACTTTTTTATTGCTTTAGACGCTGCTGTCACTTCTTTTCCCCAAAGGACAAATACTTTATTCTTTTTTTCTTTTAAGCCAAATAAGTGAAATAATGCAATGTCAACACACGTTACCAAATACAGAAGAGCAAGTCTGAAGAGGGCAAAAGCAAGTGAGAGAGGGTGAGATGGATTAGAAGAGAGAGTGCAGGGAGGTCGGCTTCACAAAAAAGTACTAACAAAAACATAAACACACACCTCAAATGTAGCTCTATGTGTAATTGAAGTAGTTAATCATCTATATCACAACGTCACACTAAACTCTGTACAGCGTAGATATGATTAGAGGGGATGTCTGTCTGTCCAGATGCTTGTCGTCACATCCATTTTTACTCGATCCATCCCGTCCTTCCATCTGTCCACAGGTCGCCTGCAAGCTTGACAACCTTGACAGTTCACACCAAAGGTGTCCACAACTCAACGAAAATACGAAAGAGCGTTGTTGTTATTGTTCTGACTATTGTTATTGACATTATAATTGATTACTCTCAGCTATGATATATATGAAATCTCTCTATAGCTAGTGGGGGGGGGGGTTAGCGCTGTTGTATAGCAGTGCCGTGTGAGTGTGTGTGTATGTGTGTGTGTGTGTGTGTGTGTGTCATATACTGTACAGGGGGAGACTGTTAAACTAACGTATGACAATGGCCCAGCCACAAAACCAGCCGGCTCATCCTTCAACTCTGAATCAACTCACCATGGGCCTGTATCAGGAAGTAAACCTGGGCTACTTGGCTTCACTGAGCCCACTGAACATTAGTGATCCTGGATTACTGGTATCCGTTAACTCTGGGTTTCTTGATAGGAGACAGAGTTCTTAATCACAAACAAATTAAATGTAATGTCATCAAATTCAACTGCAATGTCTTGTTGCTTATCAAAAGTGATATACACACCTGTACAGATATACCTGCAATAAGCTTATATCGGCCAGTTTATAGGTCTCTACTACGTTTCCCATGAAAATAACCTTGATGATGATAGGGGCTAATTTTTTTTTTTGTTTTTTTAAACTTTGGAAAAGTCCCACCAGCACCACTGATATTGTACAACTATTTTCACACTCTGAGTGGTGCTCCTTCTCGTGATGAGAAACTAAACTTCATATGTAAAAACTGTTCTTAATATGCAGCTATAATATTCATTCATTAGGATGTTATAGAGTTTTAAACCCTGTAGACACATGGTTGTATAAAAACCTATCTCTGACATAATTATCATGGAAGTCAAACTAACTCATCTTATACGTGTGTCTCTGTTGCTTGTTACTTTATTATAAACTCTGTACTTATGTTCATGATGGTGAAATGTTGTTTCCAGTGATCTGATTGGTTAGTAGGCGACAGCCTGCGTTAAGCTAACCTACTCCGTTAGCCCATGTTGCTTCGTGATACAGGCCCTGCATGAGCAGATGTGACGGTGAGTCGATGGACTCCGTTAGTTCAGACTTCGTCAAGTTTTAATGACATGATTCAGCATCCAACAGTGAACAGGGACTGTCATTAGTTATCCTTCTCTTGTAAACTATCCAGATGACAGGACACAGGGCTGATTGTGACAGACCTGTTCAGCCTCCCTGCTAATACTGTTGTATATAGACCTGAATCTGGTGCTTAGCATCCAGCAGCTGTAGCTGAGATGTACTCATTGGTGCGGTTTCAAAAAAAAAAACACTCTACGAGACGGGGGCGACCCGCTCTCACTACTAACGTTCACTGTTCAAACTCTGTATGTGTAATCTGTGTCCAAACACAAAGCTGGACCCAGTCTCCCACTGTCGAGCGTCTCTGTTATTAAGCTGTATTTTACACACGCACACTCTTGCTCGACTGTGCTGGTTTGCGTGCATTTCCATCCAAACACCTGATTGGGTGACGGCGTCACGCTTACAGCTCTGTGAAACCAATCAGGTCCGGCCAGGTGTGCACCTGCTGAATGAGGAAGAATGATGGTGTGTGTGTGTATATGTGTGTGTGTGAGAGAGGAAACAAAACATCTGATTACTAATCTACACGCACATACACCAAATGTATAAAGTCAACCCATTCTACACAGCAATGCTTGCTACTGCCAATAGTGGCTTTATGTGTATATTAGCTTGTCTGGTGTGAGGCCAGAGGTGTATAAAAACAGCTAGTTCATAGCGAGTACCTGTGCTGTGCCTTTACACCGAGGGGGAGCGTGTGTGTGAGAGTGTGTGTGTGTCGTACACCCATCTGTAAGTAAACCAAATATCATTTTCACTATGCAGTCATTCAAACCATGTCAGCTTGCTTCGATAGGAAAACAAAGCCTCCTGTACATACACAGGTTTACGGATAAACTGGAGTTGGCGACAGTGTGTTTTTCTTTTTCGAGCCCCCCCTCCCAGTGTGATTAACATCACCGCCTTCAGCTAGTTCACAGAGACAAAGAGAGAGAGAGACAGAGAGAGAGCAAGAGATATGTTTTGAATGAGCTGACAAATATTTAAGGATTGTATTGGGGTCGGGGAGGGACGTGGGTTAGACTGGGGTTTGTAGTTTTTGGGGGAGATACAGATCAATGCTGTAAAGTATATCAATTGCATGTTATTGTCACCGTTGTAACTGCCATTGTTTTGTTTGTTTGTTGTTTTTGTTTTTTTCTTCCAAGACAACGGTCGGTTGGGGTGGGGATGCACAAAACTTTATCCTTATTTATGATTTTTACACATATAGTCTGTATTTTTGTTTTGTTTTTGCAAAAAAAAAAAGTTGAATTATTGTGTACTTAGGAAAAGACACACTTTCTTTTCGCCTTTGTTTTTTTTTAAATGTTCTCTGTCAACTTTGCAATATACTTTTTCACTTTGGACCCGTCACTAGTTGTCGAGGAGGAGCTGTATTTCTATTGGCAGACAGTGTTTGTTAGAAAAAAATGTCCTGTTTTCCCCTCATTCATGTGCCGTGTGTCTTTCTTTTCAGTTAGCTGTGTGTGCGAGCGGAGAGTGTGTGATGTTTATTCGTCTACCAAAAGTCTTTATTGATGGTGATTATTATTATTATTAGCTTTTATTTTTGTCCATTGTTTTTTTAATTATTATTATGATTACTATAATTACGGTTAATATTATTATTATTAATATTATTATGTTTGTTTTTATTATTATTATTATTATTCAGGGCAAAGATGACACCAAATTGAACAAAGAAATAAATGGGTGATCCCAGACAGTGCTGAGAGCTGGACAGTGTTGTCCGTCTTTCTAAAAGGTTTTCTTTCTGGCGAGGTGGAGCAATCGTTTTCTTCTCACCGTTACGCTGTAGTGTCTGTCCACCTTATTTAAACCGCCACATAAAGATAACCTCTGAACTGAAAGTCTAATAGTATTTTTTTATTATTATTATTATATATTGTTTTTCCTTTGATCAGATACCATGATCGATTTATTTCTTGTTACCCCAGTTTGGGTCATAAATTGTGTGCTGTTATTTAATTTTTTTCCCCCTCTCATCCCTGCCCACTGCTTTTGGATTTTATTTTTTATTCTATTTTATGGTTATTATTTTGTATTCTTTCTGGTTTGTCTGATGCTGTAGTAGTGAGCTGATTGGTCAAATACCAGAGCTTTTTTTTTTTTCTCTAATGCTGAGACTGTCGTGACTGATGTTGCACTTGTGATGGGTTTCGTTTTGTTTTGTTTTGTTTTGTGTTGCAGATTGTTGTGCAGAGAGGAGAATATTGGGTGTTTTCCTTATTTTTCTTTTAAGTCACAGCAGTTATTTTATCAATCATAGATCTGTGACACAGAGCAAGAAAAATTATTCTACAGTGTATTTTTTTCACTGATATTTATTTATTGGTCATTTGTATGTTTTCTTTTTTTGTTTGTTTGTTTTTTTAATGTGTATTGCTTTTTTGTGGAGGGCAAACAGGACTCAAGGTAGAGGAGTAATCTCTCATTGGCATTTTTATCATCGTGTACAGAAAAAGCAAAATATTGTATTCAACCATCACACTAACGTCCAGTCTATAAAGTAACAGATTAAAATAGAAACCTACAGCACAGCGAGGTGCAACGTTCTGCCTTTACTGTGGCTGTCCGACATACTGACATCCATTATTTTGTTTACTGTTTACCCTCTCAGAAGGCCCCAACAAACAAACAAACATGGGTTAAAGCTGAGTAGCCACAGCATGGTGTATTTGAACTCTAGTGCTTTGCTAATAACTCACAGTTAAAGCTTGTATTGTTTGAAACTTGGATGGTTTTTATCAGTAAGTACCGAATGCCAGCAACAAAGCAGACTAGATTTTTATTTTTTTTTTTTTTTTGGTTTTTAAGTTTTAGGCATTTCAGATGATGATAACTACTATGATAGTGGACTGAGTGGCTTGTTATTAATCTGCACTCCCTGTTAGCGAGGTGGGACACGCCTGCTTTGAAATATCATTGAGGTTTGTTGCTTGGTTTTTCTAAATGCAGTTCTAAGTCTAGATTGCATGATGTTGCTAGTTTGCAGGGTGGGGGGAGGATTGACTTCAGTCACCGCTGTTGCAGTTCAAAGGCTTCTTGTATGTACGACACCATGGATTTATTGTCTTGACAGTTGTATCAATCGACACAGCTTTACTGCCCGTTTCTTTCTCTCTCTTTTTTTATTTTTATTTTTATTTTTTTTTCTTAATTTGTTTTTGTTTTTTGGCTGTATTTTATCCCCCCCCTCCCCCTTCCCCCGAGTCTCATTTCAAACAGAATAAATGCCATTATATTGTGAATACCTCAGGATTTTTTTGGAGAAAAAAAATAATAAAACACTTAAAAATCAAATAAATAAAAAAACTCATAAAAAGTTGACGTGTCATGGTGGAATTTTTCTTCTTCTTTTCTAACGGGGTGTTTCATAAAGAAACCAAACAAACAAACAAAAATATTATTATGTCCTACAACTCCCATAATGCAACTAGATAAATCAGATTTTTGAAAAGTTTTTAATTCAGGCTTCCTGCTTTTAACATTTTAAGTCTCAGGCTGAGATAACTCTGATGACATCTCTTCAGGGTTATTTGAAGAAAGCTCCACCAGTTATGTAACTGTTTTAGTAATAATACTGCTCATAGCAAATAAACTGAACTTCATGTGTGAAATCTGAGCGCTGCACCTTATTTCAGACTATATTCAATATTCTTACACTTTTAAAATTCACTTTATATTTTTGTCTTACACATTCACACATACAAATGGTTGGCACTGCCAAAAATGCTCCAACTATGGACACACTTATGGACACATGCTTGTGATTGCCAGTTTTGTCCACAGTGGGGTGCACTTTAAATTCGCATTAGTGTTTTAACCTGAGACCAATTTAGATTGGTGCATCAGTGACAGACCAACAAACAAATCCCTCCCCAACATCCTGTTTTAAATCCAAACTGTTGTCATTGTGTTTCAAATAATCCTTAGTGGGGCACGAGGTGTGTGATTGGTGGAGAGGCTTGCTGGAGCCTCAGTCACTGAACTTCTGCCGAGCTCATTCATCTTAAATAACTCTGAAATCATATGTAAAATCTACCCTTTCACTGCCAAACACAGGCGTGCTGATGTGCTCAAACATGTCAGAATAAACACAGACCTCCTCTGACAACAGTCCTATGTGCACTTTCCCCCACACTTTCCACTGAAATTTACCACAGTTCCCTGCATGACATGACATGACATGACTTGACATGTCTGCTTTTCCAATCTTACACAACAATGGATGACACATATTTTAACTTTATTTTTAACTTTATTTAACTAACTTAAAACAAGTACAGCTTTTTTTCCTGCTAGCTTACAGTATCTAGATTGTCAGTGTGTGCATTATGCAGAAAGAAAAATGACAATGATCCTCTTACACTGAGGCCATTATGAGGTGTGTGAGACTGTTTCCCTGTCCTGAAGCGAGCTGCAGGAAGCTGCCTCATGTGAAGTGGTGTAACAACAGACCGTGCCCTGTGGCTGTGAAAATGTGCCAACAGGATGACGACTGGATGAAAAAAAAAGAATCAGACACTTAGTAACTATCCTGCAAGGTGACTTTGTTTCTTACACGCTATGCACATTGAAACACAAGTACATATACAAACAGTTTATGGATGAGAGATAAACAATTATTTGCAAAATAGCTGCAAAACTTGACTGTTCAGTGTCACTGCTGAAGTGAATTTATGTTAAAGCCAGTATCCTTACAGGAACCCTTCGTCCAACTATCTCACCTACTTACATAACATATCAGAGAGGCAGTTGCTAAAGAAACAGACACTAAATTAAGGTTTTTGTTTTTTTTTTTACAGATGAGGTTTTTGTATCTAAAACAGGATAAACTGAGGCTAAAAATGAAATGTTAACAGATAGGTTCACATTTTTTTAACAGTCTCAAAACAACACTCACATACCCATATGTGCATTGGACAGTTGGCACATTGACAGTATACAGGGGCATACTGGCTCCAAAAAGATCAATTTCTGAAGCAATAGGGGAGAAACCCCACTGTCGTCGTTCTGTACAAAAACACTGAATTGAAATTGGTATCTTCCAAAGTTACAATCCTCTTTGTTCTTTGCAGACAACATTTCCTTATTAAGTGTGTCTCTTCTTATGGCAGAGGAATAGAAACACAAAGTGGGAATTTCATACTAAAACAATGTTACCTTTGGAAGATATCTGCTTGATTTGTGTTCCTTTGCAGAGAAGAGAAGGGATCTTCCTGCAGACAGAAAGATTCAAGTGACTGTAACTTGTACCTACGACTATGCAGGTATTTTTGTGAGCAGTTGTAAAGTGCTGCGTGACGCTATTCTTTGAGGTCTAACAAGTTTGTACTGTTACCAACATGTCACCTAATGTAACCTCTGAAACAAACAACTGAGTCTAGGACAACTAGGACTGAAGCTACTATAAATCTGAAGTTTCACAGCTTTATTTTACTACCTTCATTTTAAACCATCATCATAAAACATAGTGTAACTGTGTGTCCTATCTCTCTTTCATTCATGCTGTGACATGCCACCCCTACATTTTTATCAGCCCATCTTTGATGTGTGACAGATTTTAAACAACAGGACGACCGGGGCTCCGGGTAATGGCAGGGTTTTGAAAAGAAACTTTACACCGCAGCCAAAAACACAACACAAGACCACGCCTCCCGTCCCGTCCCCACCTCTCTGATCTGAAACCTTCTCTCTTTCTGGAAATCTTTCTTTCTCTGTCTCCTCTCTCTGACCATATATGGTAGGATATTAAACCAAAAGCTCATTGGTGGATGGGAGACAAAGTGCAGGTATAGACACTTCCCCTTGTTTGAGAAATGTTGCGGAAACACACTAAGATCAGGTCTTTTTTTGTTTGTCTGTTTCATTATGATTAGTCATTAAGTAAATATAAGTTAGTCTTTGTTTTTACAGAGAGAATGCAATATTAGGAAACAAGCGCAGAGGCTGTAGGAGATCTACATGCACTGACACCTGACCCACAAAAATATGAAAACATAAATGTGTGAACAGACTCTGTGTAGCAGTCTTACATGTTAGGTTGCCCTCTTTACATTAGTGTCCTCTCCCCACAGACAGTTATGTATGTTGTGTCATATTTCCACCTTGTACACATCAGCAGTGCCACACCCCTACTCCTGTTGCAGGTATGAACGAGGCTCTGCATTCCTACACACACACACACACACACACACACACACACACACACACACACAATACTATCTGACTAGATGCTGCAATCATACAACAGAGGATTGCTGACTATCTCAACACACAAACACTTTACTCCCTCTGTGCATAACTCAGAATAAGTGAAGCTGTTCTGCAATTGCTTTTTTTTGTAACCAAATGTTTGTCATTTTAGTTGATAAATGACTTACTAGTTGTTTCATTGCATTATTATTGACAGCACATCGACTATCTTAAGTGTGTAAATTCTGCTTTAACTGGCTTCATCATCTGAAGATTCATCATCTTCAGTTAAGGGAAGGTAATAGTGAGCCTGTCCCACACTCAAGAAGTCACATTTATCAAAGGGGTGAGAACACTTCCTGGATGACACCTGATATAAATTATGTCAACAGTTTTATATATATATATAAATCAAAACATTGGTTTCACTTGTCATTCTGCGCTTCCTTGTGCCATTTGAGTTTTAAAGCATTATATATATATATATATATATATATATATATATATATATATATATATATATATATATATATATATATATATATATATATATATATTTATTTGATTCAGAAGCACCTGGAGCGACAACTCAAAACTCCAGGTTTTTACGTGGAGCTCTTGAACGCAGCACAGACCACAGGAGAGGGGCGGGGCGTTCAATTTACCTGCGAAAACTAAAACTGGGCGGATTAAAGGTGCAGAACCGTCCAGCCTCACCAAGCCACGCCTGAGCAGCTGACCCGCATGACGGAGCAGAGAGACGCGGCTGAAGACGAGAGACAGACGAGGCTTCTTCTTCTTCTTCCTGTTCTTCCTCAGCAGCTGCTGGTGTTGTGAACAAAGTGTCGTCGAGCAGGAAGACGAACCGAGCTCACCTACAGTGCCTGCAGCTGAAAACCAGGTGTGTACTCGTGTGTTTACTGCAGGTAGGGAGAGCTGAGGTGGTCAACAGGTGGGAGCTGGTTTAAAAACTTTGGTGTAGAAAAAGTTTCAGTTTAAGAAAGACGAGGAGGAATCAATGGGGTTTACTCAAGATGAGAAATGTCGCGCACCTGGCCAGGTGTTCTCATCAGGGGGACACAGAGGAGCCCTTTAAACCTGCGCATGCTCAATTATCACCTTATTGTCTCTGAATTTGGGTTTATTTACATTATATAAGCTGATTCAACCTTCCAATAGGACTTTGTGTGAGTCTAATAATTGCGACAGCTCTTTGTGATGACAAACCCACACCAGTATGACCACTTCAGTTTGTATGAGGAATATAAAATGCATATAAAAAGAGCAGTTTCGTGAAATGAATGCTTAAAATACAGGTTAAATAATATGCATCGAGAGAACAGCAGCATAAAAGGACAGGAAGAAGTCCATGATCTGATGAAATTCATGTTTTTATTCACTGTTAAGATTTTAGTTTATGTCTGTCATTTACCTAGTGCACATCCTGCAGTGTAAGTCTGTCTGTCTGTGTTAATTGTCAGGTGGTTATCGTGAGATTTTTTTTTTTTCATAAAACAAACTGCACACACCCTTCTGCTACTGTTGCTGTGTGTGTGTGTGTGTGTGTGTGTGTGTGTGTGTGTGTGTGTGTGTGTGTGTGTGTGTGTGTGTGTGTGTGTGTGTGTGTGTGTGTGTGTGTGTGTGTGTGTGTGTGTGTGTGTGTGTGTGTGTGTGTGTGTGTGCTACCCTCAGGATACAAAATTGACATGCAGTCGCAAAAGAGAGAACTTGGTTTTGTGGTAATGAACAAGGACTTCTGTCTGACATGACTATATCAGCATGATGTTATAGCACATTTCTGCTCATGATGAGGTGTGAAAATAGTTTGCTGATCAAAATCTAGTCTTCTTTTTTTTTTTTCTTTTTTTTTTTTGTTCAGCCCCGGAAATTAGACAGCGCTGCCCATTCTGGAGCCAGAAAACATCATTTGGTGCCCTCTAACTTTTCTTTATAATTTATAATTTTTTTTTAAATGCATGAAGTGAAATACAAACAGCTTGTTACACTAAAAATGCAGAGTTCTCTGCAGCCCCAAAAACTTAAACATTTAAGTGAAACATCTTTCTATTCACATACTGTGTCAGTACCACACCGTTGTCGATCTCTTATTATCAGTGCCTCACTACCACCAGCCTCGTATCAGCGGGCGGGCTGCAGATGGCAGGGCTCGTGCCCTCTGTGGTTAGGTAAGAACCACAGAAGCCTGGATAAAGCAGAGGATTGACTGGCAGCCAAGAACAGGAGATGCTGTTGAAAACGTGCACGATAAGACTGAAGAGCACAAGAGACCCAGATTAAACAGATCTTATGCAGAGAACAGGATGCATGTGCAGAGAAAACTCAAAGTAATATCAGTGAGGTTAATAAGGTGAGAGGAACTGTTTCCAGACATGGTTGAAATCTTTATGGGGAGACCCCTCTCCAGTCCTGACCTCAGCAAAGGTTTGGGACATTTGAATGACAAGAACCGATGCAGAAGAGAGGACATGGGCACTGAAGTACTTCATCTTGTTAATTTGAACCACAGAGTGTCAAAATGTGCAGAGGCAGAGTTCGTGCAACTTCCTGAGGAAGTTAGCCCATGCATGGCTTTAACAGTTCACACACTAGTGAATGTCACAAGTTTTCTGTGTGGCCCTCTTTAATGATTACGTGGCGAGTATTGATGCGTTCGTGCCCTCGTATGTACTCTAAAAACGTGATGCTCTCAGTCGTCTCTGACCTCTGGGAGTGCTGCAGATTTCCACACTTTGCAAGATTTTAGCATTACCTGATAAAACTAGGAGAAACGTTTGTCTGTTTGCACAATTGAAGGCTGTAAATTTATCAGTTTCTTCTGGAAGATTGCTCTACTTGATTCAGCTGCATTTTGCTTGTTTCTACTAAACTGTCACTGTGTTTCTCTTCCTCCCCCAATGATCTTCAAGAGTCTGAGCACATAATGAACTTAAGAGGGACACAGATGACACCTTGTGCACTGATCCTTTTATCCCTCGCTTTGTAAACGTACACACACTGTCTTTATCTCTCCACACACACTCTATGTCTTTATCTCCACACACACTCTATGTCTTTATCTCTCCATATATACACACACACATTGTTTTTTCATCATCCTCTACCTGAGAGGAGGCAGCTGTTTCAAACTTTTGCAGTACAAACATTCATGTGCAAACCTCTGAGTCTTGTCATGAGTCTTGACAAGCCTCGCTTGGTTTTAAATTTAAAATATTTTCTTAATAGTATTTGGGGTAACAACATGACACCTCTGGATAATTAAATGAATGTATTACTGAAGTGTGTTGACATCCCTGTAAGTAAACTCCCAAGTCCTTTCTCTTACCTTTTTGAGTGTTAGTTACAGCTATTAATGCAGACTAAATCTTTTAAATACCATAAGAACATTGAATTTATTCATGTTCATTTTTATGTGGAGCCATTATACTGCCAGTGCGTTTATAATAACTTACTCAGTGGTTCCCAAGCTGGACCTTGCAGGATAAATCTGAGCGCTCACAAGCAACCTACAAAACCTATGATCAAACATTTAAACTTTGGTTGAGCTGAACTCATCTCAATTTATTAGTTTATTGAGTCAACTTGCAACCTGTGAACAAAAGACATAACATAACTTTGTTTAGAGGTTAGGAACCTTCATCTTAGTCTCTGCAGAAATGGGTAAAAAAAAAAAAAAACTTATTTCCATTGAACTTAACTGATCTTAACATATTAAATCAATGAAAGTTACGATAATTCAAAACTAGGCTTTATTAGAAATCAAGCTGCTCCTCTGTGCATGTATGTGTGTAATTTACTTTTATACTCAAACTAAATTGCTGTGGCTTTATTTTTGTAAGTGTTTTCCTCCATATTTCTTTGATAAAACATCATGACTTGCAGGGCCCTCTTAAAACGAGACGATGCATCTCATTAGTTAACATGGCGTCAGTGAAAGCAGAATCCAGGTGATGGATTTTCTTTTCTCTTCTTTTTTTGAGGGTGTTTTTTCTGATGAGGCATCGAGTCTTTCTCCAGGGTGTGGCTGGGGAATAATGACATTACTCTTTCTGCCCAGACTTGTTCCTGACATTCCTTCCTGCCTCTCTGCTTGTGGAGCATCCCTCCTCCGACCTTTTACTAGGACTTTTACATAACTCGCCCTACTGGATGCACAGAACCGGTCTCATTGAGGCAGAATTATATGTAATAGCTACACATTTGTTACCTGTGGAGGAAATTGCGGATCTAAAGAGCAGGTTGAGGGTAATGAGGATTGGGAGAAGGGAGTCGGGAATTTGTGGAATTCTGTGTAATGAGTTGGTCAGGAAGGAATGTGGCTCATACAGGGAATAAAAGATGGAGTCGTGCTATAGAGCTCAGCTAAAAGATGACTAATTGTTTTTGGGGTTTTTTTCTGACTGTTGAGCCTCAGGTCATGAATACACATTACATTCAATTTAAATTGGATTTAGTAAAGTAACATTTGTTAATGCTACAGTGAGTTTCTCTGCATTTGTCAGTTTCAAAGAGCTTCAGTGCAGTTTTATAGGTCATAGAATAAAGAGGCTGCATGCTCATAATAATAATACAGTGAAGCGACAGCTGTTGTGGTAATAATGTGCCCAAACTTGTGCTGTATCTCCTGTTACCTTCTGACTGTGCAGTAAATTTCATCATCTTTGTAAAGTTGTTTTTGTCGACATGTGAGTATGTATCACACCTCAGTTAAACCGTAAAACTCATTATACAAACTCAACAAACAAACTTAATCTTGCATGAGTGACAAGTTTATTTGCATGACAAGCAGCAATAACAGAGGTATTTCAGGACATGCAAACAGTCTTTCACTTCTTGCAATGTACCACTGAAAGGTGTTTATAATATTCTCTATGTAAATGTTGGGTGGGCAACATGTCTCAATATAATGTAGTGCAATATGATGCCAGCATTACAGAGATCCATAGAGCTGAACCAACAACTTAAAACCTAAAAGGTAATAACAACACCGAAGCTGCAGAGGCCTCTAAATATTAGTAATCTGAAGTATTTTAAAGATGGATGTTTTGTTTGGCATGTTTTCCTTCATTTGATTGTGAAAGCAGAGATGTGACAGGAAGTGAGGAAAGACGGGTTATGACATACAACAAAGCCGGACTTGAAACGATGCAATTACAGTCAGCGTCTTAAACGCTTCTTGGTCTCCAGTACACCCCGTGTTTTGAAATTTTAGATCAAGATGAAGCTTGCCAACCACGCCTGCAAGAATTTGCCAACAAATGACTGTTGTTTTGTTTTTATGGATTCATTCATTAAATTTGGTGAAGAATACATTTAATTTGTTGGATGTAAAGTGGTAGAAAAGCTGAATCAAAGATGGGAGTGACCCATGACCAAAACATCCACCAAATTTAAAGATTTTGAGATTCTGCCAAAGAAATGAGTGACTACTTAATCTGAAGCGAGGTCCACCGTACAATATCAGTTATTTCAATGTTTTATTTCCTTGTTTTGAAAGGCCACACTGCTCAAAATGGCTTCATATTCGTCTAAACTGCTCTCTTCCTCTGTCCTAAAGCTACCATGTCGGACGCAGACAAGTTCCTGTATGGGGACCGTGGGATGAACAACCCTTTGGCCCAGGCCGACTGGGCCACCAAGAAGCTGGTGTGGATCCCATCTGAGAAGCTGGGCTTTGAGGCCGGCTCCGTCAAAGAGGAGCATGGAGACGAGTGTGTGGTGGAGCTGACGGACTCTGGAAAAAAGGTGAAATTGAAGAATGTGTCGCTCAACAACAAGAAACCAACCAGCCTTTTTCATTTGATTGGTGCATTAATAACAGTGACAGATGTGTTTCTTGATCAGGGAGCCCTTCTGACAGGTACGTTGTCTCTGTCTCTCAGGTGAAGGTAAACAAGGATGACATTCAGAAGATGAATCCACCCAAGTTCAACAAGGTGGAGGACATGGCGGAGCTCACCTGCTTGAACGAGGCCTCTGTGCTGCACAATCTCAAGGAGAGATACTACTCTGGACTCATCTATGTGGGTTTAAGTGCATACACATGGTTATATAGCAGCACCACGATCAGATTATTATTTTTTTTTTCTTTCATGTCCGCTTGTGTAACTTGTTGCATTAAAATCCTCTCTGACGTAACCATTTCTATTTTACGCAGACGTACTCCGGTCTCTTTTGCGTGGTGGTCAACCCATACAAGTACCTGCCCATCTACACTGAGGACATAGTGAAACATGTACAAGGGCAAGAAGAGACATGAGATGCCCCCTCACATCTACGCCATCACAGACACAGCCTACAGGAGCATGATGCAGGGTACCACAGATATATATTTGTGAAGAAAATTGCGTGTTTAGCAGCATTAGACTTTAGTTGGTGCATTGTATATACATCACATAGACTAGAAGTGTGTAGACGTTCATGCACACATGGTTTTATGGCTGCAACTAATGATTATTTACACTATCAATGAATGAACATTGACCATTGTCCAAAATCTAAAGATTTAGTTCACAATGATGTGATGATGAAAGACTGCTGGATTCAGAGATAATCAGTGATAATTTTCAATCAACAAATTGATTAATCACTCAGTCCTTAATGGCTTACAAGCAGAAGGATAAACAGAAACTGCAGAGTAAAACAATCACACGCCTTATTTTTCTCAATTCAGCTGCTTGTTTTTCTGTTATGTCAACTATTTATCACGGATCAACATTCTTCTTCTTTCTCTTCCTCTCAGATCGCGAGGACCAGTCCATCCTCTGCACGTAGGTTACTTTGTTTTCAGTGGCCTATTTTTTTTCTGGTCGATCTTCATCGGCCGATAGTTTCCCAGGTTGTCAGGGACTTTTAGATGTTTAAAGTGTCAATGTTTGGACACCCAGGCCCTTTAGGTTATGGAGTCATCGCATGTTTTTACTCATTCTTGACAGTTTGGTGCTCTAGCATTTTTTTTTCAACAGTTATGGGTCAAAATTATCATTATTTTTTGAGCACTAAAAAGAAAAAAAAACATTTTTTTTTTCACCTTGGAAATATTTTTCTTGTTTTCTTGCAGACTACATGTCTGTAACATGACATGTTGCTTTTGATGCCTTTTGATCAGTATTACCTCTGCCATGATGTTCAGCACACTGACCACTCTGATCGATGTTATGTGTCTAAAGCTTCATTTACTGTGTCTTTTTCTGCAGTGGGGAATCCGGGGCAGGGAAAACAGAAAATACCAAGAAAGTCATTCAGTATCTTGCCCATGTTGCCTCATCTTTCAAATCCAAGAAAGATCAGGTCAGTAAAACCTGTTTTTCCTCTCATCCTTTTCTTCCTGATTCTTTGCTGGTAGTTCGTCCAAAGATTTGAAAAATCCACGATGGAGACCTTGTATTTTTCCTCACCTTTGATGTTTTCTCTTTCCATCTAAGTCCATCGCTGTAATGTAGTCTACCTAATAGAGATGTGTGGCGACTATTGCACATTCCTGTTTCAGGCCTCGACGTGTCTGCCTCACCTCTGCTGAGACTTAGTAAAGCAGAAAACCGATGTTTGTGTGGGGGTGTGTGTTTGTACTTACTGTCCTCATATGTAGGTGGTTTCACAAGATTTTACATGAAATGTTTGAATAAATGTGTTGAACTCTCTCCTTTTTTACCTCTTCTCCAGGGCAGTGCAGTTTTGTCACATGTGAGTTCATCCATACGCATGGTGTCCGACCGTTTATGCACACGCATTACTCTACTAACAGGAAACATTATTTTCTTTGTCTGGGTTTTCAAGGAAATGCATTAAACATTATTAAGAATGGCCTTAGAGGAATAGTTGGTAACTTTGAGAAATATGCTTTTTCATTTTCTTGCAAAGAGTTGTACAAGAAGATTGATATCACTTGCATGTCTGCACATTAAATATGACGCTGAAGCCAGCAGCTAGTTAGCTTAGCTTAGCATTAAAACTAGAAACGGTGGGAAACTCCTAGCCTGGCTCTGTCCAAAGCAACAAACTCTGCCTAATGTTGGTAAGTCTCATTTAAATTGTGCACAAAACTAAAAGTGTAAGAAATTACTTTTCAATTTTCCAACCTTTATGCTAAGCTAAGCAAAGCTACCAGTCTGCCTTTAGCTTCATATGTAGCATACAGATATGTAAGTGGTATTAATCAAACTCTCAGAAGGAAAAAAAATAAGCAGATTTCCCAAAACGTCAAATTATCTTTTAAAGATAATTAAAATTTAAGCAAAATATTTATCCCTTGTGATTTGTAGAGTTAAAAGGTTATCTTTAAAACATAAGAACAAGTTTTTCATGGTTAAGAGTCTTGTAAATACGTCCTTGTGACAGTGAACTGCCCAGCAACACAACAGAGCTGTTGAGCAGTAACCTTATCTGAGGTTTGTCTCACATGCTAAAACACACCTTTGTGCCTATAGTTTTAAAAGCTGTATTAGGTAACAGTATCCCACTCCACCCAGCAGCTATTTTTTTTCTCAATCTGGTCAGTCTTGATTTTTGTCATTATGTAGTACTATGTAGCTTATTTGGGGTGTCGCAGTGCACTCCTGCATTTCCTTTGGGGGGAATCTCGGCTAACCAGCCTGTGTGCTTCTTGTGTTCTCTTGTTTGTGCCTGCATTACAGGGTTTTTGTGCTTGAGTGGGCTTGCTGTGCTGCGGGAATGTGTGTTGGAATGTGCAATATATTCTGTATTTGTGTGTGTGTGTGGTTGATTGGGCAATGATAACATTCCCTGAGGTGATTCTTTTGTATACGCAGCCCAAATTCAATACACTGAATGAGTTATTGCTCGTTTGTTTTCAACCAATGATCTGCAGCGCTGCGAGGAAATGCATGATTTAAAGTTGTGCTAGCTTCACCAATGTCCAGCTTAAAGTCCATATAAAGTATTATTGCAGTCTATAGTTTGCGCTGATACTGTGTCCTCTCTGTCAGGGGGAACTGGAGAAACAGCTGCTGCAGGCAAACCCCATCCTGGAGGCCTTCGGCAATGCAAAGACTGTCAAGAACGACAACTCTTCAAGATTTGTAAGAATGATTTGAAGCCTCTGAAAATCTGTTAAAATGTCTGTCAAAATAAAGTTTAACTTCAAACCAGTGAGCAGAGCACAAAGAAAAAACTCAAATCTCACGTAAAAAGACTATGCTGTTGTGTGCAGGTAGCTCATAGTCCATGTTGAAAAGTTAGTTTAGACAGAGGATTTTTTAAAAATGTACTCACCCTTAAAAACACAGGTTTTGTGTTCACCTATCAAAATGATTTGTTTTCTCTTGTAGGGAAAATTCATCAGGATCAATTTTGATGTCAATGGATACATCGTTGGAGCCAACATTGAAACTTGCATCCTTTTTAAAATATGCTAATGGATTTCTTAATTCTTCTATACTGGGCAGGATTAACCTGCCAGGTGGCCTCGGGCCAATAATGAGTTTCCCCCCCTGAAGCCATTTTGGCAAGGCTGATGGAGAAAGCGCTCTGCTGCCTCAGGTTTGATGTCAGTTCTTGATCATTTGACTCTGCAAATTTGTTTAGGATAACTCCCATGTAAGCTTACACTTCAACTGATATAATAAATGGGTAAAACTGGTGCAGCCTCAGGCCACTTACAGTTCACCAGTCTTGCTTCTGGGCTACTTTATATACATGCTCTTGTCCTGCTGCGTTTGCATTTGTTTGTCTTGACTGAAGTGTTACCAGATCTGCTAGAGAAGTCTCGGGCTATCCGACAAGCTAAAGACGAGAGGAGCTTCCACATCTTCTACTACATGCTGACAGGAGCAGGAGACAAGCTGCGCTGTGAGACATTTTATCACAATGTGACTGCATCAAACTGGGATATGTGAATGAAAGCTGCAGAAAGCAGAAAAATAAATGTGGTTTATCATTATCTGAACATGACATTCATTTAGTAACATGGGAAGTAGCTTCCCGTTTCTCAGTTCAGTTATTAGTGTCTGAAATATAATAATGCTGAAGTCTGTTAAAATGGTCAATTCTCCATAAATCTCTCCTCTTTTTCGCTATACAGCTGAGTTATGTCTGGAGGATTACAGCAAGTACCGTTTCCTGTCCAATGGAAACGTGACAATTCCTGGTCAACAGGACAAGGACCTCTTCACTGAGACCATGGACGCCTTTCAGATCATGAGCATCCCAGAAGAGGAAAGAATTGGTACATATGATCTCACTTTAAAGGGCTGTGGTGAATTATACTCATTATCAGTCAAGGTTCTCTGTGGAGTTTTTACCCTCTACTAGCACTATGGAGCCGTTTTTCTATAAATGGGTTAGTTTTGTTTGTCACATGCACACACTTATGCAGATGATGAGATGTAGTTTATTTGATAGAGCTCAAGGATATACAGAATGTGTTCTGGTGCTTGAGGTACATGTAACATTTGTTTATAAGAACACTCCACAGGGCCTGTTTAATCTTTTTTTTTCTCTCTACCAGCAGTCCAAAACTAATTCAGCTGGGCAAAAAAACCATTCAGTTTACTATAATATGACAAAGAAAAGTGTCATATCCTCACATTTAAGACGGTGGCACTAGTAAATGTTTTAGCATTTACTCATCAGAAAATTCTCAAGTTCTTCATCGACCACATGATAAATCAACTAATTGTTGCAGCTCTAGTCTACTTTGGATGTATTAGATTGTAATGAACTGTTATTATTGTGTTAAATAACTTTTAACACTACCAAACATATGGTGATATTTATTATTCATGATGTGATTCTTTCCTCTGCAGCACACAGTGACCTTCTGTTTGTTTCTCAGGTCTGTTGAAGGTGGTGTCAGCCGTGCTGCAGTTGGGGAACATGGTTTTCAAGAAAGAGCGTCACTCTGACCAGGCCTCCCTGCCTGATGACACCGGTACACACATTTACACAGACAGACCGTCGTCATCATCATTTCCTCTGTGCATGCTGTCTGTTTCACTCCATTTTCTCAAACCTTCCCAATTCATTCATTATCCACCTTTACACCCCTCTAACTTTACCTCATGTTTCACCCCCAGCTGCCCAGAAAGTGTGTCACCTGCTGAGCGTCAATGTGACTGACTTCACACGAGCCATCCTGTCTCCCAGAATCAAGGTCTGCATCAAATAAATTTAGATTTTTTTGGATTTACCTTCACATGTTTAGCCACATATAGTTTGTGATGCAAATTTCTACCTTTTGTCTGTCAGTTTCCATGTAATGATAATTGTAGAATCACAAGATGATATCTGAGTATTTCTTTTTGTAGGTTGGCAGGGACTATGTCCAGAAGGCCCAGACCCAGGAGCAGGCTGAGTTTGCTGTCGAGGCTCTGGCCAAAGCCTCTTACGAGAGGATGTTCCGCTGGCTTGTGTTCAGGATCAATAGAGCCCTGGACAAGACCAAGAGACAGGGAGCCTCCTTCATTGGCATCCTTGATATTGCTGGATTTGAGATCTTTGAGGTGAGGTGTTTGAGGCTTGACAGGCTGGCAGTTACTCTACTTTTGTGATCAGACTGAGCACTCTGATGGGGTTCAGTTGGCTCAGCCTATCTGTTTGTTTAATGCTGCATCCTACAGACTGTTGTCTTGCTGACACAGAGTGGTGTCAAACTATTCGTATAGTATTACTCATAGAAATGAAGGGGCAGAAAAATCAAGTGGGACCACACCTGAAGAGGGGAAAAACGCTCCAGATTTTTAACACGGTGTCCCTCTACTGTAAGAGTTGGCAGAAGCTGCTGCACAGCAGGTAAAACTTGATCAACAAGTTAGCTCATGGTTCTCTCTTATCACAGCAACCATGATGAGTGTACAGTAGCAATTTACTCTCTCCATCAAAATAATTTGAATCATGTCTTATTATTGACTTTGTAATTGCAATTTCAGCCAAGATATAATGTAGTAATACTTAATACTCATTTTAGGGCTCAAACTATTATTTTCATTATTGATTAATTGATTAGTCGTTTTATCTATAGAGTGTCATCATAATTTTCCAAAGTGGAAGTTGTCTTTCATATTCCTTGTGTGACTGACTGGACTGAAGACATTCAGTTTACTTACATGTAAAACAAAAAGCAGCAAACATTATTATTTATGAAGCTGGCACAAGTACATTTTTATAATAAAAGTAACTAAAGTGATTACTTGATTCTAAATATTTAAAAAATGGCAGATTATTTCTCTGTCAATGAAGTAATGATGTCTCTAATTCTTTCCTACAGTTGAACTCATTTGAGCAGCTGTGCATCAACTACACCAATGAGAAGCTGCAGCAGCTCTTCAACCACACCATGTTCATCCTGGAGCAGGAGGAGTACCAGAGGGAGGGCATCGAGTGGAGCTTCATTGACTTTGGCCTCGACCTGCAGCCCTGCATTGACCTCATTGAAAGACCTGTAAGACGTCTCCCAGTTCTTGTTCCTCCTCAAGACGTGTGCATGTGCGTGTGCATGTGCATGTGCGTGTGCGTGTGCATGCGCGCGTGACAGGGTGTGTGTGTCTTAGTCTGAAGTAACTCTTGGAATAAGAATCAGTTACAAGCCTTTTGCACAAGTAATTGGACACGTTTTTATGCAGAAAACAGTTGTTAATACACATCGAGGCGTGTAACTGCACATAGATCATTAAAGCAGTCACAATTCCTTGGAACTGCAGACTGACGTGTGTTTGTCCTGTTTGTGTCAACACAGGCCGGTCCTCCAGGCATACTGGCTTTGCTGGATGAAGAATGCTGGTTCCCCAAAGCCACAGACAAAAGCTTTGTGGAGAAGGTGGTTCAGGAACAGGGAACACACCCCAAATTCCAGAGACCCAAGAAACTCAAGGACGACGTTGACTTCTGCATTATGCACTATGCTGGAAAGGTCATTGAGGATAAATGTTTGCATTGTTGAATTTGTGACTTTCAAAAGCTTTTATTAGACTTTTAACATGTACTTTTATAGTTAGACTACATTTCTCCATCCAAAGAAAAACCTTTGTAAAAGGGCTGTATAAATAACCAAAGTCATTGTTTTTCCTCTTGACAATATAAGTCAATTGACATGTATATAGATTCCTTATGCTGTATATTCCTATAGGAGTAAATGTACGTAGTTACTTTCCATAACTAGCTGGCTGCAGAGTAACAACATAGTCCTCCAAACTCTGAATATACAAAATTTGGTTCAAAGAAGAGCTTTTTTACCAATTTACCTTATGCATTGAATTTCAACACTTGCCACATGCACCACAAGACAGGGCATTGAAGCCTTAACTTAAAGTAGCAATGGTTTGTGATAACTTCAAGTTCTTTGTTATAAATGTAGCTTTTCTCTGGTGTAGGTGGACTACAAAGCAGACGAGTGGCTGATGAAAAACATGGATCCTCTGAACGAGAGTGTGGCCACTTTGCTCAACCAGTCTACTGACAAATTTACTGCTGACCTGTGGAGAGACAGTGAGTGAATTTATCCAAAGTGTCATCTTGCAAAAGAAAATTACTTTCTGCACACTGTTGCCTGAGACCTCAGGTAACAGAGAGGCATTTCCAACAAAATTGGTGGTGACAGTGTGCAGGAATTGAAAAGTATCTTTTTTTTTTTTTTTCTTTTTTTTTATGATTTCAAGTAATTTGATGATCATTTCAGTGTCTGTAAACATGCTGATAAAACAATTGTTCCACCGTCTCCGTCCTCACAGTGGACCGTATCGTCGGCTTGGATAAGGTGGCAGGAATGTCGGACTCTATGCACGGTGCATTCAAAACCCGTAAGGGCATGTTCCGCACTGTAGGTCAACTGTACAAGGAGCAGCTGGGTAACCTCATGACCACACTCAGGAACACCAACCCTAACTTTGTCCGCTGCATCATCCCCAACCACGAGAAGAAGGTACAGAACAAAGAATGGTTCTCAACATCGCAGCTGTTGCAGAAATTGATTCATGCATTTTGTGTCATTAGTTCAGTATATTTAATGTTCTTCACTTGCACCGTATGTCCACACAAGGCTCCTTAATGATCCTTTGTGCATTTGTTATCTCTTCAGGCTGGTAAACTGGAGTCTCACCTGGTTCTGGACCAGCTCAAGTGTAATGGAGTCCTGGAGGGGATTCGCATCTGCAGACAGGGCTTCCCCAACCGCATCGTCTTCCAGGAATTCAGACAGAGGTGACAAACAACAGAAACAGATTTAAATACATAAAGACATATTCCTCAAACAGAGGAAAACATATCAATCAAAGAAGAAAGTCAAAGTAACTTAACAGTAACTTAATTTGCCTGTCTCACAGGTATGAAATCCTCACTCCAAATGCCATACCAAAGGGCTTTATGGACGGCAAGCAAGCCTGTGTGCTTATGGTGAGAAAAATACAAGCAGTTCATCAGAAGAAGGGAAAAATGTCTGTCTGCTCCATTTCAAGTGTTAGTACTTGTCACTGAGTCGCTTCTGTCTGCTTCATGTCAGATCAAAGCTCTGGAGTTGGACCCAAACCTTTTCCGCATCGGTCAAAGTAAAGTGTTCTTCAGAGCCGGAGTCCTGGCTCACCTGGAGGAGGAGAGAGACATGAAGATCACTGATGTGATCATCAGCTTCCAGGCCTGGTGCAGAGGATATGTGGCCCGCAAGTATGAAGGATTAACTTGATCCACAGCGAAACAATATTTGCGTACATCGTTTTTCACTTGATTATTTATGTCTTTTTTGTTTTGTTTTTACTCTAGAGCTTTTGCTAAGAGACAACAGCAGCTGACAGCCATGAAAGTTATCCAGAGGAACTGTGCTGCTTACCTCAAACTCCGGAACTGGCAGTGGTGGAGACTTTTCACTAAGGTAAGAGATTAATGAATGCATTTTATTTAACTTTTTAACAATGTGTTACTGGGTTGTCTAAACCTTTAGTAATACGACAGCAGTAAACCATACTAGTGTCATGTTTCTATCAAAATATATTAACATAAATATAATGTAAGTATAAGTGACACCTTTTTTGTATTGTATTAGACAAAAATAAGATAATAGTCAGCAGGTAGGTGTCGTAAATTATAAAGATTAGTATTAATGTTTTGTGCATCAGATTTTTACAAAAACAAAGTGAATAAAAAATAAGGAAATTCTCTAGCTACTACTTATGCATATAGGCTAATGCATTTTCTAATGAAAGACTAACTTCTTATCTGAATTTATAGTTTTCTCCATGTTCTAGTGCAAACACATATTTATTATACTGTAGCAGTAATTTCACTTTTACACTCTTTCTTCATTTTCTCGTGAGAGCATCCCAGGAAAGTCCGAACATCACCGTGTTATAATGTTTTAATTTCTAATAATAAAATGTGTTTTTTCTTCCAGGTGAAGCCTCTGCTGCAAGTGACTCGGCAGGAGGAGGAGATGGTGGCAAAAGAAGAGGAGCTGATCAAGGTGAAGGAGAGACAGCTGCAGGCTGAGGAGCAGCTCAAAGAATATGAGTCCAAGCAGCAACAGGTACGAGTCACAACACTGGAGTAAGCTTCATCTTTTATCACTCTTATTTTAAATTTGTGGATTGAAACTGCATGTAGAATTGATTTACGAATTTATAAAAACATGAATCGTTATGACAAGTCCTCTTACTCATTGTGACATTGCCTCCCCTTTACTAGCTGAGTGCTGAGAAGTTAGCTCTTCAAGAGCAGCTGCAGGCAGAGACAGAGCTGTGTGCCGAGGCTGAGGAGATGAGAGCTCGTCTGGCCACCAGGAAGCAGGAGCTTGAAGAGATCCTGCATGACCTGGAGTCTCGACTGGAGGAGGAGGAAGAGAGGGTCACCCAGATGCATACAGAAAGAAAAAAGATGCAGCAGAACATCACGGTCAGCAAAGTCCTCAGGATACAGAATATGAGATGTGATGAAAAAACATGCTAAAAAAACAAAACAAAACACTGCATTAACTTTGCAAATTGTTTGTGTTGTTCTTCCAGGACCTGGAGCAGCAGCTGGATGAGGAGGAAGCAGCCAGACAGAAGCTCCAGATGGAGAAGGTCACCACGGATGCCAAGCTGAAGAAGCTCGAGGAGGAAGTCATGGTGCTGGATGACCAGAACAGCAAGCTCAACAAGGTCTGAACACAGGTTTATTTAGTTCACTGCTAAAAGTGCAGGGTAAATAAAACACCTGGAACAACAAGTAATTTATTTTCTTGTTTTGTTTTTGACCACAGGAGAAAAAACAGATGGAGGAGAGGATCTCGGAGTTCACCACCAACTTGGCTGAAGAGGAAGAGAAGTCCAAAAGTTTGCAGAAACTCAAGAATAAACATGAAGCCATGATCACAGATTTAGAGGGCAAGTATTTATTTGCATTATTGTTTTTTTTGTTTCATTTTTGTTAGAATTAATTATAAAACATACTATCATTATTATAATTTGTTTTTTAACCACACAATCATTTTTAAGGAGCTGGAGGAAGTGTCATGGAGAGGAGAAACTAATTTGTTTGCCCATTACAAATTTTGGTTCCTGTCTTTTCTCACACAGATCGTTTAAGAAAGGAGGAGAAAGTGCGTCAGGAGTTAGAGAAGAACCGTCGTAAACTTGAGGGAGACTCCACTGATCTCCATGACCAGATTGCAGACCTGCAGGCCCAGATTGCTGAACTCAGAGCTCAGCTGGCTAAGAAGGAAGAAGAACTCCATGCTGCACTGGCCAGGTTTAAAAATCAGTTTTTCCTTTTCTTCCCTTATGAAGTTTTAGATGGACTAAATGCAAATGCATGTTGTCATTTGATTTGATGCGATAGGACAGACTTTCAATAACAATCACACAGACTACCCGTATGTCAATCTCATTCCTCCTCTTCATCTCACCTCCAGGATTGAGGAGGAGGCTGCAGCCAAGAACTCAGCCCAGAAGAAGATCAGGGAGTTGGAGGCTCAGATCTCTGAGTTGCAAGAGGATCTGGAGCTAGAGAGGCAGGCGCGCTCCAAGGCTGAGAAACACCGCAGGGACCTGGGAGAGGAGCTGGAAGCCCTCAAGACTGAGCTGGAGGACACTCTGGACTCCACTGCAGCACAGCAGGAGCTGAGGTAAAAAGCAATTCAGTATTCTGCATTTGAATTTGTCTGAATGTGGACATACTGTATGTTGTCAGGAGACGATGACTCCTGGAACAAACTGAAGTGTTGGTCAAGTGGAAAGTCTGACTTCTGGAGCTGCTAAATGAAAAGTCAGAAGATCAATGTCAATAAGATTCATCTGCAGCAAATTTCACAGCAATCGATGCAATTGTGTTGAAAGCACAAAAAAGGTCTATAAATTTAGTTTGTTTCTCTTCTCACATCTCGTTCTTTGTTATTCATTCCCTCATTCTGTCTTACCAGGAGCAAGCGTGAGACAGAGGTCGCTGAGCTGAGGAGGAATCTGGAGGAAGATGCCAAGTTCCACGAGCTGCAGATGGCTGACATGAGACAAAAACACAATCAGGCGTTTGATGAGCTCAATGAACAGCTGGAACAGGCCAAAAGGGTAACGCATGGGATGGTCAGAGGAGAAATATCAATTCTTAACAAAACATATGAATAACACCAGTAACATGTGTGGCACTCCTGCAGAATAAGGTGTCGGTGGAGAAATCCAAGCAGGCCCTGGAAAGTGAGTGGAACGAGCTGCAGATTGAGATGAAAACGCTGACACAAGGCAAAACGGATTCTGAACACCGTCGCAAGAAGGCTGAAACCCAAGTTCAAGAGCTGCAGGTCAAATTTGGAGAAAGTGAACGACAGAGGCAGGAGTTGGCTGACAAGATGGCAAAGATGCAGGTATGGACACTCTGTGAATCACCTGTGATAGGGAATTACTGTAAAGGAAGTGTGTGTGGATTCTCATGATGTGTCTATAATCCATTGTCTTTCTGGTGTCTAGTCGGAGCTAGAAAATGTAAACGGCCTCCTGAGTGAAGCAGAGGGCAAGAACATCAAATCCAGCAAAGATCTTTCTTCCACAGAGTCTCAGCTACAGGATACACAGGTACAAACATGAATGCATATATGTTTTAACTAATATTGCTACTTCTTTGTCTAAATGTCAAGTAAAGCTGAAATGAGTAGTTGATTAATCAATTGTTTCAATAATGTACAGGCGTTTAAAGTCATCCAGTGATAGTTTCTGTACATTCATGGTAATACTGCAAACAGGACAACAGCTAACTCAGCATGACTTTTCATGATGTAAATTTACCAAAATGTTAAAAAACAAATTAATAAATTAAGTGAAACCTGAGCAAAAGAACAGAGTTCAAAGTGTTTCAGGAATATATATTTTTCTCAAGTTCTTTTCCTTCTCGTAACTCCAGGAGTTGCTCCAAGAGGAGACCCGTCAGAAGCTGTCCCTCTCCACTCGCCTGAGGCAGATGGAGGATGAACAAAACAGTGTGCGGGAGATGCTGGAGGAAGAGGAGGAGAGCAAGAAAAATGTGGAGAAGCAAGTCTCCATGCTGCAGTCCCAGGTCGGTCCACTTTTCTTTTCTTTAACATCGCACACTTAAACAGTTTGTGTTCTTAAATCTGTATAATTCAAGAGAGCTGATTTCAGAGGGTACAGTAATAATAACTTTATGTATGTAGTATTTATAGATATGCTTGTGGTGTGGCTCTTTGGATGGCAATGTCAGTCTGATGAGCTAAACTATAAGTAAACTAATTGACACTAAACTCCGTACAGGCATTAATGGTTCCTACAACATGAATCCTAATGACTTTGGTGACTCTCTGACTTTTCCTCTAACACCACCATGACTTTTTTTATTTTTTTTATTTAAATATCTCAAAAACTCTTGGATTGTACTAATGTGGTTCAGACAGGCAAGCTCTACTCAAAATAAATTGTAATAACTTTGGTGAGTTTTCATCTAGCGCCATCACATGTTCAGAACTATAATTTGTCCAGCACTCTGGTTTATGACTAAATAGCTACAAGACTACTACCTCTTCATCAGCTTTAGCTGTACTAATTGGGAAATGTTCACATGTAACAAGATGGTAAGCATTAACATGCTAGTGTTGGCATGTAGCTCAAAGCACCAATATATTTAACTGGCTGTAGAGTCTCTGTCTAATTTGAGTTATAAAGTGTTTGTACACTGGCACACTTATTTTCAGAAGTATGGTGCAAGTGCTACTTGCTTTGCCCTCCTCATTCCACCGTTCCTCCAGTCTTTGTCGGCCAAATTCTCCCTACCACAGCCTTGATTCATTCATTAGGAGTCCACAATGTAACTTGCCCACAATTCAGTCTTGTCCTTCTAACCCCCTTTCTTTTGTTTCATGCCTATAGCTGGCAGAGATGAAGAAGAAGCTGGAACAGGAGGCCTTGTCTCTCGAGGGGGCAGAGGAGGGCCGCAAGCGATTCCAGCGGGAGTTGGACAGTGTGATGCAGCAACTGGAGGAGAAGACCTCAGCCTACGACAAACTGGACAAGACAAAGACCCGTCTGCAGCAGGAGCTGGATGACCTCATAGTGGACCAGGACCACCTGAGGCAGATTGTCTCCAACCTGGAGAGGAAGCAGAAGAAGTTTGACCAGGTAACGTGTGAACAGTGAATTTTGTGCAAGATAAACGTGCACTAATGAGCTGCTTGTTTACTTTTTACATTACACATCCAAGACAGTAGATCATCTGTTTAAACTGTCAAAAGACAAAGTACTAAGGAAGAAAATCACAAAAAGGAAATATTAATGACTTAGTTTGTTACAGCTGCCACATTTTCTTAAGACTGTTCTCAAACTCTCTTGGTTGCACTCTTGATTTCACCACACAATGCCACCTTCATTTGGCAGTATTCAGCTTTAGTACATTTTTAACTGCTTTTCCTACTCTTTCCTTTCTATAGATGCTTGCCGAGGAGAAAACAATCTCTACTCAGTATGCAGAAGAGCGCGACAAGGCTGAAGCTGAGGCCAGGGAGAAGGAAACCCGAGCACTGACACTGGCCCGCGAGCTGGAGACCATGACAGATCTGAAAGATGAGTTGGACCGTGCCAATAAGCTGCTCAAAGCTGAGATGGAAGACTTGGTCTCCTCCAAGGATGATGTTGGCAAGAGTGTAAGAGAAAAACACTAGCGTCTTTTTGGTGCATGAAAAACTACAATTAGATGAATTGGGTCTATATGTTAACACTGGAAATGTCTGTGTTTTATTTATGCAATAAAGGTTGCATTATTGCTTTCGGCAGAAGTTAAAATTAGAGTAGATTGTTGACAATGGTAACAATGCAATCTTGTTCACAGGTTCATGAGCTGGAGAGGTCAAAACGTGCCATGGAGCAGCAGCTGGAGGAGATGAGAGTGCAGCTGGAGGAGCTGGAGGATGAGCTGCAGGCCACAGAGGACGCCAAACTGCGTCTGGAGGTCAACATGCAGGCCATGAAGGCCCAGTTTGACCGAGACCTGCAAGCCAGAGATGAGCAAGGAGAGGAGAGGAGGAAACAGCTGGTTAGACAGGTATCATTCCCAAACCATTACATGTACAATTACTGAAGAACCTGCTGAATTGTGGTCTGGCTGACTAAATATTTGTACTCTCAGGTGCGTGAGATGGAGATTGAGCTGGAAGATGAACGCAAGCAGCGTAGTCAGGCCCTCTCATCCAAGAAGAAACTGGAGATGGACCTGAGCGAGCTTGAACTCCAGATCGATGGTGCAAACAGGGGCCGTGATGAGGCCCTCAAACAGCTGAAAAAACTCCAGGTAAAGAAGGCAGAAACACAAACATACAAGCAAAAGTATTTCCAAAGTGGACCAAAGATATAATAAATATGAAAAATAAATAATTGGAGGATCCTTTCACTATCAGATTAGTTGACAGGTCTAACACTAGAAAACAACTCACTGCAAGTTATTGATATTTTTTTGGCCTATATTTTGAGGTATGTAATGACATGAACATCTGTATAATATATAACCTTCACTGTTCAATTATATATGGAAACATACCTGAAATGTATAAATATAAATATAAATAATATAAATATATAATATATAAATATTATTAGGTGTTTTGAGGACCAAATTGTGATTTTCTGTCTGTTTTAAGAGTGATTGGTTGTTAACTATGTTTTTAACAAAAGTGCTCATAGAGGTCCTATACATTGACTGGAAAACCCCTCAGAATGATGGGTGTCTAACGTTGCACTGTTGTCTGCATGTGTACTCTCCAGGCCCAAATGAAAGAGCTGATGAGAGAACTGGATGAGCTGCGTTTGTCCAGAGACGAAGCCGTCAACGGGGCCAAGGAGACTGAGAGGAAACTTAAGGCCATGGAGGCAGATGCCCTGCACTTCCAGGAGGTATGAAAGTAGCGATAGAAAATAACAACTCAAAAACTTACTGGCTGTCTGGGAAAGGTATAGTTAGGCCCCCTCATCCAAGAAGAACCGAACAGCCAGACATTATAGAAGATGTGAATTGTTATCTATAACTAATATTATCTAATAAACCATCTGTACAAATGTGGGATCTGATATTTTCTGATGATTCACAGCATTTCATATTTTGAATGTTACTAGCTATATAATTTGACTTATTTGATATTTGAGCTACACCTCACAGATAAAAGTAATATAAATCTCTCATCTGTGTGAGTTTCTCAAATCTAAAACTCAACACATAATTTTCTATTGGTATTAAATTATAAAGCACAAAGTTCTCGATACTAACAAAATAGTGCACAGCCGTCAAGGTTGCTTTTATTGTTTGAGGAGGAAATTGTATCCAAGGAATTGCTGCATTAAAAACAGATCAGAACAGTCCCAAAAAACAAAAACAAAAAACATGAAATTATGACATTATTTACAGGCAACTGTCCTAACATCCTCTGCAGTATCAGGATTTAAAGTCTTATATACGTGTGTCTTCTGCTTCCTTCAGGATCTGGCCACTGCAGAGAGACTCAAGAGACAGATTCAGAGCGAGAGAGATGAGCTCCAGGACGAGATTAACAGCAGCAACACCAAGAAGTATGAACTCAACATTGACATTTTATTTACTGAAATACTTTCTGAAAAGAAGCTGAGAAGAAATTATATATTGATTGGTTACAACGCATTCTTCAGATGGTAGCTGCCTCTTATTCTACTATCTACATGAACACTTTGTCATGTGGATCTGGAGTATGTACTTGTCTTGAAAATGCAAGGTCAGCTTATGCAGTTGAAGAAATTCTACAAGTTTCTCTCTATCCAACCCTCATTTTTTCTCACTTTTTGTTGCCAGTTCTCTGCTGGCAGATGAGAAGAGAAGGCTGGAGGCTCGTATCACCCAGCTGGAGGAGGAGCTGGAGGAAGAGCAGCTCAACACTGAGATGGTCAACGATCGTCTGAAGAGAACCACACTACAGGTATGCACACAGTATCTCAGCAGCTGATAATTTTACCTTTATCTGCAAGTAGAAGAAAATATTTAGGTTTCTTTTTGTTATCCATTCTTTCCTTTCCACTGATCACTAAATTTATTGTGACAAAATCCTAAGAAAAAGACTTTTCAGTTACTGTCTGGTGAACTCTCAGGAGTGCGATGAAGAAACACCTCACTGATGCCACAGTGACTGAGATCACTACTTCAGGATATGCTTTAGTTTAACAATGCCTCTCCATGGTGTGTTTCTGACATTAGACCGAGCAGTTGACCACAGAGCTAGGTTCAGAGCGCAGCACCAGCCAGCGACTGGAGGGCGCTCGTTCCCAGCTGGATCGCCAGAACAAGGAGCTGAAACTCAAGCTGCAGGAGCTCGAGGGAACCATCAAGTCCAAGTACAAATCCTCTATCACCATCCTGGAGGCCAAGATTGCTCAGCTGGAAGAACAGCTGGACATAGAGTCAAAGTAAGTGCCAATGCAATGGACACTCCACAAGCTATTGTGGTCAGTCAGTAACAAATTAGGATGGTGTTTCAGAGTCATGACTTCCATTTCTGCTTTATCTTCTTTGATAGCGCTTGTAATTGTTTAGTTTTCCATAGATCCTACATTTACATAATCCTGTCCTTTTATGCCTGATACAATAAAGATTTTTTTCTTTTACTTTAAAAATAAAGAAGTCCAAAGACTGTGCACTGATCCCTCGCGACATTTGCCGCCTTTAATTTCAGGGAGCGTCAACAGGCCTCCAGGCTGGTTAGGCGGACAGAGAAGAAGCTGAAAGAAGTGATGCTACAGGTTGATGACGAGAGGCGCAACACTGAGCAATACAAAGACCAAGTAAGCCTCATCACTCTTCTCCTTTGTACTTTTAAATTTCCAGATTATAGTTTGATCCTGACTTCATTCCTTGCCAGTATGCTTGTATTGTTTTTGGCACTAAGTGAACCCTTTCTCTGCAGGTGGAGAAGACGAACAGCCGAATGCGCCAACTGAAGCGTCAGCTCGAGGAGGCAGAAGAGGAGGTGACACGAGCCAACGCCTACCGTAGGAAGCTGCAGAGGGAGCTGGATGATGCCACTGAGTCAGCAGACGCTATGAACCGTGAAGTCAGCTCTCTGAAGAGCAAGCTCAGGTAGAGGCTCCTCACATTTATATTTATCCTTCAGGTGTAAAGTTGATGTAGTTTGCCTTCATCTTAGTGCATAGTAGAGCGTTTAATAAGTTGAAGATCAGTTTGCTTGGTATGAGAATACAGCCAAAAAACCCTGAGTCATCTTGAGTCCAGCGACGTTATAGAAGTGTAATGCTAAATCGGTGTAGTACTCTTTTGAAGTTACTCAATGGGAAGTGTAGAATCTAGGGCTTTTTAAGTATTCTTGAGAGTAAATGCCAGGATATCTCAACTTCTGCTTTTTTAAATAAAAAATATTAATATGTGCCTCATCGTTTATACTTGTGTGCCGTATTTGTGCAGCATCTGACTGTTTCACTGTTATTTGTTTTAAAGACGTGACTTGCCTTTCAATATGCGGCGTACCACGAATCGCTCGGGCCTGGACAGCGATGAGGATGTGGACGTGATGACTGAAGCATCTGAGCCTGCAGCTGAGTGAACGGAGAAAAGCAATGAGGAAAATATTATATCGGCATGTTGACTGCAGTCATTATATTAAACATTAGTCATGCAGGATATTACAGACTTTTTCTGAGAGGATTTAGCCTTGTATTCCCCTTGACAATCATCTTATAGCCTTACTATTACTTTCTATATAACCCATTTATATTTGGCCAAATAATCATTCACCTCAGTGAATGTGAGTGGTGTTTTTCTACAAAGGCTTTACACATACTTTTCATGGACTATTTTTCTACTTAATGGGTATATCATAAAACATTCCTCTTGTTTCAAGCTATTGCAATTTATTTTTATTTGTGCTTGAGGTTTATGTGCTGTTACTGTACAATTTGGGAGGAAAACACTGGAAATGTTATGCTTGTTTTGCACACAACAAATATGGGTCTTTAGGGAGTTGTGATGCAGTTACAAACTGTGGTTCACATTTACTAGTGTCAGTATGAATCTGTGTATCTGTACTGTATGCTTTACCTCTCACTGTGTTCTCCTTCCATGTTATTTCCTCACCCAATTTTGCACAATTCCAACACAGACAAAACAGACACAAGAGTGGACATTGTTCAGTTCATCAGGGTTGTGTAGTGGAAATACAATTTTGTTACATCTATGATAGCTTAGTTGATGTATAATTTTTCATTGGTTTTACACTTTGATTGTTGGTGGTGGGTCATCATACACAGCAGAGGGAGTTTGTATTAGCACATTAGCGTCTGAATGTTTTGCCAGACTTAAATCCTGCATATTTTAGATTACGTATGATACCGTAACACTGTATTATCAAACTAATTGCATGTCATATGATGCCAATATTTGAAGGCTATTCTATATTTTATCCAATGCCTTAATGCAATAAATTGACAAACTATCAAATGCATTTGACTTCCTCATTTCTTGTGTGAGTTAAATCAGGCTTAAAAGATAGCGGGAATGATGACTATGGTCAATAATGTAAACCTGTCTATGTGGCATTGAAAAAGCCTTCCAAAGCACTTTTAATGTAATGTTTGGGGACCAAATCCTCATTCGGTGCAAAGATCAGCAAACCCTATTATCAGACTTCAGCAGCCTGAGTTGTATAAATAACTTGTAAAAGAAAGGATCTTCTAAAGTTGATCTTTTGAGCACTTTCTTTTTCTTTTTTTTTTCTTTATTACACAAAGATTACATTCAAGTTCAGACAAGCTGCCCTTGTTTATAGGGGGAACTACAAATATGCCCAGGGAAATTCCTAACTTTTTAAATACATGTGAAACAATGACACTGCCATGAGGGAGAGCTGAAACTAAATGAAGTCTCTGAGTATCAGCAAGCATCCCATCAACAATGGGTGTCTTTGAGCTGGAAATCATAAACCTTACAGTATGTCTGAGGTTAATATCTTGTCTCACTAAGGCATTCATTTGTGAATGAAACAACTACATACACTGGAAACTCCCCTACAGTAGATAAAACATAATGTTCCCTCTATGGTAGCCCAGTAAGCAAGCAAGAGAAGTGCCTTCCAGGGGCCTTTATAGTAAAGAAAATGTGATAAAGTGCTATACAGGCTGCTCTGCATGCTAGAAAATTAGTTTGATCTCTGCTTGTTTGGATGGATGAACTGATGATATGAATAGTTGGTAATTATTTGTATGAAAAGCTTTGAAGGCCAAAAAGGACAGGTACTTTTTTTCACAGCACATCAAAGTTGAACACTAAAGTTAAGTTTTAATAAAGTTGGGACTGCATGAATGCATTAATTTGGTGGTGGCAGTGGCAAACCTTCATTGACTTAATTATTGACTTACAACTCATCTGTACATAGACATTATCAAATTATGCAGTATGCTAGTATAAGTGTTTGTTATTCAAATGACATTTTAACCTCAAGCATGTTAATCCATCCATTCATAACCAGCGGTTCAAATAGTAATTTCAGTAAGTCACCACAGGATGGCAGCAATACATTGACCCGGTCTGTGAGACGACCTGGAACAAATCACACAGATGGCAAACGATGGAAGCAAGTCAAACATACATGGAAGAAAATACCGTTTTAAGAAATACCCCAATGCTATTATATAAATATAGTAGGCTTTTGTTGACTACACTTGCGCTTGAAAGAGGAAAGAAAGTGGAACCTAAGAAACTACGCTATATAGTTAATAACATTGATTTAAGTATTATACATTTTTATATTATAATATCGCTGAAACTACACAGCAACAGAGGAGTAAGTTCTTTAGTGAGGAGTGAGGTGGCTCTTAAAAGAACCTTTATGTTTCGGGGATGAGCAGACAGTTTAAGCGCGCTCTCCGCGGATGCGGCGGGCCAGCTGGATGTCTTTGGGCATGATGGTGACTCTCTTGGCGTGGATGGCGCACAAGTTGGTGTCCTCAAAGAGGCCGACCAGGTAAGCCTCGCTGGCCTCCTGCAGAGCCATGACAGCGGAGCTCTGGAAGCGCAGGTCGGTCTTGAAATCCTGAGCGATTTCTCTGACCAGGCGCTGGAAGGGCAGCTTGCGGATGAGCAGCTCGGTGGATTTCTGGTAGCGACGGATCTCTCTCAGAGCCACGGTACCGGGCCTGTAACGGTGAGGCTTCTTCACGCCGCCGGTGGCCGGGGCGCTCTTACGGGCAGCCTTGGTGGCCAGCTGCTTCCTCGGGGCTTTGCCTCCGGTGGATTTACGAGCGGTCTGCTTGGTTCTTGCCATCGTTCTTTCTTTCTCTGAACAGGAGAAAAGTGTAGTAAAGAGAGGAGACACGCTGCTCTTAAACTGTGAGACCGGCTGTGAAATGGTGACGCTGCTTCAGACCTCCGGCTCCTGATTGGTTAGGGGCTCCTGCTGGAGCTCAGCGCCGCCTTGAGGAGCGACCCACCGCCCAAATCTCCGCTGCTTATTGGCGGAAAATCAGCCCGCCAAAATCCAAGCGGCCCACTCTGTAGAAACCTGTTTTCTGGTTGGTCTGACAGGACCCCCTCCTCTCGCTCCCCGACTCGCTCCGTGGAAATATAACGGAGGGTTGTGTCTGTTGCCACCACATTTTCTGTGAGTCGTGTCTTTAGAAAGTATCTTAAAAATGAGTGGAAGAGGCAAAACCGGCGGCAAAGCCAGAGCTAAGGCAAAGACCCGCTCCTCCCGTGCCGGGCTTCAGTTCCCAGTGGGCCGTGTCCACAGGCTGCTGCGCAAAGGCAACTATGCCGAGCGTGTTGGTGCCGGTGCCCCCGTCTACCTGGCGGCCGTGCTGGAGTACCTGACCGCTGAGATCCTGGAATTGGCTGGAAACGCTGCCCGCGACAACAAGAAGACTCGTATCATCCCCCGTCACCTGCAGCTGGCTGTCCGCAACGACGAGGAGCTCAACAAACTGCTGGGCGGAGTGACCATCGCTCAGGGCGGTGTGCTGCCCAACATCCAGGCTGTTCTTCTGCCCAAGAAGACCGAGAAGCCCGCCAAGTCAAAGTAAACCTGCTCACTGCTGGACTCAACAAAAAGGCTCTTTTAAGAGCCACACACTTTTACCAAAGAGCCGTTTCTCATGTCAGTGACACCATTCAACACAACTGAAAGAATCAGAAAATGGATTCAGTTCATCAGCTAAACTTTATGAAAACAATAAACAAACTAAGCGCTGTGCTGATATTCTAACTTGGTCTAGCACTTGTGAATTTTACTAGTACATCAGCTTCCTTAATCTTGCCTAAGGTTTCAGCCATGGTGCGCTCAGGTCATTTATTTGTGGTTTTAAATAGACTTCATTGAAGTATTTCAAAGTTACAGGTGAAAACCGCACATACACAATACGTGTGTACACATTACTAAGTTTGATCTAGTGCAATCCCAAGATATAAAAAACAGCTCAGCATGATTATTGATCCAAATAATGTCATGGTTACTGTGCAGTGTTCACCATCTTCTCTCATTTTTCACTCATTCTTCTGTCATTGTTTGTTGTTAGTTGAATCACTTTCAATGACAGCATGTTGACTTTCTTCATGTCTTCAGAAAAGGGACTTGAGCTAAATAATCATCTGCTAGTGAACATTTTAGCTCCTGTATTCAAATCTGTGCAATATGTTTCCTTAAAAGGTGTGTTCACCACCATTGTCTAAATGATAACCTATATACCAATGTTGTAACATTTCCACTTAAGTTTCATGTGTAAATATAAGCTGTGCAGTCAGTCAGGAGTTCAGTAGCACACATTTTCACAACGTCTGGGATGTGTCTGAGTTTTAGAGCACCATCAACCTCTTAAAAACACAATGGGCTCAGCAGAAAGTGGAACAATTCAGGCCCCCACCACAGTCACTACTCTGGCAATAATAATAATTTACACAAACATTAATAACATCTCATAATACAATGTGATCTTGTGGACATGTGTCTCTCCTATGAGGTTTATATTTTAAGATTGCTTTGAATGCCATCACTTGCAATTCCATCCACCTAGCTATATTTCATATCTCCCTCTTATTTAATCAAGTCCTAATACAATGAATATACATTAACATTAAATATTCAGGAATAAGCTCTTTATGAATGATGTGGTTGGCTCTTAAAAGAGCCGTTTTTGTCAGGACGTTAGTTGTGACTGAGGACAGCTCACTTCTTCTTGGGTGCTGCCTTCTTGGCTTTGGGCTTGGCAACCTTCTTAGCGGGAGCTTTCTTGGCTGCAGGAGCCTTCTTAGCTGCCACTTTCTTGGGGCTCCTTGTGGCCTTCTTGGGGCTCTTGACTGCTTTCTTGGCTGCCACCGCCTTGGGCTTCTTCACTTTCTTGGGGGATTTCTTAGCTGCCGGCTTCTTTGCTACTGCTGTCTTGGGCTTCTTGGGTGTTGTGGCTTTCTTGGCTGCGGGCTTCTTGGCTTTGGGAGCGGCTTTCTTTGCCGGCTTCTTGGCTTTGGGCTCAGCAACCTTCTTGTTCATCTTGAAGGAGCCGGATGCCCCGGTGCCCTTGGTCTGGACCAGGGTCCCCTTAGTCACCAGAGCCTTAATGGCGACCTTAACGCGGGCCTTGTTCTTCTCCACATCGTAACCTCCGGCAGCCAGACCCTTCTTGACGGCGGACAGGGACACGCCGCTGCGCTCCTTGGATGCGGACACAGTCTTGACGATGAGGTCTCTGACGCTGGGGCCAGCCTTCTTCGGTTTGGACACCTTCTTTTTCGCTGCTTTAGCCGGAGCGGCGGCTGGAGCTGGAGCTACTTCTGCCATCTTGTCTTCCGTTCGTACTCAGGACAACACGAGAGTATGACTGGACTGTTGGAAAGTTCAGAGCAGCGAGGCTGCACTTAAACACGCCATGAGAACCGTGGAGACTCAACCCAGCCCGTGGCTCCTCCGTGCAGTCTGAACGCCGTGCCACTTGTGTTTTCTCCTCATCGATAAAACACTCTAAACTAAATGTGGGAGAAGAGCTGAAGGCTGATAGTGAAAGGAGCCGATAGCGGACTTGTGTCTCTTCATGTTCAGGTCATGTAGAGCTCTGATGCTCTCTGCATTTTGTTTGGGGAGCCTCCAAACCTCACACATTCACCGTCGTGACCAGCTCTGCTCGGCGACTTTTCACACTCATTTCTCTCCTAAAATGTTTTCAAATCAATCAGAGCTCCATCAAAAGTCGTTTTCCAGCTGCTCCACATGTTTGTTCAGAGACTCAAAGTGAAAACAGCCATCTGTTGATGATCAGTTTGTAATAAACTGAAGTTATTCTGGTAGCAGCAAACACACTGAGGATGGCCGAGGCTTATGATGATCGACTTCATATCAGAGCTGCTCACCGTGACTGTGAACATTTCAACTGCTGAGGATTAGTTTTAATATAAATAAATAAATAAATCATACAAACATGTAATGATTCTACTATGAATGAAGAAACACAGAGACTGATAAACAATTTGTCTTTTTTTATTTCTAAATCCAGTTTAATCACAAATGACCTCCAGCAGCATTACTGATGGAGGTAGTTATGACAGTCAAATGGATTTAAAAGGATTAAGTTCAACACTTCAGTCAGTCTCAGTGGATCAGTTAACATTTAATCCACAGTGCTTCTGCAGTGGTTCTTGTGGTATATTGCATTAGAGCAGAAGTGCAAAAGAAGGAAGTTACTCTAACATTCGAACGTGGTTTTCAACATTTATAGGCTACCTTCACTCTAAGATCTAAATCAATAGATCCTAAACCTCCACATGCTTTGCTTTTAACAAAAAAGCACACTTTTGGTGACTTCTCTGTTTGCTCACAATATTAAGTTAACACAGTGTTTGTTTCTTATAGTCATTATTTTGTTGGTTGGAGGAAGGATGTTGGCCAGAGAGAGGGATAGAAGAGTTTGGACAGGATGAAAGTCTCCTTCCATTTCTGAACTTCATCTTTTATTTCACTTCATTTTTCCTCCCAATTTCTTTCACATCTCAGCTCTCCAGAGTCTCCATCAGTTCTCTCCATGAGGTCAAGTAAGGATTTATTTGAAATGTTAAGAAAATCTTAATGTTCAGCATGTTCTATTGTTAGAAATAAATGTTTATTACTGACTGTTTATTTTCAAGGAAGGGGAGATGTGGTGCAGTCAGTATTCACAGTGTTTACTTTTCAAAGAAACTTTATTGAAGAAAAAATTGCAAATATACAGATAAAAACAGAGGATGCAATGTAAAAAAAAAAACAGACGTATAGATACACTCAGCAAACAGTACACTAAAAAAAACAAAAAAACGAAATACACATCCACAATTACGATAGACGTAAATATAAATATACACATACATACATCCACAAAAATATATAAACACACACACACTCATATACATACATATATATAATGCCAAAATGTCTCCTATTTCTATCAAGAGTTCGCCGCCTTCTAAGTTCAGCTATAATTTGTTTAAAAACAATGTCGCTGATTTGTAATCATAGCACATCTAGATTTCCATAACTTGTAGACGACAATACTAATGATTACTGCATATAATTCTTTTTTATCAGAAGGGTTGTTTTCACTGTGATTTTCAGCTCATCTTTCACCATAAAATCACGTTCCCCAATTCCTTGGGCATCACAATAATTTCATTTGTATGTTCATATCTGAGTGTAGTTATAAAATCTCCTTTTATTCCTGCCTGCATTTTTGCTCTTTCTTTCTTTGAACACTTGAGGAAACAGATAATGCCCAGAATTTGATCTACCCACCTACCTAATCTATAACAACACACATTCTGATCTTGTGTAAATCATTTTTTTACAATAAACCAAAATTCATTAAAAGCTCATCAGAAATCAGAGGTATATATATATATATATATACATACACAAAAGTCTTATGTGGGGAAATTCATTCAAATCCATTTTGTCCTTCTCTATTTATTGTGGGGGGCATTGGTACATTACAGTTTTTCTCAATTGCTAAAATACTAAAACCCATTGGCTGAACAGAGTTCTCAGTTGCCTGAACTCATTTAGCTAATTGTGCAGTCTGTTGTCGATACCTTAAACCATTTCACATGGTAAAACACAATTTGCAGATCTCACTTACACTTTTCACCAAAACTCTAAACACATTCTCATTCTCAAAACACATTCTGCACTCTAATGCACATGTCATCCAAATGTGTAAATACAAATAGAGCAGACATGTCATTGATTAAACACAACCACTCAAAGTTGATTGCACTTGTTTCAAATGATGTGACACAATCAATATAAGCCAGTTCAGAGAGTAAACAGGTTGTTGAAGGTGGGAATGATAAAGTCTGAGAATGGATCGAAGAAACTATGTGAGAGGACGAGTGCGTATGCGAGGTGGAGGACGAGGAGGAGGTCAAGAAAGAAGAAGAAGAGGACGAAGAGGAAGAGGAAGACAAAGAGTGGAAATATCTGATGAAATTCAAGCAACAATCATAGACCATGTTCTTGTCCATGGACTGACAATGAGGGAAGCAGGACTTAGAGTGCAACCCAATTTGAGACGATTTTCTGTGTCCACCATAGTAAGAAACAAGAATCAACTATATGAACTTTTTTTGAGAGTTTCTCGTATATGCCTCAAACTCAGGCAATGATGTATATTCTTAAGAAAACATTTGAAAGCATTAACAAACAATTTACGCACTATTTTCATGATTTGATTTTGCGATAAAATGGAAAGCTGTACAGACAAAAGAAAGGAGGGCTAAGATCCTAGAGTCACAGAGATGTGTAGTGTTGATAAGTGACTGTGGAACTTCACATAGATTAATAAATGTTTCATGTCATAGATATTTGTCATACAGGTGACTGTCAGCTGGTTAATCATATATACACAGCAATTTAAAGAAGAAAAAAATAAAATAAATAAACACTCCTCCGGCTCCTCCTCAAATGATTGAATAAAGAGCAGTGAAAACTGGCAGCAAACATAATTACATGTGCCAACATGTCACTGATTTTTGTAAATAAAGTCCCTCCCAGTCAGATGAAGGTTCACGGCTGTTCCACAGAGTTCAGCAGCAGCACACGTTCAGCACCCTGGACAGAGACAGCAGCTACCTGCTCTGTTGGTGTCAGTTCAGCACCTCAGACAGGAAGCTCCACCTGTACTCACCTGGGAGACAGAGAGAGACAGCTGCAGCCAATCACAAAGCATCCTGATACACCACAGGAGGAGCTCACTGATTTATAATACAAACCTAAAAAACTGTTTAGTCTCTATGATAAAATGTCACTTTAATACACTGAATATTAATGAGGTAAGTAATTAAAACGAATTCAATAAATCATGGAGAACAAAGTCTGAAGCAAATTCTCTGTAATATGTGACTCACTTTGGTCTTGTTTCATGTATTGTTTAATTTTACATTCACAATTTAAATAAAGATAAATATACTGGTGGAAAATACAAAGACACAGAGAAACAGCCAGAAACTTTTTTTTTTTTTTAAGTATCTTTTCACTTTGACTTTTTATATAAATGAAAAATCTTACGGGAGACATGTTGTCCCTGATTCATGCTGTTGTTCAGTAGGTGGCGCCGAAGAGTTAACCATCAACTGTCATGAAAGACCAAAGAAGAAGAACACTAGGGCCGCCTCTGTTTTCTATTACGTCCTCAGACAAGCTGTAAATAGCTGGGAATACTGCAGACGGATATTATTGTACAATAACCATCTGAACGTTAAAAATGAGTGGTAGAGGAAAGGGAGGAAAAGGACTCGGTAAAGGAGGCGCCAAGCGTCACCGTAAAGTTCTCCGTGATAACATCCAGGGAATCACCAAGCCCGCTATCCGCCGTCTGGCTCGCCGTGGTGGAGTGAAGCGTATCTCCGGTCTGATCTACGAGGAGACTCGCGGTGTGTTGAAGGTTTTCCTGGAGAACGTGATCCGTGATGCCGTCACCTACACCGAGCACGCCAAGAGAAAGACCGTGACCGCCATGGATGTGGTGTATGCTCTGAAGAGGCAGGGACGTACTCTGTACGGCTTCGGCGGTTAAACTGATTATTCTCTTCACTATTCAAAACCAAAGGTCCTTTTAAGGGCCACACACTTCTTCCAGAAGAGTTGACTTCCTTTTTGCTCAAACAAACTACCCATCATTCCCTAATAGTACAATTACTAAATCATAACATTGTATAACATACCTACAGACATCATAATGCCCCAAGCATCCTCTTATGTATATAAAATATTGCAGCAAAGGGCTGCTGCACTGACACTAGATTAAACCAGAATATTTAAGTAATTAAGACTTAATTTCAGCAAATTGTGTTCCACGTGCATGTTTTGATGAGTTCGATTTTTACCATAGGAACCTCTTAATCAAACTGTAGTCTCAAAGGTCTCTGCCTAAAGGTTTGTCTTCAAGGCTGCACTGTGAACGTGAGTACGTGTAAAATTCATGTCAAATGGTGACCTCAGTTGCACTTCATTTCAGGAAATTGTGAGGTACTGTCATTGTATGTGTCTTTTTAATGTACTGCAATTAAAATAAAGCTGCAAATCAATTTTTTGATCACATGGCTGTTTTCATTTCTTCTTTTCAGCATATCACCTCTCTTTAAATGTCACTAGATAAAAATCAAAACTGTTCATACAGATATCAATTTATTTAAAATTCCATCACCCAGTTACTTAAAACAGCATATTAAGCTGCATCTAACTCAGCTACAGTGTTACTTTACAGCACTACACACAGCAATTGACAAAGAAATGTCATATCACTCATAAAGAACTTGAACCCACAATGTCACGCAGGGTGGTTTCCAGGTGTTTGGGGGCCACTATATTGTCAAACTCTGAGGGAGAGATTTCAAACCTTTTCAGATTCAGTACATTAATAAATGCAACAGATGCAGCATGTTCCTTAAAAATGTTTATGGTAAACTTGGAAAACAAGGTGACATAACATAAAAACTCTCCCCACCAATCCAAAATAGTAAAATAATAATAATAATAATAATAATAATAATAATACCGTTTTTTTCAATTGCTAAAACACAATTTCTAACATTAAACACAAAACCTCATCTTCAAGCACTATTTACAAAACCTCTGACTCCTCTTGCAAAATCAAACTTTCACCTCAAAAACATATTTACCAGTGCTCAAAACCAAACACTGCTCTCAAATCATAAACAAAGCGATCAAAATGATATACACTATCAAGCAGTCAGTAAACAATACACCAAAAAATAGAAAACACATTGTTCAAAACAGATAGTTGTCAGGAAGAAGTAAAATTTTAATCTCAAAACAAATTTCATATTTTTCCGTCATTGTCTTTTGATGAACGAAAACATGTTCTATCACAGTAGCTCAAAATTGATCAGAAATTACTACTCTGCTTTGCTCTTTCCTCCTCCATGTACCCCTATTTTTACAGTACTGTACCCTGCATCTCACAAACTTGTCCTTTATCTCTGTGATACTGTAATTCTTGTTCTTTGTTGATATGAACCTGCAACCAGTCAAAATCTATTGAGCAGTCAGTACTGTAAACAAATGGAAAGCACAATGTTCAGGGCCATACAATTTGTTTATTGCAATTCTACAAAAAGTAGATGTGCAGTTACAAAAAATATTCATGCAGTATAATACACACAGTGATGAACTTTACAAATGTCTATTGAAACAGCTGCATGTAGTGTAGTACAGTAAATGTTGTAGCTACAGGGCCCTATGCATCCGCATGATCAGCATATAGCAAGAAATGGCTCCGATTGTCACCGAAGCAACAATGTGATCTAACCGAGGAGCACTCACAGTCTCTACTTCTGGACAGAGTCTGAGCTGCTGTTGTGATCAGTACCTGATTTCAGGTCTGTGTTTTAAAAGCAATTATAAACCACACTTGACTTAGTGTGCTTACATTACCTCCAAACCAGCTTCATGGACAGAGTGATATGGTTCAGTTTGTTAATTCAAGAATGGATTTTTATACAATAAGTCCTACTGACCTCAGTATAAAATGTAAACATGTGCTTCAGATTTAATTTTAATAGATTCTGAAGATGAAAAAGGGCCCTCTTTGTTTCTTGGTGAAAGACGTCAATGTGGGACTATTGCTGTGTTGCTTATATAATTTTGCACCTGTATTCAAAACACTGTTGGGCCCAGGGCAGAAGTATGGTGCCTTAAATTTTTCACAGTGATTCACTGATACTAACTGAAGTGTTTTAAATCCCTTTTGATTGTCTTTATAATTTTCATAATCAGCTCCATCAGTAATGCTGCTGGAGGTCAATTTTGATCAGACTGGTTTTACAAAGAAAAAAAAAAGCCAAATAGTTTATTTTACCTCTGAAGAATCTGAACTGCTGAGTTACTCTGGGATTTCTAGTCTAGAAGTAAGTCTAAATCCTTACTTTCAACATCAGTCGAATACAACTGTTGTGTAACACGTAATGGAGCTTTTATTAATATCACAATAATGAATAACAAAAGACTTTGACATTTAATCGTTAGTGTTTGTTTATAAATATTATGTGTGTTTATATTAAATATTAGTCTTCAGCAGAAGAAATGTTCACAGCCACGGTGAGCAGCTCCGATATGAAGTCGATCACCATAAACCTCGGCCATCCTCAGTGTGTTTGCTGCTACCAGAATAACTTCAGTTTATTACAAACTGATCATCAACAGATGGTTGTTTTCACTTTGAGTCTCTGAACAAACATGTGGAGCAGCTGGAAAACGACTTTTGATGGAGGTCTGATTGATTTGAAAACATTTTAGGAGAGAAATGAGTGTGAAAAGTTGCCGAGCAGAGCTGGTCACGACGGTGAATGTGTGAGGTTTGGAGGCTCCCCAAACAAAATGCAGAGAGCATCAGAGCTCTACATGACCTGAACATGAAGAGACACAAGTCCGCTATCGGCCCCTTTCACTGTCAGCCTTCAGCTCTTCTCCCACATTTAGTTTAGAGTGTTTTATCGATGAGGAGAAAACACAAGTGGCACGGCGTTCAGACTGCACAGAGGAGCCACGGGCTGGGTTGAGTCTCCACGGTTCTCATGGTGTGTTTAAGTGCAGCCTCGCTGCTCTGAACTCGCCAACAGTCCAGTCACACTCTCGTGTTGTCCTGAGTACGAACGGAAGACAAGATGGCAGAAGTAGCTCCAGCTCCAGCCGCCGCTCCGGCTAAAGCAGCGAAAAAGAAGGCGCCCAAAACGAAGAAGGCTGGCCCCAGCGTCAGAGACCTCATCGTCAAGACTGTGGCCGCATCCAAGGAACGCAGCGGCGTGTCCCTGTCTGCCGTTAAGAAGGGTCTGGCTGCTGAAGGTTACGATGTAGAGAAGAACAAGGCCCGCGTTAAGATCGCCATCAAGGCTCTGGTGACTAAGGGGACTCTGGTCCAGACCAAGGGCACCGGGGCATCCGGCTCATTCAAGATGAACAAGAAGGTTGCTGAGCCCAAAGCCAAGAAGCCGGCAAAGAAAGCCGCTCCCAAAGCCAAGAAGCCCGCAGCCAAGAAAGCCACAACACCCAAGAAGCCCAAGACAGCAGCAGCAAAGAAGCCGGCAGCTAAGAAATCCCCCAAGAAAGTGAAGAAGCCCAAGGCGGTGGCAGCCAAGAAAGCAGTCAAGAGCCCCAAGAAGGCCACAAGGAGCCCCAAGAAAGTGGCAGCTAAGAAGGCCCCTGCAGCCAAGAAAGCTCCCGCTAAGAAGGTTTCCAAGCCCAAAGCCAAGAAGGCAGCACCCAAGAAGAAGTGAGCTGTCCTCAGTCACAACTAACGTCCTGACAAAAACGGCTCTTTTAAGAGCCAACCACATCATTCATAAAGAGCTTATTCCTGAATATTTAATGTTAATGTATATTCATTGTATTAGGACTTGATTAAACAAGAGGGAGATATGAAATATAGCTAGGTGGATGGAATTGCAAGTGATGGCATTCAAAGCAATCTTAAAATATAAACCTCATAGGAGAGACACATGTCCACAAGATCACATCGTATTATAAGAGATATTCTTACTATTAATGGGACTTTTGTTATTGACTTTTGGTGACACTTTTTATATATAGTATCTTCAGACTAGACTTAAGACTTTTCTCTTCATTCATTGTCTATATGTTGTCATTATATTAGGACTTGATTAAAGAAAAGGGAGATATTAAATCTTAGTAGGGGGACTGAATTGCAAGACTTCAGACTTTTTTCATTATTGTCTTTGTTGTCTTTTTATATCTTGGGATTGCACTAGATCAAACGTTGTCATGATACAATTACTAAAACATTAAAATGCAGTTGTGTGTACACATATTACTGAGTGTGCGCACATGTATTGTGTATGTGCGGTTTTCACCTGTAACTTTGAAATACTTCAATGAAGTCTATTTAAAACCATAAATAAATGACCTGAGCGCACCATGGCTGAAACCTTAGGCAAGTTTAAGGAAGCTGATGTACTAGTAAAATTCACAAGTGCTAGACCAAGTTAGAATATCAGCACAGCGCTTAGTTTGTTTATTGTTTTCATAAAGATTAGCTGATGAACTGAATCCATTTTCTGATTCTTTCAATTTTGTTAAGTGGTGTATCACTAACATGAGAAACGGCTCTTTGGTAAAAGTGTGTGGCTCTTAAAAGAGCCTTTGTGTTGCGTCCAGCAGTGAGCAGGTTTACTTGGACTTGGCGGGCTTCTCGGTCTTCTTGGGCAGAAGAACAGCCTGGATGTTGGGCAGCACACCGCCCTGAGCGATGGTCACTCCGCCCAGCAGTTTGTTGAGCTCCTCGTCGTTGCGGACAGCCAGCTGCAGGTGACGGGGGATGATACGAGTCTTCTTGTTGTCGCGGGCAGCGTTTCCAGCCAACTCCAAGATCTCAGCAGTCAGGTACTCCAGCACGGCCGCCAGGTAGACAGGGGCACCGGCACCAACACGCTCGGCATAGTTGCCTTTGCGCAGCAGCCTGTGGACACGGCCCACTGGGAACTGAAGCCCGGCACGGGAGGAGCGGGTCTTTGCCTTAGCTCTGGCTTTGCCGCCGGTTTTGCCTCGTCCACTCATTTTTAAGATACTTTGTAGAGTTACAACTAACAGAAAATGTGGCGACTACAGATACAACCCTCCGTTATATTTCCACGGAGCGCGGGGTGGGGGTGAGCGGATACTTGACACACCAACCAGAAAACAGGTTTCTACAGAGGGGGCCGCTTTGGATTTTGGCGGACTGATTTTCCGCCAATAAGCAGAGGAGATTTGGGCGGTGGGTCGCTCCTCAAGGCGGCGCTGAGCTCCAGCAGGAGCCCCTAACCAATCAGGAGCCGGAGGTCTGAAGCAGCGTCATCAATTCACAGCCGGTCTCACAGTTTAAGAGCAGCGTGTCTCCTCTCTTTACTACACTTTTCTCCTGTTCAGAGAAAGAAGAAACGATGGCAAGAACTAAGCAGACCGCTCGTAAATCCACCGGAGGCAAAGCCCCCAGGAAGCAGCTGGCCACCAAGGCTGCCCGTAAGAGCGCCCCGGCCACCGGCGGCGTGAAGAAGCCTCACCGTTACAGGCCCGGTACCGTGGCTCTGAGAGAGATCCGTCGCTACCAGAAATCCACCGAGCTGCTCATCCGCAAGCTGCCCTTCCAGCGCCTGGTCAGAGAAATCGCTCAGGATTTCAAGACCGACCTGCGCTTCCAGAGCTCCGCTGTCATGGCTCTGCAGGAGGCCAGCGAGGCTTACCTGGTCGGCCTCTTTGAGGACACCAACTTGTGCGCCATCCACGCCAAGAGAGTCACCATCATGCCCAAAGACATCCAGCTGGCCCGTCGTATCCGCGGAGAGCGTGCTTAAATTGTCTGCTCATCCACCAACCACAAAGGCTCTTTTAAGAGCCACCTCACTCCTCACTAAAGAACTTACTCCTTCATTCTGGTGTTAGCTTTTTAAGTAATTTAGTTAGTGTGTTTTTTTTTTTTTTTAATTTTTTTTTTTATAATTTATACAGAAAGTGATCTCATTTTCTTTACAAGGAACAAAAAGTAGCAAAACATTTTACTAAAACAAATAAAATGTGAAATGTTTTATTAGGTGAATAAACAAATATATTATCAAGACTTGGCACTGTAGCTCCACATTATGTAATAATGCCACATTTTGTAATCTACCACATTTTATAATAAAATTCTTGAACGCATTTTGTAAGTTGTTACATATTGCATCAGCAATTACAAAATGCGAGTGTTGCACTTTTTTTTTTTTATCAAGAAAATGTAATAATTTGGTGCATTATGTAATATAAAATAAAAATAATTAGAAAAAAAAAAACATACCATCAGAACGACATTGACTTGAAGCATACCAGCATGAGTCGTAAATATGAATTAGTTTTAAAAAAAATAGTCTCAGACTCTGATTTAGAAGCTGGGTACATGAAATAAACTCAGAATCTGACTCCCCTTCACGTGAACGCGCATGCACTGCGCGAGTGATAGCCTACGTGTGTTATGACAGGCGGAGAATGAAATGTTATGGGTTCATGTATATTCTGTATAGCCTGGTGTGGTTATTGTATATGCACTGGCTTTTGAAAACAAATTCCATGCGGGACAATAAAGATGGTCTGTCGGTCTGTCTGTCTGTCTGTCTGTCTGTACAATAAGTAACACCAACCATTTTCACTCTGCTGGCATATTGTGACCTCTGCTACTTATGTATAAAGTTATTTGTAACTAGTGTTAACAGAGAGGAAAAAAGGAGGGGAGTCAGATTTTTTCAGGTTATATTTTACATCTGTCACAATCTGACTCCCCTCTTATATTAAAAATGCAAGATGTAACACCAACAATTTTCACTCTGCTGGCATATTGTGACCTCTGCTACTTCTGTGTAAAGTTATTTGTAACTAGTGTTAACAGAGAGGAAAAAAGGAAGGGAGTCAGATTCTGAGGGGGAGTCGGAAAATTCCCCAACACCGGCCTCGATAAAGCCGGTTAATCAGATGAATAAAAAGTTATATTCTGATGGTTACATTCAGCACATACTGTATTGATGATGATTTAGATTTGACCAATGAAACATCCTACTAGTTTTTAAAATTAATTCATATTTACGACTCATGCTGGTATGCTTCAAGTCAATGTCGTTCTGATGGTATAATGTTTTTTTTCTAATTAAGACATCCATTTTGGTGGTTTATTACATAATGCACCAAATTATTACATTTTCTTGATAAAAAAAGTGCAACACTCACATTTTGTAATTACTGATGCAATATGTAACAACTTATTACAAAAAGTTTATTACATATTGCGTTCAAGAATTGTATTAGAAAATGCGGCGTTATTACATAATGAAGTGAAAATTTATTACATTATTACATAATGGGGCGTTATTACATAATGTGGCGCTACAGGCACCTTAAATCCTTTGTCATGGTGTCCCCCCCCCCCTCTTTCTTTCTTTTAATAAGATCTTAAAATCAGTAGCATACCAAATAGCAAACCAATTTTTTGGAAGTACTCAGTCTACAGAGTTCTGGAAGTTGTAGGCAGCCTAGAGTGTTCTTTTTTTTTTTTTAAAGACCAGACGAGAGCATTGCAATTTAGGGAAATTTACAGTACTTGAGTGAATAAATTATTTCCAGTAACTTTTGGTGACTATATTCCTGTTTTCTTGTGAAATCATAAAACATGTAGTAGGTTTCTATTCATTCCATTAAGACATTAAACATGTTGATCACTTGCAACTACATTAGAGTGGATCATAATCCTTATATTCATTTTTATACAGATGGTATTGATTGGGGAAAAAAAGTGTAGAAAAACGTCAAGAAAAACAAGATTGTAAAAAATGACAAATGGCCAAAAAGAAATAGAAAATCCAAAAAATCCATCCAACAAAAGTACCCTCTTGGATTCACAAAACCGTACCGGTGTTAGTGATTTGCATACTCTATATTGCCATTGTTTAACTTACATTTAGCTAAATTCTGAGACACTGAGCAATGCATCTGGATTGAACACTAAGGAATATTCTTTCCATTGTTAATGTTCTTTCATATTTTTGTGATTGTGGGGTGAATGTTCTTTTCCATATATTTAACTTATTTAATTTTCTACAATAGACCAGTTTGACTTCTAGAGCTCCTTGCACTCACCTGGAGTTTACCACTTCACAACCATTGTTATTTCATCATCAGAATCAGAATCAAGTTAATTGCCAAGTAGGTTTGCACTTACAAGGAATTTGACTTGGTGTAGCACTTAAGTAAAAAATATTTAAAAAAAACATATAGATAAACAGATAAAAAAAAACAAGTATTAAAATATGAACAACAAATATATACAATATCTTCTAAAACGAAGGAGCTGTAGTGCAGAGATGTGCAAGTATATGACCGGTAATAAGAGTGGGAGGATGAAGTGGTCCCAAATAAATAAAGACTGACATGCCTCAGAGTCCTGGAGGCGTACAGGTCCTGGAGTGACGGCAGATTGCAGCCAATTACCTTCTCTGCAGACTCAATGACACACTGCAGTCTGCCCTTGTCCTTGGCAGTGGCAGCAGCGAACCAGATGGTGATGGAGGAGGTGAGGATGGACTCAATGATGGCTGTGTAGAAGTGCACCATCATTGTCCTTGGCAAGTTGCCGCAGGAAGTACATCCTCTGCTGGGCTTTCTTGGTGAGGGAGCTGATGGTCAGCTCCCACTTGAGGTCCTGGGAGATGATGGTCCCCAGGAAGTGGAGAGACTCCACAGTGTCAATTGTGGAGTCACAGAGGACCATCTCCACTGTCTTTAGAGTGTTGAGCTCTAAGTTGTTCTGGCTGCACCAGGTCACCAGATGGTCAGTCTCCCACTTGTAGGCGGACTTGTCACCATCAAAGATGAGTCAGATGAGGATGGTGTCGTCCGCAAACCTCAGACAATGGATGAAAATGTAATATTGCAATGAGAAATAACATTTCTTGATGTCAGGCAGATAGTTGTATGGCAATACAATACTCTACTACACAGCCTTCCAGCAAAGTAATAAAGACAGCCTCTTTAAAATATATTGGAATTAAAACTAGAGGACATATTATATTGTTATTGACATACTGAGGTGAAAAAGGAATGTGAAATAGTGTAGCCACATCTTACACAGCTACATCTTTATGTAAAACAACTGACATATTTTAAATAAATTAAAAGATGCCACTCTAATAAACTGATTTCTATATGTACAGCTCATTGAATCCATTTATTGATATTTAAAGAGAACAAATGTTGAAAATGTTTTACTGAGGCAACAGTCAAAAAAAAAAAAAAAAAAAAAAAAAGTTTATTAGCTTTATCTTAATTGCAATGCATGCAAAAACACATGTTGACTGGACTGAACTGTTTTTCTTCCCACATTCTCCACCGCCACAGTACTGTACACCTACCTTGATTAGATTAGATTAGATTAGATTATTCTTTATTTATCCCACAACGGGGAAATTCACTTGTTACAGCAGCAGAACGTGTAATATACACTACAGAAGTAGAATAAAATAATAGGGCAAAAAACACAATGAACAGAAGTATCATTCAGCCTATACAATAGACAAAAAAACAAACAAATGGGCAATCAACAGACAAGTGTACTGATATGCAAAAATGAGTACTAAGGTAGAAAATTGCAAAAGTAGTGAAGTGATATAAATAATATTGCAAAGTTAAGTGGCATGGTATCAAGGTAAGTGGCATGATATAAATAATAATATTGCAGAAGTAAGTGGCATGATATAAATAATTTATATTGCAGAGATAAGTGGCATGATATAAATAATATTGCACATGGTAATTAATCGGAAAGGGTATTTAAATACAGATAAAAAAAATGAAATGAATATAAAAACTGTGGTGAGTAGTGGTGGTAATTGGAACAGAGAAAACTACAGCATGAAAAACTTTGACATCAGGTGCAGGTGTTGTACAGTCTGACGACAGCAGGGTTGAAGGACCTGCGGAACCTCTCCTTCTTACACCGTGGGTGTGACTCCTCCCTCACCTCTGGTTATGTCCCCCAATCCCTGAAACTGGCTGCTGTCACCCCCATCCTCAAAAAACCCGGCCTGGATCCTGACACCATATCAAACTTTCGTCCCATCTCAAACCTCCCTTTTCTGTCGAAAATTCTGGAACGCGTTGTCGCCGCACAAATCAAAGCCCACCTCCGCTCTCATGAACTGTATGAACCCTTCCAATCTGGATTCCGCCCACAACACAGCACCGAAACCACTCTCCTAAAAATCACAAACGATCTCCTCCTCTCTACAGACTCTGGGCACCTCAACATACTGATCCTCCTTGACCTTATTGCAGCCTTTGACACCATCAACCACTCCATTCTCTTGTCCCGCCTACAAACATCACTCAACATCACTGGCTCTGCTCTTTCCTGGCTCAAATCATACCTTACCCAGACATCACTTCATCCACATCAATAACTGCACCTCCTCCACTGTCCCCCTCCCTCAAGGCATCCCCCAGGGCTCGGTGCTTGGTCCTTTCCTATTCATCCTCTACCTACTCCGCATTGGTTCCATCATCCGCCGCCATGGTCTCTGTTTCCACTGCTACGCCGACGACATCCAAATCTATATTTCTACAAAATCCTTCACCCCTGCCACCCACTCAACCCTCACCAACTGTCTGACAGAACTAAAATCATGGCTGCAAACTAACTTCCTCAACAAACTTCAGTACGTTCAAAACTCAGCTGCCCGCCTCCTCACCCACACCCGCTCCCGCGAACACATCACCCCTGTACTGCAAAACTTACACTGGCTCCCTGTCACACACCGAGTCAACTTCAAGCTCCTCCTTCTCACCCACAAAGCCCTCCATAACCAGGCCCCTTCCTACCTAACAGACATGCCTTTCTTCCTCTCTGCACTGAGTATTTATGTATTTTTGTTGTTTGTTTTTTTTGTTGTTGTATTTTATTTCCTCTGCATTTGGTTTTATGTAAAGCGTCTTTGAGAGCTGTAAAAGCACTGTATAAATAAAATGTATTATTATTATTATTATTATTATTATTATAAGTCTGCTGCTGAAGGAGCTGTTCAGGGACCCCACAGTGTCGTGTAGGGGGTGAGAGGTGTTGTCCATGATGGATGTCAGCTTAGCTAACATCCTTCTCTCCCCCACTTCCTCTATGGAGTCCAGAGGACAATCCAGGACAGAGCTCGCTCTCCTTATCAGTCTACTGAGCCTGCTCTTGTCCCTGTCTGTGCTGCCCCCTCTCCAGCAGACTACAGCATAAACGATGGCCGAGGCCACCACAGAGTCATAAAAAGTCCTGAGGAGAGCCCTGCACACTCCGAAGGACCTCAGTCTCCTCAGCAGGTGGAGGCAACTCTGGCCCTTCTTGTAAAGAGCCTGGGTGTTATCAGTCCAGTCCAGTTTATTGTTGAGGTGAACACCCAGGAATTTGTAGTTCTCCACCACCTCAATGTCCAATCCCTGGATGTTCACTGGTGTGAAGTGGGATGTTTTCCTCCTGAAGTTTACAATCATCTCCTTCGTCTTGCTGGTATAAAACCTGAAGCTGGTTGTGCTCACACCAGCTGAGCCCTGATGACCGTCCTGTATTCCAGTTCGTTCCCCTCAGAAACACATCCAAAAACTGCTGTGTCATCGTCAATTTAAAAGCATTCAAAGAGATCAGATCTTTGAGTTTTAAAACATTCTGTAAGATATTCCAGTCAGAGTACCCAAACGCCCTCTTCCCTAGCTCAGTACGAACATTTGGTACCGATAAGGTATAAAACTCCCTAGAACGCAGCGAATATTGACCATCACATTTTTAAAAAATAAAAGAACAGAGGTATGTTGGGAGCAACCCGAGAATTGCCTTATATATAAAAATATACCAGTGGGTAAGTCTGCGGGTTGATAAAGAAGGCCATCCCACCCAAGCATAAAGCTCACAGTGGTGAGTCAGGGCGTTACAACTTGTTATGAACCTGAGTGCAGCATGATAAGCTGTGTCAATCAGTTTCAATGCTTGTTCAGGGGCGCGCATGTACTCAAGATCCCCATAGTCAATAACAGGCAAAAATGTTGCTGCAACAAGTCTCTTTTTTACATTAAAAGAAAAACACAATTTGTTTCTAAAATAGAAACTTAATTTCAGCCTCAGCTTTTTAACCAGGCATTGTACATGCTGCTTAAAAGACAGGGAATCATCAATTAGGATGCCTAGATATTTATAGGAGTTAACTCTTTCAATGCTCCTTCCTTCAAGAGTGACCACTGAAGGAATATTCAGTGGTCTACTCTTGACATTTGAAAATAACATGCACTTGGTTTTTTCTGTATTAAGAACAAGTTTTAAGTTAGACAAATTTTTCTGCACAACATTAAATGCACATTGCAAGTGGTCAACAGCTTTTGCGAGAGTTGGCGCACTGCAATAAATAACTGTCATCAGCATAGAGATGAAAATTGGCATCATTCACATCTTCACCCAAATTTATAAAAATAGTAAAAAGAAGTGGGCCAAGTACAGAGCCCTGAGGAACACCCTTACAAACAGGCAGAACATCAGAGCACTGACCACCAAAACTGACACACTGAGACCTATCAGTAAGGTAGTTTGAAAACAAACCAACAGCTTTCTCTGATAGGCCAATATTAAAAAGCCTCTGTTTGAGGACAAAGTGATCTACCATATCAAAAGCCTTGGCTAGATCAATAAAAAGAGATGCACAGTGCTGTTTTTTAATCTATATAATGTCAACCAATTGAATTACTTGTATTTACACCCACACTATATAAATACTTTTTATATCTTATCTTAATCAATCCACACTGTAATCACAACTATAATTACACTTATACAGTTTTGTGATCTAGGCATGTGAATCCATATAACTTATATCAATACACAAATATGAAATCAGCTCTAATTATACTACAAAGTAATGGGACAAGAACGAAAAGGAAGTCAACTCTTCTGGAATAAGTGTGTGGCCCTTAAAAGGACCTTTGGTTTCGAATAGTGACAAGAATAATCGGTTTAACCGCCGAAGCCGTACAGAGTGCGTCCCTGCCTCTTCAGAGCATACACCACATCCATGGCGGTCACGGTCTTTCGCTTGGCGTGCTCGGTGTAGGTGACGGCATCACGGATCACGTTCTCCAGGAAAACCTTCAACACACCGCGAGTCTCCTCGTAGATCAGACCGGAGATACGTTTCACTCCACCACGGCGAGCCAGACGGCGAATAGCGGGCTTGGTGATTCCCTGGATGTTATCACGGAGAACTTTACGGTGACGCTTGGCGCCTCCTTTACCGAGTCCTTTTCCTCCCTTACCTCTGCCACTCATTTTTAATGTTCAAATGGTTATTGTACAATAATATGTGGCTGCAGTTTTCCAGTTATTTACAGCTTGTCTGAGGACGTAAAAGAAAATAGAGGCGGTCCTAGTGTTCTTCTTCTTTGGTCTGTCATGAAGGTTGATGGCTAACTCTTTGGCGCCACCTACTGAACAACATTATGAATCAGGGACAACGTGTCTCCTGTAAGACTTTTCATTTATGCACATGTAGTCAGGTCATATAGGTCATTAATATGCTGTATGATAAAGTGACATTTTATCATAGAGACTAAAACATTTTGTTGCTGTTGTATTACAAATCAGTGAGTTCCTCCTGTAGTGTATCAGGATGCTTTGTGATTGGCTGCAGCTGTGTGTCTCTCTCTCAGGTGGAGCTTCCTGTCTGAGGTGCTGAACTGACACCAACAGAGCAGGTAGCTGCTGTCTCTGTCCAGGGTGCTGAACGTGTGCTGCTGCTGAACTCTGTGGAGCAGCCTTCATCCTGACCGGGAGGGCCATTCAATAATTTGAGCGAAAGCCAAGCACAGAATTTTCTTATTTGCTATGTACGTATGCATTGCTCACTGAGCTAATTCCAAATTTAAAATTTACTAATAGTTAATGATGCTCCACTGAAATTTGAAAATAATGAATGAATAATGAATAAATTAATACACTCAAAAACTGAATGATGAAAAATTGAAAATAATGTCCATAAACTATCAACTCTTTTAAATTTGTGCAGAGTCTTTCAGAATTACTGGAGTTGAATTGGAGAAGACCTTTCATCTTCACTGGCTGCTAAGTCATTGCAGCTTATCAAGATGTACAGATCATGCAGTGGGACACTTGGATAAAACATCGAGATGCTTCAAAACAACTTTGAACAGGTAGTGTGTAGAAGATAACTGGTAAAGCAAAAGGGCTGTAGTATGAAATCCCCTCGGGTACATCTGTATAGATTGCCATGACTTATGGTGCATACTTAACCTGCTTCAGAGAAGTTTATGTTCAGAGTTTCAGATTTAAATCATCTGAAAAACGTCACCTTTCTAATGGTCAGTGGGGGGCTGTTAAAAAAAATCTGGTTGTGTTGAGTCTTACGGAGAAATGACTCTACTTGGCACTTGACTTATTACCCCAGTTTCCCTAATGGGTTTATGGTCTCAATCAGTAGTTTCAAGTCTTTTCTCATACAGCACAATGTTCCTTTTGTGAATTATGGTCCCATTTTCAATCTCAGTGAGTCCGTCCAGCGCAACACACTAGGCACATGAAACTCAAACTAAGCCGTGCTGATCAAATATGAACCAAGATTGTGTGACTGCATTGACTATTTCTCTCCTCAAATGTTTTTTTTTTTTTTTTATGAACGCATTTTAGTGTACTGCTTAACTGTAATAAAAAAATACCATTCTGTGACAGCTTTTTTCTTTCTGCTTGAAGACCGTCAAAACCAAGTGCAGCCCAACTCATAGTACGTCACCCACCAGCTCTCATTCAAATATTGTCACCTCTGGCTTCAAAAACCAAATACGGCCATGGCTATAATGCCAATTTGAGTATTCAAAATGGTTGTCGACATTAATGGGTACACAACCAAAGTGCATGAAATTGTCACAAATATGGTGTTCGACCCTTTTGCTACTCTGGTCAGCTGTACAGACACCATGAAATGTATTCATATGTTATTCAGCCATCATAGCTATATGTCAGCTATATGTCATCAAACATATAGCTGAAGCCACAGCTTCTGATTCCTGATTTTTTTAATATATATATATATATATATATATATATATATATATACTGTATATATGTATATATTTGACCAGAAAAGTATGTTTTTGTAATCAAATGTTACAAACCAGGTTTTGAAGACAGCAAATGCACAAGGGAAACCTATTTAAACCTGTTTAAACACCAGTTCAGAGTGTTGAACACCAGTTCAAACCATTTGCCATTTCACTCTTACAATGAGGTATTTAAAACTATAATAATATATCTACCATACTTTCGAATTTAAAAAGTAACATTTTCACAACACAGTAGTATGTAATGTTTCCAATGTTTAGAGGTTCATATTGATTAATGAAATCTCACTATATACTATACTCTATACTACTATACTATAATATGGACCCTGTCTGGCTCTCCCCCTCCTCCTTCTCCACATTGAGAGATCTCCGAACCAGACCAAGGTTCCTGGAGATGGCACTGTGCCCAAAAGATAATTTTAATCTTATGTCCATATCAATTGCTCCTAGACATTATTTTTCCTTTTAAATAGAATATTGCGTGTTGTGACATCTCTGGTGGTTCCCCATATTAAATTTACACAGACTTTATTTCATTTAATTATTATTTTGTTGGGAGGTGGAAGAATATTGGCAAATAAGATGAGTTTGGAAAGGATGAAAGTCTTGACTATATTTACTCTTGTAATTGGTATCTTTGTTTTCCCATTTCTGGGCTTCATTTTTCATTTCAGTTAGCCCCCCCCCCCAAATTTGTTTCACTGCAATCTTTGTTGTTAATGATGACCACTTACCTACCCTTGTGACTTGTCAACAATAACATATTTATCTCAAGGCCAGCAGCATCATTTGGAGTCTTTCTTTACATTCATTGATGTGGTAATATAGCTAGGTACTGATTGTTTGAACGTCCCAACATTGAAATGAAGCAATGGATGCTGGCAACTGAACTGCACAATACCTAGCAACCAATTCATAGACCCTCAAGACTGCTGCTTATTGTCATAATCTTAAATGTGTACATGTGTCTTGGGTTTACCAATAAAAACACACTACAATTAATGTGCAGTCCTGGCCACTTTTTAACTGCCAGCTGCTGAAAGATAAAAAAAGAACATAAACAAGTCTTTGTCAGAACAATTTCAGCAACTTTAAATATCAGATCAAAGAGCAGAAGATGTACCTGCAGCTAGTCAGTCAATTCATTTTTCCTTTAAAAATGATCCGTGCTGTATACATTTTTCATGCTACATCATCAGTGGCTCAGTTTGTGACAAAAGGGAAAACTGTTGTTAATGACAATGACACGCAAGACAATGGTTTTAACTTTTAACTTGCTAAATTACTCCTTTCATCAATTGACCAGTCAACCACTTAAAGACAAGTGTTATTTTAAAGCAGAGCCAATTTGGCACCACAATCATATTTTCTCCCCTAGAAGAGCTTTAACTTACTATATAGCCCTGAAGGCAAGGCAGTTAGTTTTACACACACTAGAGCAGCATTTTAATGGTTCAATCTAAGAGAGCAAGATTGAGAACAAATTGACAATCATATTCAGAATCATTTAATTATTTCTATTAATTCAATACAGCAGCAGAGGAAGGAGTTCTTTAGTGAGGAGTGAGGCGGCTCTTAAAAGAGCCTTTGTGGTTGACGGATGAGCAGACAGTTTATGCGCGCTCTCCGCGGATGCGGCGGGCCAACTGGATGTCTTTGGGCATGATAGTGACTCTCTTGGCGTGGATGGCGCACAGGTTGGTGTCTTCAAAGAGGCCGACCAGGTAAGCCTCGCTGGCCTCCTGCAGAGCCATGACAGCGGAGCTCTGGAAGCGCAGGTCGGTCTTGAAATCCTGAGCGATTTCTCTGACCAGGCGCTGGAAAGGCAGCTTGCGGATGAGCAGCTCAGTGGATTTCTGGTAGCGACGGATCTCTCTCAGAGCTACGGTACCGGGCCTGTAACGGTGAGGCTTCTTCACGCCGCCGGTGGCCGGGGCGCTCTTACGGGCAGCCTTGGTGGCCAGCTGCTTCCTGGGGGCTTTGCCTCCGGTGGATTTACGAGCGGTCTGCTTAGTTCTTGCCATCGTTCTTTCTTTCTCTGAACAGGAGAAAAGTGTAGTAAAGAGAGGAGACACGCTGCTCTTAAACTGTGAGACCGGCTGTGAAACGGTGACGCTGCTTCAGACCTCCGGCTCCTGATTGGTTAGGGGCTCCTGCTGGAGCTCAGCGCCGCCTTGAGGAGCGACCCACCGCCCAAATCTCCGCTGCTTATTGGCGGAAAATCAGTTGAAAAAAGTCCGCCAAAATCCAAAGCGGCCCCCTCTGTAGAAACCTGTTTTCTGGTTGGTCTGACAGGACCCCCTCCTCTCGCTCCCCGACTCGCTCCGTGGAAATATAACGGAAGGTTGTGTCTGTTGCTGCCACATTTTCTGTGAGTCGTAACTCCAGAAAGTATCTTGAAAATGAGTGGACGAGGCAAAACCGGCGGCAAAGCCAGAGCTAAGGCAAAGACCCGCTCTTCCCGTGCCGGGCTTCAGTTCCCCGTGGGCCGTGTTCACAGGCTGCTGCGCAAAGGCAACTATGCCGAGCGTGTCGGTGCCGGTGCCCCCGTCTACCTGGCGGCCGTGCTGGAGTACCTGACTGCTGAGATCTTGGAGTTGGCTGGAAACGCTGCCCGCGACAACAAGAAGACTCGTATCATCCCCCGTCACCTGCAGCTGGCTGTCCGCAACGATGAGGAGCTCAACAAACTGCTGGGCGGAGTGACCATCGCTCAGGGCGGTGTGCTGCCCAACATCCAGGCTGTTCTTCTGCCCAAGAAGACCGAGAAGCCCGCCAAGTCCAAGTAAACCTGCTCACTGCTGGACTCAACAAAAAGGCTCTTTTAAGAGCCACCACACATTTATCAGAAAGAGCAGTTTCTCAAGTCTATTATTAACACTTACTGAAAAACTGATGTTTGGATCACAGATACTGCACTAATTTACTGATTGAGCTGCTAAATGGCAAATTAAACCAACACTTTCTTGGATTTACTTGTTTTCACAGAAAACATAACCATCTTAGTCTCTTAGGTTTAAAAATGTCACCTTCAAAACACTTTCGTCCTCATTTGTAAAAGCTTGTACAAAGTTTCCTCTCTCATTAACCTGCCTTGGCACCAATGCCTGTTGTCAGCAACAACACAGCTAGTGGCATAACGGTGTTATATCAGGTCCCTGTTAATATACTTTAAACCATTACCTAAACATATATAAAATGGGAGATGAATCTTATTCCCCTGTTCCCAAATGGTATGACATTAAACTGCATTTAACATTGATTTGAGCATTATTAGTGTGCCTTGTTTGTTGATTATGGCATTTAATTAATCATTTGCAGATCAAGAATGGAGACTGAAAAGTCAGGATTCCTTAAAGCTACTAAAGTTCTAGTGAATTTTGTCCTTTGAATCAAATTCATGTAGGTACAGTGCTGCATTGGATTGTAAATATACATAAAATCACTTATGTATGGAGATCATTGTGACTTTGCTCAACATGTCGAACAAAGTAAATACAATTAAAGTCATCCCTTGGCGGAACATTTGAGCGCCAGTATCCATATTCACCTCTGTGCACAGAGCAGACAGCACGTTTCCTCATTAGGTGTGTTGGCCATGATTGTCACAGTATAAACTCTAACTTATAATGTCTGGTAATGTGTTGTTAAAATCTTAATTATATTGTTTTACACTGCTGTAATATTTCCACCTTTAAAAATGTACGTATAAAATGCAGCATATGTATTTAATACCACGGCATGCACCTGCACTTACACCTCAGTTGCTCAATCAAGAGGACCAGGCACATGAAGCATACATTTTCACGTGTCAAATGTGTCTTAGAGTTTTAGAGCACCGTCAACCTCTGAAAAACATGAGCTATTATTATTGGAGCATTTTCAATGAGGCCTCCACAGCAGTTGCTGCCTAATAAATAATGATGGTAATAATGATAATCATCATACATTTATTTCTTCTTTTTTTTTGGTAAGAAATAACAAATGAAAATAGTGTCATCTCCTATGAAATAAAATAATAATATGCTGAGGTAATTTTAAATTTTGTGCTTACATGCAGATTGAGGTATCCACTTACAGTATGATTTTTGTCTTAATGCCTTTTTGCACAATAAATAAACAGGATTAAGCTCTTTATGAATGATGTGGTTGGCTCTTAAAAGAGCCGTTTTTATCAGGACGTTAGTTGTGACTGAGGACAGCTCACTTCTTCTTGGGTGCTGCCTTCTTGGCTTTGGGCTTGGCAACCTTCTTAGCGGGAGCTTTCTTGGCTGCAGGGGCCTTCTTGGCTGCCACTTTCTTGGGGCTCTTTGTGGCCTTCTTGGGGCTCTTGGCTGCTTTCTTGGCTGCGGGCGCCTTGGGCTTCTTCACTTTCTTGGGGGATTTCTTAGCTGCCGGCTTCTTTGCTGCTGCTGCTGCCTTGGGCTTTTTGGGTGTTGTTGCTTTCTTGGCTGCGGGCTTCTTGGCTTTAGGAGCGGCTTTCTTTGCCGGCGTCTTGGCTTTGGGCTCAGCAACCTTCTTGCTCATCTTGAAGGAGCCGGATGCTCCGGTGCCCTTGGTCTGGACCAGGGTCCCCTTAGTCACCAGAGCCTTGATGGCGACCTTAACGCGGGCCTTGTTCTTCTCCACATCGTAACCTCCGGCAGCCAGACCCTTCTTGACGGCGGCCAGGGACACGCCGCTGCGCTCCTTGGATGCGGCCACAGTCTTGACGATGAGGTCTCTGACGCTGGGGCCAGCCTTCTTCGGTTTGGACACCTTCTTCTTCGCTGCTTTAGCCGGAGCGGCGGCTGGAGCTGGAGCTACTTCTGCCATCTTGTCTTCCGTTCGTACTCAGGACAACACGAGAGTGTGACTGGACTGTTGGAGCGTTCAGAGCAGCGAGGCTGCATTTAAACACATCATGAGAACCGTGGAGACTCAACCCAGCCCGTGGCTCCTCTGTGCAGTCTGAACGCCGTGCCACTTGTGTTTTCTCCTCATCGATAAAACACTCTAAACTAAATGTGGGAGAAGAGCTGAAGGCTGACAGTGAAGGGGGCCGATAGCGGACTTGTGTCTCTTCATGTTCAGGTCATGTAGAGCTCTGATGCTCTCTGCATTTTGTTTGGGGAGCCTCCAAACCTCACACATTCACCGTCGTGACCAGCTCTGCTCGGCGACTTTTCACACTCATTTCTCTCCTAAAATGTTTTCAAATCAATCAGAGCTCCATCAAAAGTCGTTTTCCAGCTGCTCCACATGTTTGTTCAGAGACTCAAAGTGAAAACAACCATCTGTTGATGATCAGTTTGTAATAAACTGAAGTTATTCTGGTAGCAGCAAACACACTGAGGATGACCGAGGTTTATGGTGCCAGACTTCATATCAGAGCTGCTCACCGTGGCTGTGAACATTTCTTCTGCTGAGGACTAATATTTAATATACATAAACGGTTAATAATTCTACTATTAATGAACAAACAGTGAGAATTAAATGTGAAACTGTTTCGACATGTATTATTACGCAATATTAATAAGCTTTATTACATTGTGGTCGGCTGATGATGAAAGTCAAAGTGAGAATTTACTCAGAAGTTTATATTCTTCAGAGTGATGATTTGACTTTTTTCTTTGTAAAAACTGACCATCAGCAGCATTACTGATTATATTTGCATTAACAGGAGTTCCTCCTGTGTACACAATCACCCTTCATATGTTACTAATCTGTTACTGGCTCACTAAATCTGAAACACTCACAGTTTCTACCACCCTGTCCTTCAGTCTGATTATTACCATTGAACTTAATATAACATGCCACAGTGTTGTTTCTCTCTACTCTTTGAACAATGGATGAAAATGTAATATTGCAATGAGAAATAACATTTCTTGGTGTCGGGCAGATAGTTGTATGGCAATACAATACTCCCACAGTGACGCCTTCCAGCAAAGTAATAAAGACAGCCTCTTTAAAATATATTGGAATTAAAACTGGAGCACATATTATATTGTTATTGACATACTGAGGTGGAAAAAGGAAGTGGAATAGTATAGCCACATCTTACACAGCTACATTTTTATGTAAAACAAGTGTGACATATTTTAAATAAATCAAAAGATGCCACTTTAATAAACTGATTTCTATATGTACAGCTCATTGAATCCATTTATTGATATTTAAAGAGAACAAATGTTGAAAAAGTTTTACTGAGGCAACAGTCATGTGGACAGAAGTAGTTTATTAGCTTTATCTTAATTGCAAATACACACAAAAACACATGTTGACTGGACTGAACTGTTTTTCTTCCCACATTCTCCACCATCACAATACTGTACACCTACCTGGATTATTTATGCCCCTTACACACTAATACATATTTATACTGTCCTACTGTATATATAGTGTATTCACATGCTACTGCTGAAGCTAAATACTGTATTCATATCTAGCTGTATATTCTGTATATAATGTCAACCAATTGAATTACTTGTATTTACACCCACACTATATAAGAATGGTTCATACTGTACATATCTTAGCTTAATTAACCCACACTGTGTAATCACAACTATAATTACAGTTTTGTGATCTAGGCATGTGAATCCATATTTAACTTATATCAATACACATAAATAGGAAATCAGCTCTACTAAGTAATTTCTTTAGCTTTAATTAGTTTCATTTACTTACCTCATTATAACAGAGCAGGTAGCTGCTGTCTCTGTCCAGGGTGCTGAACGTGTGCTGTTGCTGAAGTCTGTGGAGCAGCCTCAAACCTTCATCCTGACTGGGAGGGCCTTTATCTACATCAATGACATGTTGACACATTGAATTATATTCTCTTCATTCATTAATTTGAGTGAAAGCCAAGCACAAATGTCTAAGATGAGGAAGCTTCAGATAGTGGTTAAGGCCACTGGGTTTTACAATTGTTTAATTTATAAGAATCTACAAGCAATCTGAAGCAGGATTTAGGGTTAGGGAGGTAACTTCAGGTTTAACCAGGTAACCACAAATGCAGATACCATCTGTTCACATTCTCTGTGTCTCACAATGAAGCAGTGGTTGGAACCAACAATCCAAAATTTGACTCATCTGTAGAATGTACAGATTTTTACTGGTCTAATGTCAATTCCTTGTGTTTCTTGGCCCAAGTAATTATCATCTTCTTGTTGCTCTCTCTCTCAGTAGTGGTTCCTTTGGAGCAAATTGACCACAAAGGCCTGATGCATGCAGTCTTTTCTAAACAGCTGATATTGAGAAGTTTCTGCTACTTTAACCCTGTGAAGTCTATATACAGACTCTTATCCAAAGTACTGTTAATTGACATTTTTGGTTATGGTAACTGAAATGAACTTATACGCTGCAGCAAAGGTAACTCCTGGTCTTCCTTCACTGGGGTGGTCCTCATAAGAGTCAGTTTCTTCACAGTGTTTGATGGTTGTGTGCCTGACTTTCATATTTAAAGTAATGATGGATATAATTTCTCTTTACTAAGTTGAGCAGGTCTTGTTATAATATGGATTACTGCATTTTTTTTCTTTTTTACTTTAACACATAATTCTATGTGCTATCTCAGAATTTGATGTTTTCATATACACACTACCAACAGGTGGTGTAGTTTGACTGCAAAACATTTAATAACACTCTGAACGCCACACTGATGACTTGAGAAGAGTGACAAATGAAAACTGGAATTGGGCTCCTGGGTTGAATTACTGAGTTTATACCCACCTTCTGTGAGATTGCATTTGTTACAGGGTTAGTGAAGGCAGACAGTTACCATGGGTATGGTATGGTTGAACTGCCTTGTAGTACAGAGGTTCACAGTACAGAACAAAAAATAATAATAATATAGCTGATAGGGTTTTCTTGGTAGTAGAAATGACGTAAATGACGTCACTACGTCGTGTCTAAAACTAACGTCCACCATGAGCACTTTGCAGCACGTTCCAAAGATAGGCGTCTTTACGCGAATGGTGGCTTCATCTTCCTCGACCATGGAATGAACCAGGTAAGACTGTGCATGTGCTGTATGTCTTTGCTACCCGGTCAATCAGCGCGCCTCACATTTTTAACTGCAAAGTTAAAATTTTAAATTTCGTTAAGTAGTTAGTTAAAAGTTTAGAAAGTAACAGAACCAACACAACACATCTTGTTTTCCACTGCATTGGACATTATTGAACATGATGTCCATAAACTCTATAACCTCTTTTAGATTTGTACAGTGTCTTTCAGAATTACAAGAGTTGCACTGGAGAAGACCTTTCATCTTCACTGGATGCTCAGTTGTTGCAGTTTATTAAGATGTACAGAAGTGGGACACTTGACACTTGGATAAAACATTGAGATGCTTCAAAACAACTTTGAACAGGTAATAAGTAGAAGATAATTGTGGTAAAGCAGTGGGCTGTAGTATGAAATAATGACAAAATCCCATTCTCATTCAAATATTGTCACTTCTGGCTCCAAAAAACAAATATAGTCATGGCTATAACGCCAAATTTGAGTTTGCAGCAGAACCAGCAGCAGCCTCCTGTCACCCAGCAGCGGCAGCAGCACCCGAACACCCAGCAGAGCCTGCAGCGGCATCAGCACCCTGACCCCCAGCGGTGCGTGCAGTGGCCGCAGCCCTCCGACCCCCAGCAGAGGCAGCAGCTATAGCAGCCCCCCAACCCCCAGCTTATGCAGCAGCGACAGCAGCCCCACAACACCCAGCAGCAACAGGCACAGCGAGATCGATGTTTTCTCTCTCATCACGGGAAACCTGGTACTGAGGATGTTTTGCTTTCCTCACCTCCACTTCCGGACGATCTCCCGTCTTTTTCTGGTGAGGAGAGTTTCAGTAGATAGTGATGATGCAGATAGTGAGAATGACTGTGAGCAGCAGTATGAAAGCGCAAGTGAGAGTCCGAGCTCAGATTTTATATCTGATCTCACTGCTGGCCAGCGAGTCAGCACTCCTCTCCTTCTGCTTTCAAACACTGATTCAGTCCAATGTGATCAGAACTCGGGTCCGTTTTCTTCTACACCCGAGTTCACAGCGCCAGATATGAGAGATTCTGAAAATACAGAATCATACAAACTAGTCGTTAAAAAGAGACAAGCTCAGCAGATCTCTAACAAAAGAGAGAAGCGGCTCGATAAAAAAAACCCACGCCATAGTCCCATACTCTCTTTTAAATTATGATTTTCCTTAAAATTGCAACCTGGAATGCGTGTGGTGTACAATCACCTGCATTTAGAAAACAAAAAACGAACTTCTTATTAAATACAAACTTTGATATATTATTTATCCAGGAAATGCGATTAAAAACAAACAATGATGTTGAGGAAGTAATCAAACTTTGGACTAAAGGAAAAAGCGTTATCTCGATAGGAGAGAGCAGCACTGACGGTGTTGGTATCTTCTTTAATTCTCATGATATAGAAATATATAGAAGAAGAGACCTTATTATTGTATAAAAAAGGTGATGAGTCTGACATCAATAACTTCAGGCATTTGACTATTATGAATACTGATTATAGATAAAGAACAAACATGTGCAATTAAGGGACATGTGATGTGGGACAATCTCTGTATTCTTAGAGAAATAATACATAAACCTAAAGAGGAAAACAATTTTTATATTGTCGGTCTTGATCAAAAAAAAGCATTTGACTATATATCCAGAGAGTACCTCTGGTCAGTGATGGAATATGGTTTCCCAAAAGAAGTTATTCATATGATCAGATGTCTGTACGTTAAATCCAGCGTATGCATAAATGTTAATGGTTATCTAACCGATTGTTTTAATGTAGAGAGAGGTGTAAAGCAGGGCTGCCCTCTAAGTGCAGCTCTGTATATACTGGCAATCAACCCCTTAATACATACAATTAATACAGATAAACGTATCTCTGGGACATATCTTGATCATTCGCATAGGGTTGCTGCTGTTGCTTACGCAGACGACCTCACAGTTATAATAAAAATCAAACAGAATTAGACATTTTAACAAAATGTCTAAATAGTTATGAGTTAGCATGTGGCTCTAAACTTAATCTCAATAAAACTGAAGGAGTCTGGATAGGACGTGAAAGTGACAGACAAAATATTAATATACAGATCAAGGAAGAAATCAAAATCCTTGGTCTAATTTTTAACAACATAGACTGCAGTGGAACAAACTGGGAAGAAAAACTTTCTGAAATAAAAAATTAAGCTCAGAAATGGGATAACAAAGATACCAATTATAAACTGAGAGTAAATATAGTCAAAACTTTCATCCTGTCCAAACTTCTTTTCCTCGCCAGTGTTTTTCCACCTCCCAACAAAATTATAATTAAATTAAATTTCTGTAATTTAATATGGGGAACGACTAGAGAAGTCGCTAAGAGAAATATTCTATTTAAAAGTAAAAAAAAATATGGAGGTTTAGGAGCAGTAAACATGGATATAAGATTAAAAATAGCATTTGTTAAAAATATGTATGATGCCATCTTAAGGAACCCTGTCTGGATCGGTGACCTCTCAATGTGGAGAAAGAGGAGAGGAAGAGCCGGACAGGGTCCATATTATAAATTAATATATGGCGACTTTATTAATCAGTTTTAGCCTCTAAATTTGGATTGGTCAGGATTAACCGTCAAAATGATTTTTAATAAAATAAATGATTTTAAATATGGTGGTTTTGTAAATTACAAAAATATAGCAAGTAGTTTAAATAATGAAGTAATCAAAATCTTAAAAAATAAAAATATTTCAGAAAAGATTTGTGATGTGAAATGGCTCATTACTAATATATTGCCAGTCCGAGCTATTGTTTCATGGAGCTGTTATGTCACAACAAAATCTTGTCCATTGATTTATTGTAATGAAGATGAAACTCAGGAACATCTTTTGATAGACTGCTATAGAGCAAAAAATGTCTGGTCCTCTTTACGAGCGATAGGTCTCATCTTCACAATAAAGTATACCTCAATAATGTACAATATTTTTAACGAAAACATGCCTCCTAACAAAAAAGAATTATTTCAGGTAATCGTTAGCATTGTTAATTACAAACTTTGAAAGTCTAGATGTGCTATGATTACAAATCAAACAATAATTGACAGCGACACTGTTGTCAAACAAATAACGGAACTCAGAAGACGACGAACTCTTGATAGAAATAGAAGTCTACCATGGCACTATCTGACATTTTGACTATGTTGTACCTGTAGGTGAGTGTGTTTATATATGTGTATGTGTATTATGGATATGTGTATCATTTCTTTAATGTACTGTTTCGTTTGAGTGTATCTATACGTCTCGACTTTTGTATTGTTTTCCTTTTAAATTTTGTATCTTCAATAAAGTTTCTTAGAAGCAAGGGAGGAAACTCTTTAACTTCCTGACCATTCACACGTTGCTACGTTTTGCAATTCACGCATTTTGTGAACCTAAATGTTATGCGCTTCTCGTGCCTCACATATCATGGCTTCCCGTGAAAAAACTGCACCATATGCATCAAAATTTGGTCCGTTTTGGGTTCGCCTAAGATATACTGGTAGCGAAGACCCTCCGAGTCGCGACTACATTGATGAACATCTCCTGTTTCATTCACGGTGGATAGACGTGAGAAATGTCTACTCTTTCAAACCACCAAACCGCAAAGACTTTGAGGTATGCTTTTTTCAAGAGGCTACCCTGAGACGTTTTCTCAAGGTTTTGGCCACCAGAATTGAGGATCCCAAATGGAAAGACTGAACTTTCGAAACTTCCATTCAAATAGATACATGCACTTGTAGCGTGGTGCAGAGTCAAGTTGCCCTCCACTACACATTTAATTTGAAAGTCCTTTTATTTTGTTCTGCAAAGAGTAAAAATATGTATTTTATCATTACAGTTCGCCACACACACATATCTTCACACTCAAGTGTGTGTTCTCGTTCTCTGAACGTATTCAATATTCTAACACAGAACAATTATGAACATCTGCACCAACATCCAAACAATAATCATATCTGTTGCATTACTATTCCAGACCAGTTATCACATACATTCAATATTAACTTGTTTCTCCAATACCCAGTCAGCCAATCAGGTCTACTAAACATTGTCAAATTAATCAAATCAATTATGTATCTATTTTAACTTATTTATTCATTTATTTATCTATGAACTATACACGAGCAGTCCGGGCTCTTTAGACCGGCTCATAGTTCTACTCTCCAGCCTTCCGCTTGCTCGCGGTAACTAGGCAACCAGTGCTAGCTACTGGCTAGCCGTTTTCCGTACGGTACATTGACTGAACAGGTAACTTTCATAAACAATACTCCATAAAGTCCAATCGGGATCATAAATTCACACATAACATATTCACCCATTAATTACACAATTCCAACTCTCCCTCCTTACCTGCAAAGAGCAAAAATATGTATTTTATCATTACAGTTCGCCACACACAAAGTAACTTCACACTCAAGTGTGTGTTCTCGTTCTCTGAACGTATTCACGCGAGACTTCCCTCGTCCCTGAACACAGTGTGGAGAACGCGTCGAAGTTAGACACTGCATCCTGCTAGATAATTACATTTTTCAACAATAAACCAACCTTTCCTTAACAGAAAACACACAGACAATTTTCACCACACTCTGAACATAAGCTGTACTAAATGCAATTAATAATATTTTAAGTATATTACCCCACTGATGGCTCTGTATGCCACACACTCATCGTAAAGTTCTGGACAGGTAGGGTTCCAGACCATGACATCGAACTCTACCTGTTCTACAAAAGGGCCGGTGTGGCTGCAGGTTTTTGTTCCAACCAACCAAGAGCACACAGTTTGACCAATCAACTCTCTGAAGACTGAGATCAGTTGATTAAATGAGTCAAGTCTGGTGTGCTGCTGCTTGGTTGGAAAGAAAACCTGCAGCCACACCGGCCCTTTGTGGAACAGTTTGACACCCCTGTACTAAGGTATGGTGACATCCTACAAAACTTTCAAACCAGTTGATGGATTAGGTATGGTGTGCAGAAATATATGATTCTAATGCACACTAGACACTAAAGGTCACTATATTCAAATCTCCATACAACGGTAGAATCATCTATCCTGGTCGATCCATAACTTGCTTCATTTGTCATTCAACTGATCAAGTAAAACAATGTCCGACTGTGAAATGTTGGAGATACGGAAATCTGGGCCACAAAGCCATGGCCTGAGACCTGGAAGGTCTGTGTGGCGTTACTGGCCACACATTCTTCTCCTGCTCCGCATCTTATGCAAACAAGATTAAGGCATCCCATTGGGAGCAGCCCCCTGACACCCAGCTGAACCAGCAGTTGCAGCAGCCCCCAGTCACCCAACAGAACCAGCAGCAGCCTCCTGACACCCTTGGCAGGGGCTTTTCTGTGTGGAGTGTGGATGTTCTCCCTGTGTACTCCGGCTTACTCCCACAGTCCAAAGACATGCACTCAATAGGTGACTCTAATTGCCTGTAGGTGTGAATGGTTGTCTGTCCCATGAATTGGCCACTTGTCCAGGTTGTAACCCTGCCTCTAAGAAAAAAAGTCAGCATTTTATTGATATTGGATAATGTTAATTTTACTTACACTTGAGAAGTCAAACACCTGAAAGGAATTGTTTTACAAAAGAAAGCTCATTATATTTAACTGTTAAGTTTGTGTGCCTATTCAACCAAAAAAAAAAAAAAAAAAAAAAAAAAAAAAGTAGTAAGAAAAACAGTGTAGATAAAGCAGCAGAAACACAGCTCTTAGTTGAAGTGGTGGGTGGTCCTGAAAAGGACCTTTGTGTTGTTAGAGTAGACCGCCAGTTTACTTGGAGCTGGTATACTTGGTGACGGCCTTTGTTCCCTCAGATACGGCGTGCTTAGCCAGCTCACCGGGCAGCAGGAGGCGGACAGCGGTCTGGATCTCCCTGGAGGTGATGGTAGAGCGCTTGTTGTAGTGAGCCAGGCGAGAAGCCTCTCCGGCGATGCGCTCAAAGATGTCGCTCACGAAGGAGTTCATGATGCCCATAGCTTTGGAAGAGATACCGGTGTCAGGGTGGACCTGCTTCAGGACCTTGTACACGTAGATAGCATAGCTCTCCTTCCTGGTGCGTCTCCTCTTCTTGCCGCTCTTTGTGGCTTTGGAGACGGCTTTCTTAGAGCCCTTCTTCGGTGCTTTAGCGACCTCTGGCATATTTGCTTCAGACAAGTTTTCCTGAAACTGATGAAAAGCTTGTCGTCGGAGCGCTTTATATGTATGTGGTTATGCAAATGAGAATGTACTGTTGCTCGCACAGGATTGGCTGAGTTGTTGTGCCTGAGACAGAGCAAGCGCCTAAAAAAAGTAACGGTTTTACTCGTGAGGTCTGAGCAGATTTTTAAAATGTGAAACGTAAACCCGAGAACTGTGAGTTGATGTGTCTTAAGTTCAGACAGAAAATAAAAAAAATAAAACCGTAATATGTGACTGTGTGTTAAGTACTCTGTGTTGCAGGTCTCTCCTGTCAAAAGAAATGATGTCTCTAAATCCCTGTTTACATAAGTAAATGTACAGTTAAACACAGTAAGAATTGTCACCTGATTTGAATATTTTAATTTATTTCACAACTATTGTGATGATAGTAGTGGTGACGGCAATTAACCTTTTATTTTTTAAACTGTTGAAACTTAGATGTTTGGACTGTTAAATGCACACTGTTGTTCTGCCAACTGGTCTGAAGTGATCCTGTGTGCTAATGCCTTGTACCAGTGGTGCTGAGAAGGGTCAGTTCACTATGCAGCATGGTGAGCTGGTCATTCATCCGTTTTTAGTGAATTAGAGTGCAATATTGTTAAAAAAAAAAAAATAGACTGTTGGATAATTTGTTTTGCTGTGTTGCACTCCTCTGTATAATCCCACCACAAGTAGCCTCAACTCACTGTTATAGTGCTTGGTTTTATTTAGTGTGCACTGGAAATTGAGGTCACTCATGGCTTGAGTATAGTATAGTAACGATAATTTATTGTTTTCAGTATTTGTAGTAAAGCACACTTTTCATCCATTTGCTGACTTTAGTAGTTTTCTATTGACTATTAATGCTGTTTTCTCAACAGCCCAGGTCCTGCTCATTTCAATTGGTCTTTAATAAAACGTAAAGTTCATTGTGGGCCTTTTTCAAACAACAGATGTTTGTGTATATTTCCAGAAGTGGCATTGTTGGCTAGTTGGATAATTTGGTAGTATTTTTCTATAAGTTCTCAGGGGACACAAAATCTGCTCATCATAAGAAAAGGACCATACTTCTGATTATGTGTTCTATTATTTCTTAATGTAGAATTTCTAAACAGCAGCAGAGGAAGAAGTTCTTTAGTGAGGAGTGAGGCGGCTCTTAAAAGAGCCTTTGTGGTTGGTGGATGAGCAGACGGCTTATGCGCGCTCTCCGCGGATGCGACGGGCCAGCTGGATGTCTTTGGGCATGATGGTGACTCTCTTGGCGTGGATGGCGCACAGGTTGGTGTCCTCAAAGAGGCCGACCAGGTAAGCCTCGCTGGCCTCCTGCAGAGCCATGACAGCGGAGCTCTGGAAGCGCAGGTCGGTCTTGAAATCCTGAGCGATTTCTCTGACCAGGCGCTGGAAGGGCAGCTTGCGGATGAGCAGCTCAGTGGATTTCTGGTAGCGACGGATCTCTCTCAGGGCCACGGTACCGGGCCTGTAACGGTGAGGCTTCTTCACGCCGCCGGTGGCCGGGGCGCTCTTACGGGCAGCCTTGGTGGCCAGCTGCTTCCTGGGGGCTTTGCCTCCGGTGGACTTACGAGCGGTCTGCTTAGTTCTTGCCATTGCTGCTTCTTTCTCTGAACAGGAAAAAAGTGTAGTAAAGAGAGGAGACACGCTGCTCTTAAACTGTGAGACCGGCTGTGAAACGGTGACGCTGCTTCAGACCTCCGGCTCCTGATTGGTTAGGGGCTCCTGCTGGAGCTCAGCGCCGCCTTGAGGAGCGACCCACCGCCCAAATCTCCTCTGCTTATTGGCGGAAAATCATTTCAAAAGGTCCGCCAAAATTGAAAGCGGCCCCCTCTGTAGAAACCTGTTTTCTGGTTGGTCTGTCAAGTATCCTCTCAGCCCCACCCCGCGCTCCGTGGAAATATAACGGAAGGTTGTGACTGTAGTCGCCACATTTTCTGTGAGTCGTCTCTCTAGAAAGTATCTTAAAAATGAGTGGACGAGGCAAAACCGGCGGCAAAGCCAGAGCTAAGGCAAAGACCCGCTCCTCCCGTGCCGGGCTTCAGTTCCCCGTCGGCCGTGTTCACAGACTGCTACGCAAAGGCAACTATGCCGAGCGTGTTGGTGCCGGTGCCCCCGTCTACCTTGCGGCCGTGCTGGAGTACCTGACCGCTGAGATCCTGGAGTTGGCTGGAAACGCTGCCCGCGACAACAAGAAGACTCGTATCATCCCCCGTCACCTGCAGCTGGCTGTCCGCAACGACGAGGAGCTCAACAAACTGCTGGGCGGAGTGACCATCGCTCAGGGCGGTGTGCTGCCCAACATCCAGGCTGTTCTTCTGCCCAAGAAGACCGAGAAGCCCGCCAAGTCCAAGTAAACCTGCTCAGTACTGGACGTAACACAAAGGCTCTTTTAAGAGCCACCACACATTTATTTCAAACAGCTGTTTCCTATATTTATTTACCACGTCATTGAAAGAAAACCCTACATTATGATTTCCACTTAAACTTTCACACTTGATCTCAGGGCTGAATGTGGTTGAGATACAACTAAAATAATCAAAATAATAAAAAGCCACAGTAAACGTTCACTACTCTTAAACCATTACAATTATGGAGTGAAATTACTTAACACTGGACTATATTTAAAATTTATTTTTCAGGGTACTATGGTGGCTTTTGACTGTGCATGGTTATTTTATTGTGAGGGGGAAAAAAATAAAACAACTGCAGTATGAGTTTTTAAATCACCTGTTTATTGTTCATACAGTCAGTTGTGAGAATTTGGTGCATAAGTACATGCAATAAGTTGTCATGGTTTTCTAAGAATGAGGAAAACAGGATAGATAATGAGTGCATAGTGGTAAGTAAATAAGACTTGCTGACCATGTGAAGTTCACTAAGTATAGAAGCAGTTTCTTACACCTCAGTGACTGATTTTTGCATTTTGGACAGGGAGGACAGACGGTGTGAAGGGGACTATCTTTAAAAGTAGAGACACCATCCTTCAACAGAGGAGGAGGCCTTACACACAAATGAACACCCACCTACAATGCTTCATCACTTTCCAGGAGACAACTCGGGCAACATTTGTCACAACAACAAGGAGCATTAATGAACTAATTGGGAACAATGGCTTAGTTAATGATCCCACCAATGCCATATACCTGGGTCTCCCCACCAGAGCGAGAATGAGAGGATGAAATGTCCTCACGGATCTACAAGTTGTTCCACGTGCAGTTGCCCCAGATTTTAACCTTTTTTGAAGAGTCTCTGACATCAAGCTCATCACATCATCTCATGAATCTAGTTGGAATCTACCTACAGTCAGTTACAGTGGATATAAAAAGCTTTTGTGATGTAAAAAAAAAGATGACAAAGATGTCAGAATATTTTCCACCATTAATGTGACCTATAACATGAACAATTCAATTGAAAAACAAACTGGAATCTTTTAGGAGGAAAAATAAACGTATTCAATCAATACAAACAATAACCCGGTTGCATAAGTGTGCACACCTTAGAAACTAATTTGTTATCTCGAGCTCTCAAGAAAATTAACTCGTTATCACAAGAAATCAGAGGAAATAAAATATATGAATACATGACCACTTAGGGCAGGGATGTCCAAAGTACAGCCCGGGGGCCAATCACGGCCCGCGGTCAGATTTCATGCGGCCCGAAGCTTCATTTTTATAATGTATTATTTACGGCCTGCTAGGATTGTCAGATACCATATGGCTGGAAGATAAGTTTTTTTGGTTGACATAACGAAGCATTTGAACCTTTAAGGACATAACTGCTGGTGTTATATATCTGTAGATGTGACACAAAATATTACTTTCTGAATGATTTTGATAAATACAACAGCAAGAGTGATACTTTTTAAACTCAAATGTTAACAGACTTTGCATTACTCATAATAAGTCATGTTTAGAATGAACATGAGGTTAGGGTTAGATTTGTATCAACTTCATGCAAGTTTAACGTGTTCCATACAATTTATTCTTTGTTATTTGACTCCAGATGTGAAAGAAGGGAAGAACTGGTTTTAGATTTGTTCACGCCTGATTGGCTTAGATTTGGCTACATTGTCATTTAAAAAAAAATGATAATTGTGACAATGAAAATAAAATTGTTACAGAACAGTGCATTTGTATGTAACTTTTAGTGGTATTTTTTCATTTTTAAAATTGTAGTATTGGCCCCCGGGCATCTTCACATTGTCAAATCTGGCCCTCTTTAGAAAAAGTTTGGATACAGGGCTTCAGTGCCAAGCGCCTGGGCCACTTAGTCTTATTTTTGACTCACATCCATGAACTGAATTCAATATTCTTGTGAAAACCAACTTTAATAACAAAGTAACGAGGAAGGTACATTTGAAAAATGATTTAAAATATTTCAACATTTTAACCTTGTCCATTACCGACTTGATATTGTCCTTCAGGTGGATACCCGATTATATGGTCAAAAGCTTGGGCTGATCCGTGTTTCAGCTGACTTCTCAGCTTATTGACCAATCTAGCTGCACATTTTTCTGCGCCCATGCTCAAACCTGAACATACATTGGAATTAACCTATAACACAGTATACATACGTTAAAATTGACCTGAGATAAATTTGAATTTAAATATGCACAGAGAAATTAAACATTTGTAGCAAAATTAAACATTTCCAGAAAAAATAAACATTAGCATAAGATTTAAATATGTACAGAGGAATTAAAAATGTGCAGAAGAGTTAAACATTTGCATAGAAAATAAATATACAACTGTGTTAAGAAGTTAACCCGTGCTAAACATATATACATAAACTATATAAAAGTTGAAAGTAACTGTAGAAATAAAAATGTTATATACAAATAGAAAACTATATTAAAAAATATAAAGTAAAAATGTTTTATAAACACATGAGAGAACTACAAATGTCCAGGAAGTGGTGCAAAGAGGGGCAGATTTGTCCATTGTCTATTGTGTCTCCTGCCATCACTAAGAACTGTTGGCATTTGGAGGCAGAGTGGCATGAACAACATGAAGGCTCTTTTTATAGATAACATATTTCCTACCTTTAAACAACTGAGGAATAAATTTAATTTACCACAATCCCATTTTTTTTCAGATTCATCCAGGTTCGTAATTATATTAGAACTAATACTCCCTCTTTTCGCAATCTGCCTGATGTGTTGCCCATGGAAACTCAGTTTTCCTTTGAGCCTTTGAGATGGGGTACAATAGCCTATATTTATAATTTCTTGTCAAATCTGCAAAACCTGTTTTGGAGACTCTAAGATCTGTATGGGAAGGGGATCTGGGGATGGCTGCGACCATGGAGCGGTGGAGAAAGGCCTTAAAGGGGGGGTCCATACAGCCTCAATCTGTGCTCAGCATGTTCTTATTCAGTTCAGGGTGCTGCACCGCATTCATTTCTCTAAAGTTAAACTCTCTAAAATGTTCCCAGGGGTAAACTCTACCTGTGTCATTTGCAGAGTATCATCTGCCTCTCTACTACACTCATTTTGGCAATGTCCTAAACTGTCCACTTATTGAAACTCAATTTTTGGAACACTGTCGGATGTTTTCAAGATGGTGATTGAGACAGATCCTATGATAGCCATTTTTGGTATAGCAGGAGAGAACAACAAGAATCTCACTGGAATCCATCAATGTATCCCCAGTACATATATGTCCTTATAGCACATCACAATGAAATACACGTCGCCTTTTATTTTGTACAACGGCCTGTTACTGTTTACGTATGTTCTATCTTTTTGTAATGTGTTCTAAAAAAGCTAATAAAAATATGTTTGAAAAAAACAAAAAAAGACTTAGACAATGTGCGTTAATATAGTGCATAGAATTACTACATTACTGTAATGTGGGAGTCAGTGTCAGGGTGGGTCCAAGGACTTGTTGATGAAGCCAGCAGCAATTGGAAAAAAAAGTTGGGAAGTGTCTCTAAAAGTCTGTGTTTGGCATGGAAGGGCGCAGTTGTCTAGCTTCTCTCACCTTGATAAAAAGAAATCCCACCGCCGGCTTTAAATCAAATGACTGAATGAATAGAAGTGTAAAGTGTCAGTAGATATAATTAAATGTGTCAACAATGTGTCAACATGTCATTCACTGTTGTCAATTTGATTAAGACAAAGGCCCTCCGAGTCAGGATGTAGGTTCGAGGCTGCTCCATAGAGTTCAGCACCCTGGACAGACATCCACACAAGCCTCCTGATTCATGCTGTTGTTCAGTAGATGGCGCCAAAGAGTTAAACATCAACCTTCATGAAAGACCAAAGAAGAAGAACACTAGGCCCGCCTCTGTTTTCTTTTACGTCCTCAGACAAGCTGTAAATAACTGGGAACACTGCAGCCAGATATTATTGTACAATAACCATCTGAACATTAAAAATGAGTGGCAGAGGAAAGGGAGGAAAAGGACTCGGTAAAGGAGGCGCCAAGCGTCACCGTAAAGTTCTTCGTGATAACATCCAGGGAATCACCAAGCCCGCTATCCGCCGTCTGGCTCGCCGTGGTGGAGTGAAGCGTATCTCCGGTCTGATCTACGAGGAGACTCGCGGTGTGTTGAAGGTTTTCCTGGAGAACGTGATCCGTGATGCCGTCACCTACACCGAGCACGCCAAGAGAAAGACCGTGACCGCCATGGATGTGGTGTATGCTCTGAAGAGGCAGGGACGCACTCTGTACGGCTTCGGCGGTTAAACTGATTATTCTCTTCTTTACTATAAACAAAGGTCCTTTTAAGGGCCACACACTTAAAAAAAGAAAGGGCTGACTTCCTGCTTTGCTGTGATATTAATCCATTGAGGATGAAGTGTTAACTGCACTATCCAGAGACGGTACGACTAATATAAATATATAAACATAACTACACAAACACAAGAAATGTGGTGAATGTAAGCACTTCACTGCTTAGAAGAAACCTAGAGTCCACTACTCCAACTCAAAACTGATCTATTAAAAACTGTGGTACATTACGTGCCAATTATAACAACAATTGATTGTTGGGAACATTAGGGAAGCAGTTTCATTCCCCTCCAAAAGAATAAATACACATAAAAACTCAATACTATATCATTGTGTATGAGTCTCAGTGCCTAAACATCCTGTGTAATATACTGAACATGCTGCAAATGTAGTTGCTGATACATTCCCACTAAACCAATACATTAGATTAGATTATACTTTATTTATCCCACAATGGGGAAATTTACTCGTTGCAGCAGCAAAGTGTGATATACACTACAGAAGTAAAGTAGAAAGGACAAAAACAACAGGGTTTAACCCTCTGGGGACGAATTGGGCGGATCCGCCCAAAAAGTCTAAAGTTTTACATATCTGTGAATATCTCCGAAACGGTTTATGATAGAGAGATGTGGTTTTTTTGCACTGTTTTCCCGAGATTCCGCTGAAGACGGAGATGTGTGGTTTGTGTCTGTCCGACACTTACTTGTTGTTCTATGCCACCGCGTAAAAGACCAATCGAAAAATAGATATAGATAGACTCCATACGCAGTCGACGAATGGACAAACGTTACTAGGCAGATTAGTTTCTTTTTCAACCAATCAGTGGACGGTATCTATGACGTATTCTAGCCAATCAAAGGACTCTGGGATCTTGGGGGGAGGGACAACAGAGAGAAACAGCAGGCGGTGTAGAGCAGAGTGCAGGGGGCACGGAGCACACAGAGCAGAGTGACAGAGGGCCCAAAGTGACTGCAAAGTGACAGAATAACTTCATAAATACTATTTCTATTGAATGACAGGTTCCCCTCAACTTTCTGGAGGGTCTTTGCTTTGTAAGTGGCATGCCTGAGGAAAATGAGGCAAGAACGCATGGGACCTTTTGTTCAAAAACTCTTCACTGGTACTGTTTGAGGTGTGATATGACAAAAATCAGATTCATTTTGTCCAGCATTTGCAAGCTGTAGACTCTCTGTCCAGTCAGAGCCATATATTGTATAATTGAAGCTTTCAGTTTTCGGTTCAATTAATTCAATCCAAGTCAATGGAACACTCACAAGATGTCACCAAAATCACACTGTCCCTTTAAAATCTTTCAGAAAATGATGGAATCGTATCGAATCGTATCGTTGGCTGAATATCATGTATCGTGTATCGTATCGTATCGCGAGATTAGTGTATTGCTACAGCCCTACATACAGTATATATACATATACACATAAATAAACACACTCACTTACAACTATATAAACAGGTGCAACATTATCAAAATGTCTGATAGTGCCATGGGAGACTCCTATTTATATCGAGAGTTCACCGCCTGCTAAGTTCTGTTATAATTTGTTTAAAAACAGTGTCGCTGTCAATAAGAGTTTGATTTGTACTCATAGCACATCTAGATTTCCATAGCTTGTAGTTGACAATACTAACGAATACCTGAAATAATTCCTTTTTGTTAGAGGATATGTTTTTATTAAAAATATTATTATAATATATATAATATAATATATTATTGAAATATAATTTATTGTGAAGATGAGTCCTATTGCTCGTAAAGAGGACCAGACATTTTTTGTTCTATAGCAGTCTATCAAAAGATGTTCCTGGGTTTCATCTTCATTACAATAAATCATTGGACACATTTTGGTTGTGATATAACAGCTCCATGAATCAATAGCTCGGACTGGCAATCTAATACAGTTTTTCTCAATTGCTAAAACACTAAAACCCATTGGCTGAACAGAGTTCTCAGTTGCCTGAACTCATTTAGCTAATTGTGCAGTCTGTTGTCAATACCTTAAACCATTTCACATGGTAAAACACAATTTGCAGATCTCACTTACACTTTTCAGCAAAAGACACATTCTCATTCTCAAAACACATTCTGCACTCTAATGCACGTCATTCATGGCGAGGAGGAAGAGGAAGAGGAAGATAAAGACAAAGGATGGAAATATCCGATGAAATTCAAGCAACAATCATAGACCATGTTCTTGTCCATGGACTGACAATGAGGGAAGCAGGACTTAGAGTGCAACCCAATTTGAGACGATTTTCTGTGTCCACCATAGTAAGGACATTCAGAGAAGAGAACAGGTACAGTATACTACTGTATTTTTGTAATTGCAAATTTACTGTACTACACTATATGCAGCTGTTTCAATGGGCATTTGTAAAGTTCATCACTGTATGCATTGTACTGCATGAATATTTTTTTGTAACTGCACATCTACTTTTTGTAGAATTGCAATAAACAAATTGTATGGCCCTGAACATTGTTGATATGAACCTGCAACCAGTCAAAATCTATTGAGCAGTCAGGACTGTAAACAAATGGAAAACACAAAGAACAAGAATTACAGTATCACAGAGACAAAGGACAAATTTGTAAGATGCAGGGTGCAGTACTGTAAAAATAGGGGTACAAGGAGGAGGAAAGAGCAAAGCAGAGTAGTAATTTCTGATCAATTGTGACCTACTATGATAGAACATGTTTTCGTTCATCAAAAGACAATGACGGAAAAATATGAAATTTGTTTTGAGATTAAAAATGTACTTCTCCCTGACAGGTATATGTTTTGAACAATGTGTTCTCTATTTTTTGGTGTATTGTTTACTGACTGCTTGATAGTGTATATCATTTTGATTGCTTTGTTTATGATTTTAGAGCAGTGTTTGGTTTTGAGCACAGGTAAAACTGTTTTGAGGCAAAAGTTTGATTTTGAGCACAGGTAAAACTGTTTTGAGGCAAAAGTTTGATTTTGAGCACAGGTAAAACTGTTTTGAGGCAAAAGTTTCATTTTGCAAGACAAGTCAGAGGTTTTATAAATAGTGCTTGAAGATGAGGTTTTGTGTTTAATGTTTTAAGAAAATGGAGCAAGGTTTCAGAAATTGTGTTTTAGCAATTGAGAAAAACTGTAAAATGTCCAATTCAGTTTTTTTTTTTTTATCATAACTGTGATGTCGTCTGTGTAAGGAAGGGCAAGGCATAATGGTAGCAAAGGCACTGAACACAGGCTGTGTCAAGGCTGGTGTACATCAAATGGAGTGGCCTGCACTTTCTCCAGACCTGAATCCCATACCATCGTGTCATGTAGAGGGTCGTCACCCCGCACCTCGATGACCTGAGGGCAGCCCTTCAAGAAGAGTGGAATGCCATGCCTCAGTAGACAATAAAATTATAGCAGGAACAGGAATGCTACCTGTCAGTACCACCCTTGGGCAACTTCCTCATCTGTCACTTGTTCTAACATTGTTCAGTTTGAGTAGCTCTACAGTGAACTGAATTAGTTATAATTGAAATTAAATGAGACATTTAAACAGTGCTTCAGGATGTTCGTTCTGTTTTTAACAATACCTCAGCTAACAGGGAGTCTGTTTAGATATTGCACTATAACTCGGGAGTAATGAGAAGTCTCACTGAGTGATTCTTTCATTTTGATGCAGTACGTTCTCTCGCCACAGGGCAGCTGCATGGCCGCTCAGACTGTATGTGACGAGCAGTAAGCACAAACAATTCGTTCCCTAACCCTTTTTCACGTGATAGGCCATTCAGGCTTTGTGAGGACCAGTACATACAGCGTTTTACCGTCTGAATGTAAGTGATCCCAGTCAGTTAAGACTCGAATTTCCCAGTAGTACTTTCAGTCTTTATTGCTGATTAATGGCTGCTTAAGTATTATGTATATCTCTGCATATACATAATACTTCCAGATCCATCATATGGCTACTATGATGTTAGTAGTTGGTTAGTACGTTCCCTACTACTTGTAAATTCCATTTTACAAGTAATATGCAACAACAAAACAGCTCTTAGTTGAAGTGGTGGGTGGTCCTGAAAAGGACCTTTGGGTTGTTCCGTAAACTGCGAGTTTACTTGGAGCTGGTGTACTTGGTGACGGCTTTTGTTCCCTCAGACACGGCGTGCTTGGCCAGCTCACCGGGCAGCAGGAGACGGACAGCGGTCTGGATCTCCCTGGAGGTGATGGTAGAGCGCTTGTTGTAGTGAGCCAGACGAGAAGCCTCTCCGGCGATGCGCTCAAAGATGTCGCTCACGAAGGAGTTCATGATGCCCATAGCCTTAGAGGAGATACCGGTGTCGGGGTGGACCTGCTTCAAGACCTTGTACACGTAGATGGCATAGCTCTCCTTCCTGGTGCGTCTCCTTTTCTTGCCACTCTTGGTGGCCTTCGAGACGGCTTTCTTGGAGCCCTTCTTCGGTGCTTTGGCTACCTCTGGCATGTTCGAGTCAGTCAATTTGTCCTTAAAACGATGAATCGATGCCTCTCGGACCGCTTTATATGTATGTGGTTATGCAAATGAGAATGTGCTGTTTCCCGCACGGGATTGGCTGAGTTGTTGTGCTCAAGACAGCGCATGCGCCATCATAACAAAGAGACCATTCACCACAAACTGTAAACTGTCTGTCCACCGCTCTGTGTCAGTACTATGAACAGCGCCACATCCACACCTTAATTTAGCGTTATCACAGTATTTCACAGCATAAACGGTGACCTGCAGTAATCCAGAGGGACATCCCAGATGAGGACATCTGTAACCTTCTTTGTTACTATCAAATATACAGTATATGATTAATGCTGATAAATAAGATACATGATATTTCTTAAAGGTCATCTTCAACCCCCTTTGGTCGCACATTTACTACATAAAGATCTGACTTTCTCCTTAATGAAGTTAATCTTCCAGTACTTCTGTCATATTTTTATGTTATGCAGAATTTTAAAAAGAATTGGCATACTGACAAGTTTTCTCCAATGCAGTCATCATAGCCAAAATAAATCACACACTACTCACACTCACACTACTAAAATGATGACACAATTTATGTGTTTATTATGTGTTTTCAGCACTAACTTACAAAGCAATTTCATAACTCACATGGGACCTAACCTCACAATGTCATTCTCATAAAGTGACCGTCTCTATACAGAGTCTGAGCAGCTGACCTTTAACAAACTGCCAGAGGCTCTCTTTTGCTTTGTTTATTGTAATACTTTACTCTCCATTTGATGTTTAATATGAGTTGATTTGTGGCTGCAGACATTTTAGTTTTGTCCATTTCTTTCACTGTGAATTGATGTGGTCAGCACATGATGCTCCAGGTCTGTTTCAAAGTTCAAACACCAGTTCTTTACATCCATGGCCCTGTTCTACAATTTGCTTTTAGTCAACGGCTGTTAAGCTCCTGAAGTTTGCAGACGACACAACGGTCATCGGCTTCATCCAGGATGGTGACGAGTCTGCATACAGAGGGCAGGTTGAACGGCTGGTCTGCTGGTGTGGTCAGAACAACCTGGAGCTGAACACGCTCAAAACTGTGGAGATGACAGTCCCCACCCTGCCACCCATCACCATAACCAACAACACCATGTCTGCTGTGGAAACCATCAGGTTTCTGGGATCCACAATCTCCCGGGACCTGAAATGGGAGACCAACACAGACATCGTCATCAAAAAGGCCCAGCAGAGGTTGTACTTCATGTGCCAGCTCAGGAAGCTCAACATGCTGAAGGAGCTGCTGATCCAGTTTTACACCGCCATCGTTCAGTCTGTTCTCTGCTCATCAGTCAGTTAGCCTTACTCTCAGGCTGGATTCAGACCGGATCTGGAGCGCTGGATCCTGTCTAAATTAAACATGCAGTGAATGAGTCTGTTCAGCAATTTCTCCACCACATCTGGGAAGCATAAATGTACAAAATTTCACAGGAATTCATCAACTAGTCATTAAGTGTTGGGACAAACTAAATTTGATTTTATTTGAACACATGACAAACACTGACTTCTACCTTCAGGCTTTGTAGATGTGAAGAAGAGTTCCTGCAGAGCTCAGTGTCTGGGTCTGCTGTGTCTTCTTCTTCTGACTGGACTCATAACTCTGGTTTTATGTGAGTACTTTGTTAGCATGCTGATAAAGCCCCAAGTGATGCTGGTGAACAGTGTTTGTTTAATTTGTTGTTACTGTGCCAAACAGACACCAAAGGCAACTCTGAACAAGACCAGTTACAGACCAGCTACAACAACCTGACTAAAGAACGAGACCAGTTACAGACCAGCTACAACAACCTGACTAAAGAACAAGACAAGTTCCAAATGAAATTTGATGACATGGCCAAGGAGAAAAATTAAATTAAGTAAGATATTGTCCATGAGAGTAAATATGTAATGATTGTAAATATAAATCGACCTCCAGCCACACATGCAGAATCAACTACAATCACTCCCAACTCTCAGTATTTGCTCGACTGGATACTTCTCACATCCAAATAAAATGTTAAACACTGGTATTTGTCACTTTTAGTAAACATTTAGTTGTTGTATAAATAATAACTTTAATTCATAACAAAATTCTTGACGATACCACTCTTTCTTATCAAGATGATGCAGCGTTAGAGTCCAAGTCCTCATTTTCTTCATTAATGATAAATAACAAAACACTGTACATGTGTTTGTCCATTATGTTTAGAATTATTAACAGCTTATTTGTATTAGAATTAATCATCAGCAGAAGAAATGTTCACAGCCACGGTGAGCAGCTCTGATATGAAGTCTGTCATCATAAACCTCGGCCATCATCAGTGTGTTTGCTGCTACCAGAATAACTTCAGTTTATTACAAACTGATCATCAACAGATGGTTGTTTTCACTTTGAGTCTCTGAACAAACATGTGGAGCAGCTGGAAAACGACTTTTGATGGAGCTCTGATTGATTTGAAAACATTTTAGGAGAGAAATGAGAGTGAAAAGTCGCCGAGCAGAGCTGGTCACGACGGTGAATGTGTGAGGTTTGGAGGCTCCCCAAACAAAATGCAGAGAGCATCAGAGCTCTACATGACCTGAACATGAAGAGACACAAGTCCGCTATCGGCTCCCTTCACTGTCAGCCTTCAGCTCTTCTCCCACATTTAGTTTAGAGTGTTTTATCGATGAGGAGAAAACACAAGTGGCACGGCGTTCAGACTGCACAGAGGAGCCACGGGCTGGGTTGAGTCTCCACGGTTCTCATGGTGTGTTTAAGTGCAGCCTCGCTGCTCTGAACTCACCAACAGTCCAGTCACACTCTCGTGTTGTCCTGAGTACGAACGGAAGACAAGATGGCAGAAGTAGCGCCAGCTCCAGCCGCCGCTCCGGCTAAAGCAGCGAAAAAAGAAGGTGACCAAACCCAAGAAGGCTGGCCCCAGCGTCAGAGACCTCATCGTCAAGACTGTGGCCGCATCCAAGGAGCGCAGCGGCGTGTCCCTGGCTGCCGTCAAGAAGGCTTTGGCTGCCGAAGGTTACGATGTGGAGAAGAACAAGACCCGCGTTAAGGTCGCCATCAAGGCTCTGGTGACTAAGGGGACTGTGGTCCAGACCAAGGGCACCGGGGCATCCGGCTCCTTCAAGATGAACAAGAAGGCTGCTGAACCCAAAGCCAAGAAGCCGGCAAAGAAAGCCGCTCCTAAAGCCAAGAAGCCCGCAGCCAAGAAAGCAACAACACCCAAAAAGCCCAAGACAGCAGCAGCAAAGAAGCCGGCAGCTAAGAAATCCCCCAAGAAGGTGAAGAAGCCCAAGGCGACGGCAACCAAGAAAGCAGCCAAGAGTCCCAAGAAAGCCACCAAGAGCCCCAAGAAGGCCACCAAGAGCCCCAAGAAAGCTCCTGTCAAGAAGGCCCCTGCAGCCAAGAAAGCTCCCGCTAAGAAGGCTCCCAAGCCCAAAGCCAAGAAAGCAGCACCCAAGAAGAAGTGAGCTGTCATCAGTCACAACTAACGTCATGAAAAAAATGGCTCTTTTAAGAGCCAACCACATCATTCATAAAGAGCTTATTTCTATTCTTTGTTTACATCCATATATTACAACCATAAACAGTCAACCTGCTTTATTGGTTCAAAGCAGGGATGAATTTTCAGTATATAACCATTTTTCTCAATTGTTAAAACACAATTTCTGAAACCTCACTCCATTTTCTGAAAACATTAAACATAAAACCTCATCTTCAAGCACCATTTACAAAACCCCTGACTTGTCTTGCAAAATCAAACTTTCGCCTCAAAACAGTTTTACCTGTGCTCAAAACCAAACACTGCTCTCAAATCATAAACAAAGCCATCAAAATGATCTACACTATCAAGCAGTCAGTAAACAATACACCAAAAAATACAAAAACACATTGTTCAAAACATATAGTTCTCAGGGAGAAGTAAATTGTTAATCTCAAAAGATTTTTTTTTTCCGTCATTGTCTTTTGATGAACGAAAACATGTTCTATCATAGTAGCTCAAAATTGATCAGAAATTACTACTCTGCTTTGCAATTTTTTTTGTTCTTCCTCCTCCTTGTACCTCTATTTTTACAGTACTGTACCCTGCATCTCACAAACTTGTCCTTTGTCTCTGTGATACTGTAATTCTTGTTCTTTGCTGATATGAACCTGCAACCAGTCAAAATCTATTGAGCAGTCAGTACTGTAAACAAATGGAAAGCACAATGTTCAGGGCCATACAATTTATTTATTGCAATTCTACAAAAAGTAGAAAATATTCATGCAGTACAATACATACTGTGATGAACTTTACAAATGTCTATTGAAACAGCTGCATATAGTGTAGTACAGTAAATTTGCAATTACAAAAATACAGTAGTATACTGTACCTGTTCTCTTCTCGGAATGTCCTTACTATGGTGGACACAGAAAATCGTCTCAAATTGGGTTGCATCCTAAGTCCTGCTTCCCTCATTGTCAGTCCATGGACAAGAACATGGTCTATGATTGTTGCTTGAATTTCATCAGATATTTCCACTCTTTGTCTTCCTCTTCCTCTTTGTGCTCCTCTTCTTCCACGTCCCCACCTCGCATACGCACTCGTCCTCTCACATAGTTTCTTCTATCCATTCTCAGACTTTCTCATTCCCACCTTCAACAACCTGTTTGCTCTCTGAACTGGCTTATATTGGTTGTGTCACATCATTTGAAACAAGTGAAATCAATTTTGAGTGGTTGTGTTTAATCAATGACATGTCTGCTCTATTTGTATTTAATTGTTGCCACTTGTGTTTACCAGTATGCATGACATGTGCATTAGAGTGCAGAATGTGTTTTGAGAATGAGAATGTGTTTAGAGTTTTGCTGAAAAGTGTAAGTGAGATCTGCAAATTGTGTTTTACCATGTGAAATGGTTTAAGGTATTGACAACAGACTGAACAATTAGCTAAATGAGTTCAGGCAACTGAGAACTTTGTTTAGCCAATGGGTTTGAGTGTTTTAGCAATTGAGAAAAACTGTAACACAGAATGTGCATTGATTACTACGTTTATCTTCAATATACATTGTTGGGACAGTTTCTTTGTATGGTTTTGGAGGGAAATGCTTTCATAATGGTGACTACATTCATTGCAATCATTTATAATGCGTGTAATGTATAACATGCAATAGTTTCTAAAAATTTCTTATGGCAGAAAATCAGTCGGTTTAGTATCAGACTAGACTTTATTAGAATTTAGTTTACTGTGTCTCACACAGCACATAATTTCCTCTTCTATGTTTGTACAGTGCCATTTTTATTCATTTAAATTCACCGTGAGATCTATACTGCACCTGGACAGTGCTGTTAACATTGTATGTTTAATTGATTAGTTGGTTTCCTGGTTCACTCAGTTTAGAAGCAGTTTCTTTCAACTCAGTGTCAATGATGTTTTGGACATAGATGCATTTTTGACAGGAAGGACAGACAGTGTGAAGGAGGCTATCTTTAAAAGTAGAAATTAGAATAGAGTAGAATTAGACCCTACATTACTGCAACGTGGGAGTCAGTGCCAGGGTGGGTCCCAGGACTTGATGAAGAAGACAGCAGTAGTTGGGAAAAACTCTCAGAGAGAAGTGTCTCTAAAAGTTTGTGTTTGGGGTCAGTCATTCAACTTCTCTCACCTTGCTACAAAGAAATCACACTTTCGGCTTTTAATCCATTGATTGAATTAATAGAAGTGTAAAGTGTCAGCAGATCTAATTAAATATGTCAACATGTCATTCATTGTTGTCAATTTGATAAAGACAAAGGCCCTCCCAGTCAGGATGTAGGTTTGAGGCTGCACCATTGAGTTCAGCACCCTGGACAGAGACAGCAACACAAGCCTCCTGATTCATGCTGTTGTTCAGTAGGTGGCGCCAAAGAGTTAGATTAGATTATATTTTATTCATCCCACAGCGGGAAATTTACTTATCACAGCAGCAAAGAAAAAAAGTGTAGTACACACTACAAAAGTTAAAGTAGAAAAAGTGCAACAACACAACGAACAGACAGAAGTATATTATAACCTACACAATAAACAAAAACAAACATACAACTGGCAAACAACAGACTGTGCAAAACAAGTACTTGAGGTAAAGTGGCATGACATAAAAAGTATTGTAAGATAAAGTGACTATGGTATGAAAATATTGCAATGTAAGTGACCATGTAATAAATAATATTGTAAGAGTAGTAACCATGATATAAATAATATTGTAAAAGTAGTAACCATGATATAAATATTTCAAAAGTAGTAACCATGATGTAAATAATATTGTAAAATTAGTAAACATGATATAAATAATATTGCAAAAGTAGTAACCATGATATAAATAATATTGTAAAAGTAGTAACCATGATATAAATAATATTGTAAAAGTAGTAACCATGATATAAATATTTCAAAAGTAGTAACCATGATATAAATGATATTGCAAAAGTAGTAGCCATGATATAAATAATATTGTACATTGTAAGTAATCGGAATAGAAATATAAGTACAGATAATAAAAATAGAAAATAAAGATAAAGATAAACATAGAGCCACGGTGAGTGGTGGGTAATTGAAAAACATGAACAGAAAGTACAACAAGATCAGGTGGTGCAGGTGTTGTACAGTCTGACAGCGGCAGGGATGAAAGACCTGCGGAACCTCTCCTTCTTACACCGTGGGTGTAGCAGGCTGCTGCTGAAGGAGCAACAACCTGTTTGCTCTCTGATCTGGCTTAAATTGGTTGTGTCACATCATTTGAAACAAGTGCAATCAGTTTTGAGTGGTTGTGTTTAATCAATGACATGTCTGCTCTATTTGTATTTACAAATTTGGATGACATGTGCATTAGAGTGCAGAGTGTGTTTTGAGAATGAGAATGTGTTTAGACTTTTGCTGAAAAGTGTAAGTGAGATCTGCAGATTGTGTTTTACCATGTGAAATGGTTTAAGGTATTGACAACAGACTGAACAATTAGCTAAATGAGTTCAGGCAACTGAGAACTTTGTTCAGCCAATGGGTTTTAGTATTTTAGCAATTGAGAAAAACTGTAATTCAATAAAACTGAAGGAGTTTGGATAGGACGTGAGAGTGATAGACAAATCATCAATATACAGATCAAGGAAGAAATCAAAATCCTTGGTCTAATTTTGAACAACATAGACTGCAGTGGAACTGAAATTAAAAATGAAGCTCAGAAATGGGATAACAAAGATACCAATTATAAATTGAGAGCAAATATAGTCAAAACTTTCATCCTGTCCAAACTTATCTTCCTCGCCAGTGTTTTTCCACCTCCCAACAAAATAATAATTAAATCAAATTTGTGTAAATTTAATATGGGGACAACTAGAGAAGTCGCTAAGAGAAATCTTCTATTTAAAAGTAAAAAATATGGAGGTTTAGAAGCAGTAGACTTTAATCCATGTTAATGTACTGTTTCATTTGAGTGTATCTATAGGTCTTTATTTTTGTATTGTATTCCTTTTAAATTTGTATCTTCAATAAAGTTTCTTAAAAAGCAACGGGTTAGTAACATGATTGGGCAAACATAGGGAAGGGTTCACTTCTCTGTGAAAGACTGTGATTGCAAATATCGCAACAATTTAAGAATATTAAATGTATTAAACATGAGGTTTCAGCTTTTTGCACATCATCGCATTTTGTTTCTATTTCGAATACTCAGCCTGCTGGTCGATTGTTGCTTTTTAGTAAGCAGCATGCTTAAACACAAGCACAGCAACTCAGCCAATCGCGGGCGAGCAACAGCACAGCCGTATTTGCATCAGCTCATAAATAAAAGGCGTTCCGAGGCCATGAGAAACCCATTGACGCAAATATGCCAGAAGTAGCCAAAGCGCCGAAGAAGGGCTCCAAGAAAGCCGTCTCCAAAGCCACCAAGAGCGGCAAGAAGAGGAGACGCACCAGGAAGGAGAGCTATGCTATCTACGTGTACAAGGTCCTGAAGCAGGTCCATCCCGACACCGGTATCTCTTCCAAGGCTATGGGCATCATGAACTCCTTCGTGAGCGACATCTTTGAGCGCATCGCCGGAGAGGCTTCTCGTCTGGCTCACTACAACAAGCGCTCTACCATCACCTCTAGGGAGATCCAGACCGCTGTCCGCCTCTTGCTGCCTGGTGAGCTGGCCAAGCACGCCGTGTCTGAAGGAACAAAAGCCGTCACCAAGTACACCAGCTCCAAGTAAACAAGCTGTTTACTGTCAAAATCCAAAGGTCCTTTTCAGGACCACCCACCACTTCAATCAAGAGCTGTCTTCCAAAAATGAATTCATGGAAGCCATGGTTTATATTTGCTTTCTTGAACAGTATGTTACTACTTTCACCCCTTGCGCTTCATACTAATGTAATTGCAATCATGCCTTAATCAAGATAAGCTCTTGCTAAACTGTCTATCTCTAGGCCATAAACTATTGGTCTTTGGACAGTTTCAGGTAGTGAAGTGTCTAAATCTATGGTGTTAACTGAATAGAAGTACAGAGGTAAAGCAGGTTTCTGTCTTGCTTTTTGCATTTTTGTCAATAGCCACACGTTTAGAGCCAAACTTTTAAAACAGGGATACTTTGTAATGGTGCAGAGAGTGACAGATGTATTTACACTGAAGTTAAGTAGTTTCAACAACAAAATGATAAATCACCTGGCCTAACACTGACTTACCAGAAAGTACAAAAGCAAATATTTGCAGGCCTGTGCATTTAATTTACAGTAGTTTTAAGTGGATAAAGAGGCAAAGTACGAAGGAGTAATTAAGGCCAGCCCAAAAAAAAAAAAAAAAAAAAAAAGCCAGGCGGAAAAAAAGAACTGCAGAGGCTTGACCACGTACCACAACAAAGCGACAAGTGACTGACGGCTCCATGACAGCAGCTGTATTCGTAACTGATTTTGTATCATATCAATAACGTAAAGCCGAATAAGACAGTTTCACCACTTCAGAAAATCACCTTCACACTCCACGTCCGGCCGGCTGCTGTCATGGAGCCGTCAGTCGCTTGTCGCTTTGTTGTGGTACGTGGTCAAGCCTCTGCAGTTTTTTTTTTTTTTTGGCTGGCCCCAATACTCCTTCGTAGGCAAGACATGGTCTGAATAACAATAATACTTTATGGTAATTTTGATGGAGAACACCAGCATCTACAAACTGGTGCAATTTTACGTTTATTTGTAATTTATGTTAAATATTGACTGGTGGTAAAGGAAATGAGGTTATATTAAAAGTAAATGATAAAAGGATGGCTTGGTTATGTTGGCAGGCTCTCTAGTTTCAAATGGGGAGTGTTTAAATGTTGTTGGAGAACAATAAATACATGAGGATTATGAACATTATCACCATAAACATAAATTCAGGTGGAGCTGCTGCAAATATTTTTGTCTTTGGTTTATATCATTTAAATGATTTATCTTCTGTTAACAGAAGAGAATCATGCCAGAGGTGAGATATACATTTTCTCATCACTTCCTCTGTGTTCAATTCTTAATTGTAATATAATTTATTATATCGTTTTGCAATTATGTCCAAATGCAAAACACAATTTGAACCGGGGCAGGAGGAGTGTGCATTTAATTTTGCTAAATGATCCACTGATATTGACTACTAGTGTTGAACTGAATCCCTTTAAATCTTTTGAGTGTATAATTTTAATAACCACCTCCATCAGTAATGCTGCTGGAGGTCTTTTTTAAATTATTTTTATTAAACTGGCTTTATGAAGAAAGAAGACAAAACAATTATGTATCTCTGTTTTTCATTAGTAGTAGAATCATTACAAGTTTATATTATTTATTTATCTATTAAAACTAATCCCCAGCAGAAGAAATGTTCACAGTCACGGTGAGCAGCTCTGATATGAAGTCGATCATCATAAGCCTCGGCCATCCTCAGTGTGTTTGCTGCTACCAGAATAACTTCAGTTTATTACAAACTGATCATCAACAGATGGTTGTTTCCACTTTGAGTCTCTGAACAAACATGTGGAGCAGCTGGAAAACGACTTTTGATGGAGCTCTGATTGATTTGAAAACATTTTAGGAGAGAAATTAGTGTGAAAAGTCGCCGAGCAGAGCTGGTCACGACGGTGAATGTGTGAGGTTTGGAGGCTCCCCAAACAAAATGCAGAGAGCATCAGAGCTCTACATGACCTGAACATGAAGAGACACAAGTCCGCTATCGGCTCCCTTCACTGTCAGCCTTCAGCTCTTCTCCCACATTTAGTTTAGAGTGTTTTATCGATGAGGAGAAAACACAAGTGGCACGGCGTTCAGACTGCACAGAGGAGCCACGGGCTGGGTTGAGTCTCCACGGTTCTCATGGTGTGTTTAAGTGCAGCCTCGCTGCTCTGAACTCTCCAACAGTCCAGTCACACTCTCGTGTTGTCCTGAGTACGAACGGAAGACAAGATGGCAGAAGTAGCTCCAGCTCCAGCCGCCGCTCCGGCTAAAGCAGCCAAAAAGAAGGTGACCAAACCCAAGAAGGCTGGCCCCAGCGTCAGAGACCTCATCGTCAAGACTGTGGCCGCATCCAAGGAGCGCAGCGGCGTGTCCCTGGCCGCCGTTAAGAAGGGTCTGGCTGCCGGAGGTTACGATGTGGAGAAGAACAAGGCCCGCGTTAAGGTCGCCATCAAGGCTCTGGTGACTAAGGGGACCCTGGTCCAGACCAAGGGCACCGGCGCATCCGGCTCCTTCAAGATGAACAAGAAGGCTGCTGAGCCCAAAGCCAAGAAGCCGGCAAAGAAAGCCGCTCCTAAAGCCAAGAAGCCCGCAGCCAAGAAAGCCACAACACCCAAGAAGCCCAAGGCAGCAGCAGCAAAGAAGCCGGCAGCTAAGAAATCCCCCAAGAAAGTGAAGAAGCCCAAGGCGGCGGCAGCCAAGAAAGCAGTCAAGAGCCCCAAGAAAGTGGCAGCCAAGAGCCCCAAGAAAGTGGCAGCCAAGAAGGCCCCTGCAGCCAAGAAAGCTCCCGCTAAGAAGGTTGCCAAGCCCAAAGCCAAGAAGGCAGCACCCAAGAAGAAGTGAGCTGTCCTCGTTCACAACTAACGTCCTGACAAAAACGGCTCTTTTAAGAGCCAACCACATCATTCATAAAGAGCTTAATCCTTTTTACCATTGTAGATTCAGATGTACTATGATCATTAGACTGACGATTATGATCATGAAACAGGTTAATTCTGAACTCAAGTTGATGAACAGTGGATAAAAATCAGACCATTCCATGACACTTTTGGACTTCTGAGATCAAACTATATCATGAATCAGAACGTAGCACTTTTGGGTAGCATTATGTTGACTGGTTATTGAGAGTGTAATGTGTATGTATATATTTTTTCCCTTTTGTAATTTTTTGCTAATGCTCTTCGTTTGAATTTAATTTAGACTTTTTTTTTTTTTTTTAAATAAAGTTTCTTAAGTGTTATAAAAAATTAATGGAACTCTCCTTTTTTCTTCACTTTGACAAAAAACTGTTAAATCCTCAGTTGGTACAGAAATATGAAAACACTGGGCACTACAACAGTTTACAGCCTGGGACTACTATAGTTTTCCTCAGAAAATCTAGTTAAATATGAATACAGGAGCTCGAATAACGTGCCAAGAGACTCCCTTTAGTTAAATTGACTTGTTCTGACAATCGGTGTATTCCCCATGTACATTTGTCATCAAAATGATGTACACAATAAACATGCAGTTAGAAACCAATGGGCCTTGACAATCCAAACACCTTCCATTTTACCATAACTTAGTTTTATTATTATAATATTTTATTATTCAGTAATAAGAGTTTACTTAAGTAATTCATTAATTCATTATTGGCTGATAATTAATTAAGACAATATCTGGAAATACAAGCAAATGAGTCTGGTAGAGGGTCACTGTGAATGGCCAATACGCTGCTGAGATCTGGGCGGTCGGTCACTTCTAACCAATCACGAGCCGGAGGTCTGAAGCAGCGTCATCATTTCACAGCCGGTCTCACAGTTTAAGAGCAGCGTGTCTCCTCTCTTTACTACACTTTTCTCCTGTTCAGAGAAAGAAAGAACGATGGCAAGAACTAAGCAGACCGCTCGTAAATCCACCGGAGGCAAAGCCCCCAGGAAGCAGCTGGCCACCAAGGCTGCCCGTAAGAGCGCCCCGGCCACCGGCGGCGTGAAGAAGCCTCACCGTTACAGGCCCGGTACCGTGGCTCTGAGAGAGATCCGTCGCTACCAGAAATCCACTGAGCTGCTCATCCGCAAGCTGCCCTTCCAGCGCCTGGTCAGAGAAATCGCTCAGGATTTCAAGACCGACCTGCGCTTCCAGAGCTCCGCTGTCATGGCTCTGCAGGAGGCCAGCGAGGCTTACCTGGTCGGCCTCTTTGAGGACACCAACCTGTGCGCCATCCACGCCAAGAGAGTCACCATCATGCCCAAAGACATCCAGCTGGCCCGCCGCATCCGCGGAGAGCGAGCTTAAACTGTCTGCTCAGCCACCAACCACAAAGGCTCTTTTAAGAGCCACCTCACTCCTCACTAAAGAACTTCTTCCTCATTGTGTGTTTAATGAATTAATGTCTAGAATAAGTGTAAGCCGTAACGAGCTGACGAAACTGAGAAACGTCACCATATCAAAATGAACACAAGTGTGATTCACACTGCCATTCAGCCTTATAATTTCAAAGTTACATCTGGTCTAGCATGTTATGCCCCAATTCTGACCAAACTGGCACATGATTAAAGCCAGATGTCCTTACAGAATCTGTAATTTTCTTATAATCGAAATGTCTCTGACCCTGCAAATGCATTTATTTTCAATCGTCTACATAAAAGAGTTCTATATCTTGGTACAATTTTTCTAAAAAGTGCTTTAATACTATTTGCCCCAAGTATTTGACATTTTATACAAGTAACGGAGTCGACAGGTTGAAGATGTGCTTCTAGAGATAATTATTAGATAGACACAATTACTCCCTCACTTACCCTCAAGTTTACATTTAATGATCCCATTCTAACCCATTGTACAAACTATAAAGCAACCTTTTAGAAAACGTATTTAAAATAATCTATGGAAATGTATGCACTTAAACACACCATGAGAACCGGGTTTCATTTATGTATTCATTTATTTTTTTAATGAATACTATTTACACTATTAAATTCTTACTAAGAAATGGTTTCCAAATATAATTTTCCTCCTGAACCCCCCTTATCATCTGCTGGATTGCTGCTAACTACTCAATAGGCAGTTTTCATGTTTCTATTTTTAATTTCACAGAGTCATTTCATTATGGCCATTCAATAATCTATGTAAATTAAACAACGAGATGAGCAGCTAAGGAGCATGGCTCTTTGTTTTTTTGTTTTCCGAGATGACTCTTGAGTAGTTCAGTAGTATCAAACGTGTACATAAATTGACCATAGGAATTTGGTCGTCAGCTATCTTAAATAACTCATATACATCGTAGGATTGATACCGTTGGGTTTGATGGACCTACGGCACAGAGTAGTTAACACACAGTCACGTATTACATTTTTATTATCTGTCTCTCTTTCTGTCTCAGTTTGATCAGATTTTTAAATCTGAAGGCTCTGGGATGCTGTAATAGACTCACTCCTCAAAGGCAAGACGATTACTTTGTTAAAGCGCATGCTCTGTCTCGTGCAACGACTCAACCAATCGCGGGCGAGCGACAGCATAGTCTCATTTGCATCAGCACATACATATAAAGCGTTCAGAAGCTAAGCTCATTATCATTTTCAGGAAAACGACTCAGAAGCAAGCATGCCTGACGCACCTAAAGCACCGAAGAAGGGCTCCAAGAAAGCCGTCTCCAAAGCCACCAAGAGTGGCAAGAAGAGGAGACGCACCAGGAAGGAGAGCTATGCCATCTACGTGTACAAAGTCCTGAAGCAGGTCCATCCCGACACCGGTATCTCCTCCAAGGCTATGGGCATCATGAACTCCTTCGTGAGCGACATCTTTGAGCGCATCGCCGGAGAGGCCTCTCGTCTGGCTCACTACAACAAGCGCTCTACCATCACCTCCAGGGAGATCCAGACCGCTGTCCGCCTCCTGCTACCTGGCGAGCTGGCCAAGCACGCCGTGTCTGAGGGAACAAAGGCCGTCACTAAGTACACCAGCTCCAAGTAAACAAGTTGTTTACTTTAATAACACAAAGGTCCTTTTCAGGACCACCCACCACTTCAACTAAAAGCTATATTTCTGCTGTTATTTACAAATTATTTATATTTTTGCAGCTCAAACTTCTCAAGCATCCAGTAGCAGCATAAAGTACAGTAAATGTTATGACTTGAATCTGCATTTTAAATTAAAGCTGTGCAAAGAAGTTGAATGTGTATAGACATTTGACAAATGTTAAAATCTTTACAAATGGAAAACAAAAGTAAAAAGTTCTAATAAAATAGTTACACCTACAAATGTTTTAAATATAAAGCTGTACACACCGAACCTCAGCATAGTGCAAATTGAGTCCAAAGTGACAATAACCGTGTACAGTAGTCTGCAAAAGGGGATACAAGCACTAGTGGTTTATTGTCCTGTGTCCTCCTTGCCCTGACTGAGCTGTTGCAGTCTGGACAGGGGGATGAAGGAGTTTGAGTCTATTGGTGGGGCCGGATTGGGACAGCAGTCTTCCACTGAACACACTCCTCTGCCTGATGGTGTTGTGCAGAGGGTGGTGGGCATTGTCCAGTATGGACAGTAGTTTGCAACATAGAAGAGGATGTTGGCCACCACAGACTGGTAAAACATCTGCAGCAGTTTTTTTTTTTTTTTTTTTTTTTTTTTTTTTTTTTCAGATGTTGAAGGACCTCAGCCTTCTCAGGAAGACAACACTCAACCTGATCTGAGAACTAAAACTGTCTGGTCCTTCCTGACAGAGCAGCCACAGGATGGAGACAACATAAAGACCAGGGAAAGCATAAACAAGTGCAACAGAACATGTCATAGGTGTATTTTGACTAAAATGTAGTACTATATCCTGAAGTAGGCTAATTGCATATTTACTAGATAATTGAAATAAAGATTACTATGATTGGTAATTCCCCAAGTACATTGTATTATGGTCATCCACCGAAGACCACAGCTTATCTCCCTTCACTCATCTTACGTTTACATGCAGAGTCTGTGGCATTGTGCATAACTATATTCATAAGCTGCCAATCGTGTCTTTGACCTGGGTCAAGGGAGAACATTTAACTAATAAAGCACAATCAGTAAATGAATGGCATGTGAGTGTGTTTTATGAGTTGCATTCATTACTATCATCATCGGCATACCTGTTCTTACTGGACAACCTGAGGAGAGTGTACATCCCAAGATCAGTACCTAAGAGTTTTGACTGTATTGAATCATCCTTACAAGTCTGCTATTCAGAAACCCATCAACTCTACTATTATGTCATCAAAAGTAAAGCCTCTTTGACATTGGTCAAAATCCGTACATATACACTATTTCATGTTCTGGTATAAATAATTGCACTTTACTTTATTATCATTGGAGAAGTGTTTGTTTGATTGTTCAATATTGTCTGCAGAATATTTCCTGCATTGTCTATGTGCATTGTTGTTTGTTGAGCAGTATGCTTTCCATGTATCTTACAGTTTTTCTCAATTGCTAAAACACAATTTCTGAAACCTTGCTCCATTTTCTGAAAACATTAAACACAAAACCTCATCTTCAAGCACTATTTACAAAACCTCTGACTCCTCTTGCAAAATCAAACTTTCGCCTCAAAACATATTTACCAGTGCTCAAAACCAAACACTGCTCTCAAATCATAAACAAAGCGATCAAAATGATATACACTATCAAGCAGTCAGTGAACAATACACCAAAAAATAGAAAACACATTGTTCAAAACATATACTTCTCAGGGAGAAGTAAATTCCCACTTTTACATAGTCAAAGTAATCAATGTAATCTATCTTTATCTTTTTCCTGATTTATGATTATGTGGTTTTACTTTTTTTTTTTTTTTTTACACTGTGGCGACCCGTTGCAGTTTTCTCAATTGCTAAAACACTAAAACCCATTGGCTGAACAAAGTTCTCAGTTGCCTGAACTCATTTAGCTAATTGTGCAGTCTGTTGCCAATACCTTAAACCATTTCACATGGTAAAACACAATTTGCAGATCTCACTTACACTTTTCAGCAAAACTCTAAACACATTCTCATTCTCAAAACACATTCTTCACTCTAATGCACATGTCATCCATACTGGTAAACACAAGTGGCAACAATTAAATACAAATAGAGCAGACATGTCATTGATTAAACACAACCACTCAAAATTGATTGCACTTGTTTCAAATGATGTGACACAATCAATATAAGCCAGTTCAGAGAGCAAACAGGTTGTTGAAGGTGGGAATGAGAAAGTCTGAGAATGGATAGAAGAAACTATGTGAGAGGACGAGTGCGTATGCGAGGTGGGGACGTGGAAGAAGAGGAGCACAAAGAGGAAGAGGAAGACAAAGAGTGGAAATATCCGATGAAATTCGAGCAACAATCATAGACCATGTTCTTGTCCATGGACTGACAATGAGGGAAGCAGGACTTAGAATGCAACTCAATTTGAGACGATTTTCTGTGTCCACCATAGTAAGGACATTCAGAGAAGAGAACAGGCACAGTATACTACTGTATTTTTGTAATTGCAAATTTATTGTACTACACTACATGCAGCTGTTTCAATAGACATTTGTAAAGTTCATCACTGTATGTATTGTACTGCATTAATATTTTTTGTAACTGCACATCTACTTTTTGTAGAATTGCAATAAATAAATTGTATGACCCTGAACATTGTGCTTTCCATTTGTTTACAGTACTGACTGCTCAATAGATTTTGACTGGTTGCAGGTTCATATCAACAAAGAACAAGAATTACAGTATCACAGAGACAAAGGACAAGTTTGTAAGATGCAGGGTACAGTACTGTAAAAAAATAGGGGTACAAAGAAGGAGGAAGAACAAAAAAAAATTGCAAAGAGCAAAGCAGAGTAGTAATTTCTGATCAGTTCTGAGCTACTATGATAGAACATGTTTTCATTCATCAAAAGACAAGACGGAACAATATGAAATTTGTTTTGAGATGAAAACTTTACTTCTCCCTGAGAACTATATGTTTTGAACAATGTGTTTTCAATTTTTTTGGTGTATTGTTTACTGACTGATTGATAGTGTATATCATTTTGATCGCTTTGTTTATGATTTGAGAGCAGTGTTTGGTTTTGAGCACTGGTAAATATGTTTTGAGGCAAAAGTTTGATTTTGCAAGAGTCAGAGGTTTTGTAAATGGTGCTTGAAGATGAGGTTTTGTGTTTAATGTTTTCAGAAAATAGAGCAAGGTTTCAGAAATTGTGTTTTAGCAATTGGGAAAAACTGTAAACATACTTGCATACAATTTTTCTCACTAGGTTACACACATTTTCTGAAAGAATAGCTTATTTTCCTAAAAATTCTAAACATACAAAAACTCTAGAAATACATGAGAGAGCAGCTACCTGTTCTCTTGGTGTCATACATGTTATAAGCAACACAAATGGTTCAAGAACCAGTTAAACACCAATGTGGAAAACACTGCTATGATTAATCATTATTATCATAAGGCCTTTCTACATACAGTAGATTGTTGTAAACTGTTATGTTCAAATATAAAACACAAATAGAACAGAATGTTTTATTCTGAGATATAGTATATATTTTAGCAAATAAATGTGTACTTGTAAACTGTTCTTCATAAAGAACATATCAAATGAAGTTGAAGTAATATGAAAATAAAACATTGCATCTCATCTTTCCTTTCGATTTGGCCACAGGACCTCATTGACATTACAGCCAATCGTTGCCATGCCGTTAGCATGTTAGATCTAGCCCTGTAATACATTCATTGGTTAAACTATAATTGCTAAGTAAAAATCAATGGTGTGATTTTTGGTTTGAGTTTAGTGTTCTGAATGAGAAATCAAGAGGTTATATCACTGAAGATTGCGCCAAATATAAAGAAATTGTTTAGTGTGGTCTTGAATGGCAAAACGAGTGGAAAGCATAAAATGTAATAGTACAGAATTGATGCAAGGTTAGGTTTTAGGTCTTTATCATTATGCCTCAATCAAGCTCTTGTGCTATTGTGTAAACTAGGTTTCTTTTTTTTTCTTTTTTTTTTTAGCTTGAGACCCAAAACAGAAATTTGGCATTGACCCTTTTTAAAAAAACGTCAACTTGTAACCCTGCCTTTTAGCGTTTGAAGATATAGCTGATGATTATTAAGTAGTGATGTTACTAGATGTGCCGAGGCTTCAAAGCGTGTGTCGAGTAATGAAGGGGGCGTCGAAGCGCGTATCGAGGCTTGCTTCATTTAGGGGAGGAGCCAAAAATGATGACGTCCGAAGCCTCGCTGCCCGGCTGTACCACGTGATTGCTTCGGGAAGTGGTTCAGATTTTGCCGCGAGGTTTTACAGCTACATAGACCCCTCAGGCTCCATTCAAAATGTGGGTTTTTGAAGGAGAGTTGCGGTCAGTTGAGAGGATAGAGTTTGGAGAGTTTGGATAGTGTTTATATAGTTTGGAGATAGTTTGGAGAGTTTAGGGAGAGAGAGAGAGTTTTAGGAGAGTGAGGAGAGTAGGATAGGTGATAGGATGGAGCCAGCGAGGAAGAGGAGGATTTCCCCTGTCCTGTACATCCAAGTTACACAAGCATAATCTGTGCCCTTTTCCTAGTTCCACAAGCACTTTCACTGTCCTCTGCCTGATTACGGCCATGCCATTTTCAGAAAAACATTGCACAACCTGCCATATGATATTACCATTTTGGGAAAATTTACACACACACACACAATACATTCAAAAAATGTATTATACACATGTGATAATTTATGTACAGAAATTATTTGGTCATACATTTTTTTGTAATTCATAGTCATTCCCAACAGACATAACAGACACAAAACTTCAACGCATCACACATAATGTGGTTCAGATACAGCTGCCTGTGATTATACACTTGGCCAGTAGGTGGTTTCGTGTGCACATGAAGCTTCGAGAAATGAACCCTTTCTCGAACCAATTGGCTCAAGTGGTTCAATGCCTCATGAGGCTTCATCTCACCATCACTCAGTGTCTTTGTGTAAACACTGAACCAACAATGGATGAAAATATTGATACAGATGAGATTGATACAATAAATATCATAGCATGCAGATGCTTGTGTGCCAATACTATACCTCCACAGTGTAACCGTCACCTTGGAGCAAAAACATTGAAGAAAACACCCTAGGCTAGTTTTACCCCTAAATCATATCTAATTTCACAGCAATAAAGATGAACCTCGAAGAAACATTGAAAGAACTATATTTCAGTCAGATGGACTGGAAAACGAGTAAAGCGTGATGTTAATCTTAGATGGGACTTATTTAAAATAGAAAATTGGTCTAATCATTTAGGTTTATAGTACTAATCCTTGCAGCCGAAATATTCCAACCAAAGTTAAACGCTTTAAACCCAGTTGAAGATTTGAGACGGACCCTGGGAACACAGAAACTATACAGATTATTTGAAGCATCCAAGCCCCATACTTGTAGTCATTTTGTTCTCCATATACAAAACCAATCTGTGGTTCCGTTTAAATATAGAAAATCAGCCCTTTCTGTTTTTCAAGTATGCGGCCCTTAAAAGGACCTTTGGTTTTTAATAGTGAAGAGAATAATCAGTTTAGCCGCCGAAGCCGTACAGAGTACGGCCCTGCCTCTTCAGAGCATACACCACATCCATGGCAGTCACGGTCTTTCTCTTGGCGTGCTCGGTGTAGGTGACGGCATCACGGATCACGTTCTCCAGGAAAACCTTCAACACACCGCGAGTCTCCTCGTAGATCAGACCGGAGATACGCTTCACTCCACCACGGCGAGCCAGACGGCGAATAGCGGGCTTGGTGATTCCCTGGATGTTATCACGGAGAACTTTACGGTGACGCTTGGCGCCTCCTTTACCGAGTCCTTTTCCTCCCTTACCTCTGCCACTCATTTTTAATGTTCAGATGGTTATTGTACAATAATATCTTGCTGCAGTATTCCCAGCTATTTAAAGCTTGTCTGAGGACGTAATAGAAAACAGAGGCGGCCCTAGTGTTCTTTCTTTGGTCTTTCATAAAGGTTGATGGTTAACTCTTTGGCGCCACCTACTGAACAACAGCATAACTCAGGGACAACATGTCTCCCGTAAGACTTTTCATTTATGCACATAGTCAGGTCATATAAAGCAGTAGAGATTAATTCACGATTCAGTTCATTAGTTTTGATTACTCTTCTCATTATTATGCTGTGTATTAAAGTGACATTTTATCATAGAGACTAAACAGTTTGTAGTGGCCGTTTACCAAAGGCCCAAGTGCCTTGGCCAATTAGCCAACTGAGGAACTTATCTCATTTTTGACATGTCCATAAACCCAAGCCCAATCCTCTTGTGAAAACCCACTGAAATCACGAAGAGAGATCGCGAACTTGAACTGTGATTTATTTGAAAATTAACAACGTAAAATCCACAAAATCCGAGGGTCAAAAACTTATCTGGACCCACACCTCAGTCGACTTCCGATTCTAATTATACAACCAATTACAAATATATTTTCCTGCGCACATGCGCACTGAACGTTGCATGACGGCCTTAACAAAATAAAACTACATGGCTTAAGTGGCTCTTACACAGTTTGTTGGTGTTTCATTATAAATCAGTGAGCTCCTCCTCCAAGTATCAGGATGCTTTGTGATTGGCTGCAGCTGTGTCTCTCTCTCCCAGGTGAGTACAGGTGGAACTTCCTGTCTGAGGTGCTGAACTGACACCAACAGAGCAGGTAGCGGCTGTCTCTGTCCAGGGTGCTGAACGTGTGCTGCTGCTGAACTCTGTGGAACAGCCTCGAACCTGCATCCTGACTGTACAACAATCAGTGACATGTTGGCACATATAATTCAATGATGATATGATGACATAAACACAAACTTAAACCCAAAGACACTGAAAGTATTTTGGATCTATGTGAGGTATTATTAGTTCAGAGGACGAGTTTGATGAAATGTATGTAACCACACCATCACCTGTGGAGCATCTGCCAGTTTTATATAACACATCAATTGGTAGTTTGATTTCAGGGTGTGTGATGTTGCTACTCACCAGTGTTTCAGAGTGTAATGTTACCTGGTTTATGAAAGGCAACTCATGATCTGAGTAAACCAACATTTAGTGCAAGGTTCCTAATGGCTATTTGTATCATTTGAATACTTTCTAATTATCTACTTTCCAGTGAAATAAGTCACTTCTGACACAAATAGGACACATTAATACCAAGTACACAAGAAAACATAAACCATATTATAGGTACAACTAAATTAAAATGAAACCAGGCAAAAAAAAACAGAAGGACAGGGCAATGGAGTTACACAATCACACATCATCGTCTTGTTATTTCAAATGCAGTTATCAATATGATGTTTTTTCACAGATCCAGGATCTTTGCTCGTCACATGATATATCATTCCAGCTGTTTTGTGAATTAGAGCTCAGGATTTCTGCACAGTCTTCATCTCTGTATGGATGACCATTTGGTTCACCATCAGCCCAGAAACTGAAACCCAAAACAAAATATAAGACTTTTACAAAAAACACATAGCAATAAGCATTTAACAGACAGTAACTTGTAAGTTGCGTTGCTTTCTGTTAAATGCTTAAATTAAATCCAACATCAACTCAAGATGTACAGTAAATACTTTCTTAGAAGGAAATTTCATTGGTGACACAGAATAATTTATTAATATATATTAGAAATATAAGGTCTAGCTACGTGACATTTAGGATCGCACTTGTATATAATTGGAGGCGTTTGCATCTATAAAGCAATTGCATAAAACCTGTCCAGGCCCATGGCGTCTATTATATCCATTACTCATTCCCTGCTCAGCACAACACAATGGTGCAGTTAGGCAATCTGGCTAAAACATAAAACTCTTTATATTTTACACAACGTCTGTCCCAGCTATTGTATCATGGAATTGTTATGTAACAACAACAAAAAATGTCTAATGATTTATTGTCAAGAGGACAAAACTCAAGAACACCTTTTAATAGAATGCTATAGAGTACAGAGTGTTTGGTCCTCTTTTCAGGATAAGGATTCATTTTCACAATCAATTATATCTTAATAGTGTACAATATTCTAGCTGAATACATGCCTCATAATAAAAAAAGATCTTTACCAAATAGTCATTAGTATAGTCAAATACAAACTGTGGACAACAAGATGTTCTATGATCATAAACCAAACAGAACTCAGGCAGGAGCCTTCCATGGCATTATCTGGACTTTTGATAAATCATCATGTTGAGCTGTGTTTTTTTTTTGTTTGATTGTTTTGTTTTGTTTTCTTTCATTTTGTGTATGTTTACTATTCACTATGTATATATGTACCTATATCTTTGTGTGTATATGTGCTTGTATTATATGCTCTGATATTTCAATAAAGTTTCTTAAATCTAAATCTGGCTAAAATATAAAATCTTTATATTTTACACCATGATGAAAATGATTTTTTAACCAAAAGACAGATAAAAAAAAAAAACGGATATGGCTGAAGCGAGTCTTAGTCCAAACTTCAAATGTGCTACATCACAATCCTCCCATAATTCAGCTGAATATAGTGAGTGACCACAAATGGAAAGTGGTTGGTCACAGTACATCATGGCAACAGAAAAAGTTAAGTCCCGTACAAACCTTGTGGTCAGCGGAGTCCCATCCACCCATTTCCATGTACCCTCTATCTCTCTGTCAGTCAGTCCAATCCACATGCGTTTCTTGAAACTTCTTATGAAGTCCTTGTTGACAGAGAAACAGTCATCAACATAAGTACAACACAAACAGTTACATTCTGTCCTCCACTTCTGTGACACATCATTCAGTCACACACAGATTCACACACATGCATGTATACACAAATAGACACATACCTGTTCTTCTTTGCTGTTGATAATCACCAGGTCTGCACCTCTCTGCAGACAGTCATCTCTACTTTGTTGCCAGGACTTCGCCAGAGAAGAAATGTAATAGATGCTACCGCTGAAATACACCCATCCCAATTCTGTTTGTATTGGGGAAAAAACAGCAAGCATGATATCTCAAGTGAATTAACAAAAAAATAAAGCTTGGACAAACATCTTGAAGGTCTTGTTTTTAGTTGGTTTGGGTTGAAACGTTCTCTATGAACATTACTGAATATGAACTTATTGAATTACTCAAGTTCATTTCCATTCAGACACCAAAGGGCAAAGATAAAAACAGGATCCATGAAACAGTGTGTATAGCAGTGTGTTAATGTGGAACATACAATAGAGTTGTGTGAGCCTTTTGACCACCAGTTTTAATAATTTTAAATTTCTATCAGAAAAATCATGTTTGCTGTGATTTTGCCTGGCCCCTAATGCTACAATACCAATGAGCCACAGCCAATGCTGCCATGGAGAAGAAGCCAGTCAGGAGGTGTGAGTCAGAGTGAACCGGGTCAGAACCAGAGATGGGCAAGCGAGCAATGAAACCAGGCTTAGAAGCCCCTATGGACATCATGACAGAGGCGAAAAAAACCAAAGGGGATGCTGATGGAAGAAGCAAGCACAGAAACACTTTAGTCTGAGGTTATCAAGGTCAAGTTCCTTACTTGTCTTTGTCAAAACGATTATCTTAGTTTGTTTTTCACTGAGAAAAGAACTTAAACGTTCTCTTAATATCTTATTAGTGGCCGGGATACCTGTGACTATAGGGTCACACTCTCTGGAGACGGAGTGGAGGAGATTGATAGATAGACAAACAGACGACATCATTTCAGTTTCTTCAACTTCTTCATTTTTGCAGGTGTATTTTGACTCCACAGACAAGAAACAGGGAAGTGAAAGGACAGTCGATGACAAAGAAAGAGAGAAAGCTGTAAACCACAAACAGCTGTTTCTACCTGCCTTAATTTAGCAGAATCTTTCATGAATTGAAAAAATATTTAGTGCTCTGTAGTGCTACGTGAAGTTTAGTCTCAATACAACACAGGTCCAGTGTGTAGTATTTAGGGGGATCTATTGGCAGAATATGGTAGCCATTCATATGTGTTTTCATTAGTGTATAATCACCTGAAATTGGGAATAGTGTTTTTCTTTACCTTAGAACGAGCCACCATGATTTATCCTGCATGCTTAAATAGGAAGGGTAAGGCGAGGGTTATTCAGTTTGTTGATTACATTCCTTATGATCAAAAACTAGCAAGTTGACAACTTTGCAAACAGCCAAACATCAGGCAAGTGCAACAACACAGAACATAGCAGTCAGCTAATATTACTTATTAGTCAGCAGCACTGCTCAGCACATGAAGCCAAAATGATTCCATCCCCTAAAATTACCCAGATCTTCTGCATGTGTGATCCATAGAGCGAGTGCACTAAAGACTTCCTCCCCTGGCTTAGCTGCTAACTTCCAGTTAAGCCCTCTACTAACTTGATTTTAGATGGAATCATTTTGTTGTACAACTCTTCTAGACTTTCCCAGTGTTATTGGAACAAATGGCTCAAATTTTGACAGTGAATCAAGTCTTTTTACAAAGGTTGTGATGATCCAAAAAAATGATTAACTATTTTACAGCCACTTTTTTCTCAATGTAAACTGCCACTGGGCATCATGTGACATTGCTGTCATTACACCATTTGGCCACATTGTCAAACTGGCAAAATTCACCTGATTAGAAGTCTGTGAGGCATCAAAATTATTTTAAATCTGTTATTTTCTGGTATAAAAGTTAGATATTGTTGCTTTAAGAAATAAATAATTACCTTGAAGTTTTCTCTGCAGATAATTTTTCTCTTTGGCCATGTCATCAAATCTCTTTTGGAGCTGGTCCTGTTCTTTATTCAGGTTGTTGTAGCTGGTCTGTAACTGGTCTTGTTCTTTAGTCAGGTTGTTGTAGCTGGTCTGTAAATGGTCTCGTTCTTTAGTCAGGTTGTTGTAGCTGGTCTGTAACTGGTCTCGTTCAGAGTTGCCTTTGATGTCTATTTGGCATAATAACAACAAATAAACAAACACTGTTAACCAGCATCACTTGGGGCTTCATTAGCATGCTGACAAAGTACTCACATAGGAAAACCAGAGTTATGAGTCCAATCAGAAGGAGAAGACACAGCAGACCAAGACACACTGCAGCAGCTCTACAGGAACTCTTCTTCACATCTACAATGCCTGAAGGTAGAAGTCAGTGTTTGTCATTTGTTCAGATAAAATCAAATTCAGTTTGTCCCAACACTTAATGACTATTTGATGAATTGCAGTGAAGTACATTTTGACATTTATACTCCCCAGACAGTCAATCCTAATGACACTTCCTCTATCTCTATCAGTCAAAAGTTCAGTTCCAACTGGTTTCTGAATAAATCTACAAAAAATGACATTCCCATCAGCCTTAGCTATCCTTTGTGTTTTATTGCTAATTAGCAATTCTCAGGTGACTAAAAATAGTAATATGCGAACTTCAAGGATTGTTTGACCCTCCACATTACTGTTCCTGATGTTAGTCTTTGTTTCAGAAAATATGAACAATGTTAAAATATTTGTATGAACTTGCAGTCAAGATCATATTGCAGTATGTGTACACGAGTACCTGTTTGCATGAGTTCAGTGCCTGAGAGTGCAGGTCCAGTTCTTTTTGGTTCCAGAGTCTGGATCTCCACATTTCCGTAAATGTTTTCAGAATCTTTTATCTCCCTTGTACAGCTGTTGTGATCACATGATGCTTCCTCTACATTTGTATAGATTTCCAAACATTGATCCATGATGTTAAAGTGTGCCGGAACAGTTTGCTCAACGTCTCAATGTCTTGAGAGTGTGCTGGACTGAGCTCAAACAAAGCAAGAAACAAGGTTTAACAGATGACAGCACAATATTCAGATGATGACTCTATTTGACAGGAAGGGTGTAATTAAGGGAAGTGACTCATGTCTTCTAAAAAGTTCGACCACATGTAGTTTCTGATGAACCACTACTGCATGGGTCATTACTTTTAGATGTATTTCTGCTTCACTGAAAGACAGAAAGATTGATTGTAAACTCACAAATAAACGCTGACTTAAAATCTTCAATACCACAATTTGAAATAGTTAATTAAATTGATGGATGGTAAAAAGGGTGAATCTACAGGCTGTTACATCATGACACTTTATACTCAACCTTCACTCTGATGAATAAAAGAATAAAACATGTTCAGCCAATGTTGTCCTGACCATACCTCACTTAACCATGTCAATGCACAAATCATATTCCTTCACATTGTTATGGTAAGTCTATGTTTTGAATTGTTACTTCTTCCAGGTTTACTGCAATTATCATTTAATTTATTTAAAATTCATAGTATGCCTCAGTGACCTCTGCTATTTTCTTCCCTTTACTGCCCGGGAGACCTCTAATTACTTCCTCTTACTCTGGGCTACAGTATGGTGACATGAATGCTAAAATACGATGGGACTGGTCCAAGCAGAATAGAGTACATCTGAGTTGAATTAGGTGAAAGAACAATATGTCTGAGGATCTCTATGCCAAGGTAGATCTCACCAAAAAAGTTAGATTTCAGACAGCTGAGAAGGAGGACACAAACGCAGACAACAATGGTGACATCGATAATGTAACGATTTACGACAACTACTGGGCAGAAGGGAGCACTCCACCAAAATCACAGGACAACACCACTGACGACCAACGGCAAAGTATCTATCTATCTGTCTGTCTCATATGTCCTACATACATGTGATTCTGTATTTACGATGAGTTATTTGTTTGAAATGCTGAGGGAACATTACATTTTATGTTGAGGCTTTTTGGTTTTCAAGTTTCTATTTGTTACAGCAAATCTGTGAATGTACAGTCACAGACTGCTTGATATCAAATTAAATGTTGCACGCACATAAACATTAGTCAAATAATTCATTTTGAATAAAGCAGAACATCGCTAACATTATTAAGCGTCAGGTAATTAATTATTATAAAATGAACTCAGCCACAGTGTTTATTTGTGTCCACAGTCACTTCACTCAATGTAAGTTCAGGACAGAGGAATCTTTTCAAATCTGCTGCAGTGTTTTTGGGGCTGCTGTGTCTTGTCCTCCTGGCTGCAGTCATTGTCTTGGTAGTTTTATGTAAGTATATAAATTCATCAAGCCAATACTCATCATACATTACCCGTATGATATTAGTGGTCTTTGTGCCTTTCACATGTTGCAGGGATTCAAGACAAAAACAACTGGAGGGTGAGCAATGAGAAACTGATCAGCGAGAAAGACGAACTACTGATAAGTTACAGAGAAAAGGAAAGCCTTATTTACAACCTGACCCCAAACACAGGCAAGTTCAAGGCCATGATCAACAACCTCACCAATGAGAGAGAAAAACTCAGTGTGATTGGTGAGTGAAGATATGAATATTGAGTAATTCTGACTGAAGGAATAGTTTAACATTTTGGAAATTACACTTATTCACTTTCTTAAGAAAATCTGTCACAGGAGTGATACCACTCTCACGCATTAATGACAAATATATAGCTGGAGGTAGCCACTAGTTAGCTCACAAATCATCAATGAATTACATAGCATCTGTTTAATTTGTGACACGCCTGAAGCGATGCATCTAAGTGGCCATTAAGGGGAGCAGTTGCTAGACCTTTACAGTCTTTATGTTAAGATAAACTACAATAAACTGCAACAGCTGTTATTTCACTTCCACCTCAGAAGAGACATGGTATGACAGCAAAAAGTTCTGTGAAAATGATAATGCACATCTGGTGATCATATCTAGCGAAGAAGAACAGGTGAGAGGATGAAAAAAATGTTTAGTTCTCTGAAAAATATTGTTGTTGACTATACTTATATTTAGTTTTTTGCACCCTTTGTTTTGAAAGGGCTGTGAATGCACCAAAATACAAAACTTGCTTCCCTTCCCACTATTATGATATTAGCACTTCAATTTGTGTTATTAATATTTTCTGATGTTGTTAAATGATTTATTTACACCTGTGCTTTTCCAACTGTGACATGTTGAACAAGGGACTTTTCAGGTATACATAATCTCTATGGAACGATAGTAAATGAAAAAAATGAGAAGTAAGTGACTCTAATGTGCCACCTCAATGTCTCTTTGAAATCCAGAAATATTTCACCACATTTGGCCTGAGAACCTGGATTGGTCTGACTGATGAAGAGACAGAAAAAGACTGGAAATGGGAAAATGGAGAATCAGTTACAAAAACTTAAGACATTTTCTATATTCTTATATATTGACTGGCTCCATTCAGAATGTATTATGACAATGGTTCCTACTTAAAGGTACAATATGTAAGATATATACTTTTACAGTCAGTATATTTCATATTTTGAAATTTGCCTCAACCGACCAGGCAGTCTGTTTGTGTTTTGTTCTGTGTGTTTTGATCTGGTCTGATACCGACACTGCACATGTGGAAGCTCCGGGTTGCCAGATATGAAACATGCTACAACCATGGAAGCAAATGAAGTGGACCAACAGAGTGAATGTTAGATTCTGCCTAACCTAAAAAGCTCCATGAGCAGAAATGTGGTAAAACACGGTAAATATTGATGATGATTTGAAAGATAAAGACAGATTAGAGCCCAAAAGGACCCAGAGGTTCAGTTTTTTTTTTTTCAGTGGATTTCCACCTGATTTTCTCTGTAAATCAAAAAATTTCTCCACCACAATCGTCACTGTTTTTTTAATCTTATGGACGCTGTAAGATTCTGTCGTGAGAGAGATCCTGAGTTCACCATAGTGTCGGTATGGAGGACTGAGCAGTTCCTTTTCCACGTATAAATTCATCAATTATTTCCCTTATATAACGTCATCATAAGTAATCATCATCAGTAAACAGCGGGACCTACTCGGCTCTTACTGCCCGAGAAGGAGGCTGCTTTGCCAGGGGAAGTGAGACATAGAGTCCGTAAGGAGGGCTGACTGGGTCACAACAACTTTTGGGGGGCTGACGACTCTCCAGTGTTTTGACTTTGGGCTGCGGTGCCCATTTGTGACCACTAGATATCAGTATTCTGCACAATCTTACATATTGTACCTTTAAATAATTGATCATTTCACCATGAAGGCCAGGGCTCCCAGTTGTCTTGATTTTGCTCTGGGGAATAATTTGACTTGAATTAAAATACTGAAGAACGCAGATGAAGAGATTAATTCTGCTGTGCTTTATATATCGACAATAAAGAAGTAAAAGTAAAAAATTAGACTTGTGGGTACATGCATTTTGTTTCAATGAAATTAATTTGTCATAATTCAGATGATATAAGAACAAAAACAATGAACTAGAAAAAAAATACAAATAAAGAATTAAATATTTTCTTTTCACCTGGCAAAGTAACTGTATCTGTATAGACCTTTCTACTACATTTATGCAAATCACAGTGTAAATATTTCATACTAATAATGAGTGCCCAGAACTATAGCTTAGCATAATATTTACATTTATCAATGATAACAAATAATACTCCAAACATTCTACAATGTTATTTCCAAAGGTAAACTTTATTTGTAATTTCATCTTTTTGATAGTTAGTGGTGTGCATCAATACTAAAGTCTTGTGGGCTTTGTGTGGATCGTAGTCACGTTATCACTTAGATGGATAGCTCAATTTTTTGTTTTGTTTTTTTAAGTCAGGTTGTATAAAGTACTTTATCCATAGTCAGTGTGTAACCTACAGTATGCAGTGGTCAGCATGCTCCCAGTTTGGAGAAGCAACAGAAAAACATGTTTTAGCAACATAAAAAAGATCCACTCAAAGAAATCAATATCCAGATCAGAATGCCGCCTGCTTTCTTAAACACAAACATACAGCTGATCTGTATCTCAAGGAGAAAAAGTCAGTGTCCCCATAACAATCTAAGATTTAACACTGTCCCTACAGTGATCTCGGGACATGTACCTGACCCTGTGTAACCCATATGTGGCATGCTAATTTAGAAATTCCCTCACATTTCATGTTTGATTTGATGTCTATGTGTGTTAATGAGACACTTTGCAGATTAACTAGCTTGCTTAGCACTATGTTAGTTCTGTCTTCGTAATAAAGGCTGAAACTGAAAAATGTGACATAGAGTATCACTGTCTTGTTGGTTTAAATGCAGAGTTATCAAGGTAATCTTTTTTCACAGATCCAGTATTTCTCTCGGGCACAGTTGTCATCATTCCAGCTTTTTTCTGAATCAAATTCCCAGATTTCTGTGCAGTCTTCTGTGCCCAAATCATTATTTGGTTCACCATCAGCCCAGAAACTGAAACCCCAAAACAAAATATAAGACTTTTACAAATAACACATATCAATAAAGATTTGACAGACAGTAATTCGAAAGTTGCATTGCTTTCTGTCAAAAGATTGAATTAAATCCAACATCAACTCAAAATGTATAGTAAATACTTACTTAGAAAAAACTTTTATTGGTAGTACAGATTAATTTATTAATATATATTAGAAGGTCTAGCTACGTGAGATTTAGTGTTATTGAGGCATTTGAGAGGTAGATTAATGCAACTGCACAAAACCCGTCCAGCCCCATGGTGTCTATTATATCCATTGTTCATTCCTTGTTCAACACAACACAATGGTGCAGTTGGCCAATCTGGCTAAAACATAAAATCTTTTTTATTATACATCATGATAAAAAAAATGGTTTGCAACCAGAACAGGAATTCTCATGCAGCAACACTCAGGCCAAATTAAACGTCAACCCAACATCAAAATATTTCCGTTACTTTAATGTTTTATTGAGTGATAAAGATATATCAGGTGTGTACTTTGACTGAAAGAAACCTACAGTCTGCACGGTATTGGTTGAAGATGCAGTCACATCTCCCTTTACTGAAAACTCTAGAGAAAGAGAAACCCCTCTGTGAGGTAATTTAATCAATCTCTTGAATCCCCCAAATTTATGGTAGTGCAACAGTAAATCACTTAAAAGGTCCAGAGTGTAGGATTTATTGGCATCTAGTAAGGTTTTAACTGCGTGAATATCCTTTGATTTAACCTTCCAAGCACATAGGAGAAATGGTGGCTGCAAAACTCTTGAAATGCTATGTCTAGAGCCAGTGTTTTGTTTGTTTGTTCAGAGCTACTGTAAAAACAAAGAAAAGAGGATCTGCTCCCTGACAGGGACATTATATTCCATTTCTGCCAATAGATTCCCTTAAATTTTACACACTGGACCTTTAAGGGTCACAACTAAAATGCAATGATTTATTTATTTTTCCCAGCTTAATTGCACCATGACAATAGAAAAAGTTAAGTCACATTCAAACCTTGCGGTCAGCGGAGTCCCATCCACCCATTTCCATGTCCCCTCTGTCTCGCTGTCAGTCAGTCCAATCCAAATGCTTTTCTTGAAACGTATTATGAATTCCTTGTTGACAGAGAAACAGTCATCACCATAAATACAACACAAACAGTTACATGCTGTCCTCCACTTCTGTGACACTGTATTCAGTCACACACAGATTCACACACATGCATGTATACACAAATAGACACATACCTGTTCTTCTTTGCTGTTGATAATTGCCAGGTCTGCACCTCTCTGCTGACAGTCCTCTCTACTTTGTTGCCAGGACTTCAACAGAGAAGAAATGTAATAGAAGCTACCGCTGAAATTTACCCATCCCAATTCTGTTTCAATTAAAAAAACAAAAACAAAAAAACAATCTCAATATCTCAAGTGAAGTTAAAAACTGAAGCTTGGACAAAAATCTTGACAATCTTGTGCTTGGTTGGTTTGGGTTGAAACGTTCTCTGTAAACATTAGTGAATATGAACTAATGAATTACTAAATTCATTTCCATTCAAACAACAAAGGGCAAAGATAAAACAGGATCCATGAGACAGTGTGTATAGAAATGTGTTAATGCAGAATCTACAATAGAGTTGTGTGAGCCTTTTCAGAATTTGCCAATGCTGCCATGGAGAAGAAGCCAGTCAGAGGTGCGAGTCAGAGTGAAGCTGGTCAGAACCAGAGCAATGTAACCAGGCTTAGAAGCCCACAGAGGTGAAAAGGCCGAAAGGGGACATTGATGGAAGAAGCATGCACAGAAACACTTTAGTCTGAGGTTATCAAGGTCAAGTTCCTTATTTGTTTTTGTCTCAACAAGATGTACATATGCATTATCTTAGTTTGCTTTTGACTGAGAAAGAACTTAAATGCTGTCTTCCTAATATCTCATTATTATTATTATATTATTATAATAATATGAAAACATACTAATACATCGATCGATAGACAAGCAGAACACGTCACTTCGGTCTCTTCAACTTCTTTATTTTTGTGGTTGTAGTGTGACTCCACGGTCAGAGAAGAAACAGGGAAGTGAAAGAACAGTCAATGACAAAGAGAGAGCTGTAAGCTACAAACAGCTGTTTCTACCCACCTCCTGAATTTGAAAAAAACAAATGTTTATTGCTTTGTAGTTCTACATGAATTTTAGTCTCACTACAACACTAGTCCAGTGTGATGTATTTAGGGGGATCTATTGGCAGAATATGGCAAACATTCATAATTATGTTTTCATTTGTGTATTATCACCTGAAATCAAGAAAAGTGTTCTTTACCTTGGAATGAGGCACCACAATGTATCCTGCATGCTTAAATGGAGGTAAGGCGAGGGCTATTCAATTTGTTGATTATATTACTTATTAATCAAAAACTACCAGGTCAACAACTCTGCTAAACATCAAGAAAGTGCAACAACACAAGACATAGCAGTCAGTTCATATCAATTATTAGTCAGCAGAGCTACTCAGTGGCACATGAAGCCAAAACTGTTTCATTTCCTGAAATTACACGGATTATCTGATTCTGCATGTGCTTCTGCATTGTGTGGTCATAGAGCGAGTGCACTAGAGACTTCCGCTGGCTGAGCTGCTGACTTCCAGTTATGCCCTCCGCTCACTTGAATTGAGATAAAATGATTTTACTGTATGTCTCTCTGAGACTTTCCAAATGTTATTGGAACAAATGGATCAAATTCTGATAGTAAATCAGGCCATTTGGCAGGAGTTGTGGTTTCAGAAAATGTATTGACTGTTTTACAGCCACTTCTTTCTCAATGTAAACTTATGAGAAAGAGTATTTATGGTCAGTGTGCGTCATGTGACATTGCTGTCATTATACTGTTTGACTACAATGTCAAATTGGCTTCAAAGCCACACTTCTTGAGGGCATTGTAGCATTTTGGAAATGACAGAGGCACCATTCACCTGATTACAAGTCAGTGTGGCATCAGAATTATTTTAAATCATTTCATGGTATAAAATTTAAATATTGTAGCTTTAAGAAATATATAATTACCTTGAAATTTTCTCTGAAGATCATTTCTCTCCTTGGCCATGTCATCAAATCTCTTTTGGAGCTGATCCTGTTCTTCAGTCAGGTTGTTGTAGCTGGTCTGTAACTGGTCTCGTTCAGAGTTGCTTTTGGTGTCTGTTTGGCACAATAACAACAAATAAACACACACTGTTAACCAGCATCACTTGGGGCTTCATCAGCATGTTAACAAAGTACTCACATAGGAAAACCAAAGTTATGAGTCCAATCAGAAGGAGAAGACACAGCAGACCAAGACACACTGCAGCAGCTCTGCAGGAACTCTTCTTCACATCTCCAGCACCTGAAGGTAGAAGTCAGTATTTGTCATGTGTTGAAATAAAATCAAAGAGGCATGGCTTTAGGGACGGCTGTCTTAGTCAATCAGTTGTTCAGTTTGTCCCAACAGTTAATGACTTGCATTTAATGAATTGCAGTGAACATTGTGACATTTATGCTCCCCAGACAGTCAATCCTAATGACACTTCCTCTATCTCTATCAGTCAAAAGTTCAGTTCCAACTGGTTTCTCAATAAATCTACAAAAAATGACATTCCCATCAGCCTTAGCTATCCTTTGTGTTTTATTGCTAATTTGCAATTCTCAGGTGACTAAAAATAGTAATATGAGAACTTCAAGGATTTCTTCACTTTCTTGCTGTTTGACCCTCCACATTACTGTTCCTGATGTTAGTCTTTGTTTCAGAAAATATCGTCTTTCCTGTGTTTGTGTGTGAACAATGTTAAAATATTTGTATGAACTTGCAGTCAAGATCATATTGCAGTATGTGTACACGAGTACCTGTTTGCATGAGTTCAGTACCTGAGAGTGCAGGTCCAGTTCTTTTTGGTTCCAGAGTCTGGATCTCCACATTTCCGTAAATGTTTTCAGAATCTTTTATCTCCCTTGTACAGCTGTTGTGATCACATGATGCTTCCTCTACATTTGCATAGATTTCCAAACATTGATCCATGATGATGTTAAAGTGTGCCGGAACAGTTTGCTCAACGTCTCAATGTCTTGAGAGTGTGCTGGACTGACCTCAAACAAAGCAAGAAACAAGGTTTAACAGATGACAGCACAATATTCAGACGTGTGACTCTATTTAACAGGAAGGGCGTAATTAAGGGAAATGGCTCATGTCTTCTAAAAAGTTTGACCACATGTAGTTTCTGATGAACCACTACTGCATGGGTCATTATTTTTAGATGTATTTCTGCTTTACTGAAAGACAGAAAGATTGATTGTAAAACTCACAAAGAAACGCTGACTTAAAATCTTCAATACCACAATTTGAAATAGTTAATTAAATTGATGGATGGTAAAAAGGGTGAATCTACAGGCTGTTACGTCATGACACTTTCTACCCAACCTTTACTCTGATGAATAAAAGAATAAAACATGTTCAGCCAATGTTGTCCTGACCATACCTCACATATTCCTTCACATTGTTATGGTAAGTCTATGTTTTGAATTGTCACTTCTTCCAGGTTTACTGCAATTATCATTTTGTTGTAAATATTTTTTCTCTGACAATAGATGAATAATAATAATAGGTTACAATAACAAATGCTTTTATTTTGAAATAGAAATGTGTTGTGTTGTCTTCTGTTAGTGTAACGTTTAGACGTTAAGTTGCTACAAAAGAATCTATTGGTTGCTAGGTAACAGATCTGTCTTTTCCTCCTCGTTTCTTTTTATGTCGCCGTTGTCGTTTTTTCTTCTTTGTAACAGTGTTTTACGTGTTTTTAGTAAATATAATCGGTTTGAATGAGAAGCAGTCGTGATCGTCGTTTTTCTGTAGAAGCTCCAACAATTTAGACAACACATTTAATTTATTTAAAATTCATTGTATGCCTCAGTGACCTCTGCTATTTTCTTCCCTTTACTGCCCAGGAGACCTCTAATTACTTCCTCTTACTCTGGGCTACAGTATGGTGACATGAATGCTAAAATACGATGGGACTGGTCCAAGCAGAATAGAGTACATCTGAGTTGAATTAGGTGAAAGAACAATATGTCTGAGGATCTCTATGCCGAGGTAGATCTCACCAAAAAAGTTAGATTTCAGACAGCTGAGAAAGAGGACACAAACGCAGACAACAATGGTGACATCGATAATGTAACGATTTACGACAACTACTGGGCAGAAGGGAGCACTCCACCAAAATCACAGGACAACACCACTGACGACCAACGGCAAAGTATCTATCTGTCTGTCTGTCTCATATGTCCTACATACATGTGATTCTGTATTTACGATGAGTTATTTGTTTGAAATGCTGAGGGAACATTACATTTTATGTTGAGGCTTTTTGGTTTTCAAGTTTCTATTTGTTACAGCAAATCTGTGAATGTACAATCACAGACTGCTTGATATCAAATTAAATGTTGCGCGCACATAAACATTAGTCAAATAATTTATTTTTAATAAAGCAGAACATCGCTAACATTATTAAGCGTCAGGTAATTAATTATTATAAAATGAACTCAGCCGCAGTGTTTATTTGTGTCCACAGCCACTTCAGTCAATGTAAGTTCAGGACAAAGCTGCTGCAGTGTTTCTGGGGCTGCTGTGTCTTGTCCTCCTTGCTGCAGTCATTGTCTTGGTAGTTTTATGTAAGTATATAAATTTATCAAGCCAATACTCATCGTACATTACCCGTATGATATTACAGTAGTGATCTTTGAGCCTTCCACATGTTGCAGGGATTCAAGACAAAAACAACTGGAGGGTGAGCAATGAGAAACTGATCAGTGAGAAAGACGAATTACTGATAAGTTACAGAGAAAAGGAAAGCCTTATTTACAACCTGACCCGAAACACAGGCAAGTTCAAGGCCATGATCAACAACCTCACTAATGAGAGAGAAAAACTACTGATAAGTTACAGTGAAAAGGAAAGCCTCAATCACAACCTGACCCTGAAGACAAGCAAGTTAGAGGCCATGAACAACAACCTCACCAATGAGAGAGACAAACTCAAAAGTGTGATTGGTGAGTGAAAATGTGAATATTGAATTATTTTGACTGAAGGAATAGTTTAACATTTTGGAAATTACACTTATTCACTTCCTTTAGAAAATCTGTTACAGGAGCGATACCACTCTCAAGCATTAATGACAAATATATAGCTGGAGGTAGCCACTAATTAGCTCACAAATCATCAATGAATTATTTAGCATCTGTTTAATTTGTACAAAATGTCTAACTGTGTAACAGCCGATCACACCAAGAAGCTGTTATGCCTAATGCACTTAGCCAAGATGTTTATGAAGGGACACGCCTGTAGCGATGCATCTAAGTGGCCATTAAGGGGAGCAGTTGCCAGACCTTTCCAGTCTTTATGTTAAGATAAACTAACTGGCTGCTGGTGGTGGCTTCATATTTACAAGGCAAAAAGTACATTGGTATCAATCTTCTCATATCATTGAGAGCTGTTTAGTAATTCAGTCTTAACAGTAGATCCAGTACAGCATACACAAACTGAGAGTGATATTGTTGTAATTTATTTAGACATGGAGTATTGTACCTGAAGTCATGTCTTTTGTGTGAACAGACACAAAATGTTGTCCTGCCCAATAGAACAAGGTTGGCAACAGCTGTTATTTCACTTCCACCTCAGAAGAGACATGGTATGACAGCAAAAAGTTCTGTGAAAAGGATAATGCTCATCTGGTGATCATATCTAGCGAAGAAGAACAGGTGAGTGGATGAAAAAAATGTTTAGTTCTCTGAAAAATATTGTTGTTGACTATACTTATATTTAGTTTTTTGCACCCTTTGTTTTGAAAGGGCTGTAAATGCACCAAAATACAAAACCTGCTTCCCTTCCCACTTCTCATTATTTAAATATTAGCACTTCAATTTGTGTTATTAATGTTTTCTGATGTTGTTAAATGATTACATAAGGAATATATGTAAAACTGGGGTAAAACAAAGTCTATGTTTTTAAGACATTTTCAGTTACTGTGATTGTGTATGTTGTACAAAAAAATGGTATCTGGCCTTTTAAAAAAATGTAAGAGGAAAAAAGGTCTGTGTGCCAAAACAGATTCAGTCTTCCTGAAATTTATGAAAAAGGGAAGAGAAGTCACATGATTGCTGCAAAGCCACAGAAGTGAACACACGATATGAACAGTGTAACAGAGTATGAAGCATTCAAATGTCAATATCATGATGAATGTTGTTCTGTTTTTTACTCTTTACCTGCATTTTGCACAACAGACTTCTCAGAAAAAACAAAGGTGTTACTGTGAACATTAAAGGTTTGGTCAGTCATAGAGAAAGATAGTTGTCGAGTCTCATTCCGAGGGCTTCAACTACCAACATAAATGGGAAACAAAATGGCTCAGAGCAAGCCACACAACACAGCAGGTAGGACTTGTGCTCCCAGGTCAAATACCAACAGTTTGGGCTGGTGACTTGAAGGTGCACCACTTATTGTGTTGTGTGGCTTGGTCTGAGACATTTTTCTTTCTCCAGTATGACTGACCACATATTTACCAATGACTCTGTTGTATTCAAGTGTCCCAGTAAGTCATGACGTAAGTGTGTCAATGAGACAGCATGTAAAATACCATGACTCTGAAACTGAGGCAGCTAAATGGAATTCGACCTTCATTAATTTTTATTATCTACACCTGTGCTTTTCCTACTGTGACATGTTGAACAAGGGACTTTTCAGGTATACATAATCTCTAAGTGACTCTAATGTGCCACCTCAATGTCTCTTTGAAATCCAGAAATATTTCACCACATTTGGCCTGAGAACCTGGATTGGTCTGACTGATGAAGAGACAGAAAAAGACTGGAAATGGGTAAATGGAGAACCAGTTACAAAAACTTAAGACATTTTTTTTATTTTCTTATATATTGACTGGCTCCATTCAGAATGTATTATGACAATGGTGCCTACTTAAAGGTACAATATGTAAGATATTTACTGTATTAAATCATAAAATGAATATGCTGTGTCATCAGAGATTAAGGAAACATGCTCTACTGAAATACAAGCTTCTCGACAAATTACTAGAGTCAGTATATTTCTTATTTTGAAATTTGCCTTGATAGAACGGGCAGTCTGTTTGTGTTTTGTTCTCTATGTTTTCATACGGTCTGACGGTCTGTTTTTTTAATCTTATGAAAGCTGTAAGATTCTGTCGTGAGAGAGATCCTGAGTTCACTGTAGTGTTGGTATGGAGTACTGGGCAGGTTGTGGTGACTTTTCCACGCGTAAATTTATCAATTATTTCCCTCGTAAACTTTCCAAAGACACAAGACCACTGTGGGAAGTTATAAAGTCACTGAGTTCAAGTATTGAAATCATGTCATGTAATCATCATCAGTAAATACCGCGACCTACTCCACTCTTACTGTCCAAGAAGGAGGCTGCTTTGCCTGGAGAAGTGAGACATAGAGTCCGTAAGGAGGACTGACCAGGTCAACCAACAACTTTTTGGGGCCTGACGACTCTCCAGTGTTTTGAATTTGGGCTGCGGTGCCCATTTGTGACCACTAGATATCAGTATTCTGCACAATCTTACATATTGTACCTTTAAATAATTGATCATTTTACCATAAAGCCCAGGGCTCCCAGCTGTCTTGATTTGGCTCTGGGGATTAAGTCGATTTGAATTAAAATATTGAAAAACACAGATGGAGAGATTAATTCTGCTGTGCTTTATATATCGACAATAAAGAACTGGTGTGCATAGAAGTTCTTCTTACATTTAATATTAGTGATATTGAGATTTCTGTGTTTGTTTATATTCAATGTTCTGTTAAACTCATAAATATGTGGGATCTGATAATAACATGGTCTGGAAGTATAATTCACAGATGTCAGCAGTGTTGATTTCTAATATTTTAGTAATGGTTTAAATTTTTGCCTTTTTTTGTTTGTATTTTAGGTTCTGGAGAGACAATCAGCCGGACAATTATCACAGTAATGAACACTGTGCTGAGCTTGCAGGAAAAACTGGCAATTCTTAAAAAAACTGGAATGATTTGGACTGTAAAAGAAAGATTTGTTTTACATGTGAGAAAGTACTTCTATAAAATCACGTTTTTATGATACGCTCTTGAACTGATTCCACGTCTGTTTTGCTCTCACACATGTAAAATAACCGTAACATACTGTATATTCTTCTCTTCTAAAACCCAAAGGAGTTTATCTCTGTGCTGTACTTTTTATGTAGAAAAAACTGCTGATCTGAAATACTAAATACTGTATTCATCCATTGTTTGTTCTTTTTGTGATGTAATAACATTAAAAAAACTAATAAATAAATGACCTGATTCATTCTTTGATTGAGTGATTAATACATTTTACAACATTATCACCATCAAGACTGACCAAATTGTACATTAATGGAGTAAGAGGACTAGTAGAAATATATACACAATTAATTTTAGTATCACAATTGTTTATATCATGTTATTTATTTACTTTACAGTAAGGGGAATTCCAAAAAATGTGTTGCAAATGGCAAATCAGAACATACATTTTGTTCATTAAAAAAATGATTTGTTATAATGCAGATGACACAAGTTAAATGTCAGGGTGTCAACATTTTAGTCAAAATACAACAATAAAATGAGGAATAGATTATTTTCCTTTGACCTGGCAAAGTAACTGGATCTGTATAGACCTTTCTGCTACATGAGTGCCCAGAACTATTTTATAACATAATATTTACATTTATCAATGGTAACAAATAATACTCCAAACATTCTACAACGTTATTTCCAAATGAAAAGATTTTGATAGTGGTGTGCATCAGTACCAAAGTCTTGTGGGCTTTGTGTGGATCGCAGTTACATGATCACCTCAATGCTCAGTTTTTCTTTAAGTCAAGTTTCATGAGGTCCTTATTCATAGTGTGTAACCTACAGTATGCAGTGGTCAGCATGCTCCCAGTTTGGAGAAGCAACAGAAAAACAATTTTTAGCAACATAAAAAAGATCCACTCAAAGAAATCAATATCCAGATCAGAATGCCGCCTGCTTTCTTAAACACAAACATACAGCTGATCTGTATCTCAAGGAGAAGAAGTCAGTGTCCCCATAACAATCTAAGATTTAACACTGTCCCTACAGTGATCTCGGGACATACCTGACCCTGTGTAACCCATATGTGGCATGCTAATTTAGAAATTCCCTCACATTTCATGTTTGATTTGATGTCTATGTGTGTTAATGAGACACTTTGCAGATACACTAGCTTGCTTAGCACTATGTTAGTTCTGTCTTGGTAATAAAGACTGAAACTGAAAAATGTGACATAGAGTATTACTGTCTTGTTGGTTTAAATACAGAGTTATCGAGGTGATATTTTTTCACAGATCCAGGATTTGTTTCGGTCACATGGTTCATCATTCCAGCTACTGTCTGAATTAGACTTCATGATTTCTGCGCAGTCTTCTCCTCCTGAAGCACCATTTGGTTCACCATCAGCCCAGAAACTGAAACCCCAAAACAAAATATAAGACTTTTACAAATAACACATATTAATGAGCATTTGACAGACTTGTAACTTGTAAGTTACAAATTAAATCCAACGTCAACTCAAGAAAAAACTTTCATTGGTAGTACAGATTAATTTATTCATATATATTAGAAGGTCTAGCTGCGTAAGATTTAGCATTATTGAGGCATTTGAGAGGTAGATTAAAGCAATTGCACAACACTCATCCAGCCCCATGGCGTCTATTATATCCATTGCTCATTCCTTGTTTAACACAACACAATGGTGCAGTTGGGCAATCTGGCTAAAACATTTTACCTCATGATAAAAAAATGCTTTGCAACCAGAACAGTAATTCTCATGCAGCAACACTCAGGCCAAATGAAACGTCAACCCAACATCAGCTAAAAATTTAAATGTTTCCTTTGTTTTAATGTTTTATCAAGTGATAAAGATTCGTAGGGCAGCACGGTGGTGCATTGGTTACTGCTGTTGCCTCACAGCAAGAAGGTTCCTGGTCTGAACCTCATTTGAGGCCTTTCTGTGTGGCGTTTGTATGTTCTCCCCGTGTCTTCGTGTGAATGGTTGTTTGTCTCTATGTGCCCTGAGATAAGCTGGCGACTTGTCCAGGGTGTACACCGCCTTTCGCCCAAAGTCACCTGGGATAGGCTCAAGCCCTACCGTGACCCTGATGAGGATACGTGGTTACAGATAATGAATCGATAAGTATTCATTTATTAATCTATATATCAGGGGTGTACTTTGACATAACAGCATTTAATCCCTTGAGATGTATCATCTCCTTTATAATGTTCAGAGAGGTCAGTGATTAATGAAATTAATTTAATTATTTTCATGAAACCACTATAATAATGGAAGGAACAATGACCAATTTCTGATTAGAGAAACTCCTCTGTAAAGTAATTTAATCAATGTCTTCCAAATTTATGGAAGTGCAAGGTCCAGAGTGTAGGATTTATTGGCATCTGAGGTTTTAATTCAGTGAATATCCTTTCCCTTTCCAAGCACATAGAAGAAATGGTGGCTGCAAAACTCTTGAAATGCTCTGTCTAGAACCAGTTTGACCCAGTTTGTCTGTTCAGTGCTACTGAACATGGTAATAAAAAAAAGTCTCGTACAAACCTTGTGTTCAGCAGAGTCCCATCCACCCATTTCCATGTACCCTCTGTCTCTCTGTCAGTCAGTCCAATCCACATGCGTTTCTGGAAACTTCTTATGAAGTCCTTGTTGACAGAGAAACAGTCATCAAGTACAATACAAACAGTTACATGCTGTCCTCCACTTCTGTGACACGGCATTCAGTCACACACAGATTCACACACATGCATGTATACACAAATAGACACATACCTGTTCTTCTTTGCTGTTGATAATCACCAGGTCTGCACCTCTCTGCTGACAGTCATCTCTACTTTGTTGCCAGGACTTTGTTAGATGAGAAATGTAATATAATGTACCGTTGAAACACGTGCATCTCCATTCTGTTTGTATTGGGGGGGGAAACAACAACCTTAATATCTCAAATGAATTAAAAACTAAAACTTTGGTTGGTTTGGGTTGAAACGTTTTCTGTAAACATTAATGAATATGAACTTACTAAGCTCATTTCCATTCAAACAACAAAGGGCAAAGATAAAACGGATCCATGAGACAGTGTGTATAGCAGTGTGTTAATGCAGAATCTACAGTTATGTGAGCCTTTCCAAAATTTGGTCCTTTATGTTTTAATGGCATCCTCAGTGTTACTAAATGTAAAAACACAGGTCTCTCACTTATGGCATAATGACCATGTTGGTTAATGTTTTAAAAGTTTTAATAATTTTAAATTTGTTCCAGAAAAATTATGTTAACTGTAATTTTGGCATGGTCCCTAATGCTACAATACCCATGAGCCACAACCAATGCTGCTGTGATGGAATTTTCCAATGTGTGACTTTTCCATGCTTTAACCTTTTCACTGTCTAGACAATAAATATAATAAAATAAAATGCAAAATAAAATAAAATAAATGCAACCTGTTGACGCTGTGACCTATTGACCGTCTAGACAAGCGAAGAACATGTACCACGCGACTATATAATTCCGAATATTCGCAGAAATGTTTGTACAAATGTACATCTGAAATAAAAAAATATCTTTCACCTGGGAAACTTTTGCACTTGGAGTGCATTTTCGAGCGAGGGCCACTTACCTACCCCTACCGTTCGAAAGCGTGTCCTAACCGCAGAAACATCTTCTTTCAATAACAGCTTTTATATGTTTCTGTTGACTTGTTGACTGTACACGTGACATCTATTGCACGTCTGTCCGTCCTGGGAGAGGGATCCCTCCTCTGTGGCTCTTCCTGAGGTTTCTTCCACTTTTTTCCCTGTTAAAAGGGTTTTTTGTGGGCAAGTTTTTCCTCACTCGAACCGAGGGTCTAAGGACAGAGGGTGTCACTCCCTGTACAGATTGCGAAGCCCTCCGAGGCAAAATGTATTTTGCGACTTTGGGCTATACAAATAAAATTTGATTTGATTTGATTTGATTTGATTTGATATTGTTATAAATATCTCCTGCACACACTTTGTGTTTGAGTTTCACTGAACAAAGTCCACCCAGCCTCTACCTCAACCACGTACAAGACGAGAGGACTGCCCAAGGATCCGAATAGCTCACGTTGAAGAATAACATGGTGAGAACTGAAAGGTAAATTTCCTTAAAATAATTGCATTGTGTCTCTTGTTCTCAAAATCAGGGTGTTCATTCTGGTCCGCCTCCTTATCTGCTTTGCCGACACTGGGTAGCTTGGCGTTGAAAGATACGACAAGTGACCGTTTTTGGCATGTTTTTGCATCTAGATAAAACTACTAATAAGTTTTCCTGTGGGTTGTACTTAAGAAACGAACTTCACCCTTACGGAGACGTTCGTATTGAAGAATTTGTATAATGACCCATTTTGGTAAAGTGGTGGGGTTCCTGCTGGACCAGTGGTGGACATCATGAGAAAGAGATATGGAGACTCAAGCCTACAATACCTATCAATATGGACAAGCAAATTTGTTTTTCCTGAAGGGGGTTCATTAAGTGTAAAAAAGGTGAATGAGTTAGAGAAAACATTGAGGGAAAAGGAAGAAGAGATTAGAAAGAAAAAGATTTCGAGAGACAAATTTGAAGAAATTGAAAACCATAAAAGATGTTTTGAAACGTGGAAAGAAGCAGAAAGTAGGGAAAGAAAGAAAATAGCAAAGCAAATGCCCTTTTCAAACATTGAGAATGAAAATGTCAACACAAATAAGAAACATGAATCTGAATGTCACACTCACACACAACGCAACACAAAGAACAGTGTCTGCTGTCAGTCTCTTCTCAGTATCCGAAGGCACGGTTTGCGGCCCTGAAATTGGATCCTGACCTCGATGTATGTCCGCTCTTCCACTTCACCAGGCTGACAGAAAACGTTACGACATCCAGCAGATTTGCCGACCCAAAAGACCACACCAAAATCCCCGACCGTTGTTCCAGCCAGCCCAAATCCACTCCTTTCTCCTCCTCACACCCAAATGGGCACTGAGTAAAGACTGAACAGCGGAGGTACATCAAGTTCGTCTGCCCTCATGCCTCCTTCTCCGTATGTAACCCTGACCATGCCCATGGTTGGAATAGCAGGACCGGAGGGATGCATGCTTGTCTACAGACCGTGGACAACTGACGACAATGTGGTTAATCCTGGGGCCGATACAGGCAACGTATCGGGAGTCTGGGAAACCCATCTGTGCAGTAGCTTCATTAAGAGTGAAACCTGAAATAGCAACTGCAGTGAAATCTTCCTGTGTCGGCTGGCACAAAGACCGCCTTGATGAACTGAGCAGACATGCTACACACGCCCATGAACAACAAACCCAGACGAAAAAGAAAAAAGAGAAGGAAAGGAGAAAGTCACCAAACATTTGGTCTTTTTTCTTTGGCAGCACTACCATGTATCAACAACACGGACGACAAGGAGGCTCCAAGGGACAAGGTCGGGATGGACGTGGCCGAGATCGACAAAACACCACCTGTCATCTCTGCGGAGTTACAGATCATAAGACCTATGAATGTCCAGACAAACCTGATAGAAACACCTTCTACAACTGCAAGCAGAAAGGACATTGGGCGAAGGACTGTCCAGAGTGGAAAGGAGGCCAATCGACATTTGACTGAGAGAAGGAGAGTGGGGGCAGCGAGGAGAGTGAGCCGTTTTCAGGGGCTGCAGCTGTTTCTGTGCAATCTGATGAGGGGGAGACAGACACACACACACACACACACACACACACACACACACACACATACATAAGAGATGCACGCAACGAAGACATGCTTACATCAGAAATGTGCAATGAAGAAATGCTTGCTGCATTAGTCACTGATACCATTGCATTGTTAAGTTAGAAAAACAGAGAAACAACGTATGCACAATATTCTTCAGAGGCATATAAGAAACTTCCACAACTGACACTCGCAGTCAAGGGCCAATGTATAACATTTCTAGTTGATTCTGGAGCAACAAATTCTGTGATCAGAACGAGTGAGTTCTCCTCTTGTGCCTCACCCAAACTTAGCGGTAGACACACTTTTTCTGTGGACGCATCTGATTGACATACAATAGAAAACTACACTATTCCCTTATCATGTGTGGATAGCAGAGGTCTGAAATTCAAACATTAATTTTTGCTCTCTCAATGCTGTACCGTGAATTTGATGGGGAGAGATTTGATGTGTAGAATGGGAATTGTTCTTGTGTCAACACCAAAAGGGGTGCAAGTTCTGTCTTCTGATCAGAAAACAATTTCATTTCCACATGAGCAGCTCTTGTTTGCAACTTGTTTGCATATCAGTGGAAGCTGCCATCCAGTGTTGCTGCAGCTATGTTGTTGAGAGAGGGACAGAACAGAATTTCACCTGCACACACCACATTCATGCAAGATGATTCAGACTATGAGAGTGAATGGTATAACAGTACTAGTTCCCCACTCACAGACGAAATGCTTCACAAAGAATTTTTGGTCCAATCACAGTTGTGCATCTTCTGTGATGTCTGATATTCAGCAGTGTTTGTTTGATTATCACGCTCTGTACCACACATTTCACACATTTCATTGAGTAAGAATGAGGCCGATTTAGGAGTGTGGGTGAAAGCATGCTAACAGTCTAAAGATTGGGAACACACAGTTCAAGACTCTGTGGAATTTAACCCCAGATTGAAGGTGTACAGAAAGCGCTTTGATATTGTTGCATCAGTGTATAGATACTGTATGTCCATGTTGTCACTGAACCATCTTTGTCTTTGTTGTTTCTTGATGATGTGCACATTCACCCCTGGTTAAAAGAGGTACCTCGTAAATTATGGCCCAAGGAAAATTCGATACCAGTTAAAATCACTGTAAACCGCAGTATCCACTGAAACAAGGAGCCATAGATGGCATAACGCCGGTATTTTAATCGCTATTGAAAGCTGATGTGATAGTTCCCTGTGACAAAATTCATCACCTCTTGCCCTCAACAGACACTGACCTGCCTTCTTACACAGGAAGTCTGGAAACAGCTGTAAAAACCTGATGTATATTTAGACTGCTTTTCTCCCATCGACCAATGATTTCTTCATTCAAGCCGTCAACCTGTCTCTTAGACCCCATCCCAACCAGGCTGCTCAAGGACCAAAGTGGGTTCACCCTGGCCTCCAGCTCCACTGTAAAGAATCTTGGAGTTGTCTTTGATCAGGATTTGTCCTTTCATGTCCACATAAAACAAATTTCAAGAACTGCTTTCTTTCACCTACGTAACATCGCAAAAATCAGACGCATCTTGTCTCAAGCGGATGCAGAAAAAGTAGTCCACGCATTTGTTACTTCTAGGCTGGACTATTGTAACTCCTTGTTCAGGCTGCTCCAATAAGTCCCTTAGAACTTTGCAGCTAATTCAGAATGCTGCTGCACGTATACTGACAGGAACCAAGATCAGAGATCATATATCTCCCATTTTGGCTTCTTTGCATTGGCTATCTGTTAAATCTAGAATAGAATTTAAAATCCTACTCCTTACCTACAAAGCTCTTCATGGTCAGGCACCATCATATCTTAAAGAGCTCATAGTACCTTACTACCCCTCTAGAACACTGCACTCCAAATGCAGGGTTCCTTGTGGTTCCAAAAGTAGATTGGGAGCCAGAGCTTTCAGCTACCAAGCTTCTCTTCTGAGGAACAAACTACCATTTTGGGTTTGGGAGGCAGATACCCTCAACACTTTTAAGAGTAGACTTAAGACTTTCCTTTTTGATAGAGCTTATAGTTAGGGCTGGCTCAGGTCATCCCTTAGTTATGCTGCTATAGGACTAGACTGCCAGGGGACTTCAAATGGTGCACTGGGCTCTTCTCTTCTCTCTCCTTCTCTCTCTCCATCGCCATCTGTTAACATTCATGTCTCATTAATGCATGTTAATGCACGTTACCAACTTAACTTGAGCCTTAACTTCTGTTGTTGACCTTTCAAATGCCTTTTTCAGCATGCCTGTACATCCTGATAGTCAGTATTGGTTTGCTTTTAACTTCAATAGATGTGGCTACACGTTCACTAGACTGTGCCAAGGCTATTGTGGATCTCCAACATCATAAATGACGTTTTGCTGTGTAGTCTTGAACCACTTCAACTCACTGAAAGCACCGCTTTGCTGCAGTATGTTGATGATTTGCAGCCAAACTCGAGAGGAGTGTGAGAATGATACTATCATTTTGTTGAAACATTTAGCTGTCGAAGGCCACAAAGCCAGTTTGTCCAAATTGCAGTATGTGCAGCAGAAAGTCACGTTCTTAGGTCACGTCATTGCTGGGGAGGGAAAGTCCCTTTCTCCAAAACGCGTAGAGGTTATTCAAAATCTTCCTAAACCTCTAACCAAAAAGCAAGTGATGTCATTTCTAGGTATGTGTTCTTACTGCAGGACGATCATTCCTAACTATGCAATGTTAGAAGCTCCTTTGAGTGCTGCGATTCATGGCAGAGGTTTGCAATCACATGACAAAGTGACATGAACTGAAGCTGCAGAATCAGGTTTTGTTGACTTGAAACTTGCTCTGCAGACCACACCGACTTTGGGTCTCCCTCAGCTATCGCTGTATGCAAATATCAAGTACACACACATAACAGAGACTTCAATTCTACAGGAAATGAGAGAACAGATGCAGCAGCTAAAAAAGCAAGTGAAGAGCAGTCTCTCTCCACCACAGAGGAATGTTCAACATGGGTTCAGAGATGGCGTGTGGTGGGGCCCAGATAATAAGCCCTGCCTACCTAAACATTTCTTCCCACACTATGCTAAGTTGACACACAGGTTGGACCATGTGTCAAAAGGGGGGATGCGGACAGCATTGACAAAAAATTAGTTCACAAAAGGATTTTCTGTTTATGCTCAAGGATTTTGCCAAGCCTGTTTAATATGTGCCACACACAGGCAGGTAGACCAGTGCAGGTGCAACAAGCTGCACATCCTAAACCTGGAAAACCATTTGAACATGTGATGATTGATTTCATTGAATTGACTCCAAGTGAAGGAAAGGAAGGAAAGGGAAATTCTGTCTTGTAATAGTTGATGTGTTTTTCAAAATGGGTTGAAGCTTTCCCAACTTTAAAGCAGGACAGTGCAGCTGTAGGAAATGCACTGATGACGGAGGTAGTACCCAGGTGGGGCATTCCCACAAAAATCAGCAGTGATAACAGTAAACCATTTGTAAGAGATTTTTTGGGCATTGACTTAAGACAACACTGTGCCTGGCCTCCAGCCAGTGGTAGAGCTGTAGAATATTTTATTACAGGCCGGGATACCTGTGACTAAAGGGTCACACTCTCCATAGTACAATACATAGATGGAGCAGACGAGATTGACAGATAGATAAACAGAACACGTCAGTTCAGTTTCTTCAAATTCTTAATTTTTGTGGTTGTAGCTTGACTCCACAGACAGAAGAGAAAGCAACGGGCAGTTGATGAGAGACAGAGAGCTGTAAACCACAAACAGCTATTTCTTACCAGCCTGCTGAATTCCACATAATCTTTTATGAATTCAAAAAATATTTAGCGCTCTATAGTCCTACGTGAATTTTAGTCTCAGTACAACACTGGTCCAGTGTGTAGTATTTAGGGGAATCTATTGGCAGAATATGGCAAACATTCATAATTATGTTTTCAGTAGTGTATAATCACCTGATATTAAAAAAAAGTGATTTTCTTTAGCTTAGAATGAGCCGCCATGATTTATCCTGCATGCTTAAAGGTAAGGCGAGGGCTATTCATTTTGTTGATTACATTACTTATGATTAAAAACTAACGAGTTGACAAGTTTGCTAACGGCCATAAATATACTTATTGGTATTGGGTGGGGAATGACAGGTGTCTGTGAGGCATCAGAAATATTTTAAATGAGTTATTTTATGGTATAAAAGCTAGATGTTGTTGCTTTAAGAAATAAATAATTACCTCGAAGTTCTCTCTGCAGATCATTTCTCTCTTTGACCATGTCATCAAGTCTCTTTTGGAGCTGGTCTTGTTCTTTAGTCAGGTTGTTGTAGCTGGTCTGTAACTGGTCTCGTTCAGAGTTGCCTTTCGTGTCTGTTTGGCACAATAACAACAAATAAACATACACTGTTAACCAGCATCACTTGGGGCTTTATCAGCATGCTAACAAAGTACTGACATAGGAAAACCAGAGTTATGAGTCCAATCAGAAGGAGAAGACACAGCAGACCCAGACACACTGCAGCAGCTCTGCAGGAACTCTTCTTCACATCTCCAGCGCCTGAAGGTAGAAGTCAGTATTTGTCATGTGTTCAGATAAAATCAAAGAGGCATGGCTTTAGGGATGGCAATCTTGGTCAGTCGGTTGTTCAGTTCGTTCCAACACTTAATGAATGAATCACCTCCAGAGCACCACCGAGGCGTCCCCGAGCACCGCCCCAGGGCACCACTCTGTGTGGCTGCCCATTACTCCACCATCTCTCCACATTTGTATGTCTATGAGCCCTTTGTGTGTGTGTGTGTGTGTGTGTGTGTGTGTGTGTGTGTGTGTTATATTTTGGGTAAAAAATACTTGTAGAAAATATCGTCTATTCTGTGTTTGTGTGTGAACAATGTTAAAATATTTGTATGAACTTGCAGTCAAGATCATTTTACAGTATGTGTACACGAGTACCTGTTTGCATGAGTTCAGTACCTGAGAGTGCAGGTCCAGTTCTTTTTGGCTCCAGAGTCTGGATCTCGTTTTCATTTTCGTAAATATTTTCAGAATCTAGTATCTCCCTTGTATAGCTGTTGTGATCACGTGATGGTTCCTCTACATTGGCATAGATTTCCAAACACTGATCCATGATGATGTTCAAGTGTGCTGGAACAGTTTGCTCAAGGTCTGAATGTCTCGAGAGTGTGCTGGACTGAGCTCAAACAAAACAAGAAACAACGTCAGAACAGATGTCAGTACACTATTCCGGTGTGGGACTCTATTTGACAGGAAGGGGTTAATTTAGAGAAGTTGAGCCTGTCTTCTGAAGGGTTGACCACAGGCAGTTTCTGATAAACCGCTCCTATATAGGTCACTATTTTTAGATGTATTTCTGCTTCACTGATGACACAGGAAGGGGCTAAACACTTTCACAGTATACATTGTGTCATAAACTCACAGATAGATCTACCACAATTTGAAATAGTTCATTAAATGATATTAAAAAAAAGGGTGAATCTACTAAGTGCTGTGACACTTTCTATCAAACCTTCACTCTGATGAATAACCTATTCAGTGCATGTTGTCCTGACCATACCTGACCTAACCATGTCAATGAGCATATGTACCTATTACCCAGGGCTGCAGTATTGTGATGTAATGGAAAAATTTAGTGCTGCTTGTTATTCTGACCTACCGCACGAGGATCTCAGGCTGCGAGTTGGCTCATAGGGGGTTAGCATGCCAGCAATATATTTAGGAGCCAGACCCCTACGGGCTTTAAAAGTGATCAATAAAATCTTAAAATCAATCCTAAAACGCACAAGAAGCCAATGTAGGGAAGCTATCGCCATTTCGACTTTTCACTTAGAAGAAAAGCCAAAGTGAAAAGTACAAGTACCTTAAAATTACAGTTCAGTTTCAAGAACAATCATGTGAGAGATTAATGCAGGTTTCTGATTGTTGTACTAGTTTCTCTGACTTTGTCCCCCCCCCCCCTCTGCATTTATTTAATTTGATTTAACTTGTGATTATTAATAAAGTTGGGAAATTATCGTTGTGTGTATGACGCAAAGAAAACATTATTAGAGAGCAGTAGTTGTGTTAGATCTGAAATCAAATTAATATTTAAAAAGGAAGTTATTAATATTAATGTACTATGACAATTTATTATATAGTAAATATATTTGCTTTCAAATACTTTGGCATATAATAAAACAAGTCTGTGATTATTTGGATAAAGTGTGTCACTACCCTTGTGGAGAGGAGAAATATGTGCAAATTTCCAAATAGCTGTTTTTTCAAATCTACATAATGAATTATTGAACTGATTATTACTAACAGATGAGAAAGTGAAAATATTTTATTCCAACTGTTGCCCATAAAGTTGGAATAAAATATTTTCACTTTCATTTTCATTTTCTTCTCATGAAATTATTGTGACAATGTGATTTATTCTTGATAGATAAAGTGTGTCTTCTCAAAACTTGCGATCAGTCAATTCCAAACATATCACAAAAATTGTGGTTTGATTTTCACCAACCACAATTAACCTGATGTGTATAAACAGGAATAAAAAGAGGAATGTGCAATATAATGAATAATCAAAAGTTCAGATAGTGCCATGGAAGGCTCCTGTTCCTGTCCGAAGTTTGCCAAAGTTGTAACTAAGCCACTGTTCGTGAATGACCACAGCTGGACCAAAGATGTAGAAATGATATGTTACAAAGGCAATAACATTATTGATTGATTTAAACGCTATATTGATGTGTATGTGGATCTTGTTCGGTTGTCTGCGGTCAGAGGAAGTGGAAGACAATTTTGACCATCCCCAGTCCAACATTAATCTTATTATCATGACACTGGATGATGGATCAGGAGTGTCTGTGCCTTGTGTGGAAAATGTCACAGCATCTTCATAGTTGAGGAGTGTAAGGTCAGTTTAGGGTCCCAGAGAAAAACAGGAATGAGCATTTATCCAAACCAGAAAGAATTTGTAAAGCCATGATAGATCCTGACCTTCTGCCTTCAAACACACGCATGTCCAGTCTATGTGGCCTGATGCTGGAATGTGAGGACAGAAAGGTGACTATCACTACATTTGAACCTTGTGTAACCCCCATACATAGCATGTGTTATGGAATTTTCCATCCTTAGGTTACATGAGGTCACGTGTGGGCCTTGAGGTCCTCGGCAGTATTAATTGTTTGGCTTTGACTGGTAGCAGTAGGTGCCAGGCTATCTCAACACTGTGGTGCCAAGGTCAAAGAGACTGTTGTTGCCTTCCTAGACATAATAGATAACTGGCCGCTGACATTCCAATCTGCGTAAACAGACATCTGTGTCTCCAGACTAGAATATGTTGACAATAACACCGTTCTTGGTAAAAACATTCTCTTTGTCTCATTTGGGGTGTATAGTATTTGTGGTATTATCTTGGGGTTTAAAGTCTATCCACCAGCATGACTTGGGCGGAATGTGAGACCGACTCAGGCACTTCTGATGTACTTTGAGAGTGTCTCTAATTCTCCTTGGCCAAGTGTCAATAAATATTACAGCATAAGACATCAGAGGCTCCTGAACACTTTCTTCCCTCCTAAGCTCACCATTGACCTTTGACTTCAGCAATTTCTCCACAACAATATGTTATAATAGAAAATTTCTTCAAACATTTCATGATTTGATTTCTGTATTAAATATATAATTTCCTCAACTAGGTCCAGTTTATTCAGAGTCCTGTGCATTAAGTAACACTGGGTCAGATATGAATCATGCAGTTGTGTGTAAGTTTATAAGGCACTTTGCAGGTATAGTAGTTTGCTGAGCATTATGTTAGTTCTGTCTTGGCAATTATAGCTGAAACTGGGACATGCAGCATACATCTCCCCTCTCCATCTTTTATATCACTGTATTGTGAGTTTAAATGCAGAGTTGTCAAGCTGATGTTTTCTCACAGATCCAGGATCTTTTACGGTCGCATGAGTCATCATTCCAGTTCTTTTCAGTATTCAAATCCAGGATTTCTCCACAGTCTTCTTCCCTGTCTTGAGCACCATTTGGTTCACCAGAAGACCAGTAACTGAAACCCAAAAACAAAATATAAGACTTTTACAAATAACACATACCAATAAGCATTTCACAGTAACTCATGAGTTTTTTGAAACAATTGCTTTCTGTCAAATGCTTAAATTAAATCCAACATCATCATCAGTGTATAGTAAATACTTTCTTAGAAATAACTTTTCATTGGTTGTAGAAATTAATATATTAATATATATATATTACAAATACTAGAATTACTTAGATATTTATTTAATTAATATTTTATATATATTTATATTTTTTATTATTATTAAAAGGCATTTTTTCCCAACTTAATGGACTTCATTCATGTAAAAGTGAAATAAATGTCTTGTTGATTCAGTACTGTGCTGAAACAGCTTTCAAATTTTTGTGGACTGACCAACCAGGCGAGAGAGCAAGTTGTAGAGCTGCTTGTAGCATGTAAAAGTTGACTTGACAAATATGCTTCAATGGCAATAAAATCCCTGCAATGATGACAACAATGCTGTCTGTATGAACAATAATGCTTAGGTATACAGAATATGGTAAACATTTACTGTCATGGTAATGATATCTGACATGTGTGAGTAGAAACCATCACAGTCGATCACAATTGTCCAGTCAATAAAAACACTGGTAACAAAATAAGAAGCTGCAATAACAGAAAACTCTTTGCAGTGTACTCACACTCTGCCTCATACAGAATGAGTAACTGCATGTCAGTCAAATATAACTGTTAAAACTGAGGCCAACTCTTCGTCCTGACTATGGGTCAAGCTTCAAAAATGCTAGATCACAATCCTCCCATAATGCAGCTGAATAATAGTGAATGACCACAACTGAAAAGTGTTTGGTCACAGTGCACCATGGCAACAGAAAAAGTTTCGTACAAACCTTGTGGTCAGCGGAGTCCCATCCACCCATTTCCATCTCCCCTCTGTCTCGCTGTCAGTCAGTCCAATCCACATGCGCCTCTCGAAACTTCTTATGAATTTCTTGTTGACAGAGAAACAGTCATCAACATAAATACAATACAAACAGTTACATGCTGTCCTCCACTTCTGTGACACTCACACACAGATTCACACACATGCATGTATACACAAATAGACACATACCTGTTCTTCTTTGCTGTTGATAATCACCAGATCTGCACCTCTCTGCTGACAGTCATCTCTACTTTGTTGCCAGGACTTCGACAGACAAGAAATGTAATAGAAGCTACCGCTGAAATTCACCCATCCCAATTCTGTTTCAATTAAAAAACAAAAACAAAAAACAACAACAATCTTAATATCTCAAATGAAGTTAAAAACTGAAGCTTGACAATCTTGTGTTTGGCTGGTTTGGGTTGAAACGTTCTCTGTAAACATTACTGAATATGAACTTATTGAAATGCTACATTTATGTTCTATTTGGACAAGACAGAAAATGAAGATTAAATGTGGTCAAATGGTTCTATTTCTGATGTTAGTAGTTAGTGTATGGTCCTTAGCTGTGGCAATGGTCAGCCCAGCCCTCAAAGTTGCACACAGAACAGACAGACAAATTCACTCTGTTCTGCAGACAGAACAGAAGCAATGGATGCATTGGGCAAACCCTCCAAATTTGGAGATATCCTTAATTAATAATGAATTACTAAATGTAATAACTAAAATGGTGAAATGAAAGTAAACAGGACATGTAAAAGAAATTGGTGTTGCAGAAAAAATCTGAGCTAAAAAGAGAAAAATGTCAGTGCAAGATGCAGCTCGAGTATTTGCTGTGATTTTGATGATAAGCTTTTTATTTTCTACTATTATGCACTTTTTAGATATTAGCTACTGACTATATACAGAGTTAGCAGTATATTGTGTTTCAGCTTACAAAGGCTTGATTTTGTTTATCACTAGAAACGTCCACTGGCTGAGCCACTAACACTAACTTAAAAGGAAATAAAATATTTTTTTGTACGGGTCTTCCAGACTTTCTGAATGGATCAAATTCTGACAAACAAACAGGTCATTTTGCTTCTTTCTCAGTGTAATCTCATGGGAAAATGTCTTTTTGGCCACAGTGCATCATGTGACAGATGCCATTGCTGTCATTACACTGTCTGACCACAATGTCAAATTGACTTCAAAGCAGGCGGACTACTTGGGGGCTTGCTTATGCGGCGCACAGTGGCATTAAAATTATTTTAAATCTGTTATTTTATGGTATAAAATGTAGATATTATAACTTTAATAAATAAATAATTACCTTTAAACATTCCCCGAAGACCACTTTTCTCTTTGTCTATGTCTTCACTTCGTTGGAGCTCTATTTTCAGGTTGTTGTAGCTGGTCTGTAACTGGTCTCGTTCTTTCTTCAAGTTGTTGTAGCTGATCTGTAACTGGTCTCGTTCTTCAGTCAGGTTGTTGTAGCTGGTCTGTAACTGGTCTTGTTCTTTACTCAGGTTGTTGTAGATGATCTGTAACTGGTCTCGTTCTTTAGTCAGGTTGTTGTAGCTGGTCTGTAACTGGTCTCGTTTTTTAGTCAGGTTGTTGTAGCTGGTCTGCAACTGCTCTTGTTTAGAGTTGCCTTTGGTGTCTGTTTGGCACAGTAACAACAAATTAAACATACACTGTTAACCAGCATCACTTGGGGCTTTATCAGCATGCTAACAAAGTACTCACATAGGAAAACCAGAGTTATGAGTCCAATCAGAAGGAGAATACACAGCAGACCCAGACACACTGCAGCAGCTCTACAGGAACTCTTCTTCACATCTCCAGCGCCTGAAGGTAGAAGTCAGTATTTGTCATGTGTTTAGATAAAATTGAATTCAGTTTGTCCCAACACTTAATGACTATTTGATGAATTTCAGTGAAATTTTGTACATTTTGACATTTATGCTCCCTGGAGTTAATCCTAATGACTTTTACTCTGTCTCTATCAGTCAGAATTTCAGTTTCCGCTGGTTTCTGAATAAATCTACAAAACTGACATTGACATGACATTCACATCAGCCTCAGCTATCCTTTATGTTTGTTACTAATTAGCAACTCTCAGGTGACTGAATAAATGAATACATCTACGAAACTAATGACATTCACATCAGCCTCAGCTATCTTTTGTGTTTCACACAAAGAGCTGAATTCTCATGTTAATATAAATAGTAATGTGCGAATGTTAAGGATAAATTTCTTTTTTCTCTATTTATGCTCTGCACCTGTATATTGTTTTAGATGATTAATATGACACGTTCATGTCAGACTCTTTCCCTTCACTTTCTTGCTGTTTGACCCTCCACATTACTGTTCCTGATGTTAGTCTTTGTTTCAGAAAATATCGTTTTTCCTGTGTTTGTGTGTGAACAATGTTAAAATATTTGTATGAACTTGCAGTCAAGATCATATTAAAGTATGTGTACATGAGTACCTGTTTGCATGAGTTCAATACCTGAGAGTGCAGGTCCAGTTCTTTTTGGCTCCAGAGTCTTGATCTCCACCACATTTCCGTAAATATTGTCAGAACTTTTTATCTCCCTTGTACAGCTGTTGTGATAACGTGATAGTCCTTCTACATTGGCATAGATATCCAAACACTGATCCATGACGATGTTCAAGTGTGCTGGAACAGTTTGCTCAATGTTTCAATGTCTTGAGAGTGTGCTGGACTGAGCTCAAAAAAAGCAAAAAAACAAGGTTTCACAGATGACAGCACAATATTCAGACATGTGACTCTACTTCACAGGAAGGGCGTAATTAAGTTTAGCTTTTCTTCTAAAAAACTAGATCACACCCAGTTTCTGATAAACTCACTCATGCATAGATCACTTTTTTTAGATGTATTTCTGCTTTCTTCCTGTTGACACAGGAAGGAAAAAAAAAACTTTCATAGTATAGATTGTTCCGTAAACTCACAAATAAACACTGATTTAAAAACTCCACTACCACAATTTGAAATATAATTCATTAAAGTAGATGGTAAAAAGGGTGAATCTACACTGTAAAAAAAAAAAAAGTAATTTTACAGGAAATATTCTGTATTTTTTTTACAGATTATGAAATGCCAGTCAATTTACAGATATTTTTAGTAATTTTAGGTTTTATGTTTAAAATTACAGTTAATAACCATAATGTAAGATTACATTAATATTATGTTTTTTAATGACAATTTATTGTATTTGTACATCTTTAACTCTAATTTTACATACAATTTTCTGTATGTTTTTACAGGTTTATCACCATTTTCCATAAGACAATGTAATAAATGTAAATTAACAGATACTAGCAGTAATTTAAATATTTACCTTTAGAATTACATGTAATTACCAATAATATAATATTACATTATTACTATGTTTTTTTAAAGGTAATTTAACATGTTTCTTTCATATTCAAATGTAATTTTACATAAAATGTGATGTAATTTTACAGATCTTTCCTGATAATGATAATGAAGAAATGTACATAAAATTACAGAAATCTGTAGTGTGTTCCATAAAATTGCAGGTCATTAAGCATGTGTGTTAAGGTGATTTTATGTTGTTGTTTTTATTTTTTAGAAGTAATGAGTAGTATTTGTACAAACACAAAAGTAATTTACTGTATATTACTGTATAAAGACTATTTAAAATATATTATTTTACAAAAAGTGCACTTTAAATAATGTATATTATTGTATTTATTTTCATTAGAAAAGCACTTCATTCACTTCATGCAATCAGACTATGCAGATTCAAATTTCAAAGTTGGCGCCTATTTCCAGTTTGCTTCGTCCCGCCCATAACGACCAACCGCCAAGTTTGAAGAGACAAATAGTTGGGATTAGCGCTAGTGTCCTCCAATCAGGTTCGTAGTGGGCACGTCATGAGTCAATCACGTGAAAGACGTGCCCTCATGGGCATTGGGCGCGTGATCTTCAAGATGGATGTATGAGACAGCCGCAACGGACATTGTCAACCAAACGCCGTTTGAGGTAAGTGGCCCAGATAACGCATGTGAACGATATTTTAATTAATTTTCATACCTCGAGTGGACAGTCTTGAAGCTAACGTTAGCATCCCTCTGATAAATTGTTACCATCACATAAGCTATTAGCTGTTAGCAGATAGCTATTGTTTTGTATGGTTTTGTGACTAAGTGACTGATGGCAGCCAGGTCATTTTATTTGACAGCGCGCTTTCGGTCAAAGCCTTTTCTAACATGGCCAGAGGTTAGTCGTAATTGTGTTGCTCTCTGCTGATGTATGTTCATAAAAGTTGTTATCCGTGATTTGAATGCGGTCAAACTGCTGTATGCTGCTCTGTGTAAGGTCCCACTCGTCCTGCATGAGTCCCGCAGAGACTTTAGATCTAAGTTTTTTTAATTAGTTTCGTTCTAGCATTAGCATGCTAAGTTAGCCTGCTCACTGCTGTCTTCCCTCGCTAGAGTCTGCTCTGTGTTTTCACCAGGAGAGTTTATTTCTGTCTATCGCCACAGGTGTGGAGATGTTTGTTCGTTTGTGTAAATAATGTTTTGAGTGTTAATCTCTGGGTCTGCCCTGTACAAGTTGTTGATGCTAAATTATACAGATGCCTGCTGAATGTGATATTAGTCCATTTGGATTTAAATGTTAAACTGTGTGACATGTGGGTTTTCTGGTTACCATATTAAGTTTGGTTGCCTAATTGTTTAATCTATTTTTTTAAAGCAGAATTACAGATGTCATTTATTTCTGTGTTTCCTGTTGAACTTAAACGGTGAAGCATTGAAAGCAGAAACTAACCTGTTGAAAGGACTAATTTGTGTTATTTTTTGTCATTTAATTTTACTGTGCAAAATCGATTACTTTATTGTAACATTTAATAAGTTAAAAAGCCTTTTCTGGCTCACACACAGCTCACGATTTCTGTGTGTTTCTGTTTGTCACCACAGTTGCCAAGTAAAGATTTAGAGATCCAGTCCTGACTCCTGCGTCTCCTTTTCCAACTCAGGACACAACAAAGACATACAATGGAGACGGGTTACATATATTTAATATATGATAGATGATGACTCCCAGTGATAATGACTACTCAACCCAATGAAACACGACAAAGACTGTGGTTCACTAGAGTGGAATTACGGTCCTATTTCCATGGAGATGGTAAGGACAAATAACATTTTTCCAATCTATAAAACTATATTCGAGCTTGCAATTAAAGCCTGTGCAGATGGACATACTTCCTAACTGTCTCAGCGGAGATGCACTGGCTGTCATTACCACCAGAGGTGCAGCAAGACTATGATGACTGTATAGATAAATGACATTTTTGGTACATGTTAATTTGTGAGCTTTTATTAGCTTTGGACAGAGCCAGGCTGACTTTTTTTCTCCTGTTTCCCCATATGTGTGTGCGAGCTGCTTGTATTGATGTCATGCAATATTTCCTTATTGCACATAACAGGCAATAAGTCGATTCTGCTAGTTACAAAAACCTATGTAATTATGTCAAATTTTAATCGCCATCCCATCCCATACATACACAAAGTTGACTTACCTTATAACAAATGTAGACATCCTTGTTTATCTTCTTTACGTTGAGTTGACTGTGGTCTACCACACAGCTTAATCCACCAGAGACATTTAGCTCTGTTTAGATGTGGTTTAGGGAATGGGATGTCGGGGATGAAATATACCCCATCGCCTAGCCTCTCAGGACACCTTGTATCAGAGTTGTATTACCCCTGCACATCCCTTTTGATGGCTTCTGGACGAAACCAGGTCCATCTGTCTCCAAAAGCTGTGTATAGCAATTTGTTTCTTGAGAAATTGCTTTGACACTTAGCTGCTATGCTAACGGCTGCTATGAGAGCACGGTCAGACTGAATAATGCAGTGAAACGAAATGGCAATTCTGTCTGAGTATCAGGCTAGCAATGCATTGAGTTGAGTATGTGCAGTCAGCTCACACTGCATACTCAAAAATTCTTGATAATTTAGTGCGGGCGTTTCTTGCATACATAATCTACATACTATGCAGCTGAAACATTACATACTCAATCTGACATACTTAGTATGAATAGTACATTAGTAATACAGTATGATAGACAGCATGACAGCTCCTCCAGTGAAGCCAAAACATCTCAATCTCCCCCTGGTGGCTGGCTGTAGTATAGGACATGAAGTCAGCCCTCTCCATGTTGTCAAGTGGAAAAAAAAAAAAAAACTCAAGGTACACATATTTTTTTTTTTTTTTTGGTAGGTAGGTAGGTAGTTCTTATGCTGATGTTACTTATAGATGAAAGATGTTTCTGTTTCCAGTTTTGTCCTGCAATTAATGTATACGGAGGTCTAGTCAATGTAACTTACTTGTAGGGCACAGGAGCAGCTGCTGAAGAAGCTGCTCAATATTTTGGACTTGCAGTATGGACAGTACAACATAAAAGTTATGAATATCACTTTAAAGGATAAAACTGGTGTAGTGTTTACTTATTGTAAACATGGCCTGTGAAAAAAGCAAAATCTGCAATGCTTTTCTGTTAATGACTATGATCCATCTATCCACCGCCAGAAATATATATTCCATATCATGTAACTATTTGAACTCCATGGTATTCAAAAATAAAACAGTCACAGATCTGGTTTAAATCGTTGTTGCAAAGCAAGCTTGGTTGCATGAGCAAAGGCACTTGTCATCTGGTGCCTAGCAACGAATGAGCAGTGACACGCTAATAGCCAATCATGTAACAGTATCACGTTTGGTTGTGCCAGCCATCTCGTTGTCTCGTGGTCGTGTGTTTTTCCTGAAACAGCGGTCGAGAAAGCAAAGATGAGTGCACCAACGAGCGAGGAAATTGTGAATAAAACCGGAAAGGTCAGCTCGCCAGTATGGGAGTTTTTTGGATTTTATAAGTCCGATCGTAGTCAGACAAATGTTGTCTGCAAGTTATGCAAGACCGTGGTCCCCACCAAGACTGGTAATACCACCAATTTGTTTTACCATCTTAGCCGCGCTCACCCTTTGGAACACAGCCGCATCAAACAACCACAACCAACAAAACAAAAACAGCAGACCCCCATGGAGAGGTACTCAACATCAGTGCCTTATGACAAGTCATCTAAACGCTATAAAGATATCAGTCAGGCAGTGGCTTATCACATAGCTAAGGACATGCTTCCACTCAGTACCGTGGAGAAGCCCGGTTTTAAAAACCTACTTCACGTGCTCGACCCACGATATGTTCTTCCTGGGCGAAAATACTTCTCAAAGACTGCCATTCCCCAAATGTACCTGTTGTGCAAAGACTCTGTGCAACAGGAAATATTGGAAGCAAAGTACTTTGCCACAACATCTGACCTGTGGTCAAGCCGTACGTCGGAGCCGTACATTAGCCTGACTGTTCATTTTATAGATGAGGAGTGGAACTTACAAACACGATGCCTTGAAACGGCATATTTTCCCGAAGACCATACAGGAGAACTAATTGCAGAAGGGCTGAAAGAGGCACTGCTGTCCTGGAGTCTGATTGAGAAAAAAATGGTGTGCATCACCACAGACAGTGGGGCAAATGTGGTGAAGGCGACTTCACTCAACGACTGGACAAGGCTACAATGTTTTGGCCATTGTTTGCATTCTGCAATTGGTGAGTAGCATTGTCATTTTGATGGTATCATCCATCCGTGTTGGTTACTGGATTGATTTTGTTAGCTAATACATTATTATTATTATTATTATTATTATTATTATTATTATTCCTGAAAGCAGCTTTACACTAATTTACTGAACCTCATCTATTATCTGTAATTTATGCTGTCATTGTTTTTCTACAGGTGCTGCAGGAAAGGATAGAAGAGTGGACAGGGCTGTAGGTGTTTGCAAGAAAGTGGTCTCTGCCTTTTCTTACTCATGGAAGAAAAAGAGTGCACTCTCCAAAGCACAGGAACGTCTCCATCTTCCCACACACCAGCTGATCACAGAGTCACTAACCAGATGGGGCTCAAGGCAGAGGATGGTGGCAAGGGTCCTAGAGCAACAAAAGGCCATTACTGAAGTTCTGTCTGCAGACAAAAACACCAGGCATCTGATCCCAACTTGGCAGGACATCGATGTCCTTGAGTCTATGAATGCAGCCTTGACTCCTCTCCTGGAGTTCACAGACTCCCTTTTGGGTGAGTCATATGTGACCGTCTCTTATATGAAACCTGTGCTCCACCTGTTCCGCTCCAATTTGCTTGAAGTAAATGAGGGGGACACTCAGCTCACAAAAGAGATGAAGACAAAAATAATGGCCTATCTTGATGAGAAGTATGCGGACCCTGACACAGATGATCTCCTTGACATGGCTACCTTGATGGACCCCAGGTTTAAAGTCCAGTACATCAGACCAGAGAAGGTAGGGGCCATTAAAATGAGAGCAGTGTCTGAGGTTGTAAAGGAAGGCCAAGGCCAGTCACTGGCAGGGCCTTCTGAGGGAGCAGCAGATCAAGGTGCAGAAGGTGGAGCTGCGGCTGCCGCTGCACCACCTCTACCACTGGGCGTGAAGAAGCAACGCAAGTCATTGGGGAGCTTCTTCAAAAAGCAGAGTCAAGAAGAGGTTGTCTGATGAACAAAAAGTGGAGAGTGAGCTGGAAAGGTACCTGAGGTGCCCTGATGCAGACAGTGAGTCTGAACCCCTGGACTGGTGGAGGCTCCATGAACACAACTTCCCCAGATTGTCTCAACTGGCAAAAAAGTACTTGTGCATCCCAGCCACCAGTACCCCCTCAGAAAGAATTTTTAGTACTGGGGGTAATATTGTTACATGCACCAGGGCAGCTTTAAAACCAGAGGTCAACCAGCTGGTGTTAAAATAAATAGTTCAGATGTTACAGATGTATAAGTCTACCTCAGTTTTACTTTAATTTATTTTATGTTTATAAAATACTGCATATATTTTTTTAAATGTTATTGTTATTAACATTTTTGCATTAAACTTGCAGTAGAAAATATAATTGTTCTTCTCATATTAGGTTTTGCTATGTTTACACATGTTTGCTATGTTTACACATGTTTGCTACGTTTGCACAGGTTTGCTATGCACATGTTTTTATAACACTTAATAAAAAGCACTTTATTATTGATAATTGTTCAGTTTTCAACTGTGATTTTAACATTGAACATATGTGTTGACATTCATTTTCCCTAAATGCTTATTGCCTACAATTAGAGTAAGGATTAAATAGGTCATACAATATTTCAATAATTATCGATATCGACCGATATGAAACACTTATATCGTGATAGAGATTTCAGCCATATCGCCCAGCCCTAGCCCAGGGTTCAAAATATTGAAATACTCCTATTTCTTTTTTTTTTTCCATATAAAAACAATATTTTGGAAGTAAAACACTATATTGAACAATTATATAAAGTAACTACTGAATACCTTACATTTACAAAGATTGCCTTAGCTGTTTTAATGTGTAATGACTTACTATCCTTGTTTTTCTGTCAAATTAAATTTTTTAACAGTATTTGTTCAGTTTACTAAAATGATTGTTTAATACCCTAAATTTACAGATATTATCTTTAAATATACCTATTCATGTATTTTGATGTACAGTGTTTAATTTTCCATTGTCCAATTCACTAAAATAACGAATACTGTAAATGTGCAGAAATTCTTATTTGATTAAAGGTACATATTTTGTTTATACATTGTGTCATTGTTGTTTTACTTGGGGAAACCACAATTATGCAGCAAATCAGTGTAGATGGACAACACGGTTTCATGAAATGACTACTAAATACCCTTAATTTACAGGGACTGGCCTTAAATGCAGCTATTTTCGATGTATTTTTAATGTACTCTTTTTTTTTCCACTGTCCAATGAACATTTTTAAATCTTGTAATTCTCTAAAGTTATAGATTAATACTGTAAATGGGCAGACAATTATCATTGGTTTAATGCATTTATAACATTTTTATACATTATTTCTCAGTCATTGTACATGAAAGAACAATATTTAAACAGGAAATTACTCTAGATAGACAAGGCTATTCCATGAAAAAAATACTAAAATACCCTTAATTTACAGGGACTGGCCTTAAATGTAGCTATTTTTGATGTATTTGTAATGTATTTAGCTTGTTTTTCCACTGTCTAATGGTTGTTTTTTAATATACTAATTCTCTAAAATGACAGATTAATACTGTAAATTTGCAGACATTTATCTTTAGTTTTATGAACCTAGTTCGTTTTTATATGTTACAACTTTGTTATTGTACATGGAAAAAATAGTATTTTACCATGAAATTACAGAGATTCATCTGAAAGTTATCTTATTTTAATGTTTTTTGACATAATATGTATGTTATTTTACAGTATAATGGGCATTTATCAACTATAATAGACTGTCTTTTAATTAATTTTGGCTGTAAAATCTACTCTGTATTTTTACAGTTATTGTATGTAGTTCTGTGATCCAGTTATTTACTGTAATTTTACGGTATCCGTTTGGAAATTTTGCTGCCAGTGCTTTTACCGTTTTTTTACAGTTATTTTTTTTTTTTTTTACAGTTTACAGACTGTTACTTCCTGACATTTTCTATCCAACCTTCACTGAATAAAAAAATAAAAACATGTTCAATCCATGTTGTCCTGACCATACCTCACCTAACCATGTCAATACACAAATCATATTCCTTCATATTGTTATGGTAAGTCTGTGTTTTGAATTGTCACTTCTTCCACGTTTACTGTTTTTATTAATCATCTTTATCAATCGTGTGTCTAAATGACTACACCTTGCATTTAATAGGTGATTGTTACCGAACCTCTGATTGTTAGACTGTTTAGCCTAGACTAGCCCTTTTTACCTGCATCCTGAGTGCTGCATTTGAGTCCTGACCTAGTGCTGTGTAACACAAACAACTACGGTACTATTGCCTAGGACCTCAAGGCCCATGCGTGACCCTGTGTAACCTAAGGATAGAGGATTCTAGAACTAGACAACAATGGTAACATTGATAACGTAAAGATTTATGACAACTACTGGGCAGAAGGGAACACTGTTCTGAAATCACAGGACAACACCACTGATGAGCAACGGCAAAGTATCTATCTATCTGGAGATGTCTATCTGTCACAGTTGCTGCAGTGTTTCTGGGGCTGCTGTGTCTTCTCCTCCTGGCTGCAGTCATTGTCTTAGTAGTTCTTTCTAAGTATATAAATTCATGAAGCCAATACTCATTACCTGTATGGTATAAGTGATCATTGACCCGGGATTTACAACTAGCAATGAGAAACTGACCATTTAATAAATAATTGGGACACCAAAAAAAAATATAATTAAGAATAGTTAACATTATACACATACTCAAAAAACAATTATTTAGCCTCTGTTTAATTTGGCCATAGATGCATCTAAGTGGCCATTAAGGGGAGCAGTTGCCAGACCTTTCCAGTCTTTATGTTAAGATAAACTAACTGGTGGCTTCATATTTACAAGGCAAAAAGTACATTGGGCGGCTGTGGCTCGTAGGTAGAGCGGGTCGTCCACTAATCAGAAGATCGGCGGTTCGATCCCCGGTTCGATCCCCTCCAGCCTGCATGTCGAAGTATCTTTGGGCAAGATGCTGAACCCCAAAATGCTCCCGAAGGATGTGCCATCGGTGTGTAAATGGGTGAATGAGATATGTCCTGTAAAGCGCTTTGAGTGGTCGGAAGACTAGAAAGGCGCTATATAAGTACAGTCCATTTACCATTTACATTGGTACCAATCTACACTTTTTACTAATTCAGTCTTAACAGTAGATCCAGCACAGCATACACAAACTGAGAGTGATATTGTTGCAATTTATTTAGTCATGGGGTTGTATACTATGGTGGTTTGGAAGTGCAAATCACAACGGCAAATCAGAAAACACAACAACAAATCAGAAAACACAACAGCAAATCAGAAAACACAACAGCAAATCAGAAAACACAACAACAATCAAAAAAAAAAAATTAAAAAAAAAACAAAAAAAACAACAACAAACAAAAACAAACAAAAACACAAGCAAACAAAAACAACAGCAATTCAGAAACGACAACGACATTAACCAAACCGGAAAAGGTAGGTACCCTCGGGCGACATCAATCGTCGCTGATTGGACTGGTCCGTCCTTTGAATCGGAAGGACATGGTTTACATGTTTTCAAAATATGAGCGCCGCCAGTGACAACGTACGCGCTGCTATTAAAGTCCGTGTAAAGTCAAAATAAATATGTGTTTTGAGTTTGTCAGATTAAAGAAGAAAGTGTTGATTTGAATGATTAAAAATAACGATACGTTTATGACATTAGGTGTCAAAATCAGGTAAAAGTGGGCAGTACTCTCAGCTCCAGGACTGTGGGGGCGTGTCACGGTATCACTGGCAGCACGGTGCACCCGGCAGGTGGTCACACTCAGACGGGTGTCTGTTGTCCGTGTGCGCCGTTACTGACACACGTAAACTCAGATCTGACTACATATATTCCCTGTCATAGCGACAAGCTGCTGTTGCATGTAAGAGACGTCCCGTGTCCCGTCACCGGTGTACTTTCCTCTGGATTCCGCTCAGGAAACGAGAGCAGTCTAACGTTACATGCACTGACATTAGATAACACACATGAAAATGATGAGAAATCCTAACGTGATTATGTTAGTACACGATGTAAAATCACTTTACTGTGCACTAAGTCACCTAACGTTACTGTAATTACTGTATTATTTTGAGGTCTCCATTAATATGGCCCTTCACAATCCACTTCTTCTTCATCACTTCTTCGTCACCGTTTTTTTAATCTTGTGGACGCTGTAAGATTCTGTCGTGAGAGAGCTCCTGAGTTCACCATAGTGTCGGTATGGAGGACTGAGCAGTTCCTTTTCCACGTATAAATTCATCAATTATTTCCCTTATATAGCTTCCAAAGACACAAGACCACTGTGGGAAGATATAAATTCATCAAGTTCAAGTATTTAAATCACGTCATCATAGGTAATCATCATCAGTAAACAGCGGGACCTACTCGGTTCTTACTGCCCGAGAAGGAGGCTGCTTTGCCAGGGGAAGTGAGCCGTACAGTCCGTAAGGAGGACTGACCGGGTCACAGCAACTTTTGGGAGGCGGACGACTCTCCAGTGTTTTGAATTTGGGCTGCAGTGCCCATTTGTGACCACTAGATATCAGTATTCTGCACAATCTTACATATTGTACCTTTAAATAATTGATCATTTTACCATAAAGCCCAGGGCTCCCAGTTGTCTTGATTTTGCTCTGGGGAATAATTTGACTTGAATTAAAATATTGAAGAATGCAGATGAAGAGATTAATTCTGCTGTGCTTTATATATCGACAATGAAGAACTGGTGTGCATAGAAGTTCTTATTACAGTTAAATTTTGTGATATTGGGATTTCTGTGTTTGTTTATATTCAATGTTCTGTTAAAATCATGTGGGATCTCATAATAACATGGTCTGGAAGTATAATTCACAGATATCAGCAGTGTTGATGTCTAATTTTTTAGTAATGGTTTAAATCTTTTTGTTTGTATTTTAGGTTCTGGAGAGACGATCGGCCAGACAATTATCACAGTAATGAACACTGTGCTGAGCTTGCAGGAAAAACTGGTAACTCTTTAAAAAACTGGAATGATTTGGACTGTAAAAGAAAGATTTGTTTTAGATGTGAGAAAGTACTTCTATAAAATCATGTGTTTATGATACGCTGTTGAACTGATTCCACGTCTGTTTTGCTCTCACACATGTAAAATAACCGTAACATACTGTATATTCTTCTCTTCTAAAACATAAAGGAGTTTATCTCTGTGCTGTACTTTTCATGTATAAATAAACTGCGGAGCTGAAATACTTATATAATATAATATAATACTTATACCTATAAGGTACTTTATCCATAGGCAGTGTGTAACCTACAGTATGCAGTGGTCAGAATGCTCCCAGTTTGGAGAAGCAACAGAAAAACAATTTTTAGCAACATAAAAAAGATCCACTCAAAGAAATCAATATCCAGATCAGAATGCCGCCTGCTTTCTTAAACACAAACATACAGCTGATCTGTATCTCAAGGAGAAAAAGTCAGTGTCCCCATAACAATCTAAGATTTAACACTGTCCCTACAGTGGTCTCGGGACATACCTGACCCTGTGTAACCCATATGTGGCATGCTAATTTAGAAATTCCCTCACATTTCATGTTTGATTTGATGTCTATGTGTGTTAATGAGACACTTTGCAGATACACTAGTTTGCTTAGCACTATGTTAGTTCTGTCTTGGTAATAAAGACTGAAACTGAAAAATGTGACATAGAGTATCACTGTCTTGTTGGTTTAAATGCAGAGTTATCAAGGTAATCTTTTTTCACAGATCCAGGATTTGTTTCGGTCACATGGTTCATCATTCCAGCTTTTTTCTGAATCAGACTTAAAGATTTCTGTGCAGTCTTCTCCTCCTGAAGCACCATTTGGTTCACCATCAGCCCAGAAACTGAAACCCCAAAACAAAATATAAGACTTTTACAAATAACACATATCAATAAATAGTTGACAGACAGTAATTTGAAAGTTGCGTTGCTTTCTGTCAAATGATTTAATTAAATCCAACATCAACTCAAAATGTATAATAAATACTTTCTCAGAAAAAACTTTAATTGGTAGTACAGATTAATTTATTCATATATACTGTATATTAGAAGGTCTAGCTACGTGAGAGTTAGTATTATTGAGGCATTTGAGAGGTAGATTAATGCAACTGCACAAAACCCGTCCAGCCCCATGGCGTCTATTATATCCATTGTTCATTCCTTGTTCAACACAACACAATGGTGCAGTTGGCCAATCTGGCTAAAACATAAAATCTTTTTATTTTACATCATGATAAAAAATGCTTTGCAACCAGAGCAGGAATTCTCATGCAGCAACACTCAGGCCAAATTAAACATCAACCCAACATCAAAATATTTCCGTTACTTTAATGTTTTATTGAGTGATAAAGATATATCAGGTGTGTACTTTGACTGAAAGAAACCTACAGTCTGTATCAGTAAAAAAAAAAATGTAGTCAAACTTTATTATATCAGGATTTAATCCCTTGAGATGTGTCATATCCTTTATCATGTTCAGAGAGGTCAGTGATGAATGAAATTAATTTAATTATTTGCATGAAAGCACTATAATGATGGAAGGAACAATGAACAATTTCATACTAGTTACATTTGCGTTTTGGAAAAAGCATTTCTAAAATATTTAAGGGAATTATTGTTCTGATTAGAGAAACCCCTCTGTGAGCTAATTTAATCAATCTCTTGAATCCCCCAAATTTATGGTAGTGCAACAGTAAATCACTTAAAAGGTCCAGAGTGTAGGATTTATTGGCATCTAGTAGGGTTTTAACTGCGTGAATATCCTTTGATTTAACCTGCCCTTCCAAGCACGTAGGAGAAATGGTGGCTGCAAAACTCTTGAAATGCTCTGTCTAGAGCCAGTGTTTTGTTTGTCTGTTCAGAGCTACTGTACAAACAAAGAAAAGAGGATCTGCTCCCTGACATGGACATTATATTCCATTTCTGCTAATAGATCCCTTTAAATCTTACACACTTGACCTTTAAGGGTCACAACTAAAAGGCAAAATGTATTTATTTTTTTCCCAGCTTAATTGCACCATGACAATAGAAAAAGTTCAGCCATATTCAAACCTTGTGGTCAGCGGAGTCCCATCCACCCATTTCCATGTCCCCTCTGTCTCGCTGTCAGTCAATCCAATCCACATGCGTTTCTGGAAACGTATTATGAATTCCTTGATGACAGAGAAACAGTCATCAACATAAGTACAACACAAACAGTTACATGCTGTCCTCCACTTCTGTGACACTGTATTCAGTCACACACAGATTCACACACATGCATGTATACACAAATAGACACATACCTGTTCTTCTTTGCTGTTGATAATCACCAGGTCTGCACCTCTCTGCTGACAGTCCTCTCTACTTTGTTGCCAGGACTTTGTCAGAGAAGAAATGTAATAGAAGCTACCGCTGAAATACACCCATCCCAATTCTGTTTGTATTAAAAAAACAAAAACAAAAAAACAATCTCAATATCTCAAATGAAGTTAAAAACTGAAGCTTGGACAAAAATCTTGACAATCTTGTGTTTGGTTGGTTTGGGTTGAAACGTTCTCTGTAAACATTAGTGAATATGAACTAATGAATTACTAAACTCATTTCCATTCAAACAACAAAGGGCAAAGATAAAACAGGATCCATGAGACAGTGTGTATAGAAATGTGTTAATGCAGAATCTACAATGGAGTTGTGTGAGCCTTTTCAGAATTTGGTGTTTTATGTTTTAATGACTCAATGTTACTAAATAAACATGGGTCTCTTACTTATGGCACAGTGACCATGTTGGTTAATGGTTTGACCACCAGTTTCAATAATTTTAAATTTCTTTCTGAAAAATAATGTTCATTGTGATTTTGGCATGGCCCCTAATACTACAATACCAATGAGCCACAGCCAATGCTGCCATGGAGAAGAAGCCAGTCAGAGGTGCGAGCCAGAGTGAAGCTGGTCAGAACCAGAGCTGGGCAAGCGAGCAATGTAACCAGGCTTAGAAGCCCACAGAGGTGAAAAGACCGAAAGGGGACATTGGTGGAAGAAGCATGCACAGAAACACTTTAGTCTGAGGTTATCAAGGTCAAGTTCCTTATTTGTTTTTGTCTCAACAAAATGTACATATGCATTATCTTAGTTTGCTTTTGACTGAGAAAGAACTTAAATGCTGTCTTCCTAATATCTCATTATTATTATTATATAATTATACTAATATGAAAACATACTAATACATTGATCGATAGACAAGTAGAACATGTCACTTCGGTCTCTTCAACTTCTTCATTTTTGTGGTTGTAGTGTGACTCCACGGTCAGAGAAGAAACAGGGAAGTGAAAGAACAGTCAATGACAAAGAGAGAGCTGTAAGCTACAAACAGCTGTTTCTACCCGCCTCCTGAATTTGAAAAAAACAAATGTTTATTGCTTTGTAGTTCTACATGAATTTTAGTCTCACTACAACACTAGTCCAGTGTGATGTATTTAGGGGGATCTATTGGCAGAATATGGCAAACATTCATAATTATGTTTTCATTTGTGTCTTATCACCTGAAATCAAGAAAAGTGTTCTTTACCCTGGAATGAGGCACCACAATGTATCCTGCATGCTTAAATGGGGGTAAGGCGAGGGCTATTCAATTTGTTGATTATATTACTTATTAATCAAAAACTACCAGGTCAACAACTCTGCTAAACATCAAGAAAGTGCAACAACACAAGACATAGCAGTCAGTTCATATCAATTATTAGTCAGCAGAGCTACTCAGTGGCACATGAAGCCAAAACTGTTTCATTTCCTGAAATTACACGGATTATCTGATTCTGCATGTGCTTCTGCATTGTGTGGTCATAGAGCGAGTGCACTAGAGACTTCCGCTGGCTGAGCTGCTGACTTCCAGTTATGCCCTCCGCTCACTTGAATTGAGATAAAATGATTTTACTGTATGTCTCTCTGAGACTTTCCAAATGCTATTGGAACAAATGGATCAAATTCTGATAGTAAATCAAGCCATTTCACAGGAGTTGTGGTTTCAAAAAATGTATTGACTGTTTTACAGCCACTTCTTTCTCAATGTAAACTTATGAGAAAGAGTATTTATGGCCAGTGTGCGTCATGTGACATTGCTGTCATTACACTGTTTGACTACAATGTCAAATTGGCTTCAAAGCCACACTTCTTGAGGGCATTGTAGCATTTTGGAAATGACAGAGGCACCATTCACCTGATTACAAGTCAGTGTGGCATCAAAATCATTTTAAATCTCTAATTTTATGGCATAAAATTTAAATATTGTAGCTTTAAGAAATATATAATTACCTTGAAATGTTCTCTGAAGATTATTTCTCTCCTTGGTCATGTCATCAAATCTCTTTTGGAGCTGATCCTGTTCTTCAGTCAGGTTGTTGTAGCTGGTCTTTAACTGGTCTCGTTCTTTAGTCAGGTTGTTGTAGCTGGTCTGTAACTGGTCTCGTTCAGAGTTGCTTTTGGTGTCTGTTTGGCACAATAACAACAAATAAACACACACTGTTAACCAGCATCACTTGGGGCTTCATCAGCATGTTAACAAAGTACTCACATAGGAAAACCAGAGTTATGAGTCCAATCAGAAGGAGAAGACACAGCAGACCAAGACACACTGCAGCAGCTCTGCAGGAACTCTTCTTCACATCTCCAGCGCCTGAAGGTAGAAGTCAATATTTGTCATGTGTTGAAATAAAATCAAAGACGCATGGCTTTAGGGACGGCTGTCTTGGTTAGTCAGTTGTTCAGTTTGTCCCAACAGTTAATCACTATTTAATGAATTACAGTGAACATTGTGACATTTATACTCCCCAGACAGTCAATCCTAATGACACTTCTTCTATCTCTATCAATCAAAAGTTCAGTTTCAACTGGTTTCTGAATAAATCTACAAAAAATGACATTCCCATCAGCCTTAGCTATCCTTTGTGTTTTATTGCTAATTAGCAATTCTCAGGTGACTAAAAATAGTAATATGAGAACTTCAAGGATTTCTTCACTTTCTTGCTGTTTGACCCTCCACATTACTGTTCCTGATGTTAGTCTTTGTTTCAGAAAATATCGTCTTTCCTGTGTTTGTGTGTGAACAATGTTAAAATATTTGTATGAACTTGCAGTCAAGATCATATTGCAGTATGTGTACACGAGTACCTGTTTGCATGAGTTCAGTACCTGAGAGTGCAGGTCCAGTTCTTTTTGGCTCCAGAGTCTGGATCTCCACATTTCCGTAAATGTTTTCAGAATCTTTTATCTCCCTTGTATAGCTGTTGTGATCACATGATGCTTCCTCTACATTTGCATAGATTTCCAAACATTGATCCATGATGATGTTAAAGTGCACCGGAACAGTTTGCTCAACGTCTCAATGTCTTGAGAGTGTGCTGGACTGAGCTCAAACTAAGCAAGAAACAAGGTTTAACAGATATTCAGACGCGTGACTATTGTCTATTTGACAGGAAGGGCTTAATTAAGGGAAGTGACTCATGTCTTCTAAAAAGTTTAACCACATGTAGTTTCTGATGAACCACTACTGCATGAGTCATTGTTTTTAGATGTATTTCTGCTTTACTGAAAGACACAGAAAGATTGATTGTAAACTCACAAATAAACGCTGACTTAAAATCTTCAATACCACAATTTGAAATAGTTAATTAAATTGATGGATGGTAAAAAGGGTGAATCTACAGGCTGTTACGTCATGACACTTTCTACCCAACCTTCACTCTGATGAATGAAAGAATAAAACATGTCCAGCCAATGTTGTCCTGACCATACCTCACCTAACCATGTCAATGCACAAATCATATTCCTTCACATTGTTATGGTAAGTCTATGTTTTGAATTGTCACTTCTTCCAGGTTTACTGCAATTATCATTTAATTTATTTAAAATTCATTGTATGCCTCAGTGACCTCTGCTATTTTCTTCCCTTTACTGCCCAGGAGACCTCTAATTACTTCCGCTTACTCTGGGCTACAGTATGGTGACATGAATGCTAAAATACGATGGGACTGGTCCAAGCAGAATAGAGTACATCTGAGTTGAATTAGGTGAAAGAACAATATGTCTGAGGATCTCTATGCCAAGGTAGATCTCACCAAAAAAAGTTAGATTTCAGACAGCTGAGAAGGAGGACACAAACGCAGACAACAATGGTGACATCGATAATGTAACAATTTACGACTTATCCCGCATCTCGACCACCTCCTCCTCCTCCTGCACCACCAACTACTCCCATCAACTACTCCCGTCCACTCACCCCACAACCCCTTCCTGAGGGTTAATGTCACTCTACGAAGCAAAGAGATGACTCCATAGGGCCTTCAGTCTCCTCCAAAGATACGAAGCGGTACAGTATACAGTCACACCACACATGTAAATGAGCAGTTCATAATTAAACATTTAATTGCTTGGAAAAATGAAGGATTGCCGAGAACCATTGATTATGCAATTCATGCAGAGGAAGCAATTGAAGCAAAGAAAAAAAGAAGGCTGCAAATGCATTCTTGTGTGATGATGGTGACAATGATGAAATTTTCTTCCGAGATAACGAGGAGAGGAGAGGACGGAGAGGAGGTGAGGGCAGAGGAGTGGACGGCAGGACGGATTCGTGCTACAATTGTGGAAAATTTGGACATTATGCAGAAACTGCAGAGCTCCAAAGAGGATGGGGAGATGGAGGAGAGGGGGACGGGGAGTGGGAGGAGGCGAAGGAGCGTAGCCCGGGCAGGACAGGAGGGAAAAGATCGCACCACATGACTCACTCCAGAAGCAGGTCATGCAGACACACACACACACACACACACACATACATAGAGAGATAGATGATATCACAGACACATACACACCAACAGATGATGAGGCAGAGGTAGATGAGATTCTATCGTTACAAACAGCTACACTTTTACTATCACAAGAAGGAATTAAACCATGAAAAATATATAACTTTCTTGTGTGATTCTGAAGCCTGTAGGACAGACGTGCGATGTAGTAAAACAGGAACAAACTTTCCCTTACAGCTAAACAGTGGTTTAAGAGTTAGGTCAGCTACAGGACATGTAACTATTGAACCTTTGACCAAACCTCTAGAAAAAAGCGATCCTAAAACAAAGAAAAGCATACGTTAACCTCTTAGGGAGAGATTTGATGATAAAATTAGGGATAGCAGTGGTACCAGACCAAAATGGTTCTGGTATGAAAGCGTGCCGTGTAAATCTAAAAACAGCAGACAGTGATGACGAGGACGAAATAGAAACGTTTGTGCGCGAAGGACTAACATTGAATTACTGGTACAGTTTAGATTTAATTCAAACAGGACCAAGTAGCATAACTCAAGAATTAATGAAATTGGTTAAAACCTGTATTCCTCCTGCTGAGATGAAAAATGTTGAAATAAACACACCCGAAGAGTTACATTGTACAATGTATTTTCGACATGAGCGCGGACCAGACAAAGAATATCATGATAAATTCTTTAAAGAGCCCAGCTGTAAAGTAACTCTCACTGAATTATACTGGGACAAAAAAAGGAAATTGTGTTTGCGCAGTGAACCTCCAGAAATCAGTAAATGAACAGGATTGCAAAATTGATATTATTGCGCTATTAAAATACTTAGCAGAACAGGGCCATAAAGTAAGCAAGAATAAATTGCAATTATGGAAAGAAGTAGTGAAATATATAGGTTTCAATATCTCCTTTGAAGTTAAACATCTAGATGAAAACAAAAAAAAACTGCAATATTACATGCACCCAAACCACAGACAAAAAAACAAATGATGTTTTTTTTTAAGAGTGACTAACTTCTGTAGAGCATGGATTGCAAATTATTCTGACGTAACACATCCACTTCAAATGCTTATCTATGATCAACCCATGGCAGCTAATGATGTGATCACATGGACTCCAGAGGGAGAACATGCGTTTGTACAAGTAAAACAATTGCTAGTGAGTTCAGCAATTTTAGCACTCCCAGATTATACGAAACCATTTATACAAATGTGTGATGCTAGAAGTGGATTTATGACCAGTGTGCTAACTCAACCTTTTGGAGGAAAACTTAGACCCATAGCATATTATTCATCTAAACTTGATCCAATAGCCAGAGCAATGCCACAGTGTTAAAAAATTCCCATAACATACTGAAATCACAGGACAACACCACTGACGACCAACGGCAAAGTATCTATCTATCTGTCTGTCTCATATGTCCTACATACATGTGATTCTATATTTACGATGAGTTATTTGTTTGAAATGCTGAGGGAACATTACATTTTATGTTGAGGCTTTTTGGTTTTTAAGTTTCTATTTGTTACAGCAAATCTATGAATGTACAATCACAGACTGCTTGATATCAAATTAAATGTTGCACGCACATAAACATTAGTCAAATAATTCATTTTTAATAAAGCAGAACATCGCTAACATTATTAAGCGTCGGGTAATTAATTATTATAAAATGAACTCAGCCGCAGTGTTTATTTGTGTCCACAGCCGCTTCACTCAATGTAAGTTCAGGACAAAGCTGCTGCAGTGTTTCTGGGGCTGCTGTGTCTTGTCCTCCTTGCTGCAGTCATTGTCTTGGTAGTTTTATGTAAGTATATAAATTCATCAAGCCAATACTCATCGTACATTACCAGTATGATATTACAGTAGTGATCATTAAGCCTTCCACATGTTGCAGGGATTCAAGACAAAAACAACTGGAGGGTGAGCAATGAGAAACTGATCAGTAAGAAAGACGAATTACTGATAAGTTACAGTGAAAAGGAAAGCCGTATTTACAACCTGACCCGAAACACAGGCAAGTTCAAGGCCATGATCAACAACCTCACTAATGAGAGAGACAAACTCAAAAGTGTGATTGGTGAGTGAAAATGTGAATATTGAATTATTTTGACTGAAGGAATAGTTTAACATTTTGGAAATTACACTTATTCACTTCCTTAAGAAAATCTGTTACAGGAGCGATACCACTCTCAAGCATAAATGACAAATATATAGCTGGAGGTAGCCACTAATTAGCTCACAAATCATCAATGAATTATTTAGCATCTGTTTAATTTGTACAAAATGTCTAACTGTGTAACAGCCGATCACACCAAGAAGCTGTTATGCCTAATGCACTTAGCCAAGATGTTTATGAAGTGACACGCCTGTAGCGATGCATCTAAGTGGCCATTAAGGGGAGCAGTTGCCAGACCTTTCCAGTCTTTATGTTAAGATAAACTAACTGGCTGCTGGTGGTGGCTTCATATTTACAAGGCAAAAAGTACATTGGTATCAATCTTCTCATCTCATTGAGAGCTGTTTAGCTAATTCAGTCTTAACAGTAGATCCAGTGCAGCATACACAAACTGAGAGTGATATTGTTGTCATTTATTTAGACATGGAGTATTGTACCTGAAGTCATGTCTTTTGTGTGAACAGACACAAAATGTTGTCCTGCCCAATGGAACAAGGTTGGCAACAGCTGTTATTTCACTTCCACCTCAGAAGAGACATGGTATGACAGCAAAAAGTTCTGTGAAAAGGATAAGGCTCATCAGGTGATCAGGAGTGTCTGTGCCTTGTGTGGAAAGTGTCACAGCATCTTCATAGTTGAGGAGTGTAAGGTCAGCTTAGGGTCCCAGAGAAAAACAGGAATGAGCATTTATCCAAACCAGAAAGAATTTGTAAAGCCATGATAGATCCTGACCTTCTACCTTCAAACACACGCATGTCCAGTCTATGTGGCCTGATGCTGGAATGTGAGGACAGAAAGGTGACTATCACTACATTTGAACCTGTGTAACCCCCATACATAGCATGTTATAATAGAAAATTTCTTCAAACATTTCATGATTTGATTTCTGTATTAAATATATAATTTCCTCCCCTAGGTCCAGTTTATTCAGAGTCTTGTGCATTAAGTAACACTGGGTCAGATATGAATCATGCAGTTGTGTGTAAGTTCATAAGGCACTTTGCAGGTATAGTAGTTTGCTGAGCATTATGTTAGTTCTGTCTTGGCAATTATAGCTGAAACTGGGACATGCAGCATACATCTCCCCTCTCCATCTTTTATATCACTGTATTGTGAGTTTAAATGCAGAGTTGTCAAGCTGATGTTTTCTCACAGATCCAGGATCTTTTATGGTCACATGAGTCATCATTCCAGTTCTTTTCAATATTCAAATCCAGGATTTCTCCACAGTCTTCTTCCCTGTCTTGAGCACCATTTGGTTCACCAGAAGACCAGTAACTGAAACCCAAAAACAAAATATAAGACTTTTACAAATAACACATACCAATAAGCATTTGACAGTAACTCATAAGTTTTTTGAAACAATTGCTTTCTGTCAAATGCTTCAATTAAATCCAACATCATCATCAGTGTATAGTAAATACTTTCTTAGAAATAACTTTTCATTGGTTGTAGAAATTAATATATTAATATATATACAGTATATTAGAAATATAAGCGAGGTAAGATTGCACTTCTACAAAGTTGGAGGCGTCTGAGTGTTAGATTAAAGTAACTGCACAAAACCCATGCTTTTATAAATATATATATATATATTATATATATATTATCCATTACTCATTCCCTGCTCAACACAGCACAATGGTGCAGCTGGGCAATCTGGCTGAAACATAAAATCTTTTACACCATGATGAAAATCGAAGATTTTTCTAACCAGAACAGTAAATCTCTCTGAGTGCTATTCGTGTGAGTCCGTAACTAACCAAATACTCTTTGTTTCACTCTCCCCTTCCAAACGTGGATGAGAAATCCTGGCTGCAAAACTCTTGCAATACCCTAACTAGAGTCAGTGTTATGTTTGTCTGGTTAGGGCTACTGTATGAAGGACTCATTCTCAGGTAATGAAAAAATAATTTGTATTTTCAGGCGATCGTACAAAAATGGAAAACGAAAATTGACTTATATATACATCTTATATATATCTATATACTTAGATATTTATTTAATTAATATTTTATATATATTTATATTTTTTATTATTATTAAAAGGCATTTTTTCCCAACTTAATGGACTTCATGTAAAAGTGAAATAAATGTCTTGTTGGTTCAGTACTGTGCTGAAACAACTTCCAAATTTTTGTGGACTGACCAACCAGGCGAGAGAGCAAGTTGTACAGCTGCTTGTAGCACGTAAAAGTTGACTTGAGAAATATGCTTCAATGGCAATAAAATCCCTGCAATGATGACAACAATGCTGTCTGTATGAACAATAATGCTTAGGTATACAGAATATGGTAAACATTTACTGTCATGGTAATGATATCTGACATGTGTGAGTAGAAACCATCACAGTCGATCACAATTGTCCAGTCAATAAAAACACTGGTAACAAAAAAAGAAGCTGCAATAACAGAAAACTCTTTGCAGTGTACTCACACTCTACCTCATACAGAATGAGTAACTGCATGTCAATCAAATATAACTGTTGAGGCCAACTCTTCGTCCTGACTATGGGTCAAGCTTCAAAAATGCTAGATCACAATCCTCCCATAATGCAGCTGAATTATACTGAATGACCACAACTGAAAAGTGTTTGGTCACAGTGCACCATGGCGACAGAAAAAGTTTCATACAAACCTTGTGGTCAGCGGAGTCCCATCCACCCATTTCCATGTCCCCTCTGTCTCTCTGTCAGTCAGTCCAATCCACATGCGCCTCTCGAAACTTCTTATGAATTCCTTGTTGACAGAGAAACAGTCATCAACATATGTACAATACAAACAGTTACATGCTGTCCTCCACTTCTGTGACACTCACACACAGATTCACACACATGCATGTATACACAAATAGACATACCTGTTCTTCTTTGCTGTTGATAATCACCAGATCTGCACCTCTCTGCTGACAGTCATCTCTACTTTGTTGCCAGGACTTCGACAGACAAGAAATGTAATAGAAGTTACCGCGGAATTTCACCCATCCCAATTCTGTTTCAATTAAAAAACAAAAACAAAAAAAAAAACAACAATCTTAATATCTCAAATGAAGTTAAAAACTGAAGCTTGACAATCTTGTGTTTGGCTGGTTTGGGTTGAAACGTTCTCTATGAACATTACTGAAAATGAACTTATTGAAATGCTACATTTATGTTCTATTTGGACAAGACAGAAAATGAAAATTAAATGTGGTCAAATAGTTCTATTTCTGATGTTAGTAGTTAGTGTATGGTCCTTAGCTGTGGCAATGGTCAGCCTAGCCCTCAAAGTTGCACACAGAACAGACAGACAAATTCACTCTGTTCTGCAGACAGAACAGAAGCAATGGATGCATTGGGCAAACCCTCCAAATTTGGAGATATCCTTAATTAATAATGAATTACTAAATGTAATAACTAAAATGGTGAAATGAAAGTAAACAGGACATGTAAAAGAAATTGGTGTTGCAGAAAAAATCTGAGCTAAAAAGAGAAAAATGTCACTGCAAGATGCAGCTCGAGTATTTGCTGTGATTTTGATGATAAGCTTTTTATTTTCTACTATTATGCACTTTTTAGCTATTAGCTACTTACAGTTTGACTGACTATATACAGAGTTAGCAGTATATTGTGTTTCAGCTTACAAAGGCTAGATTTTGTTTATCACTAGAAACGTCCACTGGCTGAGCCACTAACACTAACTTAAAAGGAAATAAAATATTTTTTTGTACGGGTCTTCCAGACTTTCTGAATGGATCAAATTCTGACAAACAAACGGGTCATTTTGCTTCTTTCTCAGTGTAATCTCATGGGAAAATGTCTTTTTGGCCACAGTGCATCATGTGACAGATGCCATTGCTGTCATTACACTGTCTGACCACAATGTCAAATTGACTTCAAAGCAGGCGGACTACTTGGGGGCTTGCTTATGCAGCGCACAGTGGCATTAAAATTATTTTAAATCTGTTATTTTATGGTATAAAATGTAGATATTATAACTTTAATAAATAAATAATTACCTTTAAGCATTCCCCGAAGACCACTTTTCTCTTTGTCTATGTCTTCAAATCGTTGGAGGTCTATTTTCAGGTCATTGTAGCTGGTCTGTAACTGGTCTCGTTCTTTCTTCAAGTTGTTGTAGCTGATCTGTAACTGGTCTCGTTCTTTGGTCAGGTTGTTGTAGCTGATCTGTAACTGGTCTCGTTCTTTAGTCAGGTTGTTGTAGCTGATCACTCAGTCAGGTTGTTGTAGCTGGTCTGTAACTGGTCTCGTTCTTTAGTCAAGGTTGTTGTAGCTGATCTGCGTTTTCTTCAAGTTGTTGTAGCTGATCTGTAACTGGTCTTTTCTTTGGTAGGTTGTTGTAGCTGGTCTGTAACTGGTCTCTTCTTCAGTCAGGTTGTTGTAGCTGGTCTGTAACTGGTCTTGTTCTTTCTTCAGTTGTTGTAGCTGGCTGTAACTTCCGTTCATCAGGTTGTTGTAGCTGGTCTGTAACTGGTCTCGTTCTTTCTTCAAGTTGTTGTAGTCTGTTCTGTAACTGGTCTTGTTCGTTAGGTTGTAGGTGTAACGTCCGCTTTAGTCAGGTTGTTGTAGCTGATCTGTAACTGGTCTCGTTCTTTATTCAGGTTGTTGTAGCTGGTCTGTAACTGGTCTCGTTCTTTCTTCAGGTTGTTGTAGCTGGTCTGCAACTGGTCTCGTTCAGAGTTGTCTTTGGTGTTGTGTTTGGCACAAGAATAACAAATAAACAAACACTGTTAACCAGCATTATTTGGGGCTTCATTAGCATGCTAACAAAGTACTCACATAGGAAAACCAAAGTTATGAGTCCAATCAGAAGGAGAAGACACAGCAGAACCAGACACACTGCAGCAGCTCTACAGGAACTGTTCTTCACATCTCCGGCGCCTGAAGGTAGAAGTCAGTATTTGTCATGTGTTTAGATAAAATCAAATTCAGTTTGTCCCAACACTTAATGACTATTTGATGAATTGCAGTGAAATTTTGTACATTTTGACATTTATGCTTCCTGGAATTAATCCTAATGACTTTTACTCTGTCTCTATCAGTCAAAATTTCAGTTTCCGCTGGTTTCTGAATAAATCTACAAAACTGACATTGACATGACATTCACATCAGCCTCAGCTATCCTTTATGTTTGTTACTAATGTGCAACTCTCAGGTGACTGAATAAATGAATAAATCTACGAAACTAATGACCCTGAGCCTCAGCTATCTTTTGTGTTTCACACAAAGAGCTGAATTCTCACGTTAATATAAATAGTAATGTGCGAATGTTAAGGATAAATTTCTTTTTTCTCTATTTATGCTCTGCACCTGTATATTGTTTTAGATGATTAATATGACAAGCTCTTGTCAGACTCTTTCCCTTCACTTTCTTGCTGTTTGACCCTCCACATTACTGTTCCTGATGTTAGTCTTTGTTTCAGAAAATATCGTTTTTCCTGTGTTTGTGTGTGAACAATGTTAAAATATTTGTATGAACTTGCAGTCAAGATCATATTACAGTATGTGTACATGAGTACCTGTTTGCATGAGTTCAATACCTGAGAGTGCAGGTCCAGTTCTTTTTGGCGCCAGAGTCTGGAGCTCCACCAGATTTCCATAAATATTGTCAGAACTTTTTATCTCCCTTGTACAGCTGTTGTGATCACATGATGCTTCCTCTACATTGGCACAGATATCCAAACACTGATCCATGATGATGTTCAAGTGCGCTGGAACAGTTTGCTCAATGTCTCAATGTCTTGAGAGTGTGCTGGACTGAGCTAAAAAAAAAAAGCAAAAAAACAAGGTTTAACAGATGACAGCACAATATTCAGACATGTGACTCTACTTCACAGGAAGGGTGTAATTAGGTTTAGCTTTTCTTCTAAAAAGCTAGATCACACCCAGTTTCTGATAAACTCACTCATGCATAGATCACTTTTTTTAGATGTATTTCTGTTTTCTTCCTGTTGACAACAGGAAGGAAAAAAAAAAACTTTCATAGTATAGATTGTTCCGTAAACTCACAAATAAACACTGACTTACAAACTTCACTACCACAATTTGAAATATAATTCATTAAAGTAGATGGTAAAAAGGGTGAATCTACAGACTGTTTTTTTTTGTTTTCTTTTGACATTTTCTATCCAACCTTCACTGAATAAAAAAATAAAAACATGTTCAGTTCATGTTGTCCTGACCATACCTCACCTAACCATGTCAATACACAAATCATATTCCTTCATATTGTTATGGTAAGTCTGTGTTTTGAATTGTCACTTCTTCCAGGTTTACTGTTTGTATTAATCATCTTTATCAATCGTGTGTCTAAATGACTATTTTTTTCCCCCCATTACGGCCCAGTAGACCTTTTATTACTTCCTCTTATGCAGGGCTATATTGTGGTGACATGAATGCTAAAATCTGATGGGGCTGGTCCAAGCAGAACAGAGTACATCTGAGTTGAATTAGGTGAGAGACCAATATGCCTGATGATATCTATGCCAAGCCAACACGAAAAAAGTTAGATTTCAGACAGGTGAGAAGGAGTGTTGTGGAGAAATTGCTGAAATCAATGGTCAACAGTAAGGTCAGGAGGGAAGAAAGTGTTCAGGAGCCTCTGATGTCTTGTGGTGTAGTATTTATTGAAGCTTGGCCAAGGAGAAGTAGAGACACTCTCATCATACATCAGAAGTGCCTGAGTTGGTCTCAAACCCTGCCGAACTCCTGCTGGTGGTCAGAGATTAAACCCCTACAGATAACACCACAAATACTATATGCCCAGAATTAGTCAAAGATAATGTTTTTACCCATGTTAGTGTTACTGTCAGCACATTCTAGTCTGGAGACACTGTTGTCTGTTTATGTTGACGGAACGCCAATTGCAAGCAATCTATTGTGTCTAGAAAGGCAACGTTCAGTTCCTTGGACCCTGGTCACTACAATGTCGAGATAGGCTGGTACCTGCTGTCCTCAAACAAAGCTAAACTGTCACAGTTGGTCCCCTCTCCGCCCACTCCGGCTCCCGAGTTCCCACCTTGTCCCACCCTCAATCACCCACCCTGTGCCTGATTCCCTCATCACCCAGTGTATTTAAACCCAGTGTCTGTTGTGTCCTACTCTCCAGCATTTTTCCTAGTGTTTTTATGGTTACCAGTTTTTGTATCTCGCCTGTTTTTGACCCTGGCTTTGCCTCAGCCCTTTTTGATTGTTTGGTTGGATTTTATGTACCGAACCTCTACCTGCCATTAAAGACTGTTTAGCCCCTTTTACCTGTGAAAGATGAGATTTATTTTAAAAATTTAAAGTTATTAGATAATTGGTATAGTTTAATGCAAGTATTTGTATTCTATTCCTTTATTCAGAACAGGAACTATATTTTATGATACACCTTGCATTTAATAGGTGATTGTTACCGAACCTCTGATTGTTAGACTGTTTAGCCTAGACTAGCCCTTTTTACCTGCATCCTGAGTGCTGCATTTGAGTCCTGACCTAGTGCTGTGTAACACAAACAACTACGGTACTTTTGCCTAGGACCTCAAGGCCCATGCGTGACCCTGTGTAACCTAAGGATAGAAGATTCTAGAACTAGACAACAATGGTAACATTGATAACGTAAAGATTTATGACAACTACTGGGCAGAAGGGAACACTGTTCTGAAATCACAGGACAACACCACTGATGAGCAACGGCAAAGTATCTATCTATCTGGAGATGTCTATCTGTCACAGCTGCTGCAGTGTTTCTGGGGCTGCTGTGTCTTCTCCTCCTGGCTGCAGTCATTGTCTTAGTAGTTCTATCTAAGTATATAAATTCATGAAGCCAATACTCATTACCTGTATGGTATAAGTGATCATTGAACCTTCCACATGCTGGTGGGATTTAAGACAAAAACAACTGGAGAGTGAGCAATGAGAAACTGACCATTAAATAAATAATAACCTCACCAATGAGAGAGAGAAAACTCAAAGATATGAATATTGAGTAATTTTGACTGAAGGAATAGTTTAACATTTTGGAAATTACACTTATTCACTTTCTTAAGAAAATCTGAATTATTTAGCATCTGTTTAATTTGGGACATGCCTGTAGCAATGCATCTAAGTGGCCATTAAGGGGAGCAGTTGCCAGACCTTTCCAGTCTTTATGTTAAGATAAACTAACTGGCTGCTGGTGGTGGCTTCATATTTACAAGGCAAAAAGTACATTGGTATCAATCTTCACTGTTTACTAATTCAGTCTTAACAGTAGATCCAGTACAGCATACAGAAACTGAGAGTGATATTGTTGTAATTTATTTAGTCATGGGGTTGTATACTATGGTGGTTTGGAAGTGCAAATCACAACGGCAAATCAGAAAACACAATAACAAAACAGAAAACACAACAACAAATCAGAAACGACAACGACATTAACCAAACCGGAAAAGGTAAGTACCCTCGGGCGACATGAATCGTCACTGATTGGACTGGTCCGTCCTTTGAATCGGAAGGACATGGTTTACATGTTTTCAAAATATGAGCGCCGCCAGTGACAACATACGCGCTGCTATTACAGTTTTTTCCAATTGCTTAAACACAATTTTGCAAACTAGGCTGGTTTTATCAAAATACTAACACAATTCACCAAACCACACACCCAAACTGCAAAATACCTCATATATCGCACAAAATGAAGCACTGCAACCAAAATCAAACTTTTGCACCAGATGGCACACCATTAATTCGTATTACAGATTTTTGTCTAACCAACTACACACTGTTGGGCGTAATGCAAAGCACTCTCATCTTTAGTATGCTTTGCCATAATACTAACATAGTTCAAACTGTAGAGAATTCTTCAGATTGTTCACATGCACAGAAATATTTGCAGATACACACATGTGCTATTGAAATTTTTATTTTTTTATTTTTCACCAAACAAGTCAGTGCAACATATGCTCACAAAACAGTAAGCTGAAAAATACAATTGCAGAAAAAATGTGCAGAAAAAATAAAAATAAAAAATAAAGAGGAAAGCAAAATAATTAGACAACATCCTGCCGGACAGCTGGGTCTGGCCACAACGCCTCATCCACATCACAGGCAATATCTTCTCCTGCCAGACATCAAGGGAAGAAGCGCCTTGAGTGCCTTATCCATCCCTGAATCATACCCAAATCAATGTCACGTGCCTCTTCCTCTTCCTCTTCCTCTCTCAGCAATGTCTTCCATTGTTGTTGTAAAAGAAAAAAAGATGCTCACCTGTGGTCTTTTATTGCTTACTTCCTGATTGAAGTGTTAACAATTACATAACACCTGTTTGGCCAGGTGGCACATATAGTGACCAATGAGCTCATGTAGTGTCATTTTAAATGGCAGTGTTTTGAAATCGCAAACATGTGACTTTATGTCAGATTGTTGTGTCTTATGCAGAGAACCGCGTTCAATACACTTAAAAAGTGCCATTTCAAATTGCAAAATGTGTGTAAAGCAGAAAATGTGTTTAAAGTTTTGGAGATTTGAGATGAGGTTTTGCTCCCTGTGTGTCAGTTTAAATATGTGTGCTATCCATGTCATTTTAGTGTGTTAGCAACTGGAAAAAACTGTAAAGTCCGTGTAAAGTCAAAATAAATATGTGTTTTGAGTTTGTCAGATTAAAGAAGAAAGTGTTGATTTGAATGATTAAAAATAACGATAAGTTTATGAAATTAGGTGTCAAAATCAGGTAAAAATGGGCAGTACTCTCAGCTCCAGGACTGTGGGGGCGTGTCACGGTATCACTGGCAGCACGGTGCACCCGGCAGGTGGTCACACCCAGACGGGTGTCTGTTATCCGTGTGCGCCGTTACTGACACACGTAAACTCAGATCTGACTACATATATTCCCTGTCATAGCGACAAGCTGCTGTTGCATATAAGAGACGTCCCGTGTCCCGTCACCGGTGTACTTTCCTCTGGATTCCGCTCAGGAAACGAGAGCAGTCTAACGTTACATGCACTGACATTAGATGACACACATGAAAATGATGAGAAATCCTAACGTGATTATGTTAGTACACGATGTAAAATCATTTTACTGTGCACTAAGTCACCTAACGTTATTGTACTTTCTGTATTATTTGCAGGTCTCCATTAATATGGCCCTTCACAATCCACTTCTTCTTCATCACTTCTTCGTCACTGTTTTTTTAATCTTATGGACGCTGTAAGATTCTGTCGTGAGAGAGCTCCTGAGTTCACCATAGTGTCGGTATGGAGGACTGAGCAGTTCCTTTTCCACGTATAAATTCATCAATTATTTCCCTTATATAGCTTCCAAAGACACAAGACCACTGTGGGAAGATATAAATTCATCGAGTTCAAGTATCTTACATATTGTACCTTTAAATAATTGATCATTTTACCATAAAGCCCAGGGCTCCCAGCTGTCTTGATTTGGCTCTGGGGATTAAGTCGACTTGAATTAAAATATTGAAAAACACAGATGGAGAGATTAATTCTGCTGTGCTATATATATTGACAATAAAGAACTGGTGTCCATAGAAGTTCTTCTTACATTTAATATTAGTGATATTGAGATTTCTGTGTTTGTTTATATTCAATGTTCTGTTAAACTCATAAATATGTGGGATCTGATAATAACATGGTCTGGAAGTATAATTCACAGATGTCAGCAGTGTTGATTTCTAATATTTTAGTAATGGTTTAAATTTTTGCATTTTTTTGTTTGTATTTTAGGTTCTGGAGAGACGATCAGCCGGACAATTATCACAGTAATGAACACTGTGCTGAGCTTGCAGGAAAAACTGGTAATTCTTTAAAAAACTGGAATGATTTGGACTGTAAAAGAAAGATTTGTTTTACATGTCTATAAAATCATGTTTGAACTGATTCCACGTCTGTTTTGCTCTCACACATGTAAAATAACCGTAACATACTGTATGTTCTTCTCTTCTAAAACACAAAGGAGTTTATCTCTGTGCTGTACTTTTTATGTATGAATTAACTGCTGAGCTGAAATACTTATATAATATAATATAATACTTATATATACAATACTATATTCATCAATTGTTTGTCTTGTTTGTTATGTAATCAAATCAAATCAAATCAAACTTTATTTATATGGCACCTTTCATACAAGATGTAGCACAAGGTGCCTCACAGAGATTAAGAACATCAACAATTAAAAGAGAAAACAACAGAGATTAAAATCAAGGAAAATTAAGAAAACCCAACCCTCCCACCCCCACGTATACTCAAACAACAATACATATACACTCATACAGACACTGCCACACATATGCACATACACACACACCGACCCACACACACGAACACTAGCTGTCACTAAGAGACATGGCCTGGAACCGCGACCTGAGGCAAGGAAGAAGCTACCTTTGGGGGCCAGCCACACAGAGAGGTCACGGTCCAAGACCACCAGGAGGACCACAGAGGCCACCCCTACCCGGGTAGACAGGAGGCCATGCACAAAGGTGCAGGGCCTAGTCACCCAGGCCGGAGCAGTCCACGGGGCAGCACCCCTGATGGAGGACCAGAGACAGATCCCAGTGAGGCAGGCCCCCATGAGGAATAACAAAATAACAAATAGACACAGTAAATGACCTGATTAATTCTTTGATAGAGTGATTAATACAAATCACAACATTATCACCATCAAGATTGACCAAATTGTACTTTAATTTATTTTAGCATCACAATAGTTTACATCATGAGTTTTTTTTTTTTTTTTTTTACAGTAAGGGTAATTAGAAAAAGTAACAAAATTAGACTTGTGGGTACATGCATTTTGTTTCAATGAAATTAATTTGTCATAATTCAGATGATATAAGAACAAAAAACAATGAACTAGAAAAAAAATACAAATAAAGAATTAAATCTTTTCCTTTCACCTGGCAAAGTAACTGGATCTGTATAGACCTTTCTACTACATTTACGCAAATCACAGTGTAAATATTTCATACTAATAATGAGCACCCAGAACTATAGCTTAGCATAATATTTACATTCATCAATGATAACAAATAATACTTCAAACATTCTACAATGTTATTTCCAAAGGTAAACTTTATTTGTCATTTCATCTTTTTGATAGTTAGTGGTGTGCATCAATACTAAAGTCTTGTGGGCTTTGTTTGGATCTTAATCACGTTATCACTCAAATGGATAGCTCAGTTTTTTTAAGTCAGGTTGTATAAGGTACTTTATCCATAGTCAGTGTGTAACCTACAGTATGCAGTGGTCAGCATGCTCCCAGTTTGGAGAAGCAACAGAAAAACAAGTTTTAGCAACATAAAAAAGATCCACTCAAAGAAATCAATATCCAGATCAGAATGCCGCCTGCTTTCTTAAACACAAACATACAGCTGATCTGTATCTCAAGGAGAAGAAGTCAGTGTCCCCATAACAATCTAAGATTTAACACTGTCCCTACAGCGATCTCGGGACATACCTGACCCTGTGTAACCCATATGTGGCATGCTAATTTAGAAACTCCCTCACATTTCATGTTTGATTTGATGTCTATGTGTGTTAATGAGACACTTTGCAGATACACTAGCTTGCTTAGCACTATGTTAGTTCTGTCTTGGTAATAAAGACTGAAACTGAAAAATGAGACATAAAGTATCACTGTCTTGTTGGTTTAAATGCAGAGTTATCAATTTTAATAATTTAATAATTAAGTAATCTTTTTTCACAGATCCAGTAATTTTTATGGTCACATGGTACATCATTCCAGTTTTTTTCTGAATCAGACTTAAAAATTTCTGCGCAGTCTTCTCTTCTTGCAGAATCATTTGGTTCACCAGCATTCCAGAAACTGAAACCCCAACAAAATATAAGACTTTTACAAATAACACATAATAATAAACATTTGACAGACAGTAATTCAAAGTTGCGTTGCTTTCTGTCAAATTATTTAATTAAATCCAACATCAACTCAAAATATATAGTAAATACTTTCTTAGAAAAAACTTTCATTGGTAGTACAGATTAATTTATTAATATATATTAGAAGGTCTAGCTACGTGAGATTTAGTATTATTGAGGCGTTTGAGAGGTAGATTAATGCAACTGCACAAAACCCGTCCAGCCACGTGGTGTCTATTATATCCATTGTTCATTCCTTGTTCAACACAACACAATGGTGCAGTTGGGCAATCTGGCTAAAACATAAAATCTTTTTTATTATACATCATGATGCATGATGAAAAATGCTTTGCAACCAGAACAGTAATTCTCATGCAGCAACACTCAGGCCAAATTAAACGTCAACCCAACATCAAAATATTTCCGTTACTTTAATGTTTTATTGAGTGATAAAGATATATCAGGTGTGTACTTTGACTGAAAGAAACCTACAGGCTGTATCAGTAAAACTATGTAGTCAAACTTTATTATATCAGGATTTAATCCCTTGAGATGTGTCATATCCTTTATCATGTTCAGAGAGGTCAGTGATGAATGAAATTAATTTAATTATTTTCATGAAAGCACTATAATGATGGAAGGAACAATGAACACTTTCATACTAGTTACATTTGCGTTTTGGAAAATTTCTAAAATATTTAAGGGGATTATTGTTCTGATTAGAGAAACCCCTCTGTGAGGTAATTTAATTAATTTCTTGAATCCCCTAAATTTGTGGAAGTGCAACAGCAAATCACTTAAAAGGTCCAGAGTGTGGGAGTCACGTGATGCGATGCGAGTAGAAGCCACGGAGTAGGGAGCTCCGCACTGCGTCGCTGCCTTTATCCTTTAAAATATTTACACCAGAGATAGTAGCACCCAGTATATTTGCTATTAATTAAAGAGGGTGAAAAACAATGTGGAAATCTGTTAAGACCTCGGCTTGCGGAGATATTAAAAGACATCTACGATCGCACGGGGCTGACGCCATGTTGCAAGGCCAAGAAGCTAACGAACCCGACCAGCAACAAGCTAACGATATAGCTCAGGATATCAGTAACATTTACTCAGCACTAACAAAAATATCTGAAGATCTGGGGGGACTGGCAGAAATACGTCGCACCACCGCGTCGGTAGAGACCAAACTGTCATCCCTAATTACAAGAATGGACGACATGGAGAAGCGAGTGGAGTCATTGGAAATGACCGAGCGGGAATGGCAAGCTAACCCGCCAGCTAGCAAGACAGATGTCGGACAGATATGGGACAAACTACAAGACATGGAGGACCGCTCGCGACGCAATAATGTTCGCTTCGTCGGTTTTCCGGAGGGCAAAGAGGGGGGAGACGTGGTGAAATTTTTGGAGAAACTGCTGCCAAATTTGCTGAACATAGAAGGGAGGCGAGAGATTGAACGAGCACACCGGATTGCTGGCCAGCGACCCGCATCAGGCGATAGACCCAGACCAATATTGGCCAGGTTTTTGAGATCGTCGGACCGGGATGCGGTGCTGCGCGCAGCGAGGAACAAAGGCAAGCTGAGCTGGGGAAACACCACTATTATGCTTTTCCCCGACTACTCCAGAGCTACCCAGATGAAGCGCGACAAATTCAAGGAATGCAAGAAAAAGCTGCATGAACGTGAGGTGCGCTTCAGGATGCTGTTCCCGGCTAAGCTGAGAATCGAGACCTGCGAGGGTGAGAGGGCGTTTGATTGTCCCCGGAAAGCCATGGCTTTCATAGACGCTATGCAGTAAGTACTGAACAATGGATTTGTTTCCATTCTCATCCCACGCACCCAAATGTTCAATTAAAGACACTGGTGTAGACTTATTGCCATGGCAGCGACGCGTGAGGGGTCGCGACGAGTGGAGTCTCGCGGACCAGACACGGACCGTCGGACCTTCGTTGGAGGGATTTCTGTGGGGGTTGAAATGTGCAAAGTTCAGGTCCAGTTGCACACTCTTTGTTTTGTTAGTTTTATGGGGATTGTGTTTAGTTACCACCACTGTGTAATGATATTGCTTTTGATAGATGGTTGTATGTTATTAATGCATGGGCAGGCATGTCCTCACAAATAGGTTTAATGCGTTTCTCCACTTGGAATGTAAATGGGCTGGGGCACCCTGTTAAGAGAAAAAAGGTCATGACAATGCTTAAGAACAAAAACTATGACGTGGTGTTTCTTCAAGAAACGCACATGTGAAAAGAGGAGTCTGAGAAACTTTGTGCAGGATGGGTTGGACATGTTTTTTACAGCATAGGCTCTAGCAAGAGCAAGGGTGTTATAACTTTAGTAAGTAAACATTTACAGTTTGAATGTCTCAAGCAAATTAAGGATAATTCGGGAAGGATGATTATTGTACTGGCTGAAATAGTCTCAGAAGTTGATCCTGGCTAACATATATGCACCTAACCTGGATGATCCAATTTTTTTCACCGATCTTGAAAGGAAATTACAAACCGCTGGGAATCATGCTGTTGTTTTGGGAGGGGATTTTAATCTATTAATGGATCCAGCTCTCGACCACAGTGGGGCAGTGTTGCGTAAAGTGCCAAGGGCTGCTATAACATTACAGAGAATTTGCAAATCTTTAGGATTAATTGATATTTGGAGGATCATGAACCCCTCTGGTAGGGATTACACTTTTCTTTCACCAGTACATAAGACCTATAGCCGAATAGATTTTTTCCTAATATCCAAAGCACTCACCTCTTCTGCTATGGGTTGTGAAATAGGGAATATTCTTATTTCTGATCATGCTTGGGTCGGGTTGGACCTATTACCCCAGAGTGAGAGAAGAAAGTCTTACAGATGGCGTTTAAACTCGTCCCTTCTGCAGGACCCAGTAAATATTGAGTGGCTAAGGACAGAACTAAATAATTATTTGGAGAGTAATTGGCCATCTGTATCATCGGCAGGTGTCGCGTGGGAGGCCCTAAAGGCTGTGATTAGGGGACGTATTATCCAACACACGTCATATCATAAGAAAATTAAAACACAGGAGTTGCTTGGATTGGAAAATGTAATTAAACAGGCTGAAACAGAGTTGAAGCAACAAATGACACAAGACAGCATGAGAAAACTGACAAAGTTAAAATATCAGTATAATACCATACTATCCCAGAAGGTTGAATTTAATCTATTTAGGGCTAGACAAACATATTTTGAGTCGGGAGACAAAGCAGGAAAGTTGCTTGCCAGGTATATAAAACAGAGGGAGTTGGCTTCCACTATTCCTGCTGTTAGATCGCCGGCTGGAGACCTGCTCACTGGGACTGTAGATTAATTAATTATTAATTATTAATTATTAATTAATTAATCAGGCCTTTAAAGAATTTTATAGTAATCTTTATAGTTCAACATCTACCTCGACTGAAGAAGAAACTCATAAGTTTATAGAACCACTAGGACACCCAAAATTGACAGACGAACAGAGGGATTTTCTAGACCTTAATATTACTATCGAGGAGATTAAAGGGGTAATTATGGCTCTACCGTCAAGTAAAGCACCTGGGCCAGACGGCTTTACTGGGGAATTCTTAAAGAGCTTTGCGACAGAGTTAGCTCCACCTTTACTAGAGGTGTATAAGGAGTACCTTTACTAGAGGTGTATAATAGTCTAGTTCCTAAGAAAGGGAAAGATTTGGATGAATGCAAAAATTACCGTCCTATTTCATTAATGCAAATTGATGTTAAGATCATTTCGAAAATTTTAGCAAACCGATTAGACAGTGTAATTACGTCATTGATTCATAGTGACCAAGTGGGTTTCATACGTGGTCGGAGCTCCTCAGATAATATTAGACGCCTTATTGATGTCATGTGGTCGGTGGCTGACACCCAGTCCCCGGTTGCTGCAATCTCTCTAGACGCCGAAAAGGCGTTTGATATGGTTGAATGGAGGTATTTATTCAAAATTTTAGAAGAGTTTGGATTTGGTAGTACCTTTATAAGATGGATTTGTGTATTATATAAGCACCCAGAAGCAGCAGTGCAGACCAATGGGCTTGTCTCAGATTATTTTATGTTGGGGAGAGGAACCAGGCAGGGATCACCCCTATCCCCTTTGCTCTTCTGCTTAGCCTTTGAGCCTCTGGCAGCAGCTATACGGGGGGCGACTGATTTTCCCGGGGTCACGGAGGGTGGGAAGGTACATAAACTGATGCTTTACGCCGATGACATCTTATTACTGGTTTCCGACCCTAGCAGATCTGTACCATGTCTTCTTGGAATTATAGACTTATTTTCAAAATTCTCCGGATACAGGGTAAACTGGTCCAAGTCTGAGGCACTCCCCTTAACAGCTTATTGCCCCTCCTCTGCCTTCCACCCAGGTGCATTTCAGTGGCCTCAGCAAGGTATCATGTATTTGGGTATCCGTTTTTCTAGACACCTGAAAGATGTGGTCAGAGTCAATTTTGACCCATTATTACAAAAAATTTCTTGTGATGTTGAAAGATGGGCAACTCTTAATCTGTCCATGGCAGGTAAAGTTAATGTTTTGAAAATGAACTGTGTTCCCAAACTTAATTACTTTATCCAGTCCCTTCCCTTAGAAATTCCCCACTATTATTTTAAAAGGTTCGACAGAATATCCAAGATATTTATTTGGAACGGTAAACGGCCCCCGGTTGAGCCACAGCAAGCTACAAAGACCAGCTGATAAAGGAGGCTTAGGGCTACCAAACATGCTATTTTACTATTACGCTTTTAATTTAAGGCACCTGGCCCACTGGTCTCTCCCTCCTGAAAGAGCCCCTCCGTGGTACTGTCTGGAACAAGCTGTAGTGGCCCCTCTGTCACCCATGCAAGTCCTATCCACTAAATTAAGTAAAAAAGCAAGAACACATCCAATAATCGCTCATCTTAAATTAATTTGGACTAGAGTTGCTCGAATATTTAAATTTGATCCCTTTCTAAATGTCTCTTCAAGTATCTGGTTAAATCCTAAATTACGAATCGATAAATTTCCCATTTACTGGAAGATATGGCAGGAGAAGGGAGTGGTCACTTTGGGGGATCTGTATTCTGATGGTTCTTTAAAATCTTTTGGGGAGTTGGTGCGGCGGTTCAGCATCCCTACATCCCACTTTTTTAGGTACCTGCAACTCCGACATATGTTAGGGGGGGTTTTTGGGTCCGCTGCATGGGTTCCCCACAATGCAGAGCTCCTAGATAACATTTTAAAGAGCTATGGAAGAGGACATGAAGCAGCTGTCTATTATTCTATGCTGATTCAGACTCTTGGAAATGGGCCCATTGCAGCTCTGCAGAAGACATGGGAAAGGGATCTGAACTTGACATTTAGTGAGGAGGATTGGAATGGAATTTGTAAAAATATTAAAGGAGTTTCAAGGGATGCAAGAGTACGCCTTATTCAATTTAAAATTATGCATCGTTTTTATTGGACTCCCTCCAGATTATTTAGATTAGGATTATTATCCACATCAGATTGTTGGCGATGCAAGTCTGAGGAAGGTACTTTAATTCATGTGTTATGGTTATGTCACAAAGTCCAACACTTCTGGACCAATATTTATGATAATTTATGTGAGATTATAGAGATGCAAATTCCATTTAGTCCTAGATTATTTGTTTTGAGTGATCATTCAGTTCTGACAGGACAGGATAAACATATTAAAAGCTTTGTCCAAACCAGTATTATGATTGGCAGACAAATACTTGTCAGGGGATGGAAGACGGAGGGGGTACCCTGTCTGCAAGAGTGGGCTGTGGAGATGGCACGAGTGGCAGCATTCGAAAAAATGTCATATAAGCAACTGGGCAGACTGGATCTATATGAAGCAAAGTGGGGCAAATACTTAATTTTTTTAAGAGGTCCCTGAAAGGGCGTATATAGCGGAGAGACGCAAGATTTCAGTTAATTGTGTATAATGTGCTTCTTCTTATTTTTGTATTTATTTTATTTTGTGATTGTTACTTTAATCTTTTTATTTGTTAGCAGAATATTGCATTAATGCAGTGCTTGTTTTATTTATTTCTCGTATGGACTTTCCCTCGAATCATTTTCTGTGTCTATTTTGTTTTGGTTTATCTTACATCATGTCTTCATCAATGTAGTTAGGGTAACTGTAAAAGTTGTACATGAAGGAGCACAGGGGTAGATGTTGGTAACCAGAAAAGGATCAGCACAGATGGTGGTGTTTGTTTGGGGGGGGGGGGGGTTGTTTTTTTTGTTGTTGTTGAATAAGGAAAATGAAAATAAAAACTGTTAATCACAAAAAGAAAAAGGTCCAGAGTGTAGGATTTATTGGCATCTACTGAGGCTTTAACTGTGTGAATATCTTTTAATTTAACCTGCCCTTCCAGGCACGTAGGAAAAATGATGACTGCAAAACTCTTGAAATGCTCTGTCTAGAGCCAGTGTTTTGTTTGTCTGTTCAGAGCTGTTGTGGAGAAATTGCTGAAGTCAAAGGTCAATGGTGAGGTCAAGAGGGAAGAAAGTGTTCAGGAGCCTCTGATGTCTTATGCTGTAATATTTATTGAAGCTTGGCCAAGGAGAAATAGAGACACTCTCAAAGTACATCAGAAGTGCCTGAGTCGGTCTCACATTCTCCCGAACTCATGCTGGTGGATAGACTTTAAACCTCAAGATAATACCACAAATACTATATGCCTAGAATTAGCCAAAGAGAATGTTTTTACCCATGGAGGTGTTATTGTCAGCATATTCTAGTCTGGAGACACAGATGTCTGTTTACGCAGATTGGAACGTCAACGGCCAGCTATCTATTATGTCTAGGAAGGCAGCAATAGTCTCTTCGACCCTGGCCACCACAGTGTTGAGATAGACTGGCACCTACTGTTCTCAACCAAAGCCAAACAATTAATACTGCCGAGGACCTCAAGGCCCACACGTGACCTCGTGTAACCTAAGGATAGGAAATTCCATAACAAGAGCTACTGTAAAAACAAAGAAAAGAGGATCTGCTCCCTGACATGGACATTATATTTCATTTCTGCCAATAGATCCCCTTAAATCGTACACACTGCACCTTTATGGGCCACAACTAAAAGGCAATGATTTATTTATTTTTCCCAGCCCAATTACACCATGACAATAGAAAAAGTTAAGTCACATTCAAACCTTGTGGTCAGCGGAGTCCCATCCACCCATTTCCATGTCCCCTCTGTCTCGCTGTCAGTCAGTCCAATCCACATGCGTTTCTGGAAACGTATTATGAATTCCTTGATGACAGAGAAACAGTCATCAACATAAGTACAACACAAACAGTTACATGCTGTCCTCCACTTCTGTGACACTGTATTCAGTCACACACAGATTCACACACATGCATGTATACACAAATAGACACATACCTGTTCTTCTTTGCTGTTGATAATCACCAGGTCTGCACCTCTCTGCTGACAGTCATCTCTACTTTGTTGCCAGGACTTCAACAGACAAGAAATGTAATAGGAGCTACCGCTGAAATTCACCCATCCCAATTCTGTTTGTATTAAAAAAACAAAAACAAAAAAACAATCTCAATATCTCAAATGAAGTTAAAAACTGAAGCTTGGACAAAAATCTTGACAATCTTGTGTTTGGTTGGTTTGGGTTGAAACGTTCTCTGTAAACATTAGTGAATATGAACTAATGAATTACTAAACTCATTTCCATTCAAACAACAAAGGGCAAAGATAAAACAGGATCCACGAGACAGTGTGTATAGAAATGTGTTAACCAGAACAAAGAAATCAGAGCATATCACCCCAGTTCTCAAGTCTTTACATTGGCTCCCAGTCAGCTACAGAATAGATTTTAAAGTTCTGCTACTGGTTTACAAATCACTGAATGGTTTAGGTCCAGAATACATGAATGACATGTTAGCAGTGTATAAACCCAGTCGAGCTCTGAGATCTACTGACTCAGCTCAGATAGTTGAGCACAGAGTTCAAACCAGACACGGTGAAGCAGCATTTAGCTGTTACGCTGCACACAACTGGAACAAACTACCAGCAGAACTCAAATCAGCCCCAACTGTAAGCACTTTTAAATCCAGGTTAAAAACATTTCTCTTTTCATGTGCTTATGGCTGAGCCCTTTTAAATCATTTTAAATCGTTATCTTGGATTTGCACTGTAAGTCCTCTAAATCGTTTTAATATATATAATATACTTTGCTTTTTAATTTTTCTTTTTCTTTTTTCTTGCTTTTAACTGTGTGTTTTAATTTGTTCTTTTTAAATGCTCTGTTTGTATGTAAAGCACATTGAGTTGCCTCTTGGTAGGAAATGCGCTATATAAATAAAAATGCCTTGCCTTGCCTTGCCTAATGCAGAATCTACAATACAGTTGTGTGAGCCTTTTCAGAATTTGGTGTTTTATGTTTTAATGACTCAATGTTATTAAATAAACATGGGTCTCTTACTTATGGCACAATGACCATGTTGGTTAATGGTTTGACCACCAGTTTCAATAATTTTAAATTTCTTTCTGAAAAATAATGCTCATTGTGATTTTGGCATGGTAATCATGGTAATACTACAATACCAATGAGCCACAGCCAATGCTGCCATGGAGAAGAAGCCAGTCAGAGGTGCGAGTCAGACTGAAGCTGGTCAGAACCAGAGCTGGGCAAGCGAGCAATGTAACCAGGCTTAGAAGCCCACAGAGGTGAAAAGACCGAAAGGGGACACTGATGGAAGAAGCATGCACAGAAACACTTTAGTCTGAGGTTATCAAGGTCCAGTTCCTTATTTGTTTTTGTCTCAACAAAATGTACATATGCATTATCTTAGTTTGCTTTTGACTGAGAAAGTACTTAAATGCTGTCTTCCTAATATCTCATTAGTGAACAGGATACCTGTGACTATAGGGTCTCTCTATAGTCAAATATAATAATATGAAAACATACTAATACATTGATCAATAGACAAGCAGAACACGTCACTTTGGTCTCTTCAACTTCTTAATTTTTGTGGTTGTAGTGTGACTCCACGGTCAGAGAAGAAACAGGGAAGTGAAAGTCGATGACAAAGTGAGAGAGAGAGCTGTAAGCTACAAACAGCTGTTTCTACCCACCTTCTGAATTTGAAAAAAACAAATGTTTATTGCTTTGTAGTTCTACATGAATTTTAGTCTCACTACAACACCAGTCCAGTGTGATGTATTTAGGGGGATCTATTGGCAGAATATGGCAAATATTCATAATTATGTTTTCATTTGTGTATTATCACCTGAAATCAAGAAAAGTGTTCTTTACCCTGGAATGAGGCACCACAATGTATCCTGCATGCTTAAATGGGGGTAAGGCGAGGGCTATTCAATTTTGTTGATTATATTACTTATTGATCAAAAACTACCAGGTCAACAACTCTGCTAAACATCAAGAAAGTGCAACAACACAAGACATAGCAGTCAGTTCATATCAATTATTAGTCAGCAGAGCTGCTCAGTGGCACATGAAGCCAAAACTGTTTCATTTCCTGAAATTACACGGATTATCTGATTCTGCATGTGCTTCTGCATTGTGTGGTCGTAGAGCGAGTGCACTAGAGACTTCCGCTGGCTGAGCTGCTGACTTCCAGTTATGCCCTCCGCTCACTTGAATTGAGATAAAATGATTTTATTGTATGTCTCTCTGAGACTTTCCAAATGTTATTGGAACAAATTTAAATCTCTAATTTTATGGCATAAAATTTAAATATTGTAGCTTTAAGAAATATATAATTACCATGAAATTTTCTCTGAAGATCATTTCTCTCTTTGGCCATGTCATCGAATCTCTTTTGGAGCTGATCCTGTTCTTCAGTCAGGTTGTTGTAGCTGGTCTTTAACTGGTCTCGTTCTTTAGTCAGGTTGTTGTAGCTGGTCTGTAACTGGTCTCGTTCAGAGTTGCTTTTGGTGTCTGTTTGGCACAATAACAACAAATAAACACACACTGTTAACCAGCATTATTTGGGGCTTCATCAGCATGTTAACAAAGTACTCACATCGGAAAACCAAAGTTATGAGTCCAATCAGAAGGAGAAGACACAGCAGACCCAGACACACTGCAGCAGCTCTGCAGGAACTCTTCTTCACATCTCCAGCGCCTGAAGGTAGAAGTCAGTATTTGTCATGTGTTGAAATAAAATCAAAGAGGCATGGCTTTAGGGACGGCTGTCTTAGTCAGTCAGTTGTTCAGTTTGTCCCAACACTTAATGACTATTTGATGAATTGCAGTGAACATTGTGACATTTATGCTCCCCAGACAGTCAATCCTAATGACACAGTCAAAAGTTCAGTTCCAACTGGTTTCTCAATAAATCTACAAAAAATGACATTCCCATGAGCCTTAGCTATCCTTTGTGTTTTATTGCTAATTAGCAATTCTCAGGTGACTAAAAATAGTAATATGAGAACTTCAAGGATTTCTTCACTTTCTTGCTGTTTGACCCTCCACATTACTGTTCCTGATGTTAGTCTTTGTTTCAGAAAATATCGTCTTTCCTCTGTTTGTGTGTGAACAATGTTAAAATATTTGTATGAACTTGCAGTCAAGATCATATTACAGTATGTGTACATGAGTACCTGTTTGCATGAGTTCAGTACCTGAGAGTGCAGGTCCAGTTCTTTTTGGTTCCAGAGTCTGGATCTCCACATTTCCGTAAATATTTTCAGAATCTTTTATCTCCCTTGTATACCTGTTATGATCACATGATGCTTCCTCTACATTTGCATAGATTTCCAAACATTGATCCATGATGATGTTAAAGTGTGCCAGAACAGTTTGCTCAACGTCTCAATGCCTTGAGAGTGTGCTGGACTGAGCTCAAACAAAGCAAGAAACAAGGTTTAACAGATATTCAGACGCGTGACTCTATTTAACAGGAAGGGCGTAATTAAGGGAAGTGGCTCATGTCTTCTAAAAAGTTTGACCTCATGTAGTTTCTGATGAACCACTACTGCATGGGTCATTATTTTTAGATGTATTTCTGCTTTACTGAAAGACACAGAAAGATTGATTGTAAACTCACAAATAAACGCTGACTTAAAATCTTCAATACCACAATTTGAAATAGTTAATTAAATTGATGGATGGTAAAAAGGGTGAATCTACAGGCTGTTACGTCATGACACTTTCTACCCAACCTTCACTCTGATGAATAAAAGAATAAAACATGTTCAGCCAATGTTGTCCTGACCATACCTCACCTAACCATGTCAATGCACAAATCATGTTCCTTCACATTGTTATGGTAAGTCTATGTTTTGAATTGTCACTTCTTCCAGGTTTACTGCAATTATCATTTCATTCATTTAAAATTCATTGCATGTCTCAGTGACTTCTGCTATTTTCTTCCCTTTACTGCCCAGGAGACCTCTAATTACTTCCTCTTACTCTGGGCTACAGTATGGTGACATAAATGCTAAGATACAATGGGACTGGTCCAAGCAGAATAGAGTACATCTGAGTTGAATTAGGTGAAAGAACAATATGTCTGAGGATCTCTATGCCGAGGTAGATCTCACCAAAAAAGTTAGATTTCAGACAGCTGAGAAGGAGGACACAAACGCAGACAACAATGGTGACATCGATAATGTAACGATTTACGACAACTACTGGGCAGAAGGGAGCACTCCGAAATCACAGGACAACACCACTGACGACCAACGGCAAAGTATCTATCTGTCTGTCTGTCTCATATGTCCTACATACATGTGATTCTGTATTTACGATGAGTTATTTGTTTGAAATGCTGAGGGAACATTACATTTTATGTTGAGGCTTTTTGGTTTTCAAGTTTCTATTTGTTACAGCAAATCTATGAATGTACAATCACAGACTGCTTGATATCAAATTAAATGTTGCACGCACATAAACATTAGTCAAATAATTTATTTTTAATAAAGCAGAACATCGCTAACATTATTAAGCGTCAGGTAATTAATTATTATAAAATGAACTCAGCCGCAGTGTTTATTTGTGTCCACAGCCACTTCAGTCAATGTAAGTTCAGGACAAAGCTGCTGCAGTGTTTCTGGGGCTGCTGTGTCTTGTCCTCCTTGCTGCAGTCATTGTCTTGGTAGTTTTATGTAAGTATATAAATTTATCAAGCCAATACTCATCGTACATTACCCGTATGATATTACAGTAGTGATCTTTGAGCCTTCCACATGTTGCAGGGATTCAAGACAAAAACAACTGGAGGGTGAGCAATGAGAAACTGATCAGTGAGAAAGACGAATTACTGATAAGTTACAGAGAAAAGGAAAGCCTTATTTACAACCTGACCCGAAACACAGGCAAGTTCAAGGCCATGATCAACAACCTCACTAATGAGAGAGAAAAACTACTGATAAGTTACAGTGAAAAGGAAAGCCTCAATCACAACCTGACCCTGAAGACAAGCAAGTTAGAGGCCATGAACAAAAACCTCACCAATAAGACAGACAAACTCAAAAGTGTGATTGGTGAGTGAAAATGTGAATATTGAATTATTTTGAATGAAGGAATAGTTTAACATTTTGGATATTACACTTATTCACTTCCTTAAGAAAATCTGTTACAGGAGCGATACCACTCTCAAGCATTAATGACAAATATATAGCTGGAGGTAGCCACTAATTAGCTCACAAATCATCAATGAATTATTTAGCATCTGTTTAATTTGTACAAAATGTCTAACTGTGTAACAGCTGATCGCACCAAGAGGCTTTTATGCCTAATGCACTTAGCCAAGATGTTTATGAAGTGACACGCCTGTAGCGATGCATCTAAGTGGCCATTAAGGGGAGCAGTTGCCAGACCTTTACAGTCTTTATGTTAAGATAAACTAACTGGCTGCTGGTGGTGGCTTCATATTTACAAGGCAAAAAGTACATTGGTATCAATCTTCTCATCTCATTGAGAGCTGTTTACTAATTCTGTCTTAACAGTAGATCCAGTACAGCATACACAAACTGAGAGTGATATTGTTGTCATTTATTTAGACATGAAGTATTGCACCTGAAGTCATGTCTTTTGTGTGAACAGACACAAAATGTTGTCCGGCCCAATGGAACAAGGTTGGCAACAGCTGTTATTTCACTTCCACCTCAGAAGAGACATGGTATGACAGCAAAAAGTTCTGTGAAAAGGATAATGCTCATCTGGTGACCAGGAGTGTCTGTGCCTTGTGTGGAAAGTGTCACAGCATCTTCATAGTTGAGGAGTGTAAGGTCAGCTTAGGGTCCCAGAGAAAAACAGGAATGAGCATTTATCCAAACCAGAAAGAATTTGTAAAGCCATGATAGATCCTGACCTTCTACCTTCAAACACACGCATGTCCAGTCTATGTGGCCTGATGCTGGAATGTGAGGACAGAAAGGTGACTATCACTACATTTGAGCATGTTATAATAGAAAATTTCTTCAAACATTTTATAATTTGATTTCTGTATTAAATATATAATTTCCTCCCCTAGGTCCAGTTTATTCAGAGTCTTGTGCATTAAGTAACACTGGGTCAGATATGAATCATGCAGTTGTGTGTAAGTTTATAAGGCACTTTGCAGGTATAGTAGTTTGCTGAGCATTATGTTAGTTCTGTCTTGGCAATTATAGCTGAAACTGGGACATGCAGCATACATCTCCCCTCTCCATCTTTTATATCACTGTATTGTGAGTTTAAATGCAGAGTTGTCAAGCTGATGTTTTCTCACAGATCCAGGATCTTTTACGGTCACATGAGTCATCATTCCAGTTCTTTTCAATATTCAAATCCAGGATTTCTCCACAGTCTTCTTCCCTGTCTCGAGCACCATTTGGTTCACCAGAAGACCAGTAACTGAAACCCAAAAACAAAATATAAGACTTTTACAAATAACACATACCAATAAGCATTTGACAGTAACTCACGAGTTTTTTGAAACAATTGCTTTCTGTCAAATGCTTAAATTAAATCCAACATCATCATCAGTGTATAGTAAATACTTTCTTAGAAATAACTTTTCATTGGTTGTAGAAATTAATATATTAAGTTAAGATTGCACTTCTACAAAGTTGGAGGCGTCTGAGTGTTAGATTAAAGTAACTGCACAAAACCCATCCAGACCCATGCATATATATATATATTATATATCTATTATATCCATTACTCATTCCCTGCTCAACACAGCACAATGGTGCAGCTGGGCAATCTGGCTGAAACATAAAATCTTTTACACCATGATGAAAATAGAAGATTTTTCTAACCAGAACAGTAAATCTCTCTGAGTGATATTCGTGTGAGTCCGCAACTAACCAAATACTCTTTGTTTCACTCTCCCCAAATCCTGGCTGCAAAACTCTTGCAATACCCTAACTAGAGTCAGTGTTATGTTTGTCTGGTTAGGGCTACTGTATGAAGGACTCATTCTCAGGTAATGAAAAAATTATTTGTATTTTCAGGCGATCGTACAAAAATGGAAAAACTGTTAAACGAAAATTGACTTACCGTATATATACATCTTATGTATATATCTATATACTTAGATATTTGTTTAATTAATATTTTATGTATATTTATATATACATTTTTTCCCAACTTAATGGACTTCATTCATGTAAAAGTGAAATAAATGTCTTGTTGATTCAGTACTGTGCTGAAACAGCTTTCAAATTTTTATGGACTGACCAACCAGGCGAGAGAGCAAGTTGTAGAGCTGCTTGTAGCACGTAAAAGTTGACTTGACAAATATGCTTCAATGGCAATAAAATCCCTGCAATGATGACAACAATGCTGTCTGTATGAACAATAATGCTTAGGTATACAGAATATGGTGAACATTTACTGTCATGGTAATGATATCTGACATGTGTGAGTAGAAACCATCACAGTCGATCACAATTGTCCAGTCAATAAAAACACTGGTAACAAAATAAGAAGCTGCAATAACAGAAAACTCTTTGCAGTGTACTCACACTCTACCTCATACAGAATGAGTAACTGCATGTCAATCAAATATAACTGTTAAAATGAGGCCAACTCTTCGTCCTGACTATGGGTCAAGCTTCAAAAATGCTAGATCACAATCCTCCCATAATGCAGCTGAATAATAGTGAATGACCACAACTGGAAAGTGTTTGGTCACAGTGCACCATGGCAACAGAAAAAGTTTCGTACAAACCTTGTGGTCAGCGGAGTCCCATCCACCCATTTCCATCTCCCCTCTGTCTCGCTGTCAGTCAGTCCAATCCACATGCGCCTCTCGAAACTTCTTATGAATTCCTTGTTGACAGAGAAACAGTCATCAACATAAATACAATACAAACAGTTACATGCTGTCCTCCACTTCTGTGACACTCACACACAGATTCACACACATGCATGTATACACAAATAGACACATACCTGTTCTTCTTTGCTGTTGATAATCACCAGATCTGCACCTCTCTGCTGACAGTCATCTCTACTTTGTTGCCAGGACTTCGACAGACAAGAAATGTAATAGAAGCTACCGCTGAAATTTACCCATCCCAATTCTGTTTCAATTAAAAAACAAAAACAAAAAACAACAACAATCTTAATATCTCAAATGAAGTTAAAAACTGAAGCTTGACAATCTTGTGTTTGGTTGGTTTGGTTGAAATGTTCTCTGTAAACATTACTGAATATGAACTTATTGAAATGCTACATTTATGTTCTATTTGGACAAGACAGAAAATGAAAATTAAATGTGGTCAAATAGTTCTATTTCTGATGTTAGTAGTTAGTGTATGGTCCTTAGCTGTGGCAATGGTCAGCCTAGCCCTCAAAGTTGCACACAGAACAGACAGACAAATTCACTCTGTTCTGCAGACAGAACAGAAGCAATGGATGCATTGGGCAAACCCTCCAAATTTGGAGATATCCTTAATTAATAATGAATTACTAAATGTAATAACTAAAATGGTGAAATGAAAGTAAACAGGACATATAAAAGAAATTGGTGTTGCAGAAAAAATCTGAGCTAAGAAGAGAAAAATGTCAGTGCAAGATGCAGCTCGAGTATTTGCTGTGATTTTGATGATAAGCTTTTTATTTTCTACTATTATGCACTTTTTAGCTATTAGCTACTTACAGTTTGACTGACTATTGTGGTGTTCTGAGTGACACATATACAGAGTTAGCAGTATATTGTGTTTCAGCTTACAAAGGCTTGATTTTATTTATCACTAGAAACGTCCACTGGCTGAGCCACTAACACTAACTTAAAAGGAAATAAAATATTTTTTTGTACGGGTCTTCCAGACTTTCTGAATGGATCAAATTCTGACAAAGAAACGGGTCATTTTGCTTCTTTCTCAGTGTAAGCTCATGGGAAAATGTCTTTTTGACCACAGTGCATCATGTGACAGATGCCATTGCTGTCATTACACTGTCTGACCACAATCTCAAATTGACTTCAAAGCAATCGGACTACTTGGGGGCTTGCTTATGCAGCGCACAGAGGCATTAAAATTATTTTAAATCTGTTATTTTATGGTATAGAATGTAGATATTATAACTTTAATGAATAAATAATTACCTTTAAGCATTCCCCGAAGACCACTTTTCTCTTTGTCTATGTCTTCAAATCGTTGGAGGTCTATTTTCAGGTTGTTGTAGCTGATCTGTAACTGGTCTCGTTCTTTCTTCAAGTTGTTGTAGCTGGTCTGTAACTGGTCTCGTTCTTCAGTCAGGTTGTTGTAGCTGATCTGTAACTGGTCTCGTTCTTCAGTCAGGTTGTTGTAGCTGGTCTGTAACTGGTCTCGTTCTTTCTTCAGGTTGTTGTAGCTGATCTGTAACTGGTCTCGTTCTTCAGTCAGGTTGTTGTAGCTGGTCTGTAACTGGTCTCGTTCTTTGGTCAGGTTGTTGTAGCTGGTCTGTAACTGGTCTCGTTCTTTGGTCAGGTTGTTGTAGCTGGTCTGTAACTGGTCTCGTTCTTTGGTCAGGTTGTTGTAGCTGGTCTGGAACTGGTCTCGTTCTTTGGTCAGGTTGTTGTAGCTGGTCTGTAACTGGTCTCGTTCTTTCTTCAAGTTGTTGTAGCCGATCTGTAACTGGTCTCGTTCTTCAGTCAGGTTGTTGTAGCTGGTTTGGAACTGGTCTCGTTCTTTGGTCAGGTTGTTGTAGCTGGTCTGTAACTGGTCTCGTTCTTTCTTCAAGTTGTTGTAGCTGATCTGTAACTGATCTCGTTCTTCAGTCAGGTTGTTGTAGCTGGTCTGTAATTGGTCTCGTTCTTTCTTCAGGTTGTTGTACCTGGTCTGTAACTGGTCTCGTTCTTTCTTCAGGTTGTTGTAGCTGATCTGTAACTGGTCTCGTTCTTCAGTCACGTTGCTGTAGCTGGTCTGTAACTGGTCTCGTTCTTTGGTCAAGTTGTTGTAGCTGGTCTGTAACTGGTCTCGTTCTTTGGTCAGGTTGTTGTAGCTGGTCTGTAACTGGTCTCGTTCTTTGGTCAGGTTGTTGTAGCTGGTCTGGAACTGGTCTCGTTCTTTGGTCAGGTTGTTGTAGCTGGTCTGTAACTGGTCTCGTTCTTTGGTCAGGTTGTTGTAGCTGGTCTGGAACTGGTCTCGTTCTTTGGTCAGGTTGTTGTAGCTGGTCTGTAACTGGTCTCGTTCTTTCTTCAGGTTGTTGTAGCTGATCTGTAACTGGTCTCGTTCTTCAGTCAGGTTGTTGTAGCTGGTCTGTAATTGGTCTCGTTCTTCAGTCAGGTTGTTGTAGCTGGTCTGTAACTGGTCTCGTTCTTCAGTCAGGTTGTTGTAGCTGGTCTGTAACTGGTCTCGTTCTTCAGTCAGGTTGTTGTAGCTGGTCTGTAACTGGTCTCGTTCTTTGGTCAGGTTGTTGTAGCGGGTCTGGAACTGGTCTCGTTCTTTGGTCAGGTTGTTGTAGCTGGTCTGTAACTGGTCTCGTTCTTTCTTCAGGTTGTTGTAGCTGATCTGTAACTGGTCTCGTTCTTCAGTCAGGTTGTTGTAGCTGGTCTGTAACTGATCTCGTTCTTCAGTCAGGTTGTTGTAGCTGGTCTGTAACTGGTCTCGTTCTTTCTTCAGGTTGTTGTAGCTGGTCTGTAACTGGTCTCGTTCTTTCTTCAGGTTGTTGTAGCTGATCTGTAACTGGTCTCGTTCTTCAGTCACGTTGCTGTAGCTGGTCTGTAACTGGTCTCGTTCTTTGGTCAAGTTGTTGTAGCTGGTCTGTAACTGGTCTCGTTCTTTGGTCAAGTTGTTGTAGCTGGTCTGTAACTGGTCTCGTTCTTTGGTCAGGTTGTTGTAGCTGGTCTGTAACTGGTCTCGTTCTTTAGTCAGGTTGTTGTAGCTGGTCTGGAACTGGTCTCGTTCTTTGGTCAGGTTGTTGTAGCTGGTCTGTAACTGGTCTCGTTCTTTGGTCAGGTTGTTGTAGCTGGTCTGGAACTGGTCTCGTTCTTCAGTCAGGTTGTTGTAGCCGGTCTGTAACTGGTCTCGTTCTTTCTTCAGGTTGTTGTAGCCGATCTGTAACTGGTCTCGTTCTTTAGTCAGGTTGTTGTAGCTGGTCTGTACCTGGTCTCGTTCTTTCTTCAAGTTGTTGTAGCTGGTCTGTAACTGGTCTCGTTCTTCAGTCAGGTTGTTGTAGCTGGTCTGTAACTGGTCTCGTTCTTCAGTCAGGTTGTTGTAGCTGGTCTGTAACTGGTCTCGTTCTTCAGTCAGGTTGTTGTAGCTGGTCTGTAACTGGTCTCGTTCTTCAGTCAGGTTGTTGTAGCTGGTCTGTACCTGGTCTCGTTCTTTCTTCAAGTTGTTGTAGCCGGTCTGTAACTGGTCTCGTTCTTCAGTCAGGTTGTTGTAGCTGGTCTGTAACTGGTCTCGTTCTTTCTTCAGGTTGTTGTAGCCGATCTGTAACTGGTCTCGTTCTTTAGTCAGGTTGTTGTAGCTGGTCTGGAACTGGTCTCGTTCTTTGGTCAGGTTGTTGTAGCTGGTCTGTAACTGGTCTCGTTCTTTGGTCAGGTTGTTGTAGCTGGTCTGGAACTGGTCTCGTTCTTTGGTCAGGTTGTTGTAGCTGGTCTGTAACTGGTCTCGTTCTTTCTTCAGGTTGTTGTAGCTGATCTGTAACTGGTCTCGTTCTTCAGTCAGGTTGTTGTAGCTGGTCTGTAACTGGTCTCGTTCTTTGGTCAGGTTGTTGTAGCTGGTCTGTAACTGGTCTCGTTCTTTCTTCAGGTTGTTGTAGCTGGTCTGTAACTGGTCTCGTTCTTCAGTCAGGTTGTTGTAGCTGGTCTGTACCTGGTCTCGTTCTTTCTTCAAGTTGTTGTAGCTGATCTGTAACTGGTCTCGTTCTTCAGTCAGGTTGTTGTAGCTGGTCTGTAACTGGTCTCGTTCTTTCTTCAGGTTGTTGTAGCTGATCTGTAACTGGTCTCGTTCTTCAGTCAGGTTGTTGTAGCTGGTCTGTAACTGGTCTCGTTGTTTCTTCAGGTTGTTGTAGCTGATCTGTAACTGGTCTCGTTCTTTAGTCAGGTTGTTGTAGCTGGTCTGTAACTGGTCTCGTTCTTCAGTCAGGTTGTTGTAGCTGGTCTGTAACTGGTCTCGTTCTTTCTTCAAGTTGTTGTAGCTGATCTGTAACTGGTCTCGTTCTTCAGTCAGGTTGTTGTAGCTGGTCTGTAACTGGTCTCGTTCTTTCTTCAGGTTGTTGTAGCTGATCTGTAACTGGTCTCGTTCTTTAGTCAGGTTATTGTAGCTGGTCTGGAACTGGTCTCGTTCTTTCTTCAGTTTGTTGTAGCTGGTCTGCAACTGCTCTCGTTAGAGAGTTGTCTTTGGTGTCTGTTTGGCACAAGAACAAGAAATAAACAAACACTGTTAACCAGCATTATTTGGGGCTTCATTAGCATGCTAACAAAGTACTCACATAGGAAACCCAGAGTTATGAGTCCAATCAGAAGGAGAAGATACAGCAGACCCAGACACACTGCAGCAGCTCTGCAGGAACTCTTCTTCACAACTCCAGCACCTGAAGGTAGAAGTCAGTATTTGTCATGTGTTTAGATAAAATCAAATTCAGTTTGTCCCAACACTTAATGACTATTTGATGAATTGCAGTGAAATTTTGTACATTTTGACATTTATGCTCCCTGAATTTAATCCTAATGACTTTTACTCTGTCTCTATCAGTCAAAATTTCAGTTTCTGCTGGTTTCTGAATAAATCTACAAAACTGACATTGACATGACATTCACATCAGCCTCAGCTATCCTTTGTGTTTCACACAAAGAGCTGAATTCTCACGTTAATATAAATAGTAATGTGCGAATGTTAAGGATAAATTTCTTTTTTCTCTATTTATGCTCTGCACCTGTATATTGTTTTAGATGATTAATATGACAAGCTCTTGTCAGACTCTTTCCCATCACTTTCTTGCTGTTTGACCCTCCACATTACTGTTCCTGATGTTAGTCTTTGTTTCAGAAAATATCGTTTTCGTTTTGTGTGTGAACAATGTTAAAATATTTGTATCAACTTGCAATCACGATCATATTACAGTATGTGTACATGAGTACCTGTTTGCATGAGTTCAATACCTGAGAGTGCAGGTCCAGTTCTTTTTGGCTCCAGAGTCTGGAGCTCCACCAGATTTCCATAAATATTGTCAGAACTTTTTATCTCCCTTGTACAGCTGTTGTGATAACATGATAGTCCTTCTACGGCAGAGATATCCGAACTCTGATCCATGATGATGTTCAAGTGTGCTGGAAGAGTTTGCTCAATGTCTCAATGTCTTGAGAGTGTGCTGGACTGAGCTCAAAAAAAGCAAAAAAAAACAAGGTTTAACAGATGACAGCACTATATTCAGACATGTGACTCTACTTCACAGGAAGGGTGTAATTAAGTTTAGCTTTTCTTTTAAAAAGCTAGATCACACCCAGTTTCTGATAAACTCACTCATGCATGGATCACTTTTTTTAGATGTATTTCTGTTTTCTTCCTGTTGACACAGGAAGGGAAAAAAAATGTTCATAGTATAGATTGTTCCGTAAACTCACAAATAAACACTGACTTACAAACTCCACTACCACAATTTGAAATATAATTCATTAAATTAGATGGTAAAAAGGGTGAATCTACAGACTGTTTTTTTTTTTTTTTGACATTTTCTATCCAACCTTCACTGAATAAAAAAATAAAAACATGTTCAGTCCATGTTGTCCTGACCATACCTCACCTAACCATGTCAATACACAAATCATATTCCTTCATATTGTTATGGTAAGTCTGTGTTTTGAATTGTCACTTCTTTCAGGTTTTTATTAATCATCTTTATCAATCGTGTGTCTAAATGACTATTTTTTTTTCCTCCCCATTACTGCCCAGTAGACCTTTGTTTACTTCCTCTTATGCAGGGCTATATTGTGGTGACATGAATGCTAAAATCTGATGGGGCTGGTCCAAGCAGAACAGAGTACATCTGAGTTGAATTAGGTGAGAGACCAATATGCCTGATGATATCTATGCCAAGCCAACACCAAAAAAGTTAGATTTCAGACAGGTGAGAAGGAGTGTTGTGGAGAAATTGCTGAAATCAATGGTCAACAGTAAGGTCAGGAGGGAGGAAAGTGTTCAGGAGCCTCTGATGTCTTGTGCTGTAGTATTTATTGAAGCTTGGCCAAGGAGAAATAGAGACACTTTCATCATACATCAGAAGTGCCTGAGTTGGTCTCAAATCCTGCCGAACTCCTGCTGGTGGTCAGAGATTAAACCCCTACAGAAAACACCACAAATACTATATGCCCAGAATTAGTCAAAGATAATGTTTTTACCCATGTTAGTGTTACTGTCAGCACATTCTAGTCTGGAGACACTGTTGTCTGTTTATGTTGACGGAACGCCAATTGCAAGCAATCTATTGTGTCTAGAAAGGCAACGTTCAGTTCCTTGGACCCTGGTCACTACAATGTCGAGATAGGCTGGTACCTGCTGTCCTCAAACAAAGCTAAACTGTCACAGTTGGTCCCCTCTCCGCCCACTCCAGCTCCCGAATTTCCCACCTTGTCCCACCCTCAATCACCCACCCTGTGCCTGATTCCCTCATCACCCAGTGTATTTAAACCCATTGTCTGTTGTGTCCTACTCTCCAGCATTTTTTCCTCGTGTTTTTATGGTTACCAGTTTTTGTATCTCGCCTGCTTTTGACCCTGGCTTTGCCTCAGCCCTTTTTGATTGTTTGGTTGGATTTTATGTACCGAACCTCTGCCTGCCATTAAAGACTGTTTAGCCCCTTTTACCTGTGAAAGATGAGATTTATTTTAAAAATTTAAAGTTATTAGATAATTGGTATAGTTTAATTCAAGTATTTGTATTCTATTCCTTTATTCAGAACAGGAACTATATTTTATGATACACCTTGCATTTAATAGGTGATTGTTACCGAACCTCTGATTGTTAGACTGTTTAGCCTAGACTAGCCCTTTTTACCTGCATCCTGAGTGCTGCATTTGAGTCCTGACCTAGTGCTGTGTAACACAAACAACTACGGTACTATTGCCTAGGACCTCAAGGCCCATGCGTGACCCTGTGTAACCTAAGGATAGAAGATTCTAGAACTAGACAACAATGGTAACATTGATAACGTAAAGATTTATGACAACTACTGGGCAGAAGGGAACACTGTTCTGAAATCACAGGACAACACCACTGATGAGCAACGGCAAAGTATCTATCTATCTGGAGATGTCTATCTGTCACAGCCGCTGCAGTGTTTCTGGGGCTGCTGTGTCTTCTCCTCCTGGCTGCAGTCAATGTCTTAGTAGTTCTATCTAAGTATATAAATTCATGAAGCCAATACTCATTACCTGTATGGTATAAGTGATCATTGAACCTTCCACATGCTGGTGGGATTTAAGACAAAAACAACTGGAGAGTGAGCAACGAGAAACTGACCATTAAATAAATAATAACCTCACCAATGAGAGAGAGAAAACTCAAAGATATGAATATTGAGTAATTTTGACTGAAGGAATAGTTTAACATTTTGGAAATTACACTTCTAGCAGAAGCAGAGCAGGAGCAGAAAATCTGAATTATTTAGCATCTGTTTAATTTGGGACACGCCTGTAGCGATGCATCTCAGTGGCCATTAAGGGGAGCAGTTGCCAGACCTTTCCAGTCTTTATGTTAAAATAAACTAACTGGCTGCTGGTGGTGGCTTCATATTTACAAGGCAAAAAGTGCATTGGTATCAATCTTCACTGTTTACTAATTCAGTCTTAACAGTAGATCCAGTACAGCATACACAAACTGAGAGTGATATTGTTGTAATTTATTTAGTCATGGGGTTGTATACTACGGTGGTTTGGAAGTGCAAATCACAACGGCAAATCAGAAAACACAATAACAAAACAGAAAACACAACAACAAATCAGAAAACACAACAACAAATCAGAAAACACAATAACAAATCAGAAACGACAACGACATTAACCAAACCGGAAAAGGTAAGTACCCTCGGGCGACACGAATCGTCACTGATTGGACTGGTCCGTCCTTTGAATCGGAAGGACATGGTTTACATGTTTTCAAAATATGAGCGCCGCCAGTGACAACATACGCGCTGCTATTACAGTTTTTTCCAATTGCTTAAACACAATTTTGCAAACTAGGCTGGTTTTATCAAAATACTAACAAAATTCACCAAACCACACACCCAAACTGCAAAATACCTCATATATCCCACAAAATGAAGCACTGCAACCAAAATCAAACTTTTGCACCAGATGGCACACACTTCATTCATAATACAGATTTTTGTCTAACCAACTACACACTGTTGGGCATAATGAAAAGCACTCTCATCTTTAGTATGCTTTGCCATAATACTAACATAGTTCAAACTGTAGAGAATTCTTCAGATTGTTCACATGCACAGAAATATTTGCAGATACACACATGTGCTATTGAAATTTTTATTTTTTTATTTTTCACCAAACAAGTCAGTGCAACATATGCTCACAAAACAGTAAGCTGAAAAATACAATTGCAGAAAAAATTTGCAGAAAAAATAAAAATAAAAAATAAAGAGGAAAGCAAAATAATTAGACAGCATCCTGCCGGACAGCTGGGTCTGGCCACAACGCCTCATCCACATCACAGGCAATATCTTCTCCTGCCAGACATCGAGGGAAGAAGTGCCTTGAGTGCCTTATCCATCCCTGAATCATACCCAAATCAATGTCACGTGCCTCTTCCTCTTCCTCTCTCAGCAATGTCTTCCATTGTTGTTGTAAAAGAAAAAAAGATGCTCACCTGTGGTCTTTTATTGCTTACTTCCTGATTGAAGTGTTAACAATTACATAACACCTGTTTGGCCAGGTGGCACATATAATGACCAATGAGCTCATGTAGTGTCATTTTAAATGGCAGTGTTTTGAAATCGCAAACATGTGACTTTATGTCAGATTGTTGTGTCTTATGCAGAGAACCGCGTTCAGTACACTTAAAAAGTGCCATTTCAAATTGCAAAATGTGTATAAAGTTTTGGAGATTTGAGACAAGGTTTTGCTCCCTGTGTGTCAGTTTAAATATTTGTGCTATCCATGTCATTTTAGTGTGTTAGCAACTGGAAAAAACTGTAAAGTCTGTGTAAATTCAAAATAAATATGTGTTTTGAGTTTGTCAAGAAGAAAGCGTTGATTTGAATGATTAAAAATAACGATGAGTTTATGAAATTAGGTGTCAAAATCAGGTAAAAATGGGCAGTACTCTCAGCTCCAGGACTGTGGGGGCGTGTCACGGTATCACTGGCAGCACGGTGCGCCCGGCAGGTGGTCACACCCAGACGGGTGTCTGTTGTCCGTGTGCGCCGTTACCGACACACGTAAACTCAGATCTGACTACATATATTCCCTGTCATAGCGACAAGCTGCTGTTGCATATAAGAGACGTCCCGTGTCCCGTCACCGGTGTACTTTCCTCTGGATTCCGCTCAGGAAACGAGAGCAGTCTAACGTTACATGCACTGACATTAGATGACACACATGAAAATGATGAGAAATCCTAACGTGATTATGTTAGTACACGATGTAAAATCACTTTACTGTGCACTAAGTCACCTAACGTTATTGTAATTACTGTATTATTTGCAGGTCTCCATTAATATGGCCCTTCACAATCCACTTCTTCATCACTTCTTCGTCACTGTTTCTTTAATCTTATGGACGCTGTAAGATTCTGTCGTGAGAGAGCTCCTGAGTTCACCATAGTGTCGGTATGGAGGACTGAGATCGAGTTCAAGTATTTAAATCACGTCATCATAAGTAATCATCATCAGTAAACAGCGGGACCTACTCGGCTCTTACTGCCTGAGAAGGAGGCTGCTTTGCCAGGGGAAGTGAGCCGTATAGTCCGTATGGAGGACTGACCGGGTCACAGCATCTTTTGGGGGGCTGACGACTCTCCAGTGTTTTGAATTTAGGCTGCGGTGCCCATGTGTGACCACTAGATATCAGTATTCTGCACAATCTTACATATTGTACCTTTAAATAATTGATAATTTTACCATAAAGCCCAGGGCTCCCAGCTGTCTTGATTTGGCTCTGGGGATTAAGTCGACTTGAATTAAAATATTGAAAAACACAGATGGAGAGATTAATTCTGCTGTGCTTTATATATCGACAATAAAGAACTGGTGTGCATAGAAGTTCTTCTTACATTTAATATTAGTGATATTGAGATTTCTGTGTTTGTTTATATTCAATGTTCTGTTAAACTCATAAATATGTGGGATCTGATAATAACATGGTCTGGAAGTATAATTCACAGATGTCAGCAGTGTTGATTTCTAATATTTTAGTAAAGGTTTAAATTTTTGCCTTTTTTTGTTTGTATTTTAGGTTCTGGAGAGACAATCAGCCGGACAATTATCACAGTAATGAACACTGTGCTGAGCTTGCAGGAAAAACTGGTAATTCTTGGAATGAAAACTGGAATGATTTGGACTGTAACACAAAGCTTCATATTACATGTGAGAAAGTAAATCACGTTTTTATGATACGCTCTTGAACTGATTCCACGTCTGTTTTGCTCTCACACATGTAAAATAACCGTAACATACTGTATATTGTTCTCTTCTAAAACACAAAGGAGTTTATCTCTGTGCTGTACTTTTTATGTAAAAAAAAAAAAAACTGCTGATCTGAAATACTTGTTGTATGACAATTCAATCAATTGTTTGTTCTTTTTGTGATGTAATAACAGAAAAACAAATAAATAAATGACCTGATTCATTCTTTGATTGAGTGATTAATACATTTTACAACATTATCACCATCAAGATTGACCAAATTGTACATTAATGGAGAAACAGGACTAGTAGAAATATATACACAATTAATTTTAGTATCACAATTGTTTATATCATGTTATTTATTTACTTTACAGTAAGGGGAATTCCCAAAAATGTGTTGCAAATGGCAAATCAGAACATACATTTTGTTCATTAAAAAAATGATTTGTTATAATTCAGATGATACAAGTTAAATGTCAGGGTGTCAACATTTTAGTCAAAATACAACAATAAAATGAGGAATAGATTATTTTCCTTTGAAGTAAATCTGTATAGACCTTTCTGCTACATGAGTGCCCAGAACTATTTTATAACATAATATTTACATTTATCAATGGTAACAAATAATACTCCAAACATTCTACAATGTTATTTCCAAAGGAAAAGATTTTGATAGTGGTGTGCATCAGTACCAAAGTCTTGTGGGCTTTGTGTGGATCGTAGTTACATGATCACCTCAATGCTCACTTTTTCTTTAAGTCAAGCTTCATGAGGTCCTTAGTCAGTGTGTAACCTACAGTATGCAGTGGTCAGCATGCTCCCAGTTTGGAGAAGCAACAGAAAAACAAGTTTTAGCAACATAAAAAAGATCCACTCAAAGAAATCAATATCCAGATCAGAATGCCGCCTGCTTTCTTAAACACAAACATACAGCTGATCTGTATCTCAAGAAAAGTCAGTGTCCCCATAACAATCTAAGATTTAACACTGTCCCTACAGTGATCTCGGGACATGTGTAACCCATATGTGGCATGCTAATTTAGAAATTCCCTCACATTTCATGTTTGATTTGATGTCTATGTGTGTGTTAATGAGACACTTTGCAGATACACTAGCTTGCTTAGCATTATGTTAGTTCTGTCTTGGTAATAAAGACTGAAACTGAAAAATGTGACATAGAGTATCACTGTCTTGTTGGTTTAAATGCAGAGTTATCAAGGTAATCTTTTTTCACAGATCCAGGATTTCTTTCGGTCACATGGTTCATCATTCCAGCTACTGTCTGAATTAGACTTCATGATTTCTGCGCAGTCTTCTCCTCCTGAAGCACCATTTGGTTCACCATCAGCCCAGAAACTGAAACCCCAAAACAAAATATAAGACTTTTGCAAATAACACATATTAATAAACATTTGACAGACTTGTAACTTGTAAGTTGTCAAATGTCAAATGCTTAAATTAAATCCAACATCAACCCAAGAAAAAACTTTCATTGGTAGTACAGATTAATTTATTAATATATATTAGAAGGTCTAGCTGCGTAAGATTTAGTATTATTGAGGCGTTTGAGAGGTAGATTAAAGCAACTGCACAACACTCATCCAGCCCCATGGCGTCTATTATATCCATTGCTCATTCCTTGTTCAACACAACACAATTTGTGCAGTTGGGCAATCTGGCTAAAACATAAAAATCTTTTTATTTTACATCATGATAAAAAAATGCTTTGCAACCAGAACAGGAATTCTCATGCAGCAACACTCAGGCCAAATGAAACGTCAACCCAACATCAGCTAAAATTTAAATGTTTCCTTTGTTTTAATGTTTTATCGAGTGATAAAGATTCATAGGGCAGCACGGTGGTGCATCGGTTAGTGTTGTTGCCTCACAGCAAGAAGGTTCCTGGTCTGAACCTCATTTGAGGCCTTTCTGTGTGGCGTTTGCATGTTCTCCCCGTGTCTTCGTGTGAATGGTTGTTTGCCTCTATGTGCCCTGAGATAAGCTGGCGACTTGTCCAGGGTGTACACCGCCTTTCGCCCAAAGTCAGCTGGGATAGGCTCAAGCCCTACTGTGACCCTGATGAGGATACGTGGTTACAGATAATGAATCGATAAGTATTCATTTATATATCAGGGGTGTACTTTGACATAACAGTATTTAATCCCTTGAGATGTATCATCTCCTTTATAATGTTCAGAGAGGTCAGTGATTAATGAAATTAATTTAATTATTTTCATGAAACCACTATAATAATGGAAGGAACAATGACCAATTTCATACTAGCTAAAGTTGTGTTTCTGAAAAAGCATTTTTAAAATACTGTTCTGATTAGAGAAACTCCTCTGTGAAGTAATTTAATCAATGTCTTGAGTCCCCCAAATTTATGGAAGTGCAAGGTCCAGAGTGTAGGATTTATTGGCATCTGAGGTTTTAATTCAGTGAATATCCTTTCCCTTTCCAAGCACATAGAAGAAATGATGGCTGCGAAACTCTTGAAATGCTCTGTCTAGAACCAGTTTGACCCAGTTTGTCTGTTCAGTGCTACTGAACATGGTAATAAAAAAGTCTCGTACAAACCTTGTGTTCAGCAGAGTCCCATCCACCCATTTCCATGTACCCTCTTTCTCGCTGTCAGTCAGTCCAATCCACATGTGTTTCTGGAAACTTCTTATGAATTCCTTGTTGACAGAGAAACAGTCATCAACATAAGTACAACACAAACACTTGCATACTGTCCTCCACTTCTGTGACACGGCATTCAGTCACACACAGATTCACACACATGCATGTATACACAAATAGACACATACCTGTTCTTCTTTGCTGTTGATAATCACCAGGTCTGCACCTCTCTGCCGACAGTCCTCTCTACTTTGTTGCCACGTCTTCATGCCAGAAGAAATGTTATAAAGGCTACCGCTGAAATACACCCATCCCAGTTCAACTGAAAAAAAATAAATAAACAACAACGTGAATACCTTAAATAAAGTTAAAAAATAAAAAAAAATAAAAATCTTGAAAATGTTTTGTTTGGTTGGTTTGGGTTGAAACGTTCTCTGTAAACATTAGTGAATATGAACTAATGAATTACTAAACTCATTTTCATTCAAAGAACAAAGGGCAAAGATAAAACAGGATCCATGAGACAGTGTGTATAGAAATGTGTTGCAGAATGCAGAATCTACAATAGAGTTGTGTGAGCCTTTTCAAAATTTGGTATTTTATGTTTTAATGACTCACTGTTACTAAATATCGAAACAGAGGTGTCTCACTTATGGCATAATGGCCATATTGGTTAATGGTTTGACCACCAGTTTTAATCATTTTAAATTTCTTTCTGAAAAATCATGTTTACTGTGATTTTGGCATGGCCCCTAATGCTACAATACCAATGAGCCACAGCCAATGCTGCCATGGAGAAGAAGCCAGTCAGAGGTGCGAGTCAGAGTGAACCGGGTCAGAACCAGAGCTGGGCAAGCGAGCAATGTAACCAGGCTTAGAAGCCCCCATGGACAGAGTCGAAAAGACAGAAGGGGACGTTGACGGAAGAAGCATGCACAGAAACACTTTAGTCTGAGGTTATCCAGGTCAGGTTCCTTTTTTCTTTATCACAAGTCTGGTACGTGTCAGTTTTAAACATAGCTTTCAATGGTGCAGTGCAGGCCATCAGAAAGTTCAGGAAGACTCCAGAATAGCTGATTCATTCCTGGCCAAACCAGCCAGACTTCAGAGTTTTTATTTTTCTATTTCTGCTTTCAGTAGTTACTATATGGCCCTTAGCCAAGGCACACATATACATACTCTTGTTTTATTGGACAACATTGTAGTTTTTGATTACATATTGAAAAATAATGAGTGTGCATGTTTATGTGAGCATTTGTAATTACGGCCAAATATATTTTAGTTGTATTTTTTTGCCTTCTGTTTAAGCTTTATGTGAAAAATAGCAAAAACAACTAAATTACTGGCCAAGATACCTGTGACTACAGGGCCACACTCCTCATTGTACAAAATATAGAGATGGATCGGAGGAGATAGATAGACAAAACAGAACACGTCACATTGGTTTCTTCATTTTTGCGGTTGTAGCGTGACTCCACAGACAAGAAGAGAAACGACAGGGGAGTGAAGGGACAGTCGATGTCAGAGAGAGAAGAGAGACTGGAAACCACAAACAGCTGTTTGACATATCATATCATGAATTTTAAAAATAAAATGTAGTGCTCTGTGTGTGCTCTGATTAAGAATTGTATTTATCCATATTTTATATTTTATGTAATGTAAAATTGCCCCTTGGACTTTTTAACAGCCCACTCAGTCAGGTGTTCAAATACAATCAAAACTCATGCTCAAACTCAAAACGCTGATTTTTTTTCAGTCTCCATGCTAAACTAACTGGTGGCTAACTCCAACTATATATTTGCCGTAAATACTTGAGAGTGGTATCGCTCCTGTGACAAATTTTCTGGGGAACAAAGTGTAATTTCCAAAATGTCAAACTACTCCTTCAGTTAAAATCATTATTCATACTTTCACTCACCAATCACACTTTTCAGTTCGTCTCTCTCACTGATGAGGTTGTTTTTCATGGCCTCTAACTCTTGATTGAGGCTTTTCGATTCACGGTAACTTGTCTGCAGTTTGTCTGTCTCATTGGTGAGGTTGCTGATCATGGCCTCTAACTCGCTTGTCTTCAGGATTAGGTTGTGATTGAGGTTTTTCGATTCACGGTAACTTGTCTGCAGTTTGTCTGTCTCATTGGTGAGGTTGTTGTTCATGGCCTCTAACTCTCTTGTCTTCAGGGTCAGGTTGTAAATAAGGCTTTCCTTTTCACTGTAACTTATCAGTAGTTCGTCTCTCTCGCTGATCAGTTTCTCATTGTTCACCCTCCAGTTGTTTTTGTCTTGAATCCCTGCAACATGTGGAAGGCACAAAGATCAGTTATATCATATGGGTAATGTACGATGAGTATTGGCTTGATGAATTTATATACTTACATAAAACTACCAAGACAATGACTGCAGCCAGGAGGACAAGACACAGCAGCCCCAGAAACACTGCAGCAGCTTTGAAAAGATTCCTCTGTCCTGAACTTACATTGACTGAAGTGGCTGTGGACAAAAATGAACACTGCGGCTGAGTTCATTTTATAATAATTAATTACCTGACGCTTACAGTTTTTCTCAGTCGCTTTGGTGCTTTTCTCAGATCAGAATGAAAGTTCTCACAACTATTAGTTCAACCTCCACAACATTGAGTCATTTGTGCACATCATCGTAGCAGTTTCTCATTCCTTTGAACAAATTGCAAATGCTTTTGGACATGTATCAGTTACTTTCATACAATTCTCTGCTGTTTTATAACATTATCATTTGCTTATGTCATGTCAGTCAAAATGAAACATACTTATGAATGCTGAATAGTCATTCCCTATAAAACTAATAGACCTCATTTCATTGCTTGAGTCATTACATACAAAATTGTTGAACTAGTTGTCAAAATCTGTCAAGCTAATTTCATACATTCCTTTATCATTTTTTTCCTGAAAATGTCTCCTAAATTGAACAATTGCTCTCAGGTGAACTTCAGCTTTCACTCATGAGGAGGTGTGTGAGTTCATTGCTTGAGTCATTACATCCGCTGTGATGTAGATGAAAATATGTGGCCAGACAGACAGGAACGTGTGGATGTCCAGGAATAATTTATGTTCAGTTTACAGTAATATGTACTGTTATATTGTTTACATTTGTGCACAGTTCTACCATAATGGTATTTCTTATGTTTGTTCTAAATAAGTGACTGTGTATTTTTGTATTTTATGTATTTGCACAATGCTGTAGAATTGCAAAGAGCATATGCAGTAAATATGTGAAACATACATATGTGTCTTGTACTCAGTTACCTCACTAAATACAGTAATGTGTAACTTTACTGTAGTTTTCAAATGGCCGTACAGGTAGTGTATAGTGCTGTCTTGAGCATTTTCAGGTAGTGTCACCAAGATCTGACTTTTTTGCATTGGAAAACACAGAGAGAGTAAACTGTCACAATGAAAACATGACAAAGCCATTTGACTGTCTTGTTCATAAACAATGGTGTCAGGACTTATTATTTTGATGACACAGACAGTTTCATTGACATGAATACTTGCTTTTGAGGAATCAACTATTCATTTTGAGCAAGTGACGCACTTTTGCAGGTTATCCACTAGGTTTTGCAGTTTGTACTAATTGTTCTGAGAAATGCACTAACTGTTGTGCAAATGTTAATAGTGATGTGAGAAATGCACCAAAGCGACTGAGAAAAACTGTAATAATGTTAGCAATGTTCTGCATTCATTTCATTTGATGAAGCAGTCTGTGATTCTACATTTACAAATTTGCTGTAACAAAATGAAAACCAAAAAGCCTCAACATAAAATGTAATGTTCCCTCAGCATTGCAAACAAATAACTAATCTTAAATACAGAATCACATGTATGTAGGATATATGAGACAGACAGAGAGATAGATAGATAGATAGATAGATAGATAGATAGATAGATAGATAGATAGATAGATAGATAGATAGATAGATAGATAGATAGATAGATACATACATACATACATACATACATACATACATACATACATACATACATACATACATACATACATAGATACATAGATAGATACTTTGCCGTTGGTCGTCAGTGGTGTTGTCCTGTGTTTTCGGTGGAGTGCTCCCTTCTGCCCAGTAGTTGTCGTAAATCGTTACATTATCGATGTCACCATTGTTGTCTGCGTTTGTGTCCTCCTTCTCAGCTGTCTGAAATCTAACTTTTTTGGTGAGATCTACCTCGGCATAGAGATCCTCAGACATATTGTTCTTTCACCTAATTCAGCTCAGATGTACTCTATTCTGCTTGGACCAGTCCCATTGTATTTTAGCATGTATATCACCATACAATAGCCCAGGGTAAGAGGAAGTAATCAAAGGTCTCCTGGGCAGTAAAAGGAAGAAAATAGAGGAAGTCACTGGGAAGTAACAGCCTGTAGATTCATTGAAAATAATTTGTCATAATTCAGATGATACAAGTTAAATGTCAGGGCGTTAACATTTTAGTCAAAATACAACAATAAAACGAGGAATACAATATTTTCCTTTCACCTGGAAAAGTAACTGGATCTGTATAGACCTTTCTGCTACATTTAAATTACAGCATGTAAACCGCAGTGTAAATATTTCATACTAATGAAATTCTATCTTACTATTATACTACTACTATTTCATAACCATAACTATAGCTTAGCATAATATTCTGTATATTGATATCAATAAGGATATCAATAATAACGGATAATACTCCAATAATATTACAATATAATTTCCAAAAGTAAACTTTTTTTTTGTCAGTTCTTTTTGTTTGTTTGTCATGGGGGCTATTGCTTTGTAATCATTAACTTAGCTGCAGTTTAAGGTTTAAGACGGGTTTAAATCTGTGTTATGTTGGTCAAAGTCACATGATCACTCAAAGGTATAGTTCAGTTTTCAGATTGTTGTTGTTTTTTGAAGTGGGGTTGTATGAGGCACTTATGATAGTCAGTGTTTTACCTACAGTATGCAGTGGTCAGCATGCTCCCAGTTTGGAGAAGCAACAGAAAAATGTGTTTTAGCAACATAAAAAAGGTCCACCTAAAGAAATCAATATCCATTTAAGACTGCTGAGGGAGTGAGCATATTCTTCATATTCATATTCTTACTGCTTTACCTTGCCATCCGATCTGTAGCGTGTTATGGCACAGTTGAGGTTAGGTGTAGGAATATGTAAATTGTACATTTGTGACAATCGAGTGCCAAGGGAAAGGGCTGTCTGTGGACAAGCTATGCATTTTTCTGCTGACTCTGTCCATAGCAGTGCTATGCTCTAATTCTGATTTAACCCCAAAGTCTTGAGAGGTCGCTCTATCTGAGGTTTAACTTATACCTGATGAAGATCTGTTTTAAGTGAGGTTTAACCTCTTGAAGTTCAGTATATGGACATATAGCTCTTAGGTTTGTAAAGGACTGTTCATTTCATTTATATTTAAATTGTAGACATACATGTTATTTTAAACTATGTAAAAGTCATTCTGCCTTTGTTTCAAACCCCTCTACAACCACAGTAGGACGACTCTTTGTTTCTTGTCTCTGTTTTTGTTCATTATACTGTATACTGGTTTTCTTTAATGGTCTTAACTAAGGTTTGGCCATTACCTCAACCATTATCCCCTTCATTACTGACCTGATCAAATATCAAAGGTTACTGATGGTCAGGTAAATTTAGAAGGAACAAGCAGAGACGCGAATGCAAATTGAGTTCCCGTTCTGCTATTCCCCTTTTATATTCTGTAATCAGTGTGGATGTCCAACCTCTTTCAGAAAAAAGAACACAACTCTTATATGAGATTAAAAACAAACTTTGTAATCCTGAGTACAGTAGTGAAAGCAATTTATTTATGTGGATTATTAATGTACGATAGCCATTTGAGAAATAATGTCGGAGGACCCGTACACTGAGCCTGGTATCACCAAGACCTTTCACCCTGATCAGGACAAGGAGAGTATAGTGGATATCTATGTCAGTGCAGAAAGCCTGAGAGTGTATGACAGCCCGTGGTTGGAGGAAGGCACGCTACAAAATGTAACGAGACCTGCAGTGGCTCAGCACCCAGGTATGGACAGGTTTTTTGTTTTTAATTAAATTTCAATTTATGTTACGTTATGAATGGCAGTTTGAGGTAACATTGAGCTAATATTTCTTGGCAGTGTCCTAAACATTTTGAACCTGATTTTGAATATTTATATTTTCAAGTGTCTGTGGTCAGTGCAAGCTCATGGAGGAGGAATCGTTCCAGAACAAACTCAGCGTTTCAGTGTGTTGTGTATCTACTTCTACTGGTCCTGATTGTGGTCCTCATTTGCCTCAGAGACCAACGTGAGTTTTTCCAAATTGTGTTTGATGTTAGTAATAGGAACAGAAAATAAATTAACACATTAAATAATGATGTTATAATTGGGAATATTCATTTGTTTTTGTTGTTCCCCTTTTTACAATAGTGAAAAAAGACAAAACCAACTGGAGAAGTGAGGGAAACCAGTCACTGGCATATAACATGACTCTCATAGCAACCAATGACACTGAACTGAGCAAAGAAACTGATCACTTGAGGAAGCTTTGTGGTAAGTGAAAATATCCCCTACTAATACAACTATCAAATATGATTCTTAATACAACATGTATATTTGAGATGCTCTAGTCGAAGTAAAAAGTAGGAAGTATGCAGCGCTGTGTTCATTGTTCCTCTGTGAGCACCCTTTATAGGTGGCCACACTGCTAATGTGTAATTCCACTTGTGCGTCATGAATATAATAGACTGCACTTCTCTTTCTGTGGTTTTTCAAATGAAGTGAAGTATCTCCAAGCAGAAACAAAACTACTGCTATATGTTTAAGTTATGTTATATGTGGTGAAGTAATTAGCAACTTTGTTGCAATGCTCCTCACTCAGGTAAAGCTGTTGAAATAAAAAGAAATGTTTGCAAACACAAAGTTGCATTGATCTGATCATTGTGTTATTAGTTATTTTGCTGTTTTGCTTTAGCATTTAAGGACAGCCTTTTGTGTTTCAAGGTCAACATTTAGTCAATTTGGCTCTTTGGCATTAGTAGTTAAGTGTTATGGAATTTTCTATCCTTAGGTTACACGAGGTCACGTGTGGGCCTTTAGGTCCTCGGCAGTATTAATTGTTTGGCTTTGATTGGGAACAGTTAGAATATGTTGACAATAACACCTGCATGGGTAAAATATTCTCTTTGACTAATTCTGGGCGTATAGTATTTGTGGTGTTATCTGTAGGGGTTTAAAGTCTGACCACCAGCATGAGTTCGGCAGAATGTGAGACCGACTCAGGCACTTCTGATGTACTTTGAGAGTGTCTCTATTTCTCCTTGGCCAAGCTTCAATAAATATTACAGCATAAGACATCAGAGGCTCCTGAACACTTTCTTCCCTCCTGACCTCACCATTGACCATTGACTTCAGCAATTTCTCCACAACATTAAGAGTGTGGGACATTAAAACTCTGCTTTGTATTCCGGCTGATTTAAATATTTCTCCCTCTGAAACAGAACAGAAGCCTAAGAAATGTAAGAACCTGGACTGGTCTAAGTATTCCTGATAAACAGTGGAGCTGGGAATGGTTGGATGTGACACCACTGAGCAGTACGTGTTGTAAATGTTATTTTGGGACATTTTACAATGGTTTCTTTTACTGGTTGGTATTAATGTATATATATATATATATATATATATATATATATATATATATATAGATATCAATAGTGTGAAATAATTATTTTTTTTTTCAGTCTTTGCAGGTATACCATGCATGTCACACATCTTATAAATTGACTAAATGAAGACTGTTTGTGATAGAAAAGCCTCAAGATGACATCGTGGGATATGTTCAAACATTCGGTGCCAGAAGACAGTGAATACGACCAAATTTCACATTCTGTTACTGCTCAAACAAGTCGTTTTACATTAGCACATTTCTCTTTAAAATACATTTTTACAGAATATTGTTACACTGGTTATTATCATCTTTCCCAACTGAGCTTTCTTGTAGTGATGTTGCTTTGTTGCTCACCTCAACAGTTAAATTCGTAAGTAATCACAGCACAATCCATCCTCTTCCAAAACATTATATTCATTAACTATAGATTTGCTTTGTCAAATATCACTACGACTTGACAAGCAATGTTTGATTTTTTTCCAATCCAAGATGAGACCACTCAAGACAGACAGGCCTAGGTTTGCCTACTGCATCCCACATTATTAGGTTATGATGCAGATACTGTATGTTCAGTGTGAATATTATGCTTTATAATAATTAAACAGGTGCCCCTGATTATAATATTTGAATGATATCACTTAATGAAAAAGAAAACACTTTTTTAAAATTACAGATTATCCTATATATTTCTGCATGTGTATGCTCAATCTTCTCAAGTACCACTGGGCCAATTATTCAAGCATTATTCAAAGTCACAAAATTAAAATAATCCCATTCAACAACCCAAAACACTGTCAATACAACAACAGTAAGTGTGTTCAGGAAGACTACGTTGAAGGACCAGTGAATAGGATTTAGTGGCATCTAGCATGGTGGGTTCTAGTGGGCTCTGTGGAAGAGGATCCACGGCGTCTGTAGATATAAAAGTCTCACTCCAAGGTAACGATTCTTATTTTCAGATGATTTTACACTAATGGAAACATAGTTACAAATATTGTGTTTATACTTCTGTCATATTGTGTAAATAGAGTCCCCTAAATCTTATCCTCAGGACCTTTAAATTGAACATGGTGTGGTGGAAAAACATCACCTGTCACTTTTCTCTGTCTGCAAAATACAATCACCCACTATATGCAATATCCCTGTATACACATGTCACTTTTAAATAGTGTAATATATCCTATTTATATAGTATGTTCATATCCATATAGTAATACGTGTCAATATTTGAATATAGTTGTCACAACCTGTATAGAACATTCATACATTATTTTTCATATTCTATTTTAGTATATGCTATGTTTTGTATTTTATATTATTCATTTTTGCCATTTTTTCATAGTATTGTATTTTACTTCTTGCTCATTTCTATTCTTTATGTGTAGTGCTATTACACTGTTTAGTGCTCTTAATGCTGAGCTGACCTGTTCCTCTTACCCAACACACTTCATTGCATTGTTGACCCTGTGTTATCCTGCATATGACAAATAAAGCTGAAACTTGAAAACTCGATAATAGATACATTAATAAATTATTAGATGTCAATATTCTCATGCCACTACACCTTCTTCCGCTATTGAATATCAGTTTGCGGAGATGAAATAGTACCCCGGCGGTGCCGCCGTATGGCGCGCATTGATACAATGTAATGCGCCCGGTCTGACCTCACATCCGTCCCTCCAGACAGACTTTTGTCTGCCGGCATTTTCTTTTTGTTTTCCCTGTGCCGACTTTAGCTCTTAAGATTGATCTTCTGTTTTTGTGGACCGGCTAAAGGGATTTAGGCGAAGTCAGTTTTTTTTGCTAAACAATGCCTGGATTTTCAGACAGGGATCGTGGCAGAGATAGAGGGTAAGAGCACGGCCAGCTCCGGGTTTCTTTCCAAGAGGAACCGCTTAGCATACGGATGCTAGCGGCTGAGCTGTCATGGCTGTATTCTCAAAACAAGACCGCTGTCATGTAGTTTATGTCGCCACTATTTGTTATTTGATTACACCAATGTATTAAAAAATGTTAAAAGTCAATACTAAGCGGTCAAGCCTCCCTGCATTGGTGTTTCTTTAATATTGTCCGCTTTGCTGCCGGTTAGAGTTAAAATGGCAGCTAACGGCTGCTCTGTGTCGGTGGCAGTTTGCTTGTTATGTGTACATGTGACGCAGTGTGGTGTCTCTTCTTGCGGATGCACTTCTGAGACGAAGATTTGTGCCGCAGACGCCCAATTTATTTGTAACGATTCTTTTTCTATTAAAACTGTCACCTACAGTTTAGTGTCTCTCACCTGGAGACCCATAATGTCCCGGTTTTCTTGTGTTGTTTGAGCAGACGTCATCCTCAGTCCAGTAATCTGACAGCTTAATGTTGCTCAACATAAAGGTTTGGTCCTGTCTGAGTACGACAGTTTTTATAATATAAGCACTAGAAACCTCAATTTGTCACTGATTCAGCATTTGTTTGGCTACATTAACTAACACGTTGTAGGAAACTATTGACAGTGATACGTTATTGTATAAAAACGCCAGAGATGCTCAGTGTTTGTAGGTTAAATCCCACAAATGTCAATTCAGTACCAGGTTTTGCTTCTAGGTTGTGTATTTTCTCTATGTGCTCTCATTCATAGATGTTGATTAGACTCTTTTTAAAGTTGTTTACCATTTTAAAGCTCTCTCTGCTTTTGTGTAATTTATTTTTGTTGTGCTTATAAACATGGAACAAAGGGAGTAGGTTCATATCTGTCATCTTTATGTTACGTGTCTCTCTCTTTCACACAAGGTATGGTGGAGGACCCCCTCGATTTGGTGGTGGTGGAGGAGGCAATAGGGGCGGACCTCCTCCAGGAAAGTTTGGCAACCCCGGTGAGAGGCTGCGAAAGAAGCACTGGAACCTGGATGAGCTTCCAAAGTTTCAGAAGAACTTCTACCAGGAACATCCTGATGCTACTCGCAGACCACTTGTAAGACCGTCTTTCTGTAATCCTCACGTCTGAAGTACAGTTGAATGAGCCACAAAAATAACACCTAAAACAATCATTACCACTCACACAGTCAGTGGCTTTTCCTGCTGTTTCATGTGGGCTTTTGTGTATTGACAGTAGTAATTTAAAACATTTTCCTCTTCCAATTCTAGCAAGAGGTTGAACAGTACCGAAGAAGCAAAGAGGTTACGGTCAAAGGCAGAGACTGCCCCAAACCAATTGTAAAATTTCATGAAGCTGCTTTTCCAAGTGAGTAGAAATTCACGGTCTGTCACACAAATAATATTGAACAGTCCTTTGCCTATTTGCTGAAATGTGTTAAATATTTCAGCATACTTTGTAATTGTCCAAAGCTTTGACATTCAACAGTTAAACTGTAATATCTTACCTCTTCAGGCTATGTCATGGATGTCATTGGCAAACAGAATTGGACTGAACCAACTCCCATTCAGTCTCAGGGATGGCCAGTTGCCCTGAGTGGCAAAGACATGGTTGGCATCGCTCAAACTGGGTCTGGGAAAACCCTTGCAGTAAGTTAAGTGTTTCACAATTATGATTTTTTTTTTTAATCCAGAACATATGGGGTAAATATGTTGTCACCCTCACTTCCCAAGGTTGTTAAGACATAACATTTTTTCCAAATGCAAACTTACAGCTACAGACCTCTTTCTGCCAAAGTTTTCACAAAGTTTTACAGTAATTATCTAAAAAAGAAGATGAACCAGCGAAATACCGAAGATCTGGGAGAATGTCAATATTGTCAATTTAGTTACATGATTCTGCCAGAAGTAATCTTCTGAACATCTCAGTTGGAGTAGGTTCATTACACTATATATCAGAGTGATTGGCTCAAGATTGGACAGAATGCTGTGAATCTTATCTTTAAGATAAAATATTAACAATAATATGATGTTACTTTATAGACTGAAGAAATGCTAGACAGTTGGTATGTATTGAAACAATGAGTTAAAATGTAATGCTTTTTTTTTTTTTTTTTAGTACCTTCTGCCTGCAATTGTGCACATTCAACATCAGCCATTCTTGGAGCATGGAGATGGACCTATCGTAAGTACACTTGAAAATAATATTGTTTTTGTGTGTGATTTTGTTGTCTCTATTAGCACATTTTACTGATTAATGTGTCTCTCTGTATATGACTGAATATCCACCTTTTGCTGAACTTCAATATGGTGTGACAAACAAATAAGAAACCAGGAAACCTGCTATCGTTTGTGTGTTTCACCTAGCTGCAAGAAGAATTATCTCCTTGGTGACGTTATACAACCAGTACCATAACACTATGGTATCGCAGGATTACCAGCCTTTTTGGAGGACAGATACATTGTTTCATTTTCTTGCAAGGTTTCACTGCTGGCATCCTGCTATGTTAGGCTATTAATATTGCTGTAATGGCCGATAACCGATATTTACCGATATCGATATATGTTAAAAAATAAATAAAGTTTCTGAGATGATAAATATTTGTACAGACTGAAAATCATGCAAACTGAATTTTTGAATGTCTTCCTTTATTTTCAAAACGTTTTACTTCCAAATAACAAGGTTACAGGGCTAACACAAGTCTGTTTTTACAAGCGGCAGTTTGCACAGGGTATTTTATTTTGAAAATCCTCTAGATTCTCTATGCTTTTTCTGTGCCTGGCTTCCGCCCGCTCGAGGTGGTCTGTGTAAATTGACGTGTGCTGCTCATGTCACGCGTAGCTGAGTGTAGAGATGCTTCTGGAACGCGTCTGAAACGGACCACGGCTGAGCCGGTGGGGATTGATCCGCCGCGGACGGGCCCGGTGGATACCCCACAATCCTGTGCTGCGTTTGCGTCACTGACACTGTCACGTGCCCAAACAAATACAGCATGGCCAACTCCCCCTCCCTCCCCTGACACACATACACAAACAGCAACTAGACAGATATAAACATCGGTTGTTAATATCGGCCCAGTTTTACTCATCGGACCGATGTCGATATGTGAAAAAATGACAAACATCTGCTGATACCGATATTAATGCCGATATATCGTGCATCCCTACCCAATATGTATGTGTTGTACAGATTTGGTCAATTTCAGTAATCTGAAGGATGTAGTGTGTAAACAAATGTTCTTAAAAACTGCATCTGTCTTTCTTCAGTGCTTGGTGCTGGCGCCAACCCGTGAGTTGGCTCAGCAGGTGCAACAAGTGGCTGCTGAATACGGCAGGGCCTCCCGTCTCAAGAGCACCTGCATCTATGGCGGTGCACCCAAAGGACCCCAAATCAGGGACCTTGAGAGGGGTATGCTTACTTTATTACTCTAACCATGTAAATACTTCTAAAAACTCTGTTTTGCTAATAGGCATTTTTTATGATTTAAGGTTTGATTGTTTTTTTAAGTTCAAAAATATAATTGAGTCTTCTTCCTGTTCTTTTTTCCTCACCAAGGTGTGGAGATCTGCATTGCTACCCCAGGTCGTCTCATTGACTTCCTGGAGTGTGGTAAGACTAATTTGCGTCGTTGCACTTATCTGGTGCTGGATGAAGCTGACCGCATGCTTGACATGGGATTTGAACCTCAGATCCGCAAGATAGTGGAACAAATTCGGGTGAGTTATTTTATATTGTTTCTCTTGGCAGATAATTGACGTCATTATTGAGACAATCTCAGAGTCAAGTAAATTATTATTATTATTATTGTGAAATGGGAAATGTTTTGCATAGCACCCAAAATAAATAAAGACTTCTCCACACAAGTTGACCAACCTGCAAACAATACTTGAACTCACTGAGATTAGCTGTTACTGAAATGTGGAAGTCCTCTTTTTTTTTGTTTTTACCAGCCAGACCGTCAGACCCTGATGTGGAGTGCCACCTGGCCTAAGGAAGTTCGCCAGCTGGCTGAGGACTTCCTGAAAGACTACGTCCAGATCAATATTGGTGCACTGCAACTCAGCGCCAATCACAACATCCTGCAGATAGTGGATGTTTGCAGTGACATGGAGAAGGAGGACAAGTGAGTAGACTCCTACCACTTTATTAGCAGCAGTCAGTCAATTGATGTGATGGGGAAAAAAGCTTTGAGTCAGTCCTAGGCCATACAGGTTTCAGGTATCTTCACCTCTCAAAACATTATTTAAATAAGCAAGTAAAGAGAAGAAGGAAATAAAGAACTAAGTCAGCATGTAACAGTACTTTAATCAGCCAGCAGAAACATAATGCATGTTGTTGTGACAAAATGTTTTTAAACTGAGTTTTGTCTCTACTTTTTCAGACTGATCCGTCTGCTGGAGGAGATAATGAGTGAAAAGGAGAACAAGACCATTATTTTTGTGGAGACCAAAAGACGTTGTGATGAGCTCACCAGGAGGATGAGAAGAGATGGGTATGGATCTCTTCTTCAATCCCCTCAAAGGAGGGCTGAATGATGACAGTTCTTCATCATGGTTCCTTCTTGTTATTGCCTTGTAGTTAGATGTTCAATTTGTCTGTCACAGGTGGCCAGCAATGGGAATTCATGGAGATAAGAGTCAGCAGGAGAGGGACTGGGTCCTTAATGGTGAGATTTAATAAAAAAAACAAAATAATAACTTGAATCGGCGTCAGGCTGCTCTGTATTTGACATAAATATTGTCCCCTCTCCCTTTAGAGTTCAGATATGGTAAAGCTCCAATCCTCATTGCAACAGATGTGGCCTCCCGTGGCTTAGGTCAGTATGCCATTGAGTATCACCACTTTCTTATCAGTGTTACACTTATTTTAAAGAAAGTGGTTTTGCTTTCTTTAACTTTTCTATGCATTTTCTGAGTTTTTCTCACCTTAAGGTGGAGTCTTTGTGGCAGGCGCTAGGCATGACAGTCCCAGGCCTCGAGAGGGAGAAGGATGACATATTGGAAGTGCTCAACTGGCTTGCCACCCAGTGGGCCTAGAGAGGTGAAAGCTCTTGTGTGCCAGTGATCTTCAAAAGGCTGTGTGGCTAAGCCTTTGTCTCTGATATGTTGTTGAAATACACACACATCTGTTCTCTGTCCATGGATTTCACCTGACAAATGCCATCCAGCTGTTTCCAACTCAAACGTAAAAAAAAAAAAAAAAAAAAAAAAAAATATATATATATATTTATATATGCTTGATGTTGTGACTTTTGCCTTGCATGCTGTTGTGTTAGAGAGCGCTCTATTGCAAGTCACTTGTTTGAGATTTGGAACAATTGTTACCTTTCGGAGCTTGTATCACATAGCATGGGTGCTTGTGAGCCTGTCTAAGCTTTCAGTTGTTTTCTTTTCCCGTCAAAGTGCTGGATTTCTTGAAATGGAGAGAGCAGTTTGAAATCTTTTATTTGTCTCTGAAAATTGATGAGACCTGGCACATGTGTTTAGGGGGGTAGTGGGAACATCTAGTGAGAGGAGAAAGAGAGTGAGACAGCTCAAACCAAAGTTCCTCCCTCGCCTGCGTTTTATAGTCATGTCGAGACCTGCCAACGAGAGACATTTTCTCAAGTGAACACTGGCTTCTTGGAAGATCTTGCCTTGATGAGACTGATGAAGGGGGTGGGAGGAATTGTTCTGTGCTCGGTGAGGGGTCCCACAGGGTTCAATGCTTGGGCCTTTTTCATTTTTGCCCCTGCTCAAATTAGTACTTGGTCTATTTTGTCTTGGCAAGACGTGCAGTGCGGCCTTTAATATCAAGCTTTTTTTGAGAGTGTACTGGGATAAACGGACCTGCAAAAATGTACCACTCAATGGTCCTATATTGGCTCATGAGGAGGCCCCAGTGCATATCGTGGCCTAACTGCGTAGAAGCTCCTGGATGTCACTTGACAATTTGTGGGGGATTTCGCTGCATTGGGAAAGGACTAGTGAATGCATACTCCTTTATGGTAAGACTTAAATCCATTCTTTTCCTCCCTTGGTTAACAAAAGGGAGAGTGAATGTCTTTTGGATCTTTTTGATTATGGTAAGCAATTGGAGTGTGCATCGTTTCTCTCTTCCCACAGTAGTATTCCCATGGAGTAGATGTGTACACAATCTTATGATGTTTTAACACGTTCCCTCCACAGCCTAATAACCAATTTATTTCCCCAGCCTTCACAGCTGCTAACTTTTCCCTTTGATCTGGCTGTTGTGGTGTGCAAACTCCTGTGTGGCCTCCATGTTTTGTTTTGCCACACTGCAACACTTTCACAGATGTGGAGGATGTGAAATTTGTCATCAATTATGACTACCCTAACTCCTCCGAGGATTATATCCACCGCATTGGACGCACAGCCCGAAGTCAAAAAACGGGCACAGCCTACACCTTCTTCACCCCCAACAACATGAAACAAGCCAGTGACCTGATCTCTGTGCTCCGCGAGGCCAACCAGGCCATTAACCCAAAGCTGATCCAGATGGCAGAGGACAGAGGAGGTAAAATCGGATGCCTGTTTACATTAAGAAGCATATAGTGTGCAAGGAATGAGAATTCATTCTTAGGCTCAACTTTATAAACATGTCATGTTCACATTTGTCTATTTATCATAATGTAAGTAAGTATCATAATGTATCATTAGGGAACTTATATTGTAGATGGTTTGAATGAAATGATGTAATCTTTGACTAGTCATAGCCTCGAAAGCTCCTTTCAGACACTAATCTTGTTCGTAATTTAATATTTTCATATATAAACCAGGATACACTGAGCAGATTAGGCAGCAGAATTCTTTAATAGATTAAGATGACAATATTTATCAGGTGATAAATTGTGAGAAGCAGCGTCTCACATTGGTGATGAATTAAAACTCTTAAGTTTTAAAATCACATCATAATAAACATTTATGTGACAGACTTGTGTTTAAAAGACAAATAACGGATGGACGAAGCCAACAATGTTGCATATCCCATGTCTGAAAAGGGTTTTATTTATCTCTCCTTTATGTGTCTTAGTATTGTTACTATGTTGTTATAGGTTCGGTGTATTAACAGTCAGCTCTCTCTCCTGTCTTCATCTCATTCAGGTCGTGGAAGGGGGGGAAGAGGTGGCTACAAGGATGACCGTCGCGATAGGTATTCCGGGGGTGGGAGGAGCAATTTTGGCGGTAGCAGCTACAGGGACAGGGACAGTGATAGAGGGTTTGGCAATGGGCCGAAAAGTGCCTTTGGTGGCAATAAGGCCCAAAATGGTGGCAGCTATGGAGGTAACAGTGGTAACTCTAGTAGTAGCTATGGCAACAACAATTACAGCAACAGCAATGGACAGGGTAATTTTGGTGCTCCGACAAACCAGGTGGGTGCCTTTGGTAACCAAAGCTTCCAGGGCCCGCCTCAGTTCGGGGAATGCAGAGGGCCGCTCAGAATGGCATGAACCACCCGCCGTTCCCATTCAACTCTCAGCCACCACCACCACAGGCCCAACAACCACCACCCCCACCACCAATGGTGCCCTACCCCATGCCACCACCCTTCCCTCAGTAGATATGATATACGCACAATATATGGAACCAACATGATTTTTGTTTAGTCTTGAAATCTTACAGTATGATGATGATTATTATTATTATTATTATTATTATCCTTTGTACTGTTTAACTTTGTTTTGCTTACAGCAGGGTTGGAATTATTCAGTAAACCCAGAGCATTAAATGGGAGTCATAGAGTTGTCTCCAATAGTGCAACTTTGATTGCTGCACTTTTCCTTGACTGTTTATTTTTTCTTTTTTTGGTCACATTCCTCAGTAATTTATTTTTACTAGGTAATGCAGTGTTTTCAGTTGTGGTATGTTTAAAGTAATGTTATGGAGATCATATAAAATAAAAAGGGTGCGTGTGGCCCTTTTAAATAAAAATAAGAAATGGAGACCTGGTGTTGTGTCGTCTGTGTGGGAAGTTTGGGTTGGAAAAATTATTAGAATCAGATTGTTTTGATCTTCTTGCCTCTACCATACATCTGTAAACCTTACACTATCAGGAATTTCTGATTCATAAGCCGTGGGCCTGAACATATTTTTAATTTATAATCTATAAAAGATGAAAAAAGTAAAATTGTTCCTAGGGTAGTTTAACCTTCAGGTGACCAGAGTCGTGACTATGGATCTGAGGACACACTGAACTAATCACAAGGTACACAATGCCCAGGAACTCACTCTTGCCGCCCAACCGGTACATGCTGCTGAGACACCACCTTCTTTCTCCTGTCAAAGTTCAAAATAGGATGGTTGTATGCAATTTCAAGGGAGTAGTTTCCAGCTGGCAGCCCCTTGCATGTCCCTCTGTGATTCATCGATATAGTTTGAAATCAGGCACAGTAAGTAAAATGGGGCATAGTGAATGTTTGATCACCCCCCTGAATGTACCTGCCTCACATTTGTGGAGCCACTGCCTTTTTCAGCCGAACATTTTTTTGTTCAGGGCTTTAGAAGTTTTATTTAGACCTGATATCTTTAAATTTGACTAAGCCAGCAAAGAATTTCCTCACCAGCTTTTTTATTCCAGTCAGTAGAGATGAGACTCTGCATTTTCACGATGGTGACACTTTGAAAACAATAGTATAAAAAGAAAGACGACTGAGATATTTTAAGCTGTTTCACTATATTGCTTAGCTCACTGAGACCCCCCAACATGAAAGAAAGCAATACCATTTTAAGTAAAAAAATATAATAATAAAAACATACATACATACAGACAATTAAATCTTAACTGAATAAATAAAATACATATATAAAAAAAAAAAATTAAAAAGTAAACTTTTTGTCGAAATTATACAAATATGTTGAAAGCACCACGTGACATGACAGTACGTAACCGGATATAAAGATACAATTTCCGGGTCGTATCTCACATGTAACTCCAGCGATAATCATAAAACATTTAATTTTGGGACAACACAATAATAGTGAACGACTGGCGAGTGCATTTATTTTAAATACACCGAGAGGCGCTAACATTTGCGGCAGCTAGTATAAGCCATCAACCCGCGGCCAACAGACGGAGGATAAAGCAGTCAGCTCTCACTGAAGGAGGACAGAGGGGTAACTTAATAAATTAGGCCCTGCTTGTGTTTTACCTTGTTTCTTTTGCATTAGCATTTAAGGTTCATTTGGACTGCTAACGGTCTGTAAAGAGGAGTCGGAGCTGTACTCATGAGGATTCATCACTGTAATAGACAGTATTTGGATTTACCCTCATTTGGACCAGTCTTGGCTTCCCATCATGTTGACTTGCTGTGTCAGAAACGTCTTATCAAGGCGTCTCTCCATATTAAAACCCTCACAGTGCAGCTTAACGCCGACTCTGCAGTACACCAGCAGACACTGCAGTTCATCATCAGCTGAGGACTTGGATCTGGTCAGGACTTTGATGCAGCTTTGTGTGGACAGATACTATATTTCACCTGGTCAGACTAATGTAGATCTGTTTCGGCGTGGGATGAGCTGCAGGTATGGACCTCTGGGCATGGAGCTGAGGAGGAACCTGCTGGACCAGTGGTGGCACGCTGTGACCAGGTCCACAGTTCAGGTGTTTGGAATAAATACTCTGAGCAGCAGCGAGGACACAGCAACAGACGCACAGGGACAACTGAGGATTGTTGAGTCTGAACATGTCAAACAAATACTTGAACAGCAAGACTTGAGCAAGGAGCAGCTCGTCCAGGAGGTACGACGGCTTCTTCAGAGATCTCCATCTGTGAGGACAAACTTTCTTCAAGGTAGAGTAATAGATGCACTGCTATAAACTGTGTAATGGTTAGAACGGTTGATTGGTCTACACAACAAGAAAAGATGGACCATCCTCAGCTCTCCAAACTATCGCAGTGCTACAGTAAAATGACCTGGAGCAGAGCAGCGTGGTCTATTCCAGTACCACCAATCAAATGTTGTGTTTAGTATAATGGTGATTAAGGTCACGATTAAGGTCTGAAAAGGAGCTTCGAGTTCCAAATGAAAGGCTCAATTCAGAGCAAGAAAGTCCCTCTAGTGGTTTCAGTCTATAAACCACTGTTTAGAAGCAAATATTGCACTTTTCAGATTTTGTCTGGTTTGTTGGCAGGTGCCTTGGAGGAGTTTGTTCCTTCGCTGGAGCTGGTGAACAGGAAGCTGCCCTTCGGCCTGGCTGAGACTGGTCTGTGTTTCCAGCCCTCAGATGGCTCTGGTTGGTGAGGCTTCATCTACTTTATGTCATCTGCCTGTCTGTGGGTTTACAGACACATACACACTGCAAAAGTTCAGATGAGATTTTGGCTTGAGGGCACATCTTCATGCTCCTTTATACTTAAGATTAAGGTTAATACCACACTGTTCTGACAGTGGCAATATATATATATATACAACTCATTGACTGCTAATCCTTTGAAAAGGTACATCAAACTAATCATGTCAGTTTCGATGGAGATGATGTCAACAATTCTATATTAACTTTTTTACTGAGGTAATGGACATTTGTGATTCAAAAACAAAGCAGTGCTATATTTCCTAACAGAATAGTATTATTTAAATGCAGTTAACATGTGTAAAAAAAAAAAAAAAAAAAGAGGTGTGACTGTGATTATCATGTAATGTTTTTATGCCAGCCCAGCTGAAGTTACCCAGACGTCTCTAGTGTGGTTCTGCTCTCCTCGTACCTCTTCCCAGTGGCTGGATCACTGGACACGACAGAGACTCAAGTGGTGGAGGAAAGTGAGTATTTGAGGCAGTGTCCCCCAAAATACTTTGTTAACTTAACTTAAGCTTAAGTTTAGCTACTTTTTTGGAGGAAACTGGACGTGATGAGAAGCCTCTTGAAAAACACAAACGCTAACATAACAGTCTGTTTTGCAGTAGAATTTCAACACTGTATGTTTCCTCAGTAGAAATGTTTATAGGTTGGTACGCAAGCAATTGTGTTACTCTGTAAATGTCCTTTTAGCTATAGGTGAGTATTTTAGAGGAAATTCACTGCACTGTTTCACTTCATTAGATATCACTACTCAGATAAAACACACATTTTACACAAGATGTGTGTTTTATCACGTATTGTGGGTTTGCATTTATTGCAGTAGATCTATATATTTCATATTAATATTTAACTAATATTGTGCAGTGCTAATGTGAGCACAGAAATGATTGTGGTCCTGTTTTTGTGGGCTACATTAAATAAGCACTCTAACACCAGTCTGAAAAGATCTGATTCCCATCATTGGTATTTATTTTTATCACTGATTTTACTACAAGCTGCTAAAACATGAAATATCCTTCCTGAAAACTGTTGATGGTTTGAAATTTAAGACTTGACTTAAATGAAGTAATGATTACTTGATCAAGATAATGTCAGTACCATGAAATCAAGTCACCCATGTCTTTCCAGTTTGCCCTGTCTCCATCGGACTTCAGCAGTAGTGATGTCCCAAAAGAGGAACTCGAGGAGACAGTGTCTCGTGGTGTGAGGATCATGTACAGCTTCCCGTGGGGACAGGAGCCCCTGGAGGAGCTGTGGAGCAGAGGAAACACAGAGCTGTTGCAGGCACATAAAGGAGTTCGTTCCAAACTACAGGTCAGCCAGCTTCTTTTATTTAGAGTCCTAATGTGGACATTGTACATGCACTCAATATATCTGCATCCAGTTTGCTCTGTGGGTCTGTCACGCTGTGACTGAGTGTTTAGAAGCTTTGCAGCTGCAACATAAATCGGCAGTCGCACTTGATATCATGAGATACTTCCAGAGAAATCACTGTAAACAGTGGTTAAATAGCACCTGGTCAGAGGTTTGAGGTGGTGTTAATACTGTCGGTTCTTTTGATGATAATAATAAAACAATTTGTTTAGCCTCCAGTGACAAAAGAAACTATTTAAACTATATGTGTACTGTTTTTACCAAATCGCAACCCCATGCAAGTTTTTCTGTCCCCCAAATGTGTGCGGCTCCCACAGTGTCACAGTAGGAACATCTCAAGTGTAAATAATAAAATGACTGATGGCTGAATTCTGTTTAACTTCTTCAGTTATCAGGTATTGTTCATGGCGGTTTGCTGTATCTCTGTCATAACTTACTGTGACACTTGAATGGAACAGAGCCATTTTTAATGTTTTTAGTAACACCCGTGCATTTTCTTGCTTCATAGAGCTTTTTCATAGCGAACATTTTGCCGTGTCCATACAGGAAGAGCACAGGAGTAATTAACATCACTAATACTGGCTGCATCCCATTTAGTTTTGCCATATCCAGGGCTCTGCTATTGTGCATGATGACTCCCTAACATGGCTTATTGAAACGGCCTCATTAATGTTATTAGTGACTCCTGGACATTTCTTGTTACAACAAGTCAAATTTAGGTTATAAAAAGGTTATAGCTCATATTTAGAATGGTACCTGGTGTTGGAAAGTGTCCAATCAAATTACCAGATAAGCAACAGATAAAATATAACCACTTCATTTTGATTAAACACTGTTTGTCTTTAGACTCTCTCAAACATTTAGATTTTTGAGGGCAGAGATTTAGAAGCCTTCCATTTTGATAAAACATCCAGTCTTATGGTAAAAAACACAAGCAGCTATTCACTGCTACTGTTGCCCGTCTTTGGTGTAATCACATGCAGTGTTAATTGTCTTTCAGTGTCGAGATGGTCGTAAGTCGGTTCCTTGTGTTGTCTCCGTTACCGGGAACATGGACCGCGGTGTGATGGCCTTTCTGTCCAACTCACTCCAGCAGCTCAAGAAAGAACACGGCAAGCAGAAGCTGCAGCAGAGAAAGGTGATTTTATCACTTGACATTTGCTCTCTTATTTGTGACGTGATTCTCTGTAAATATTTCACTGAATTTTGTTTCACTGTTGATTTAAGGTTCTGAAGTTGCATCCAGTGTTGGCGCCAGTCAAAGTGGCTTTAGACATTGGCAGGGGAGCCACCATGGAGCTGAGACAGGTAAGAAAAATATGTATTAACTGTCGACGTCAATGATTAATTGATCTTTTTATTTATCTTGATTAATTCTGTGTGAATCCACATCAAGTGTGTCAAGTGCTCGGTGAAAATAATTTTTTAAGTGACTGTGATAGAATCAGCACTGAAGTATTTAATTAAACTTGTTCATTGTGTAAGTCAAAGTAGATTAATGAGTATTTAATCATTTTGTAGGTGTGTGAAGGGCTGCTGCAGGAGTTTATGGAGGCTAAGATCTCTGCGTGGCCTGGGTATCTCAAAAGTCTGCCAACAATGGAGCAGCTGAACGCAAAGTAAAGTGCAATTCGGTGTTGTAACAGAGGCAAAAGAAGTTATCTTAGCTGTGTTGTTCTGACGTTTGTCTCTGTGTTGATGTATTTTAGGTATGATGAGATGGGAGTGCTTTTCACTGTTGTGATCAGTGAGAACACGCTGGAGAGTGGCCTCGTTCAAGTCCGCAGTAGAGACACCACCATCAAAGAGACCATGCACATCTCTGAAATCAAGAACTTTCTCTCCAGATACATTTCTGCTGCCGACAACATCTGAATGGACTTTTTATTCCGGCAACTAAACGGACAGTCTGCACATTGTGCTACTTCAGTTTTGCACCCCCTCTAGGAACAAAACTGTTGCACATTTACAATTCGGAAACTTCTTGTCCTGAATTGGTTCACTATGAATAAGGAATTTTTTTATGTGTTTAGGCATATTTGGCTGATGGTTGGCCGTTCTGTACATTGTTTTAAAGGCAAAGAAATTATTTTTGTGACTGGTAGGAAGAAGATGTGCAAACACACATGGTGCAAGTACCTCCAGGTTTTTAGCAGGTATAACCTAGGGACTCATCCTACGTCCTTCTCTAGGTACTTCCCAGGCAAAGAGGTGGATAACTCGTCCTCTTATTTGTGTTACTGTCTGAATTCAACAGGGTGGTATTTATACTACAGGAGGATTTGGATAAATGTTTGGTGCCGTTATTTTTGTCTCACTTTCTAATAAAATATACAAAATTTCTCTGATATTCTCTATATCTTTTGTTTTTATCATGTGCTCTATCAGTTGTTTTGTTCAGTATTTTTCTAGAGGTTTCCTTTGAAAAAACAATTTCACCTCAGTCAGTTTTGTAGGTGTTGTAACACTTTTGAATATATATCACATCATATTTAACATATCTTAATTGTGCACAACTGGGACTTTAAATTGAAGGAAAGTCATATAAAACATGCATTTATAGTCACAGAACAGAACAAGACAGATTGATCCACATAGTAATATTTATGAGTTAATACATTGGGAAATATATGCTGCTGCATTTATGATATCGATGATTTCCTCATTTGCTTTTCTACATTAAGTTCATATATTGCTTATGAGTTGAGTCCGTGTTCTGTAATAAATTGTTTTATTATGAATGTGTTTCAGTTGTAGCGAATGCACAAACAGCTGTTAAAGTACATGCCTCAATTTAAAAACAATATATATTTCTTAATGGTTCAAGGGGGGGGTTATTGTCATTTCAACCATATACACAGTGAAACGAGACAGTGTTTTGCCAAGGACTATGGTGCTACATATAACACAGAACATAGTACAGCCAGGACTACAATGTGCACACACACAAAAACAAGAAGGGCTATATACATATATATACAGTATGGCTAAATGAATATACAGTATGATATTGGTAAATAGACTGATAGATACGGTAGATATTGAATAAAACAATTAAGCAGCAGCAGGTAAACAAGGTGCAATGTGCATGGATATATGTGCATGTTTACATTTTGCTGTTCAACAGTCTGACTGCCTGTGGGAAGAAACTGTTTCCCATCCTGGCAGTGTTAGATGGGGACTTTAATCACAGATTTTGCCTGCAAGAGTAATCATGGGTGTTTTAATACCATAGATATATGATATATCCATTGGATCTACCCGAACAGCTGACATCACTGACAGCGGGGGGGATAGTTTATACGACGCTAAATCTCGCGGGATTTGGATGTAGTTCTCTCGCCCCTCCCTGTGCCGTCATTGGCTCTTCTTCTGACTGAGCATGTGTGTGTGTGCCGCTTAGCCGTTAGCATTCAGAGATGGCCGCAGACAAGCAAAACGAAGCTAAAGTTTCCTCCATGGATGAAAATAAAGAAAATTCACCGGATGGAGGACTTGGACTGGAAAGTATCCTTCACAGCAGAGAGATGTTTAGCGGCCGTTTTTTGTCTGTGCTCCGGTGGATCTGTGTCAGGCTCTGAAGCTAACGTTAGCTCGCTCGGTTAAAGGATAACGTTAGCTGGCGTTAGGCTACGTGTCACACTGAAGCAGACAGTCAGTGGCGAAAAGCAGATTTATTTGGCTTGTCACAAACTTTTTTCAAGTCTAAAGACGTTAAATGAACTAATAGTAATGTGTCAGGCTGTAGACATGTTGATTTGTTCTCTTGTAACTGTTGTAACCTCTGAGTTTAGTAGCAGCTAACGTTACGTTGCCTTTTCTGCAACGTATTACAAATCTGCAGTCACTTTGTGGGTCTGTTGACTGTATATACAGTCTATGGTCTATGCCATTGACTGTATATACAGTCTATGATCTATATATGGTCTATGGTCTATATATGGTCTATGCCATTGACTGTATATACAGTCTATGGTCTACATGATCTATGGTCTATATATGGTCTATGCTATTGACTGTATATACAGTCTATGGTCTATATATGGTCTATGCCATTGACTGTATATACAGTCTATGGTCTATATATGGTCTATGCCATTGACTGTATATACAGTCTATGGTCTATATATGGTCTATGCTATTGACTGTATATACAGTCTATGGTCTATATATGGTCTATGCCATTGACTGTATATACAGTCTATGATCTATATATGGTCTATGGTCTATATATGTTCTATGCCATTGACTGTATATACAGTCTATGGTCTACATGATCTATGGTCTATATATGGTCTATGCCATTGACTGTATATACAGTCTATGGTCTACATGATCTATGGTCTATATATGGTCTATGCCACTGACTGTATATACAGTCTATGGTCTATGCCATTGACTGTATATACAGTCTATGGTCTATATATGGTCTATGCTATTGACTGTATATACAGTCTATGATCTATATATGGTCTATGGTCTATGCCATTGACTGTATATACAGTCTATGATCTATATATGGTCTATGCTATTGACTGTATATACAGTCTATGGTCTATATATGGTCTATGCCATTGACTGTATATACAGTCTATGGTCTATATATGGTCTATGCCATTGACTGTATATACAGTCTATGGTCTATATATGGTCTATGGTCTATATATGTTCTATGCCATTGACTGTATATACAGTCTATGGTCTACATGATCTATGGTCTATATATGGTTTATGCCACTGACTGTATATACAGTCTATGGTCTATACACCCAGAGCTAACATGACAGACACATTCATGCTATATGAATGAAACTTATTCACCTGGACTCTCACCTGTGTAATAATGTACACAAAGTTGTTCCTTAATATTTGATCACAGTTTTGCAAATAATCAAAGAGTCCCAACAGCAGCATGGCCTCAGGCACGGAGACTACCAGAGATACAGGTGAGTTGTGTCCACTCATACATCACCTATAAAACCTGCACAATCTGGACCACATCTGCACACATGTCTGTGGTGAACTGTCCAGTATTGTATAGTCCATTCAATCAAAAGTCCCACCTAATTTCTTTATAGACCACATTCTTGTTTTATTCATTGTATGCATGCACACCTCTGCTGCCATATGGTTCACATACTACATTCACATATAGAGTAACGCACGTTCCTGAGAAAATTCAGGTTACTAGTCCTTCAAAGAAAACACTAGGGGTACGGTCGAATCGTCTATCTTAGGAAGGTTTTTAACTGAGCGGACGTATTTCCACCATCATAAGAGCTGTTCCAAATCTCTAAACGTTAAGGAAAGGTGCTTCAGTGCTTCCTTTATTATCTCCTTTAGCACAGGATACACCAGACAATGCCGTCTAACAATTCCTTGCAGCAGCAACAAAAAAAAATCAACCCACCATTCGGTCATTCACAACCAGACATTAAAAAGAAAAAAACATCAATTTATTCAGTGTGATGCAGACTACAGAAGAGAGCGCGTATGAATATGGACATGATGACGTGATATAAAAACTTTGATCGTGAAGCCTGTTCTGTTGTTGACTGTGGAGCTGCGTTCACACACAGAGTAAAAACTGTTTCTAACTGTGACAGACGTCTAGCGTCCTGCAGATCGTCATGAAGTTACCGTTGATTATTAATCATCCATTTTTTGCCATAACTTGCTAATATGCTTATGTCTGAGTGGATAGGAGGGTGACAGACACTTAAATTTGCTTCTGCGACCGGTCGTTAACAAATTCATTTATTATGTCAATTCTGACGTTGATAATGAAGTCATATTTTTCACCGGGTTGTCCATCTTTATATCCTGCATGAAACAACACAGTAAGAGTGCGCGGGGAGAAGTATCTCAGATGTGCGTTTTGTAGTCCATCTTCTGAACTTTGTAGTTTTACCACAGATCACGTCAATAACATCCGCCATCGCATAATGACGTAGTCTAGTGTAAGTGCAGTCATATTCTCCTAAGTCCTTTTATGAATTCTCCTTCACATCTTTCCTTGACCTCATGTCGTTTTCCATCGAGGTGAAGGAAAAGTGTTTAGGAAAGGACATAGGAGGTTTCAACCGTACCCTAGAACTATATTGGTGACTTGAATGTGTGGTTGTCATGTCCACTGTGAAAAACCAAGATATACATGTAAGTATTATTAATTTGCCCTAATGTAACCGCCTTGTGTGTCCAACTGTGTCCAGGGGCTACTGCTCCCGCAGACTGCGTCGTCTGCGCAAGACTCTTGGCTTTAAGATGGGCAACCGACACAAGTTCATTGGGAAGAAGATCACTGTCGAAATACTTTCTGACAGCAGGTAAGAAATGGATCATCTCAGCATCCATGTGCAGTTAATTGGCTTCATTCAGAGTGAATACCGGATTGACATTCAAATGTTTGTGTGTGTTTGTTGCACAGTAATAAACATACATCACAGATGAGTTTAGGCTGACTACTTTTTGGTAGAAACGTTACACGTGACTGAGTTGATTGGTACACATCACTGCTAAACCTCAGAATTAAACCAGTTCTTGTTGTGACTATATTTGCTGAAGGTCATTGCTGGCTCTGTCTTTGGATAAGAGTTCAATTATGTGAGCGCTATGCTATCATACAAGTGATGCCATGACCTCCCCCCTCTTTAGATATCTGTTGCTGGTTTTGATGGAGGCAGAGCGTGCATGGAGTTACGCCATGCAGCTGAAGCAGGAGGCCAATACAGAGCCACGCAAGCGCTTCCACCTGCTGGCGCGACTACGCAAGGCTGCCAAGCACAGCGAGAAGCTGGAGAAGCTCTGTGAGAGCCCCCGTGTTGACGCCAAGACCAAACTTGAGGCACAGGTACACACCTTCAGCCAAAAAGTGTTTTCTGCTGTGTTACAGAGAGCGAAAATCAGGTTCTTCTTATTCTTACAACAACCACTAATAATAGCTAATGTATTTTATTTCAGGCCTACACTGCGTACCTGACTGGTATGGTGGAGTTTGAACTGCAAGAGTGGAAGCTTGCCATGGAGGCCTTCAACAAGTGCAAGTGAGTTTTGACAACACTACAGTTTGTTGATAGGCTGATTGTGTTTTGTCCTGGATGAATTTTTATGACTATTGGAAGTATAAAACGCCACCATTTTGTGTTGTCAGGACCATCTATGAGAAGCTGGCCAGTGCGTTCACTGAGGAGATGGCAGCTCTGTATCGCCAGCGTGTGGATGAGATATCACCCAACATCCGCTATTGTGCTTACAACATTGGTGAGTAACACACACACACACACACACATAGAAGTGAAGGACTTAATCCCATCAACATAATTGACAGGCATCCTGAGACATTGTTCACAGTCCACACAAACAGTGTGTAACTTTTTTTTTATCTGTTTGCAGGCGACCAGAACGCCATCATTGACTTGATGCAGATGAGACTGACTGGAGGAGGAGGAGGCATGATGGCCGAGAAACTAGAGGTGAACATGCAGGAGTTTGATATTGGATTATACTCTTGTATCATCTTTCATAGTTTAGAGGCCATATATCATATATTGGTAGTTTGGTTTTATCAGCTGTTACTTATATAGCTGTATATTATTGTTTTTACAGAACATGTAAAAGGTACAATGTAGAAAAAGATGTTTACAATTATTAAATTCCCAGTAGAGTTTACTGTTTCAGTGCACTGATGTTATAAAGTTTGTACTTTATGCTAGTTTTTTCCCTGATATTGGCATCAGCCCTAAACATTTAGTAACGTTCAGGCTCTAATATTGTTGTTGCATGGTATCATGTTAGAGGAGGGCAGCACATACACTCAAGTTTGGTCCTAATAAAAAAGTAATCAGAGCAAATTAGTTTGCTAATAATCATAGAATTTCAAGCAAAACTGATTATTCATTGATGAAATCTGAAGACATCTTGGCTCTTCAAAGAATCATGGTTTTTGTCTCTCTCCTCAGGCCCTGATCACTCAGGCAAGAACCAAGCAGGCAGCCACCATGAGTGAGGTGGAGTGGCGAGGACGGACGGTGCCTGTCAAGATCGACAAGGCCCGCGTTTTCCTGCTGGGTCTGGCAGACAACGAGGCCGCTATCGCTCAGGTCAGTGTTTTGTTTGTTCCTCCTTTTTTGTAGGGGGTAAAAACAAAAAGCACTACTTCCAAAGTGAATATCTTTCTATCTGTCTTAATATCATTACATGCCGGTGCTTAAAAATACGTGCTGGGCTGTCCCTGCAGCCTGAACCTCAAAGTATACCTTTGCTTCAACCGTCTGCATGACGTAAACTTCTGTGCATGTTCACATGCTGTCCAAAATGTTTTTCTTTCTACACATTGTGGTCTAATAATGCTTCATTTCCACCTTCTTAGCTATAGGGAAATCCAAGCCACCAGTTTATGCCACATTAGAAGGCAAACCAGTGCAACCATCACAAATAATAGATCATCCTCAGCATTGCAACATCATAGTAACCATGTTCTTATTTGTTTTATTTGTTCTAATGAAAAAGAAAATGCACAACGAAGGCTTCATCCCTGTGTTCAAACACCCTATGTTTTGATAGGCCTTGTAACTCATTTCCTCATAGGAGCGTGTGCCCTACCCCATGTGTTTAACTACTTTTCCAGTGTGCATACCCTTATGAAGTCCTGTGCTTGAGCAGATATTCAGTCCGTGCAGTTCCTTAAATTTCCAGGAAGTGGCACTCTCCTCTTTACAGTCCTCTCAAAGCCACCACAGCTCATTTGTCATGCTGTCATATGCTCAAAAGCTTAGCACACCCTGCAGACACACCTGTCACACCCGCATCCTCTCAGGTCTCTGGCATGCAGCCTCCATCATCGCACGACTGCATTCTATGCATTTCAGCCCACACATGAATATAGGACTACACCCAGCAGGCCTCTGTGGACAAATGAGTATTATTATGTCTCTAAACACCTTTCAGTTTCAAAGAACACCTTTAGTTTTACTGGCCATTCTTAAACTAATAGTGGCTGTGAACTGAATTTGGTGGAAGCCACTGGCAATAATCTTGGTAGTTGTACTTTCATAATATTATATGGCCTACATTATAAATTAACATCCTCATCAACTATCTTTTGGGACTGAAGGAGTAAATGTTATATAATTGGTAAGCTTGGGTGCCAGTTGTCTTTAATTACTCAACAGAGAGTCGGGGAAGTTTAAGGTGTTTGTGTGCTATACTGTGTAAATTACACCCGGTTATCAGCTCTTGCCCTGTGGGGACAGGAAACGCTGTATTGGGCCATACTTCAGTCCCAATAGAAGAGCTCCATCCACTCCTCCCTCCTCTAATCGGTTTATCCATCCAGCCCTCCCTCTGAACAACAGAAAGATGCTTGACAGGTTGAGCCGGTCTTGCTAGGCGTTGCCAGGGTGTTGACACAAGAGTGTGACACAAAATAACATCAGCCTTCTGGGTGTATGAGGGCAGCCCAATGACTTGTCTATTATCAGTAATCACTATGAGGAATGTTCTCGTAACATTCCTCCACTGTGTTGCCTCCTGAAAGCTTTTGCCCCTTTTTGAGGGTGAACATTTCCCATTTATAGTAATCCAACATGGCTTCTTTCTTTTAAATATTAACACATGTTCTCTAGGTCTGAGGATTTTGTAGTAACACAGGCCTGTTGTATTTGCATGTTGATGAGAGAAAGGTGAGGTGAAGAACAATCCTGTCATTCAAAAAGATTTGAACCCTGAAACTCTACAAGACTACCTGATGAGCTGTGTGCAGGAATGTCTCAGCATCCTGCCAGGCCACATACCTGCATCTCTCCCACAGTTACAGTTACAGTCCCCGCTTGGACTCTTTGTATCAACTTCACATGGATGAAATATTTTTGTTTGTGTTGGATGATTTACGCTTATTGGTCCAAGTCTAGCCTTTGTCTGTGTTCAGGCATTAAATTCTACATTTTATTTTTAAATTTTTTATTCTTTTTTTCATTTTTAAGATATTTTAGTTGTAGACTTCCACAGGGTACAGATCATGTTCAAATAGTCGTTTCCTCATGTCAAGTTTACAAAGAGCTCTCTTTAAACTAGAGTCCTCCCCTCCCAAATTCCTCTTGATGTAAAACCCTTTGACACAGTTTCATGATTTCCTTTACTTCCACCACCATTCATCATCTTATATCTGACTCTAATATTGCATCAAGGCTCCATATAGGGAATTAACTGTAACATTTTATTTTAACTTTTGTGGATTAGTAATACAGACCTACAGTTTGCTGTAATGAGCTAATGCTGATGTAGAAGCCTACTGGAACTGCTGGTAGTATGCCATGACTTCCTGCATGTGCTTGATAATAAATGCATTTTATTGTCAAAGCAATATTATTCCTTTACTGTGAAGTGTTTAGTATGTTTACACCAATATTCCTATTATTCTAAATTTGATACGGGTCATGAAGACGGCCTATTCCGTGTTGATATTCCTAATTATTCCTTATTCATAATATAAAATATTCCAATTTTATTACATGTTTGACAAAGTGTGATAAAGTGATCATAAACTGCGAGGCCCACACCGAAAAAAATTAATGTAGCATGAGGGCAGCAGAGAATGTTCATATTTTTAAGAGCAAACTCAAGACTTATATTTTTAATCTGGCCTTTACTTGAACTAAAGTTATACATTTTTCTGTTTATATATTTTAATCTGTTGCATCATTTTCACTTTTGTTTATTTGTTTGGTTAGTTTTATATATTATATCTTCAACGTTTTGTTTTGGCTCTCGATAGATTTTATTATGCTTTACTTCTATTTTATCTAACTATGTATACATTTTAATGGGTTTTATTTTTATTTATTTTTCATTTTATTTTATTGTTTATTTTTTAACCTGCCTCTGGTGTTCCCCCATCGCAAGATGATGAGATGGCGTTTCCTCAGTTTGTGTTGTGCTTTTGTTTATAATGGGATGGAGTGGAGGGTTATTGTGTGAAGCACTTTGTGTTACCATTCTGTACAATCTGTAAAAATAAAGTTTGATCGATAGTTCCACTCGTAGATTCAGATTTTAAATGTATGAAATAATCACCATGTTCCACTATAGATCATAATTGTCCCATACAGATCATAAATAAGTGTTTCTGTTCTGTAGGCATCTAACGAGGAGACCAAAGAGCATCTGTATGAGACCCTGTTGGCTGAGTGCAGAGACACCATCCAGGCTGTGAGAGAGGAACTCAAGAGTGAGGCGGTAAGATACACCAGGTTAAAAAGTTGACATGTTTCAGTGAAGTCGGAGGATGCGAGTTGTTATTTATGTCTGTTCATCGCTCAGAGTCGTCCATTTCATTTAAAGCCTGCTAATTATTAAGACGTATGACATTAAAACAGGAGAATGTGAAATTAAAAATTACTTGTTTTTGTAGAAACAACGAGAGAGGAGCTCTGATGCCGACAGTGGAAAGGTGTCCAACCTGCAGTTCCTGCACAGGTAAACTGGAAACCAGACATTTACTTGTACTTGTAAATTCCAGGATCGTTTATTGTGCAGGCTGATTACAACAGAGGAGAAACTTTCAGGAAATGCATGAAGCGTGTCATTATTTTTGACAGATCTTTGCTGTGTTAAAAATCCAGGAGATCCAGGTTTTATGGATGAATTAGTTTTTCCATCCTCTGTTATTATTCTTACATTTATCGCCATAATAAGTGAATAACAAATACGCTGTTGGTCTCCTCTCCCAGTTACCTGACCTACATCAAGCTGTGTACGTTGGTGAAGAGGAATGAGAGCATGGCCCACACTCTGCAGGCTAAACTCAAGGAACCCGAAGCCGACGAGAACAAGAGAGGCCCCCGTCCACAGGACCTCATCCGCCTCTACGACATCATCCTGCAGGTAAATGTCTGCATATCAAGTACATTGTGAACTTTTAACTGTCTGTATATATGGAGAAGTTGTTAAACATGAAGTTAGACAGACATATGTGTTCATGCAGTAATATGTCAAAACAAAGGTCACTGTTATTTATAATTCATAATAACAGCATGTGTTTCAATTAGAATAGTATATAAATAAGTTTGTTCACGTGTACTCACAGTGGCTGTGTGTGATGCATTGTTTTATCTGTGTTGTCAACAGTGAAGGGATGTGTACTTAGCCTTGTTTGACACTGTCTGTCACTTCCTTCTCACACTGTAACTCACCGTCTCTCTCTCTCTCCCATCACCTTCCTCTCTTGTTTGTCTGTCTCTGCAGAGTTTGGCTGAGCTCTCCACCCTACAGGGTCTGGAGGATGACCACACCTTCCAGAAGGAGGTGTCCCTCAAGACGCTGGTCTACAAGGCCTACAGGTCAGACATTATGGCACACAGGGAATATGTTGGCAATTTTAGTTTGTGTTTGGAAAACTTGGTGCCCGTGGTACACTAATCAAACAAGTCCAAACAAAACGGTTGGCCAAACTTAACAGGTCAAACAGTTGACTTCAGCAACTCCTTGTACTATTGTGTTTAAAAGTGGCATAATGTCTTCAAACATGCAAGAAATATCAGAAGAAAATCTGGAGCAAACGGTTATTAAGAAGACAACACAAGTGGGCCTTTCGTCTTTGTTGTGAGCTGGAATATGAAGACAGATCTGGTTTTGTCATTTTCTCTCGAGTTGCACCAGGGTTGGATATGTGTACTGTGTGTGTATTGTTGTGATAATTGTCTGTTTGAAAGGCAAACTAACCAAAATTCATCAAACACGGATTGAACATGTCAAATCTCCAAATAAGGACAGACAGCCATGGTACACCAAAGAAATATCTGTTGGAGAATGTTTTATTGGTGTGTCATTGGCTTTATTTAATCGACTCTGCTCATCTAAAAAATCATGCACACATATTTTCGATGCATGAATACATACTAATGTCTTAACGTGGTCCTTCCCTCTCAGGTGTTTCTTCATAGCCCAATCTTATGTGCTGGTGAAAAAGTGGAGTGAGGCGCTGGTGCTGTATGAGAGGGTGCTGAAATATGCCAAGGAGGTCAGGTCTAAGGCCAAGAGCCTCAACAACAGCCTCAAGGTCGGTCATATAAAAACACACACAGCAGGTACCAACAAAAAAGTGTCACAAAATGAATCATGAAAAAGTCTCCTTACCCACAACACAGTGATTTCTCAGGTTTTGAAATTAACCCTGAATGAATTTGTGGGAAAAATAAGTCCAGTTTACCAACAAACTGTGCTTTGGACCGGAAACGTCACTCTTGTATTTCTGGTTTCTGCAGGATCTCCCTGACGTTCAGGAGCTCATTGCTGAGGTCAATGCTGAGAAATACTCCCTTCAAGCAGCTGCCATTTTAGGTGAGAGCACATTTGTGACTGACAGTTTAGAACCAACATAGTCCCATCCTGTCCCGCCTCGTTCTGTGTACAACGCTAAAGAAATGTTTGTGTTTCAGATACTGATGAGACTGTTGAAGTTCCTTCTCAGCAGCAGGTGAAAGACAACACGGTAAGAGGAGATTGTCACCTCATTTCTAAAACTCAGTTTTGAGTGGCTGGATGGCTGAGTTAATAACTTACAGTTGTCTGTGGTTGCATAATTATCAATTTTTCTTCCTTCCTCCTTCGTGCAGCCCCTCTGCAACCGCCTGGACACCTTCCGCCTCGACCCCACCCTCGTAGGAAAACAGCCCAATCTGGTCCAGTTCCCTCCTGAGTTCCAGCCAATCCCCTGCAAGCCCCTGTTCTTTGACCTTGCTCTCAACCACGTGGCCTTCCCACCTCTGGATGACAAGGTGGAGCAGAAGGGCATGGGTGGATTCACCGGCTACATCAAGGGCATTTTTGGCTTTGGCAGCTAAATCAATCTGGTCTCCACAGGAGTTCACCACAAACAACCAGACTTGGGTCCGTTGTTAATTAGAATAATTTCAGTTACTTTTATGTTTTAATTTTTAGTTTCAAAGTGCAAGATGGGTGGAGTTTGCAGTTCTGAGGAAGGCAGAGTGAATCATCTTCCAAGACAGATTAAAAATATTAATATAATCCATTTCAAGTAGCAATATGACCCAAGTCCACCTGCCAATGTGGTGTAATTACACCAGGCTGCTGGGTTGTCGCATCCCTCTTTAATTTGAGCCATGGCAGTGTCTCTGTGGCTTTCAAGTTTTACAGGTTGCCATGCCATGATCTAAATAAGTACAGCCAAGTTGTCAATCTTGCAATCCTACCAGAGTAAACTAAGCCACATAGGCACCATTAGTTATTTTTCTTTTCAGTGTTACGCAAGAGCCTTCATGTAATTATTGATCATTGTAATTCTTTTTTTTTCTTCTTTTGTGTGAGAGATGTTTTCTGCATTGTTTCTTAAACATAACATTTACAACGTGCAGTTTTGCTTTGGCACCGACTTTGACTTAAAACAAAGTAGTGCTAATCAAATACCAGAAATATCCTGTAACTTGTGACACAAACTGAAGCTGTTTTATCAAACACTGCAGTTTCACAAGACTTCAGCTGCATCTCATTTCTTCCCTTCACCCTTGTCTCTGCGCTCTCCTCCTTTTGACTGTGCGTTAAGACACCAATTTGTGATTCAGACCTTTGATTTATATGCTGATAAATCTGCCGCCCACCACATCTTTATCCACACAGACGATTTTCACCAAGAAATAAAGGAGAAAAAAAGGTGAACACTACAAGGTGGCAATTCAGCATTAAACTGGACATGATTCACTGTTAAAAGCACAAGAAGAAAGATTTCTCGACAGCTTCTGTTGTCCGTCTTTTGTAATTGGTGTGTGATGTCTACAAATTATCTGAACAGGCCTCTTCAAACAGAGGAGGACTGTTGATAAATTCAGAAAATAGTCGGGATGAACTGGGATAAAGCTTGAAACCTTTAGGTGCATCAAAAGGATGGTGAAATACAAAGCCATGAATCAGAAATCTTAAAAAAAGGAACACGCTGGTTCAGTGTTTTAATTTGTCAATTATCATCTGTAGCCTACACCGATCGTACTGTACGGGTTGTATGAGATTTGACACAAACTCCTCATGGTAGAGAAGGGTCCAACTGCTTCAGAGCATGTACAAGCCTCATTTTTAACACCCCTCAGCGTCTGACATGATCGAGGCACATGTTTTCTGCAAAAGGGCCTGCTGGCTGCTTGTTGCACCAGTGCTGAGGTGGGAAATAATTGCAAGTGCAGCTCTTCAGACTGTAATTAATTCCTGTGCTGTTGTAATTTTGACATTTTTAACTTACCTTTCAGCAGTATCACTGTTGTTGGACAGCAGTAGCCATTAAGGACTTGAGGGAGTTTTTAGCAGCCTTTCACTCGTCACACCACCACGCCTGTGCATCCGTCATGAGTAGGACAAAAATGTTTTCGTCACCAACGACGTGTCTATGGTTATACTGTAATGCTAGAAAAATCTTTTGTTAACAGTTGTTTGTTAGCCATTATGTCCACTCCAAGCCAGTTAATTTCCTCTGATCCTGATGGGACCTGGTTTCCCTGTGATACCTAGAGTACTGTTAAAGTGTCACTCACACATGCTCACTAATTTTTATTAATGTTTCTTATTTTTTCTTTTATTTTATTGTTTTTCCCCTCGCTGTTTAATGTTAAAGAATTAAGATGGATTTGCTGAAATAGTTCCAGCACTTGACCTCAAGTAGCCTGGAAAACAAATGTGATCAATAATAGCTGGAAACATAAGTGGAAAGAGAAATTAAGTGATGAGAATGTATGATTTGGTTTAATTTCCAGGCCTATAATTAAAATATATTTGCACCAAGCACTGTTTTCTTGAAGTTCTTAATTCACTTTTTCTATGAAAAAAAAATAACAAAATTTACAAAATAAAGGTGAAATCCTCGAGGAAATAAGAGTGTGTGTGGTCGTGCGTGCGTGTGAGAGTGTGTTGCGCCTCTGTCTTGTGTGTGGGTGTGTTAGCGGGAGTGTTAGCAGGAGTGCGTAGGATGCCTTCGCAGGGTGTGAATGTGTTTAGGTTTACTGTGTATTTGTATTCTTAAGTATAAGTATGAATAATACTATAGGTGTGCTTGCTACTCAGTCACATCCAGCTATGCAAATGACTTCTGACATTTTAACATCTAGTCACATTTAATTAAAGTAACTCACAAACACACACACACACACACACACGGCATCTCTTCCTGATGTCTTATCAGCTGTCTGTCATTATCCTCTACACACATTCCTTTTTCACTGCAAAGACACACGTGTGCTCTGCCTCGTCAGGCTTGAGATATTTGTGCCTTGATGAGGTGAAGATAAAATGCTAATCTGCAGAAAGAAACCAGCAATAAGACAGTATTACTGAGAGTCTGAGAGTGTTTTTACATTACTGTACATCCATTTATTTGCACCGTTTTCCTTATTTTGCTGTTGTTGTGAGATGAAAAGATAAAAGAAGTAAATCTTTTCACTTGTAGGGGGAAAATGCACATTCATTTATCGACAAGCAGATTTATTTGTTGGACTTATTGTACAGTACAGGGGAAAGGTGAAAAGTCCAGGGTACAGTAGAAGCATCCAAGCATTGTAAGGCATGAGATTTACTTTGTAAACCAGACAACTATGCTTTGTCTGCCATGTGTAGTTTCATGAAAGAACCTGACACACCCTCGCTGTGTTTCTACTTTCGTTGTTTCTTGCCAGTTCACCTGGAATTAGGTGGCATGCTGATAATTCTCTTCCATGTTTATGTTGCCCTGCAAACTATCAAAATGTTGCTGATCCCTTTGAAATCGCAGTCAAATTTAACCATCAGTGACACTGCTGACCTATAACACCCCAAAGGACCAGACTTCTTACGTAACAACGACTTTTACAGCTGTTTCTTCAGTACTTGACATGTTCTTGTGTATTGTTTCCTCTTTAGTAACACTAGATATGTGGCTCTCGTCCAGACTAATTTTTGAGGTTGAATCCTGCTGACTTTTCTTTTTAAGATGTCTTGACATGTAACAACAAACTGCACCTGCAGGAAGAACTGTGTTAACTTCAGTCTGCTGGCTTTTCTTCTAGCACCATCATCAAGTCAAAGTTCATGTCATGTCATCCTGAATTATACTTTGTGTTTAGTACAGAATGTTAGCGTTGTCAGATGTCTGTGGCAACATACAGCTGTATGTATTCTTCCTGTTTTGTTTATTTTTAATCCAGGCTCCCTGATTCAGAAAACATCTATCTATTTTTTCATGTTGAAGTTTATTCTTGACCTTGGAAAACAAGAAAACAAACTACTAGCTACTCGTACCATCTCAAAAGCTCCAGAAAAGCTCAGAGATTTTTTTTAGTCAACCATTTTATCATTGTTTTTGATACGATTAAAACAGAGTCCTCATACAGCAGCTTCTTCCAGGTCTTGTCCAAAATATTTTATCATGAAAACTCAAAATGTCTTTACTCCACATGTCATTACAGCATTACTTTGCCAAAATGTTCAAATTCAGTGTCCATGTTTGATACATGTTGAAGTATATGGTTGAATTGTTAAACAGACTGAAGATGGAGCTTACCAACAGAAAGAGTATCTGTTTTTCCAGACAGGTGGACGCACCCAGAAAGAGAGCAAGAGAGACTGTATGACTGGACCGATCAAAAATGTGTGCTCTCTGTGCCGTTCCACACTCAGCTGCAAAGAAAGCTGCTCAGCTGCATTCCTTGCCATGATTTCCTATTGTTGATGCGCTGCAGAGAGACGCCCTGATCCTGAATGACTTGCATGCCTGTAGATGCTACACATGGGTCTTTGTAATGCATGGAGTCATCTTTAATCATTAACATCACAAAATGTGCCTGACTGAAGGTTAACACAGTGTAGGGTGAGGGTGAAGAGGGGTGTGAGCAAGACAGGTTCAAATAAAAGACTTAGTTTTTTGTTAAGTCTTGCTCTTTTAAAATGTAGAGTTGTAAAAAAAAAAAAAAAAAAAAAAAAAAAAAAATCCAATTAGATATTAAAACATGTTGAATAGAAGAGAAAATATGAGGGAAGGAAACAGGAAAATCAAGACAAACAAAATAAGAAGACAGTACTCAGAAAACATGTTTACAGTATTTAAACTAGAGGGAGGGTACTCTGTTACAGTCCCATCACTCCTATTCCCTTTTCCATCACTATCACTCATTTACAAGGTTTTTAATGCAGTCACAGGTTCATTGTTTCATATATATATATATATATATATATATATATATATATATATATATATATATATATATATAAATCATCAAGACTATAAGAAAATATTAAGTTTAAGTGAATGAAGAGGGTTTGCTTTTATAAAAGAAGGCATGCATTGGTTATTAAAAAAAAATCCTTTTTTAAAATCAGCTGCGTACAATTTGAAATATTATATGAACGTTCACTTCAGAGACACAGTATACTGCTGACCTGCTTGAAGGAACTAAAAACTGGTTTTCACATCAGACAATGGATTGTGGATATTATATTATATATCATAATATCATAATATGACATAGGAGAGATAACAGAGAGAAAGAGATGGAGACATGCAACCAATAGACCATCTATTAGCCAGATTTGGAATCATTGTTGTGTTGTAAATGCCATTTGTATGAATAAAACATGTTTTGTTCTCAACTCCCTTCAGGAATTTATTGTTCGTCCAGCCCCATGAATTATGCATCTATGGTAATTAAAGCTGACCTGCTCCCTCTGAGAGCATTAAGAGTGTGTCAGGGCCCCAGATGAAAAGGAAGGGCAGGAAAGGAGAGTGTGGGGAACAGGTCGGTCCAGTCCTTCTCTACTAGATGGATGTCTGGGCGGTGACACACCTGTTAACCTGTCTGGGAGGGGCTGCTACTGTGCTGACGTGAATGTGTGTGCGAGTGTGCTTGAGAGGAACCAAAGGGAGAGGAGAGACAGAGTAGGAGCCACAGGGTGAGGAAGACAGAGACGAAGAAGGAGTAAAAGAGAGAGCGAGTGAGAGATTTTTGTGGGATCTCTGCTTGACCCACCACGACCTCCAAGATGTTTAAGAAAAAGGAAACTAAGGACAGTACGCTCAAGCTCTCGGGCAAGGTCACCAAGTGAGTTTTTCCCTGTGGATTTTATGAATGTAATGCATGTTTGAATGTATCTCGGTCATGTTCCCCCTCCTGTTCTTCCCAAGCCTGTGTCATGTTTCCTGTATGTGCCGTTGTCCTCTTTCTCTCTGAGTGTTGTGGTTCAACTCCTGTTACATTACAGCTGGGCTGAAAGAAAGCTTTGATGCAAGTTTGCTCAGTGAATTTCCTCACTGATTTCAAGTGTGGAGTTATGTCAAAGTTAATCCTCTGGGATGTTGAAAGCTGGTGAGATGTCTACTTGTTCTGAGGGCCCTGAGGTCAGGTTTACTTTGTAAACATCAGTGTGGTTTAACAAAACAGGTGGAACTGGTGAAAATGTGTTTGTAACTAGAAGTGAAAGTCACAGAAGGAAAAAGTCTCATAAGTTGTTTTAAGTCTGTTTCACAGGCGACCAAACCATAAAAATTGTGACTTCATGTGCCAGTTTTACCCAAATCTTTTAGTGGCTAGCAAAACATTACTGCTGATGATCATATTTCAATGAGAAAAAACTCTCCAAGAACTGTGAGTGATAATTTCAGTGACAGCTGGCATTTATCCAGGCTGTCCTATCTGCCATGGCTACTGTTTCAAATGTAGAAATATAAGTCACTAATACAATACAGGCTGCCAAATAGTACTTCAGTTTGGCAGGTGGCGGTAAAAGGCTGCTTGTGACTTTATTAAGATGACCGGAGGGCTAAAGTAAAACAAAAAAAGCTTCATTTGATCTGTAATATGTGAAATGTTCCTGTCCTTTTCTTGCATTACACTTGAGATACAGGATAGTAAGGAGCCAGTGATCATTTGTGAAATGTGAAAGAAATCTCCAAATTAAAAAAAAACCTCTCAGCTACTGACAAACTGGTAAAGAGTTAATACCCTTTGGACATACAATACTTGACTTCAGGTGATTGAATTGACTTTAAAGCCATGCTTAAACACACAGTATGTCAGAGAGAATCTAGAGATACATTCAGCTGCAGAACCGATGAGTAACTAACCCTTTTTGTTCCCGTCTGGCGTCACAAAAACGTGGTTTCAGAGGCAGGTGGTGACCACCCTGAGGTTTCACCTTGCCCCTGGCCTGGACCTGTTGTGTCACTGCCAAAGGTGTGATAAGGGCTGGGCAGTCTGTACTGCTCAGCTGGTTTCTTTCCTTTGTGGGCGTTGGTTCCCAACTGTATTTTATGGTGTGACACAGGACGCTTTACTCTTGTTTATTTGGCAGTTAAGACGTTTCAGTTACCCATTAAATCAATCAAAACATTGTGAAGTAAAGCTGCAACTTATAAATTATCATTTCCCTTGTTTTTTCAAATAATTGTTTGTTTTATTAAATATCAGAAAATCAGCATCACATTTTCTCAGAGCCCAAGATAAAATTCTTTGTCAAAAGTGATAGAAATCAGAGAAAAGCAGCAAAGGTTTCACATTTTTACTTCATAAATGACTTCATTAATCAGTTATCAAAATTGTAGTTGCAGCTACAAACTTTAAAGATCTATCTCGTGTCACAAAACGGAAAGAACATAGGGTGTGTGTGTGTGTGTGTGTGTGTGTGTGTGTGTGTGTGTGTGTGTGTGTGTGTGTGTGTGTGTGTGTGTGTGTGGGTGTGTGTGGGTGTGTGTGTGGGGGGGGGGGGTGCTGATGGGTGTATGAGGGTGGATGCTGATGTCCGAGGAGCCCAGAGGTTGGCCATCTTGTTCTGCTGGTGCGATCTGTCATTTACATCACAGCTCACGTCGTCGGTGACACAGTGATTTCATAATGACACTGAGACTGATGATGGTACGCCGCAGAAAACTTTCAGCATTCAAGGTCAATCTCTTTGTTCTCTTGGTGGATAGTCATGAGGCAGAATTGAACTTAAACTCGCATATTTACATGAGATGAACTTCCTCTTTGTGATCTGACACCAAACATCTGAACTTTAAGCTGCTGTAAACCTCCGTTAGCCCCCAAAATTCACCACAACTGAATACATACTACAAACTGTGAGATGGGAGGATATTTGACAGCTATAACAAACTCAGGGAGTGTTTGTGGTACAAGTTTTGTGATCTTACAACTAACTAAAAAATGCAGACAAGCCCTTTGAAATTATGCGGGTTATCCAGTTATCCTACTTTCAAGTCAAATCAGCCATAGCTGCCCACTGTGTCCTTTTCAGTCATCATGACCATTCATGACTGACACAAAATACTCATTGTTGTGTCCTTTTTTCAACTCATTCTAATATTTATATTTGAAATAGTGTATTCTTTGCCATTGGAAGCTGTCATGTAGCTCGCTCAACAAAAAACTGACACAAAGCCACAAAGAGACTAAACTCCATAGAGCCGCTGCAAGAGAGGCTTGGAGTTAAATGTTAAGTTAAATATTAAATGAATATAATGTATGGAGAATAAACAGTGCTGCTATTTTTGCTGACTTTTATTTCACTAAAATTCAGCTTGAATCGTTTTTTTATTAGTTGCTTCCCCTATCGTAGGGAAGTAACTATGTATGTAGGGTGGAGGCGTAAACTTTTTTTGGCTTCTGAAGGAGGGTAAAGGACTGCTGATGTTAATTAAACAAAGCTCTACTCAAGGAAAGCAGATCACTTCCTCTGCAGCTGTTGACAGCGGTGCTGTTTATGAGGAGCTCAAATTACAAGTGCAACATCTCCGATTTCCTCACATAGATCTCATACAGTCCCTGGATCAGAGGAAACATACACATACCAAAGGTGGATGCAGATACATTGTGTCCACACACCCACACAGTCACAGTGATCAAAAATGTATGGGTGTGACCATGCTGTGTTAATAATGAGGAACCTTCACCATTCATGTCCTCAACGAACCTCTGTTCCCAATCCATTAGATTCCGTAGATGTAATAGCAAGATGTATTAACATTAGAACAAGTCCCTGTAGATCAAATTATCATACTACTTCATTAATCCATGATCTGCTGACTGCTTGTCATTTCCGGTGATTGGAGCACAAACATTTCTTTGAAAAGTTACGAAATAATCTTATGTATATTGTGTGTGTACAGCACATACCTGTCTCTCCTGCTGAGTGAGCAGGAATAAGGAGGCCATTGTTGTCAGAGCGGCTGCAGAACCAGATCAGTTCGCCACTCAGTGAGTCAGTGCAGGAAGACGACCTGCATTCCTCTGTCAATCCTGTCATTAAAATGCTACATGAAACTGCATTTAGGTTGTCGTTTTTCTTCACAGGGAGGCACGACTTTGTGCTCTGTGGTAGCTTTGGTATGTTTGTCAATTAGCAGCGAGGTCCCCAATGGTTTGCCAACATTCTTTGGTTCAGAGTTACACATCAGCATTATTCTAGAGATTTAATTGCATGAAGGAAGTCTTTTCAGGTTGTAAAATCAGTGATGATTTAGGACTTGGAGAGATTGTCTGTTTCTTCCTTCACATAGCTGTGACTTTACTTCCCAACTGATGTGAAACTGCTTTTAGTTTGCTGAACATTATGGGGATGTTTCTCAGCGTTAAAGTGCAAGTATTACAAAAGATTATATTAATGTCACACCAGTGTTAAAGAGCAGGTGAATTAAAGTCTCTGAAATTTGTCGGCATTTTTACATAAACACTCAATGGAGATGTTGGATAATTTCTCTTAAAACTGGATGCTGTTCTGCGGCTGAAAGAAAGGTTAATTATCTGTGACTGAGAGGGCTGTGAAAACATCTCTGGTGACTGTACACTTTACATTTTACCACCAAGATCACCACAATCAAAAGTCTGCAAGTCTCCTCATTGTTCTCCCTTGTTTAAACACACACCTTCTCATATGTTTGTAAATGTTTGTAAAATTTGATTTAGGGCTACTGTAATTGATCATTAACTATGTGTTCAAACTCAGCAGATTTAGTTACCCCAAAGCCTCTCAAACAAAAACTTCTTGTTAGTGTAACATCATCCTGTGTTATCTTTATGCAAATCCTTAGCTTCAAGATCTTTTGATTTGTAACTCCAAACCCTTTTTTCATGGGTGTAGTTCATCTCTAATTGCCAGCAAGTAGAGCCTCCTCCTCCTCCTCCTCCTCCTCCTCCTCCTCCTTTTGTCTTTCTGAGACATTGTTTTACCTTTTTTCCTCCAATCACTGCGTGGCATCAACAGAGGAAGTGACAATCACAGCCACTGTGGAATGGTTAGCATTTAGATTATGCTGACCCTTAATCATCCCAGTCGCCCGTGAGACAGTACGTGATTTATCAGGTTGTGTTTGATCTTGATAAACAGGCACCAGTCAGATAATGAATAAGAGTGAAAAGGTTAAAGAGACACTGTCCCTGCAAATATTTGATGGTGGAAATGATTTTAAAATATGTTATGTCCTTTTCCTAGTTCATATAAAAAGCTGTTGACAATGTGACTTCCTTCTGTTCTTGAAAATGTATCTTTCAATCAATTTCCCTAACTGATAATGCGACTGGTTTGGTGATGTTTTATTTCAAACAAAAATAAACATTTTTTTTAAGGAATCCAGATATTCTGTTTTTGAGTTTACACTTTTAAAAGTTGTCAGATGTGTTTTCTTGTTTGGTTTTATCCCAGCCACCGTGTGTCTTTTGAGTTTAGGAAGCAGTTTTGTCATCAATATTTAGATGATAATCAATAGTATAATCATCTATCAGTCTAACAATATGTAAAACCTCTACTGGTGAGTGTGGGCCCTCATATACAGGACTGTGAGAGGGATTGTGGAGCACAAAAGGGGAAGACTGAAAAATATGCAATCTGATATGTGCTTGTGGCGTAATCTGTGACCTTTCTCCTCACCCTGCAGGAACCAAGCTGGCAACTTGGCCTTGCTGATCGCCCAGATGCAAAAGAATGCCGACCAGGTGGAGAAAGACATCCTCCATTCTGAGGAAATGCTGGCTGTGGTGAGAACACTCAAGCAAGGACAAACCAATGCACTATTGATGCACCACTATTACTGGCAAAATCTTTCTTAAAGAAATCACCCTAACGGTTGTATGTTTCTACCAGGATGCTGAAAATGAAAAGAAAGACCAGCCCCTCCAGCATCAGGAAGTGATTTCAAACAAGCTTGGCGATGCTGAGGGCCTGTTGAAGGACCTTTTCCTGGACGTCGACAAAGCCAAGAAGCTCAATCATCCACAGGCCAGAGAGATTGAGAGCGAGTGAGTTTTTTACAGAATAAATACGACAAATAGGAAATATAATATATAAGAAATAGCTGCCCACTGGAGAGAAGTGTCTCCACCACAACCACTCCAGTGATTTTCCAGTGACTTTCAATACATCATCATGTCTCCACCCTAAAGCTAATGCTAATATTTATAGAGGCCGATAGTGTTATATAGAATAAACAAATAAATCATTTCTTTTAGTTCACAATACCGTATGCCCCATTGCAAAATGCTGCTTTTCACAAAGTCTTTGTCTCTCAATTAAGATAATCAGGACACAGAATAAACTGACTTCATTTTAAATAAAAACTGCAGGAATTATTATATTATTATATTATAATCGGCCAATAAAAGTGATTCTGATCCAGATTGTATTGCACACTTTGGATCCTCGTAAATACTAAGTTGTTTGTTTTTTTGCATTTCCTCTGTCCTCTGGTAACTCCAGTGTCCTCCACCTCCATGACCGCTGGTTGAAGGACTGCGTCTTCTACCGAGACATCTACGAGCAGATTGATGACGTGTCACTGATGCCCAGAATTGACTGGGGGCCTGTTTTCAACCAGAAGCAAGTAAGTATAATGACACTGTCTGAGCATTTGGACCAGTCTCCTCAAAGAATTAAGGTTTTTCTTTGTCTTTATCTTAAATGATAACGTTGAAAGTATTTTATATTTCTCTCATTATCAACAAATCCCATGAAAAGACCAAAACCAGAAATGATCCTATTGACACACACAGTTTATTGTCTGTGTTGTCAAAGCCTGATATGTATTTCCTCTATTCCTCTGTGTTAAAAAAGACAAGCCCTGTGTTTGTCCAAAAACTATTGAAAACACATTAATTAATAATTTGTCAAACCATGCACTGGGTGACATGTTCCTTCATTAGAAGAAACTGTAGTTTATTTTAACTCAATCCCCTGTAAATACTCACATACCAAATGTGTATTCGTCCGCTGTTGAAAATAGTCCTCAACAAATGTGCTGTTTTCTCCAGTTCTTCTAATGTTTGCTAAGAACTACAGTGGCCACCTCTTCTAGAAAATAATAATAATAATAATAATAATAATAATAATAATAAACAACTATATATTTCTGTTTGTTTTCAACATCCTCAGGACTACATGAGTTTGGGGTGAGAGCAGAAAAACACCATCATTATTCTTTAAACGTGTAACACTTTAACATCAGTACACGCCTGTTGCATTTTACAAACATGCCGTGCATGTTTTCAGTCATGTAACCCATGCACATTAGCAGTTAGTCAGTAATGACAGAGTGCCTCAACCTGTTAGATTTGCCCTCTGGTGATTATTTTGTCTCTACATACCTGTAACTGTATTCTTCCGGTGTGTGTGCTCTTAGAAAGAGGTGAATGTAGAGGAGTACGGCCCCACCATGGCGGACCTGGAGAAGCAGATTGCTGCTCACAACATCGCGCACAAAGAGATTGAGGCCTACAGCTCACAGCTCTGCGTCAGCTCTGCAGGCAGCAAGGTGAACAACTGTGTTTACATGCATCTGAGTGTCTTTACTGGAGCAAAAAAACATTTTGAGCACTCTGCTTTTTGAACCCAGCAGCTGATTAAAACTGTGAATGTTTCTAGCAGTTAATGTTGCTATCTTGTCTTTCAGGAGCAATATACAGTCCTGAAGAAACAGTACAACAATCTACTGGTGAGTTGAGTTCATATGTAATTACACATAATTTGTTTTACGATGAAAAGTATTGACTATAAAGACAAACAACAAAATTAATATTCTACCAATACCAATACCAATACCAATATATTGGTTAATTATCACACAATAATAATTTTGAGCTCTAAGTAATGTCATTTTGTCCTTTTTTAACAAAGAATACATAAAACTTTTTTAAAAACTACTTAATATAACATGACATGTTAACATAACATGTTTATACTTTCAGAGCTCCTTGGGTTTTATTCATTTTTATTTACTTTCTCCGCAGGACAACTCCAAGTGGCGTCGCCACTACCTGAACAGCCTGTACGAATACATGCAGGGCAGTAACAAGGAGATGGCCTTCCTTGGAGAAGAACAAGAGAAGATTAAAAGGCAGGACTGGAGTGACCGCATGGTGGATCCACCTGATGTCCGCAGGCAGTACGAGGTCAGGACTAATGTGTTGTTAAGCCAAAACAGTGAAAGATAAAGTCATAAATAATGGGATAGGATTACCAAACGTAAACCCTACTTTGACCTCACACAGAACTTCAAGAACAACAGCCTGCTGTCCCATGAAAGCGAGGTGAACAAACTCCAGGAGGAAGGAGACAGACTTACTGAAATGAAACACCCTGCCAGTGCCACAATACAGGTAACTGTTGTTACCCAAAGGACACTGCTTTCAACCGCAATCTCAAACTCATCTGAATGTCATTTAAATGTTATTTAACTCATAACGTTACATATTTCCAGGCTCAGAGAGATGTTGTCCGAAACGAGTGGCAGAAATTCCTCAATCTCTGCATCTGTCAAGAGACACACCTGGACAATGTGGAGGAGTTCAAAAGGGTAAATATGGAACACAGTTCACAATATGTCATTATCACAATCAAGTACATGTGAGAACATTATGCATTTTGTCTCTTAACACATAGAGGTTATTTACACAAAGTTTAAACAATGTGTTTTTGTGCCATTTTCCAGTACCAAATGGAGACTGACCAGCTGTCAGAGACACTGACCAAACTCAACAACAGCCTGGACCCCAAGTCCATCAGCAAGAAGAGCAACTCAGAGACACTGCTGCAGCTCGAGGTACACGGCAACTTTTATAGTTGTCATTACAGACAAACAATCAAATACTGCAAGTTGATGCACACAAGAAATTCAACTCGCACTTCTCTATAGGAGGGGTGGGAGAGGGTCGTATGAGAACAAAAAGGTATAATCAGAGATAAGAAGAGAATAGAAGAAAGAGGGAGCAGAGAGGTGGAAGGGAGGTGACAAGAAGAAAGAAATGTCAAATATTGAAAAATGTATTGTCACACCAGCACCCACTTCTCTTATAAATGCTATGTGTTAAAAAGACACCCTAACGATATCTCAATCAACATTTCTTATATGCACCAATAATGTCGAATTCTTATTTATTTTCTTTTTTGTTAAGGTTTCTGTATTGTTTGCTGTGAATCATACTACATGTCTGAGTTAAAAGAGGTTAATCTTTTAAAATAAATCCAGCTCATTGGTTTACCAAAGTTTTGCCAAAGTTCAGACTAATAAAACATGGGAGAACAGAAATTGGTATATTATGTACTGTAGGATGTTTGGAGAGTTATTGGCATTGATTCAATCCTAATTCTAGGATGATGTATAAGATAGAGATTTGTTGCTATCCACCATGAGATGTGTATTTTCTAAAATATCTTTTCCTCTGGGTCTGTTTCCCACCAGGCGGAGGAGAAGGCTGTACAGAACAGTGAACAGCTGCTGGCTGACCTGAGGAAACGCAGCACCACCATCGCTCCTTTGAAGCTACGGCGCAACAACCCCAACAGACCCATCACAGTGGAGTCCCTGTGCGACTGGGAGACAGATAAGGTGGAGCGTCTTAACTTTAAATTGTTGTAAGGCAGAGATGCAGCTAAAATGTTCATACATCCTGATGTTTCTTGTCTAAACCTTTGGGCATGTGTTGTCTTTGTTGTTATCATGTAGGCTACTCTGGCGAGAGGGGAGAAGTTAACCCTGAAATCTAACTCTGACATCGAGAACTGGGATGTCATCTCCGCTGATGGGAAAACAAAAACCTTCCCAGGAGTTTGTTTCCAGATTCCTCCACCTGATCCAGAGGCCATTGACAAAGTGGACCTGTAAGTAATGCAAGACTGTATTATTATGTAGCTATAACAAACCATGCAAGAACATGCCAGTAATACTGTTCTTATTTCTACCTTCCTTTCTGCCTCTCTCTCTCTCTCTCTCTCTGTCTGTTCATGTTCTTAATTCATTAGGTTGGGTGGTGAACTGGCCGACATCAAGAAGAGAAGAGCTGCTCTGGCGGCATCCCTGAAGAATCACAAATCAGACATCTCCAGGCCCCAACAATCAGGTTATTATCTATAAATTAAATCCTTAAATATCCTAATTATATGGCATAATTAGTCCTATAAACCATGATAATTATTTACAGCCAGTTGCACAAATAGTTTTTCACTTTTATCTTCGGGTTACAATCAGATCAAGAAATCAATAACCTTTCCTGTGTCCTCATTCAGCCCCACTGTCTTCTCCTTCACTGGATCCTAAAGTGACAGCCCTGGCTCAGCAGCTGGACAAGCTGGACGATGACCTGGCCAGCGCTGAGGAGAGCATGCTGAGCCGCCTGCGAGCCCCACTGAGCCGCACCGACCCAGCTGCAGATCTGGCGAACAGGCTGAGGGAACAAGAGGTGAGAGGAATGAAGTTACAAACTATGTTGCTTAATTTTAGCTTGTTGCTACAAGTGAGTCACCTACAGTGTGTAGTGACATTTGAAACATACAGTAAATTAGTGCAAGTATCTAAAGTATCTACACTTGTCCCTTACAGAAAGCTGCCAAGGCTCTCAAGGCTCTGGAGCAGCAGAAGCTGGCAGCTCAGGCTGACCTGCAGCCTCTGCTGTCCAGCAATACTTCTTCTGCACTGCCACTCAAACTGAGTGACGCCAACAACAAGCATGACAGCATTGCAGCACTTGCTGACCTCTACAACAAGAAGTACGTTTTGTTTTGAAAGTTACATTTGTGCAGTCACATGTTGGAGGATTTTGTCTCCAAAACAAAGCTTTAAAACAGCGAGTTAAAACTTTTTTTCCCCACAAAGAAGACAAAAACACATATTTTTGTAAGCATACAGTATACCTGTCTGTCTATGTCGAGCTTTGCTACATTCAGTAATCTTTTGTTTGTTTGTTTGTTTTTTAGAGCAAATGCATCACTTAACCTGGAGAGGCAGATTAACAAGGTGGATGGCCTTGTCTCTGGTTTTGAGAAAAAGCTGAGTGAAGATGGCCCAATTCTTGATGTACCACATACTATCCAAGCTCGTACTGAGGACATTCAGGTGAGGATATCCACATTTCTGCATTCCTTTAAAATCTTTCCTCTACCTCATAGGTGATTAGATTTTAAATTGCACATCCTCTTTACTGTATTCAGTACCAGCAAAAGTCTGTGGCAGCAGCTCAGGATGACATGAAGAAGATGAGTCAGGATCTGGAGACCACAGAGCAGCTGTGCAGCTCTCTGCAGCAGGGCTACCAGGAGTACTGCCCTGACATCCAGCGCCAGAGGACAGAGGTCAAGCAGCTGCAGACCCGCTATGCAAACGTGGCCAACCAGCTGAAGGAGAGGTGAGAATCACAATGCAGTCAAATAAGTTCAGTCAGGTAGAAAGTCAGAACATCAGTAGGTCACACAGACATGTGTTAATTAAATCAATTAGTTCAATTTGGGTCATTAAATCCACCAAGACTGGTTCCCAACCTGGAGGTCAGGTCTGTCTGAGTCACAAGATAATGCTGAGGGGTCACAATGATGATTTGCTTGTTTGTTTTTTCTCTGAAGATACAATTGATGTTGATTTAAATTACATGCAGTACATAAAAAACATACTGATATGATGTGGTCAGGTATAGGTTTCAGCTAATTATAGCTCAGATATAAATATGTTTTAGGAAAACAAAAATAAACTTGAGCTAATCACCTTGTCTTTGAATATTACCTTAATGCAGAGCTTTAACAATTGTCAATTGTTTAATTTTCTGTCATATTGATAAATTCCCTCAGAGAAAACATCTTACAAGAAGCTGCAACCAAGAACCAGGAGTTCCAGAGCACACAGAAATCCCTGAGCTCTTTCCTGGACAACCTGCCGACAAATGTGATCAACTCCAACGATGATCTGTCTCAGGTCTCTGCTAAGCAGAGTTCCCAAGAGGTGAGACTGTCACCTGACCATGTCATGTGAAGAATAGCTGAGGGGGCTTTTATCTTTTTTCTCTGAACAATCAGACCATCAACTCTCATTGTTTTGATCTATGTAAATCTGTAAAAAAAAAAAAAAAAAAAAAAAAAAAGCTATTATTAATGATTGATGATATTAATGACTTGTAGTGATTAACATCTGTCAAACTTTTCATCACAGAGGGTGATGGATGACCTGAAGAGGAAGGGAGATGACATGGACAGATTTTCTTATGTGTCTCTAGATCTGCAGAATCTACTCAATGTAAGACTCAAATGGATTATAATATAAAATATTAGCAAGAGAATGTATCTGTGATTGAAGGCATTATATAAAAAGGAAACAAATATCACCTTACCTAGAGTTTTTCATTTCAAATCATTCTTTGCAAATGGTGGAACAAAAACATATTTGATTAACTGAATAAATTATTTTGTGCTCAGACTAGCAAGCATAGCCTAATTCTCCACATCTGTGCAGGAATACGAGACCAACGTTGACAAATACAACAGTACACTTGAGGATGCTGGAGCAACTGTTGCAAAGAAACCTCATATGCTCACACTGGCCGATGCTGTTCAGAAAGAGGTAATGTTTAAGCTCATATGTTTTTAACATAATATACATGTGTTACATTTATTAAAAGAACAAGGTGGATGATGTTTTGCTGTGTTTTGTTTATTACAGGAAAAGGATCTGGTCAACCGTTTCGCTGAAGCAACAGCTGAAAACACCCAACGCCAAAAACAAATGGACTTGGCTAAGAATCTCATTTTGCAAGTAAGAAAGCAGGACATAATAAAAATGCAATGTTTGCTATCCTTTGTATGACCTTCCAGACAATCACTTATTGCCATTTAATTAATTGTCTTTTCCTGCTGCAGAATGAAGAGAAAGTCCAACTGGTGTCACAACAACAGCAAGTGCAGCTTGAAAGCCAACAAAGGGGTGCTTTTGAGTTGAACAATCTGTTCAAAGAGCTAGAGGAAGAGAAGGAGAGAACAGTTTATACTGAGTCAGAATTGAGAACATTTAAAGACAGGATGTTGTCATTGAAGAGTCGCAGAGGAGTCGAGCGTGTTGAGGAGAAAGAAGTACTGCAGTACTATCGTGACCCAAAACTGGAAAGAGATTTGGCTGACCTGCAGAGAAGTCTGCATGATGAGACCCTGAGACGTAGCACTACCCAGACTGATGTTGAGGTGTTTAACAAGAAAATCACCATCCTGGAGGACACCCTCAAAAACACTCCACCCAAACTAGTGACGAGAGAGGTGACAGAGTTTGAGAGAGATCCTCAGCTAGACGTAGATGCCGCTAAGTTGAGGGATGAAATAGGAAGGATGAGAGATGAAATTAGAGTGAGAGATGGGGAGCACATTCAGATGAAGACAGAAGTTACAATTCTCGAGCAGAAGAGACCACCCATCAAAGAGAGAGTGGTTAAGAAGGAGGTGGTGAAAGTAGAACAGGACCCAGAAATGTTGAGAGCAGTCCGAACATTTGAGACGGAAATTTCTGATGAGAATAACAAGAGCAAGTTACTCAATGATGAAATCTTCCAGACAAGGAGCCAGATTAATGCACTTGAGAGACTGATTCCTAACATCAAGCCTAAGATCATCACTAAGGAGGTGAAAAAGGTCGAACAAGACCCTGACCTCATCTCTGAATCCAAGAAGATTCGAACAAATGTAGAGGAAGAGAGGATCGAAAACAGCTCTTTGTCCCAAGAGCTGATGGAGCTCCACAGCCGCTACAGAGAAGCTCAAAACTGGAAGCCAAAAGTCGAGGTTAAGGAAATCGTTAATGAGATCTACCGGATAGATCCAAACACAGAGGTGGAGATAATGCGGCTGAGAAAAGACATACAAGACTCGGGCAAGCAGCGCTCTGATCTGGAGAGGAACATCACCCAGGTCACGTCTGAGCTGAATATCCTTCGTTCAGAGAAGCCCAAGGTGGAGCTGAAGGAAGTTCTTCAAGAGGTGGTTAAGGAGGAAAGAAGCCCTGAAAATGAGAGAGAGATTCAGCGTCTGAATGATCAGGTGAATCATTTACACACCACTTACAACTCCCTCCTGGACAAGGTTTCAGTACTCAGGAAAGAGAGAGATGAATGGAAGGCTGAAAAGTCCAAGATAGAGACCAAACTTGTCACCAGAGAAGTCATCAAATATGAACCTGATCCTCTGTTGGAGAAAGAAGCTGACCGCTTGAGAAGAGATGTGCGGGAAGAGGCACAGCTGCGGCGCTCCATTGAAGAGATGGTGTTTGACCTGCAAAACAAATACATCCTGTTGGAGAGGCAGAAGCCTGAGGAGAAAGTGGTTGTGCAGGAGGTTGTACGTTTACAGAAGGATCCAAGGCAGCTAGTCGAGCATGAGAAGCTCAGCAGGAGCCTGGATGAAGAATTAATGAACCGGCGTCAAATAGAGCTGGAGTTGCAGCAGCTCAGAACAATAGTGGAAGATAAAGAGAGGATCCTAAGAGAGAGTGTTGAGCGCCAAAAAAGGATTCAAGCCGAGTCTGAACTAAGAGAGATCCGACTGCGCATCACACAGCTGGAGAATGCTCCACCTCCTGTTGAAGAAAGTATTATTGTCGAGGAGGTACTGAAGGTTGAAAGGGACCCGAAACTGGAGAGGATGACAAGTGGTCTTCGGTCAGACATGGACCAGCAAACCAGCGATATCCTGCGTCTCCAGAGAGAGATCCGTAGCATCACTCTAAAACTTGAGATCCTGCAGAGGGAGAAGTCTAGTGAGAAGACAGTATACAAGGAGGTTGTCCGTGTTGAGAAAGACCAGGCTGTCGAAGCAGAGAGGGATCGCCTGAGGGAGCAGGTGTCTCAACATAAATTTACCAGACAGGACCTGGAAGATGAAATCAGACGTATTAATGATAAAATCAACCTTCTGATGAGCAGCAAGTCCAGTTCTTCAAGAGAGGAGAATACCCTCATTATAAACAGAGATGCCTTACAGAGGGAGAAGGACAACCTCACTCGGGAACTCAGGACACTGGAAGCTAAGAAACACGATACAAGCCTGTCTTTCCAGCAGCAGAGCAGGCTAATTAGTGAGAGAACACAGAAGAGCAGGCAGAGGAGCCTTAAGATGGAGTCTGACACCCAACATCTGGAGAGGGAGATCCTGGATGAAAAAGACAAGATCCATATGCGAGACAGCACCATCCGGGATCTTCTACTGCAACTGCAGAAAGAGGAGCAAACAGAGACAAGGACCAAAGAGACCAATGTCTCCACCAAAATCACCATTCTGGATCCAGATACAGGCAAAGACATGTCTCCCTATGATGCCTACTTGCAGGGCCTGATTGATCGTCAACAGTACATTCATCTGCAGGAGCTTGAGTGTGACTGGGAGGAGATTACTTCCATGGGACCTGATGGGGAGACATCTGTACTGCAGGATCGCAAGAGTGGAAAGCAGTACTCCATCAAAGATGCCCTGAAGGAAGGCAGACTGACAGAGTATAATCTTCAACAGTACAAACAAGGCAAGATGCCCATCTCAGAGTTTGCTTTACTGGTTGCAGGTGACAATAGGAAGCAACCCCAGTACAACTCAGTCACCCAAAATACCATCACACCAGTGAAATCAGCCCCCTCAGCCTCCACTACGAAAGAAATCTACCCAGTTGCTGGAGTAATAGATACAAACACTGATACCTGCTTTACAATACGCAGTGCCACCCTACGTAAACTGATTGACCCTACCACCGCCCAAAAACTTCTGGAGGCTCAGGCAGCAACAGGTGGCATCATTGACATTAACAACAAAGAGAGATACACAGTTCACAAAGCAGCAACCAGAGGCCTTATTGAGGACAGTCAACTCCAGAGGCTACTCAATGCCCAAAAGGCTTTCTCTGGGGTTGAAGACCCCATGACCAGAGAGTGTTTGTCTGTAGGAGAAGCTATCCAGAAAGGCTGGATGCCAAAAGACACTGCCATTCGCTACATGGAGGCACAGTACCTGACCGGAGGGTTGGTCAATCCCAAAAATGGAAGCAGAGTGAGCATCTTTGATGCCCTTGGGGCCAAAATGATCGACAGCACAATGGTGAGGGAGCTGCAGGCTGAGACAACCTACATTAAGGATATTGTAGACCCAATCACAAAGCAGAGGATCAACTACAAGCAAGCTCTGGATCGCTGTAAGAAAGAACCAGTGTCAGGCTTACCGGTGCTGCCTGCCTCCTCTAAAGATTCTGGCTACACCTACAATTCTACATCAAAATATGCAAGATTCTAGATATGTTTACAACATACTTGGATATATGTGGTCTGTGGAGTTATGTGGTTCAAAATATTGTTAGATTATGGGAAATCCATATAAAATCCATACATTAATTGCAATGTAAATTTTGACTCAGGAAAAGTCTTCTACTGCAAAGTTTGTCTAGCCAAAATGATTGCTGCTGAGTTGCCTTTGTTTACCAAGCGTGTGATGTGGGCAGATGTTTTTTTGATTTAATTTAAAAACAGAGAATATAAATGCAATATAAATGCAGTTTATCTTTGATATTATTGTGTTAGGGATACTGGGACATGGTGCAATGCTATTTACCAAGATTGATTTGATTCTGTATTACCTGTGGGCTATCTTTGACATTGTTCACTTTAAACTCAATCTTGTTTGATACTTATGAAGAAACATATATCAATAAATGTAAATTATAAAAACATGGACTTTCCGTGCTGGGTAGTCTTTTTAAATACAACACACAATATACAGTTTCAAATTTTTCTTCCAATTTTATGCAACTGTCACAAGCATGTCAAGAAGAAGAAGAGTGTGTTCCTCAACTGATTTCAAATGACAACAAATGGGCAACACTTCATCCAATGTACATGAACATGTAAAAGCAACTGTGAGTACTTGTGAGAACTTGAGTACTAGATGTAATTTGAAGTATGCATTTATCTTTTAATACAGTAGTTATAAACCTGGGGGTTGGGACCACCAAAGGGTTGCCAGGATAAATCTAAGGGGTCAGCCAATGATCATTTAGATGAAAATAAATAAATAAAAGCATTATTATGCTGATTATTTTTTTCCTTTGAGATACTGCATAGGTTCCCCCTTTTTAGGCCTCTAAATTCCTTCAAATAAAATGTAAAGAAAATTATACTTCAGTCAAACCACTCATCGTTTTCAACCACAGTAGGAGTGCAGTTACTTTTATTATCACTATTATCATATTATACCAGTTGGTCTACATAATATCAGAAAACAATAAAAGAAATGGCAATTACAATTTCCCAAAATGCAAATTCACATAAAACCATGCTATGATGGAAAAGAAAGAAAAGCAGCAAGTCTTCACATTTAAGAAACTGAAAATATGAAGACAAATAACATCAGAAAACATGCAGCATTTCTGCATGAAAAATGGCATCAATCATTTATCAACTATCAAAACTTCCTTGTCATTAAAAGAACAATAATTTAAGATGTACTCCACTTTACCCGTACAGCTAACTTACTAGAAGTACACATTGTTCATGATGACAAATATCAACTGTGTTATGAGTTAAGAGTTGCAAATACAGAGGAACATGCCTTTGTGAAAACACATTAAAAATGTAATCATTTAAAACTGAATTAAGTTTATAAAATGGATTGTTTCAATTATATTAATTCTGCCAGTGGAGTTTCAGTGCAAGTCCTGATCTATGTAATACCTCAGACAATAACTACTAACCTAAAAGACATATTGGCAAACTTGTCAGTGCAAAATGTTCAAGAGTAAAAAGTGTTCTGCATTAAAGAAAACCACAAGACTGGAGACACCCACTTTATAAAATGGCAGCACTGAAAAACTATTATTATCAAATGACTCAACACCAAGAGACATGGCTAAAATTCACTATATTCACAGGTCACGGACCCAAATCTAACTGCTATTAATACTTCACTGACCTACCATGAAACCCTAATATCAATCCGTTAATTTGGGGTTTTGACTGCCAAATAGCAACACCAGGAATTATGAAGTTCAGACAATGTTATGGTCATATAAACAAAAGTAACTCTTTTGTACCCAACCTAACAGTCTTAAAGTTCACTTGAGGGCGCATTACAGCACTCGATTGCACCTTGGCAAACAGCTTAAGAGGCAGCACTGTAGTCAACGAGCACCCTGGGAAATTTGATGAATGAAGACCCTGATCAGGTTGCATGAGCAGGTTGTGCTGCAGCACCCTGTTTGCCTTCTCTCTCCCTGAAGAAACTCCTTTGCTCATTGATGGCTTTCTGTAGTAGGGCAATGTTTACACCATCAACACAGTTCAGCACACGAGCACGGACCATCACACCAACCGCTGTAAGACAAGAAGACACAGATAACAGGAGGTGATAGAGGACAAGAGTCTGGGACAGATTTAAATAAGCCCAGTGAGTGAAATGTTTATACAGGCAAAGAAACAATGGCATTTAAAGGTTGTGACTTCCAAGTTATATTTCAGCTTGATACTTAAATCTGATGCAAGAGGTATGGAGAAAACATTTTAATGACTGATATAAGGTCCACCACAAATGAACGACCAGAGAGTTACTTAACAATCTAATGTTTTATAGATTTACATGGAATGTAATATCCCATAACATTTCAGTTTTTATGTGCAAATTACACAGTTGACTCAAATGTGGATTTGAATCCATGTATACACTCATATTTGTCAGCTATTCAATTTCTTGTCAGACTGATATGTGGACCCAAGAAAAACAAGGAAACAGCTGTTTGATAATCCTAATAAATAATTCAACATTCCCCACTCAAAACAGCTCAGAACATCTTTCCTTACCCTCAGCATTTTCTATCTCACCCAGTACAATGTACTGTGCTCCAATTATTGGGTTAAAGGGCTCGACAAACACAGTGTGGATGATCACATGGTGCTCTTCTGAGGCATGCTGAGCTGACAGCGTAGCCCTGGACTCCTCAGGCTGATAGCAGGAAAGTCTGGAAAAACAGGTTTAAAGTAAAGTAATTGTTCTTAAATTTAGTTTATTATATTTTGGTACTTAAAGTTGTCATAATGGCAGTGTTGTATTATGCAATGTCCAATGAATGAACAGCTGTGTATAACTGTTTTTTCACCTTAGTGGATAATAAAGTTGCATTGTATTCTGTTATATTCAATAACAGCAACAACAGAAATTATTTCAGAGATATGTCACTAAGTATAACTTGTAATTAATTAAAGATGCATTTTAGTGCTGATGAATTCAACCTTTAATTCCCAAGAAAAATAATGTGTGTATTTTTTTTTTTTTCGTTGACAGGTTACATAGATGCTCTAATACGCTAAGGGCAGACAAACCACAGTTTATAATGCAAATTGTTTTGTATCATTTAAATCTACGGAGCCCCTAAAGTCTCACAGGGTGCCTTTTTTTAATCTTGTTCGCACAAGATAATTTACTATAAATTTATATGCATCTCTAACAGCTTCAGCTGTGTTATTTTCACCTTGGACTGTCACATCACAAGACGAAGGAGCGCTTGATGGAGGTTTTAAAAATGATTTTACTGGAATGGTTAGATGGCATTGTGCCAAGAAGTGTGAATTTCAACATCTTTATCTTAGTTTCATTTCATGCACAAAATATAAAAAAAAATAGCACCTTTTGGGACTTTAGGACCTCCGTACACAGCAATTTTTCAGTCAGTACATCATAAACTTATAGCACATCAATGAATTACAAACAAAACTCACCTGCCAAATACTCTCACTGACTCTCCCTCCTGCACTGCTCCAGAGTTTACTTCCCAGGGGAAATGGAAAACTGCAGCTGCTGGAAGCATTATGTTTAAAATAAAGAGATACAATTGTGGATAAAATCTAAAACACGGTCTGAAACTGTTGAATGATGAGAGTAAAAATCAGACACGGATAAAGTTTTGCGGAAGGCTGTGTACTTCCAGGGTACATGTCACATGACTTGTTAGCCTCCGCCTCTTTCGTCCTGTGCGCCTGCGTCAGGAGGAGAGGCCGTTTCAGCCAGTAGGACCCGTCAGGTTGAGGGTGCAAGAGGTTAAACAACAACACAATTCGCGTTATTATTATTTTTCACTGTAAATACTGTTTTCATCCGGATATAAAGCCATGAATCCTGATATTATGAAAGAGCGGCAAAACGCCACTTTCGACGTCGAGAAACTGACACACATTTTGGACGGCGGCCCAGAGAAGACCAAAAGAAGGCGAGAAATTGGTGAGTTCGTTACTGCGGAGACATAAAACTTGATATGATGATGACGATGATGGTGATAATAGTCGTGATATCTATTAAGAAAATAGTGTAGTCACTATAGAAAAAAACAGCTAACCCAACAGTGCTTTCATCGGCTGTTTGCTGCAGAGGTGCTTCTTCCTGCTGCCGCAGAGTAACGTCGTTGTCCTAAAGTGAACTAAACTTTTACTTTATTTAGAAACCTTTCTCACCTGAAGTCTCTTTTAAGGTGGTTTTTATTAAGTTAGGTATGCTGGGATGATTTTGTATGTTTCTAAGGTGAATTCGGCTTCTTTCTTTTTAGCAAACATACCATCAAAGGTGTTTAGTGTTAATGATGTCGTTGATGTTAGCTAGCATAGGTTAACGTTTATCAACGGTTAACTTGGTGTTGCATTCAACAGCACGAGGAAATATGAACACTTCAGAGACACACAGGCAGGTGGAGATATCAGAGAGCAACACACAGAGCCTGGGAGGGAAGACAGAATATTTTATGTAAGGTCGAGCTGTAAAATAATCAGTCATTTAGTAATGAAATAAAATGTTTGACCACAGCTGCAACACTTTGTGTGCATGACACAAAAATCAAATCAACTTTGAAAGCTTATGTCATATCTCATTTTCCATGTCTGTATGCATTAAAATTTATACATTTAAAAGACCAACAACACCATCAAATAACCATATTTTAAAAGATGGAGCCATCTTTTCTTTGTTGTTGTTAAAAAGAAATCAGATTATCTATAAATAGATTCCATTTTTCTGACCATTGACTTGTAGATAATTGACTAATAGTTACAGATCTAAAATTTCTAAAAGTGGCTTTGCTTTCATCCTATGATGTCTCCATATAAGAATTGTCTCCATATAATTTATCCCTACAGACTGAGCTACCGCCGGCCCCCCTAATGACTGATGGAAAAACATTTCACAATATTTTTTTCACCAGAACACTCAATTACATGATGCAAAGGATACTCTGGTTGTGCCTCCAAATTCTGACAAGGATAACTTTCTCGACACTACTGAAACAGTGCTGCCTTGATACTGCATGGATATACTGTATGAGTAATCTTTTGCATGGAGGCTTCAGTTTCAGCTCACAGAAATATGAGAGAAGACCAAACTAAAATAGACAAAGGGAAGTAACAATGGCTCTATGGAGAACTTTTTTGTACTTGAGCAAGAAAGTGCATTTTTAAAGTTTTTGTTTTCTTTGTTTGTTGATATTCAAGGTTAATGTGCTCATAGCATGTACAACCAAAAGTCTGTGATCATTGGCAAACAGGAGGGCTAATAGTTACCTGTAAGCCCCTGGCAATAAAAAGTCATGGCCAAACTTTTACTATTGATGTAATTATTTGAAAGTCTTGATACTCACAAATCTTTGTATTCGTGTCTACACATGGCTACACACATTTTGAGCAGCTGTTAGGACTAAAAGATTTCTGATTTCATCCACTATCCGTTGCAGAGTTAATGGTTCTCAACGACCCAGACTTTAAGGAGGAGGATCCAAACTTCCTGTCCCGCAGCGAGCGCTACGACCAGGCTGTAAGAAAAAGTGCCCAGATGATCCTGAAGCTCAGAGAGTATGGCATTGCAGACCCAGAGGAGATCTACTGCTATAAGAAGTATGTGGTAATGGAGTCTGTGTGTGCAACTGTCAACTGGTTAATATATTGTTGATCCAGAGAGGTGTACGTGAGTGAAAGCAGCACACACACAGTCAAATCTGCTGTTAGGAGAGGTAAATCAACACCTAAGGAGGTGGTTAAATGACTCAGGCACACAAGAGTGCAGCATTGTGGACACGGAAATATCAAAAGAGTAAGAAGTTATACATATAATGGTAGTTAATTACAACTGAGTATGCCTCACTGTTGTTGTTGATGCTGTTACAGTATGTTTTACCAAAGATCTAAGTTGACAAATACAGTATGCACTCATGAGTATACTTTTTATACTTACTGACTACATGTTTCAATACAAAGCAAATGATTATGACCTGTGTCAGATATAGTACTGTCAGGGTCAAGGGTATGAAATTTATAAATGACACATGTGGTTGATGTTACACAATTTGACTGTAATGCCACTATGCCCTGACTGTACCTTGGGCCGTAATCAAATAAGATACCTGCACTCTTTGTTAGCTGACATGCAATATGCAAACTGAAATGAGCAGTGTTACTTTAAAATGGTGTCATGATGTCGCTTGGGTGCCATAATATGAGCTAGCCCATTGATAGTGAAATGTTGACATGTATAATGCTTTATTCTCAGCTTTATATTCTTTAATTGTGATGAGTCTTTTCCCACAAATACCCTCCATATAATGCCACAATGGTTATATAACTGTAATAGGTTAAAAAATAGGTTAATTCAGATATTTTCAGTGATAGTACACAATTCAAAGAATCATTTTGATTTGACTTTTTGGAGAAAACGTGTAATATAAAATGTCACTTGACCAACGATTCATGTAGCCGTGGGTTAGTTGGAGCAAAGTTCGTTTTAAGATTAAAACTGTGTCAGAGGGTGTGTTAGCTCCTGGTGTTCACCTGTTATGAAATGTAGTAGGTCACCCTCTCAAGAAATGCTATCTTTTGTTGACAATATCAGACAGATGTTAAGTGTTGTGATACACTGCAACATAAAATGCTTTCACAACATAGATAATGACAGACTAAACTGACACTTTAAGCAGCAGATTTTGGTCAAACTTTCAGTGTGCTTTGTTCCTGCATTCTTGGACTTTGCCTTCTTGATCGATGTGTGGTTGTAGGATTGGTGGTCAACGTCAATGTCAGTCCAGGAATTTGATCCGTTTCCAGAAAGAAGCCCTAAAAGGAAATGTTGGAAAATATTCTGCCATTTCATCCATTCCTAATGATGAAGTAGCTCAACTGTGGGCTTTTTATTTTATCTTAATCTTGTTTAGTTACTTGTTCAACCACTGAATTTGACTGAACACTGAATAACTTGTCAGCCAACAGAGTACCATGTCCAAACAACAAACTAACCTACATGTGTAAGATAAACTTTAGCCTTCAGGCTATAAAAGTCCACATCATGGTGAGTCAGCAAATACATCAGTTTGACTAACAGCACATCTGAACTTCAATTGTCTATCCTATACTTTCCATTCACCCAGTATGGTCAGAGGCAACGTGCATGAGGCCATGGGGCTACACTTTGTCATGTTCCTCCCAACGCTGTACAGCCAGTGTGACCCCCAGCAGTCCAGGAAATGGTTACCTCTGGCAGAGTCCTACCAGGCCGTGGGCACGTATGCTCAAACTGAGCTGGGTCACGGTCAGTCCTGGACTTAGCCCTTAACTTATTTACTTGTTGTTTAAGGTCCTCAGACACAACCTTGTTGTGCTGTGCCTAAATAGCACAAATTGGCACTTGTGTTTTCAAATTTGATGTAGCTACAATAATATTTGGGGCAGAAAGAGAGGTGTGTTCCATCAGATTTGGAAAACCGCTACCAGCTGTAGTTCTGGTCAATTCTTGTACGTGTTTGACAGATCCAAATCATGTAGAAAATGTAAAAGTAGTTGCATGTGTGTCCTGACAATTGTGTTCATATGTGACTATGTGACTTGATTTATTCTAACAAGAAATGGCCATCTGTAGCTTGTCCATGTAGATGTAGCTGCATTATTAACATCGCTCCACTAGTGGTTGTCTCTTACACCTTCAAGGATTGGTAGTATCCTCAAATAAAATGAGTATTCCCATCAACGTTAGGTAGATCTACTGCTTTTCTACTCACAACTCTCTCATTCCCTCTTTATGGAATGATCATGCACTGATGGTGAAGCTTGTGTGCATTTTAATTGGTGTGTCTTGATTCAGTTGATTGCGATTGCATCTTTTTGCAAATGATGAACTCTGTTTCCAATTAATTCAAATATCTAATTTAGTCTTGATTATCTAGTCTGTCTTTGGTTGGGCTGTTGGCATCTTGAGTCTTGGCCAAAAATGGTGAAGAAGCTGTGCTGGTGTGCAATCTTTCATCAAAAGCATGCAAAGCTGCGATAGGTGCAGTAGAAATATGTGGTCTTTGAGCCACAATGAGGCCGAGCTCTGTCTTTTGAATGTCTCTTTGTAATCTGAGAGGCCAACAGATCTGCGACGAGAAAGAATGTAGGCCAAGCCAGCTATTGTTTGCTGCCTCGTTGTAACAAAGCTGAGTGGACATCATGAATGAATTAATTTGAATTTCATCTGTGCAAAGCTACACTGAAAGTTTAGAACTAATGGCCCTGTCTTTAATGGACACTGTGCTAACAAGGTTAGGGCCAACACTGGACCAAAGTGCTAGAGTATCATTTATACCTGTGACTGCTTTTCTTGGGCTGCAAGTAACAATTATTTTGTTCATCAGTTAATCTGCTTATTATTTTCTTGATTAATATATTAATCAATTTAATGCACATCACATTATTAGAGATAGATAATGAGATAATGCTATTAAATGTCTTGCTTTGTGCATCAAAACCCCCCAAATCTTCACTTTACTACAAGAAAAGCTTTGAATGCTCACATTTGAGAACTGGAACAATCATTTTCTTGGCAGTTTTGCTTGAAAAATAACTTAAGAAGATGAAAAGGTCCACCCTTTATTATCTGCCTAGACCTAATTTTTTAAAATATCTGTAATTATGTAATTATACCTATTTTCAGTTTTGTCTGTTCTGCCTGCATGTAGTGACCTTTATACTGTCATTGGTAGTGACTGGGCCTGAGAAACATACAATAAAAAGACAAGCAGGTCCAATTTTCATATTTATCTTCACTCAGTTCAATGGAAAGTTCACCTAAATATTCTTGGTGGCTTTTAAACTGTGTGTTGCCAGAAGAGTTAAACATTCAGGTAGTTAGAAAGAGAAGTTTACATTTGACCACTTGGTGTAAAGAAATGTGAGCTGCAGCTTAATCTGTTCTGTGTGTAACATCGATACTTTGATTTGATCAGCTCATGGTCAGAAATGGTGAACAGCAGAGCCTAAACTGAGAACTGGCTAAGACTAAAGTACATAACTGAGGTATTCAGACTCACATTTGACAGGAGATCTTCATTGATGCAGCTACTCAAGACAGATTTACAATGATTTTTTAAGAGTGGAATTTCAAGCCAAATTATGACCATATGATCAAATCAGCAGTTCCAATATGCATGATATGCTCACAAGCTGTTTTTGTCACTTCCGTCCTTACCGCTTGCTTGCACAACCTGTCTTTATCATCATATATATATCCTTTTCTATATATCCTACCCATAATCCCCCCTGTTGCACTTACATGGGTCTAAACTTTCCATAAATTTCCCCATGCCTCTCCCCTCTTGCCTTTTCCACATTACCACCCACTTTTCTTTTCCGTTTGCCCCTGTGCTGCGTGGCCTAGATTTGTGCACCCCGACAGGCCAGAGCCCTTGGATCTCCATCTGGGGATGTTCCTGCCCACACTGCTCAACCAGGCCACCCCAGAGCAAATGGACCGTTTCTTCATGCCCGCCTGGAACCTAGAGATCATCGGCACCTACGCTCAGACTGAAATGGGCCACGGTAAACAGAGCAGCCCAAAATATCTGGCCTGTCAATAGACAGGGATTTTTTGGTTGCTTTATCATTGCCATTGCCAAAAGACGCCAAAAATTGTGGTTTAAGGTTAAAATGATGTTAACATACAGTAGATCATCCTTTAACCCTCCTATTATTCTTGAGGTCAATTTCATCAATTCAATTTGACATGATTCCTTTGAGAACTTTGATATTTTTCGTCCCGTGGGGGAAATATGGGAGGAAACATAAGTGCTTGCACAGTGGTCTTCTCAACCATTTCTCTTGGTGCTCTGTGTATTCACTCTTTATGTTAATTGAAAATGACCCAAGCAAAACTGGTCCCTCTACCCACTTGAACAAGAAAGTACACTTTTAGTCATTTTGACGGCCGCATAACTTGATGAAATTGACTCCAAACATAATACTTGAAAAGTAGTAGTAGTTTTTCTGGAGGTTGAAGATAACAGGAGAGTTGTATGTATGTAAAAACAGACTGGTGCTACAGTTTTAAGATTCTGATAGTTCTTATGCTTTAGTTAAAACTAATTATTTGTATAAAATTCCATTCCATTTTGCCATCACTTTTATTAAAAAAAGAAATTATATCAGAGGTACAGGGAAAGAGTACACAAGTGGGCAGACAGGCTGTAAACAAAGGTCCTAAGCTGCTTCAAGTCACCATGACAGTAATAATATTGTTGTGGTTAACCTTATTTAAAACCTGTCTGACTGCTTACGTCAGGTGACCCACTGGACAAACCAAAACCAAAAGAAAAAAGATGGCCTAAGCTATGAAATTAAGACCAACGTTTGTACAAAATTAGATTTTCCTTTTTAATTTCATGCCCAAACCTCTGCAATAGAGTCAGTCACTCCCTGACCACGAGCCTACAGACCCCTCCAAGACAAACTACCTCTCTTACTCTTTGACTGACGCATAAATGTGTTTTTATATGTTTGTCTTGGCATACAGACCAATATAAGAACACACATCCCAGTTTGAATAGGCCATTCAGACTGAAATCAGATTAAGAAGTCCACTGTACTCACGCCTGTGGACTTGTTGGCATGCTGTAGGTCTTAAAATATGATTGTTGCATATGTTTTTAGATCTGTCAAACACCTACAAAGTACACTATGTTGCTCCTTTATGTATCTTTCATCCTTTTTATTTCTCATTAAAGAGTTCAGATTTGTGCTTGTTATTTGTTGCTTGTCTTCATGGTTTACTGCAGTTGTTGAGTACTCATTAATTTCTACTTTTCAACCGTGTACTCTGTATGTGTGTGTGTTCTGTGTGTATGTATTTGGTATATTGCTCTATTTGATCTCCTCTAGGCACTCACCTCAGAGGGTTGGAGACCACAGCTACATATGACCCAGCCACACAAGAGTTTGTCTTAAACAGTCCCACAGTCAGCTCCATCAAATGGTGGCCTGGAGGACGTAAGTATATTCAAAGGGTCATGTTTCTGCAGTGTTAGGAGTTAGTATCAGAATTCCTGTTAGTCTAAAAAAAGGTATTTAATGTTCTTTCAGGCTTAGAAAACCTTGTTAATGTTCAGAACAAACTAGTTTTAACCCTCTCACTCTCTCTCTTTTTCTAGTTGGGAAGACCTCAAACCATGCTATAGTTTTAGCCCAGCTTTACACACAGGGAAACTGCCACGGTCTGCATGCTTTCATTGTACCCATCCGCGACATGAACACACACGTGCCCCTGCCAGGTAACTACCATCTCTAATGTATCTTTGGACGTGGCGTTTGTGGTAACGTCAGCCTGTCTCTGCATCTGTCATTCTCTCCCTCTCTTCTGCTCACACTCTCTTTTTCTTTGTCTCTTTTAGGTATTGTGGTTGGAGATATCGGCCCGAAGTTTGGCTTCAATGAAGTTGACAATGGCTTCCTGAAACTAGAGAACGTACGAATCCCACGGGAGAACATGCTGATGAAATACGCCAAGGTGATGTGACATAATATGATTTCAAGTTGATTATATAGTTCTTGTTTTTTATGTTTTGGTAATTTGTGAGAGGATTTCCTTCAGTGTAATTGCACCTATACAGTGTTTTTTTTTCCCACGGCTGTTTGAGTGTTTGCCACTAAAGATTATAACACAGGCTTTTTTTCCCCACCTACTTAAATAATTATGCAAGATCTGCATTGCTGTGTTTTGTTTACCAAATAGGGAAGTATTGTTCAAGTCAAGTTATGTATCAAAGAAGCAAAACCATCAGAACATCAAAAATCATAGAACTGATGTTTAATGCAGAATAATTAATACATGTACATATTGCTTTAGTCATCACCGTAAACACACCCTCCTGTTTTTTTTTTCTCTAATCCAATTATGCAACTGCAAACTAGTTAGTAAATCTTATGTATACAGAACATAATACCTTTGTTCACTTTTTAGAGAAGTACTAGTACATCGCCCTTTTCTTTGCTAATTGTAATGATGTGTATATACACTTATTAGGTACACCTAAAAGAAATGCAGTCTGCTTTGATTCAGGTATTTTTGTTATTTAGCTCATCTTCATTGCCACAAATGGGGTGGACAAAACAATAGAAAATTGAACAGCAGCACAAAATGAATGGTAGGATTTATTACAGGACTGTTGTATTAGATGGCATTCGTTTTAGCTAGGTGTACCTAATATGAACGGAGTGCATACAGTTAGAGTGGGACGTTAACCTCTGAAGCATCAGAAAATATAATGACTCTGTCTCTCCACTAGGTGGAGCCAGATGGAACCTATGTAAAGCCACCAAGTGCCAAGCTGACCTACGGCACCATGGTGTTCATCCGCTCCATGATCGTAGGCGAGTCAGCTCGGGCCCTTGCCAAGTCCTGCACCATCGCCATCCGCTACAGTGCTGTTCGTCACCAGTCTGAAATCCGTCCGGGGTCAGTCAGTACAAATGAATTCATGAAGGCACTAGCAAACAACTACACAAATGTTGCAAAACTCAAACAAGCTGCAAGTAAAAACAAACACATGCTAAAGGTCACGTATGCATAACAATTAACAGGGTTCAAAGTGAGACAGTTTTGGAAAAAACGAGTGACATTTATGGAAAAGGAAAAAATCTGAAATGACAAATAATATTTAAAATATTTTATATAAGTGTTGACTTGTAACATATGTTTTTTAAAGGTTCAGTTTAGTTGGTCCATAAGAACATGGTGGGTTTATACAGTATATGGACCAAATGACGTTCTATGTGATATGAAGATAAATTACAGAAGAGGGACAATATGTCAATATAGTATATAGCTGATAGGTACTCTGTAACAGCCAGCACTCAGTACATGAAATCAATTATAGTCTTGCTGGTTTCATCACATCATTACAAAAACAAATGAAAATGTCTATAGTTTTGTTATTATTAGTATTCTTACCACATCCTCATGTATAAAAAGGAAGTGCGCTTTTTGATGAGATACTGTCAACTCAAACTTGTGTGTTCCTGTTCCTCAGAGAGCCAGAGCCCCAAATCCTCGACTATCAGACGCAGCAGTACAAGCTCATCCCTCTGCTGGCTACGGCCTATGCCTTCACTTTTGTCGGCCAGTACATGAGGGAAACTTACCACCGTATCAGTGGAGACATCAACGAGGGGGATTTCAGTGAAATGCCAGAGGTACTGACGTATAGAGAATGTTATCTAGGCCTAGCCTACTGCCTAACTGAAGATTTCGCACATGGACTGATTGGGTTGTAGATTGGTCTCTCCAGAGATTTTGAGGAGATGTGTAGCAATGTGTGACACAAGTTTGTTAATTGACATGCAGCTTGGCCAGTCAGCATGAAAGCACACACAGCATGCATGTTCTTCTAATCAAGTACTACAGTTATTCTGTTAAATATTGATTATACAGGCTTCAATCCTCTGTATGTGTGTAAATATTTACAGAAATAAAGGTGCCTATAGAGAAAATGACAAATGGCCATCCACGGCTAATTACATTATTATAAATTCATATGGGGTGTTGTTTAGATCATTCTATATTTTCAAAGCCCAGGGCCATATTTATGTGTTTTGGAGGTTTTTTGTATTTCTTTTCATCCAGAGTTAAGGCTTACGTGAAGCTTTTTCCTCTAATCTACAGCTCCATGCCCTGTCTGCGGGGCTGAAAGCCTTTACCACATGGACAACCAACGCAGGCATTGAGGTGTGCCGCATGTCATGTGGTGGCCATGGCTACTCTCGCAGCAGCGCCTTGCCAGACATTTATGTTGAGTTTACCCCTACATGCACGTACGAAGGGGAGAACACAGTCATGATGCTACAGACTGCACGGCAAGTCATCACACAGAAATGCATGACTACAAATGTGACACCTCACCAAGACCACACACTCCACCCAATTCTGACAAAACACACAATAGAAATGCCTTTACTGCTCTTGTTACTTTGTGTGCTTATACAGTAAGGGGATAATATTATTTTACGTGGCTTCTGCTTTAAGTTGTAACACGTAAAGATTTTTAGCTTTTTCCACCCATCATTTTTGTCACACACTTGGATAGAATGAGAGCAAGACAGAGACAAATACAGACACATACAGACATAAACATGCTCCCACTCAGCAGCCCTACCATACCACAAATGCAGGAGACACACCCACTGCAACAACAAACAGCAGTGCTTTAAAGGTCAGCTAAAACCTGTTATTTTGTCTTTTAAAGGGTTACTTCCTGGCATGGGTGTGTGAACAGTTCATGGCATGTTCAGTTGCTCATTGAGCTCGTACCTGACGCACTCAAAGGCCAAAGGTGTTGTGAATGAATTGACAATTGGTCGATATGAAACCAGACTTGAAAGACCCCAGAAACTGACAAGTCAAATATATAACTAAACACATTGAGCACCAGCCATGTCAACTAGCTGCCTCACTGAAGCTAACCTTTGTGATAAAATTACACCAGCCAGTGCACTTAACGTTACTCATCCATATACTCAGTATATGATACATCAATGCACTTACAGTAATATAAGGAGTTTAATGAGTAACATAATCTTAACTTCACCTGTCTCACCTGTGTGCACCCTCAACTTTTGCCTATCTAGATACCTGGTGAAAAGCTACCGGCAGGCTAAAGCAGGCCAGCAGCTGAGTGGTATTGTGTCATACCTGAATGAAGCCGAGCATCGGAGAGTTCAGCCCCAGCCTGTCGCTGCCAGACCAACTGTGGTTGACATAAATGACCTGGCTAGCCTGGTGGAGGTCTACAAACTACGAGCTGCCATGTAAGAGATGAGAACAGTAGTAAAATGACCTAGCTACTTGGACTATGGTCTGTGTTTATTATATATTAAAATGTACCATTCAGTGTTTGGCTATCAGATGCTAAATGTGAATTTAAGTGTTTGTGCCTATAAAGAGCTTTAGTTGTCAACGTTAATCACTCTGGTAGTTTAATCAGTTTGTCTTATCAAATCTGCCATTTTTTGCTGTTAACTATAATTTTGCATTTTGCCCTTTTCATTGTTTGACATATATGCTGCCCTGATCACATCCCTGCATACCGTCAGCCTAAGTCACATCTAAATTCATTTAGCAGTCAGTAACAGCAAACAGTGACTGGTTGAGGGCGACAAAAATGTGGCCTGCTAGTTCAGAAATTAAAGGGATGAAAAGCAAAGAGCAGTTTGTGTTGGAAATCATTTCTTCTGTGTATCTGATTAGGTTCACTTCAACACAGTCCTCCCATTTGATTGATGGTAGTCGGTTTGTGAAAAGACCATAACAGACAGCCTCTGTTGTACTTAAAACTCAAACATAAATAACTGTTGTTAAAGATGTAGAGGTATAAAGTGTTAATGACATCTTTGGTTGGTGTGTGTGTGTTTGTAGTCTAGTTGAGCTGGCAGCTAAGAGCATCCAGCAGGAGTTGCAGCGCAGGAAGAGCCAGGAAGATGCCTGGAACAACAGTGCCATCGACCTGGTCAGAGCCTCAGATGTAAGTTCAGTGTCTGTGTGTGTTTACATGCATAGACTTTAATCTTAGAGTGAGTTCATTCTAACCTTAAACCAGATGTTAGTGTGAAAAGTATGGCTGAAGCATCTCAGCCAACCTTTGAATATATAATGTGCATTACTTTTCCTGTGCAAATTTATTATGATTTATAATCTCTTTATGTCCATAAAATTAGATTAAGTAAGGCAATGTAATCCTGGTTTTGGTATCAAGATATTTTTAGATCATTAGATAAAAGCTTGCCATAGCTTGTGGGTCACAAATTTGGATTTATGGGTAAGTACAGAGATTGAGCCCCAACTGTTTTCAGTCCCTTTCTGTCTCATTCCTCCTCAGGCCCACTGTCACTATGTTGTGGTGAAGCTCTTTACTGACAAGCTGGGGGAGATCGGTGACACAGCAATACACTCAGTGATGTCATCCCTGGCTCTGCTCTACGCCCTGCACGGCATCACAAATAACTCAGGAGACTTCCTACAGGTCAGAGAAATCATAACATATAGAGACAATATGTTCCACAGTCAGTGATTAATTGCGGGTGTTATACGCACATTGTGTAAAGCTGCTTCAAACATTTGCATATTCCCTGTTCTGTTGGTCTGTCAGTTTCACTGTCTGTTCCAAACCAGCAGAAAAAAACAGCCTCAATTGCCTCTTTGTTTCACAGCTAACAAAATGGGGTCTTTGTGTGTTGGATTTGTATGCTTGGGTGGCTGGCTGGTAGCTTTTTTGCTGTTTAGATGAAGCAAATTAGATTTAGTTTATCAGTTGAGCTTTAAATTAAAAGACTAAAAGACTTCATGCTTGCTCTGAAGGCATAACATTCTGTCTAACAGGAACAAACTGTCTCTACTGTCTGTTTCCTCACTGTTTGAGTGGCATATTTTCATCCACATCTCCATCTGTTTTATTTCAGGCTGGACTGCTGAGTGTGCCTCAGGTGCTGCAGATTTCCATTCGTATCAAGGAGCTGCTGTCTCAGCTGAGGCTCAACGCTGTGGCTCTGGTGGATTCCTTTGACCTCCACGACAAGAAACTGAATTCAGTCCTTGGACGATATGATGGGAACGTCTATGAGAACATGTTTGAGTGGGCTCGCCGCTCACCCCTCAACGCCACAGAGGTCAGTCAGGACCACAGGAGTGAAATAATTATAGTTCCACCACATATATGGTACTGATTAAATGTTTAGGTCACAAAATACAATAAATGCCAGCACCAAGAAAAGGATACAGGCCTTACTTGAACCTCAGCGAGCTCTCGGGTTTTCTCACAGTCTTGAAGTGTATGAAAAATTTGCTCTTTCATTACATCTACTGCAAGCAACTCCCATGCATCCTTATCTCTCCTCTCCTTCCTGGGTGCCCTCAGGCCGAGTCATGTGAGATATCCTTTGAAACTTGGCAAACAGTCATAAATAACAAATAACAACATGCCTCTGTGAATGTGAAGAAAATGGAAGATGAAGTGACTTAAATAGCTTTGCATATATAAACTGGCATTATTTGTGCACTCTATGGCCAATCACAATCATTCGTCATATGAGGATGCTCATAACAAACATACATATAAAATATAGTTGCAAATTGTACTGATGTGGTCAAGGAGATGTGTGTGTGTGCGATTGTATATGTCTTGCCCCCCCCCCCGGTCTTGCTCATTATTTCAATTTAATAAATTCTCTATACTTTCTTTCTTCTCCAGGTCCATGAATCTTACCACAAGTACCTGAAGCCCCTGCGGTCCAAACTGTGAGCTGACCCTTGCACCTTGATTCCTGGCTGTGACCCTTCAACTCCGTGCATATAGGCACAGCATTAACAGTGTTCTGTCAGCCCCATAATGATCTTCATTTGCCATCGACTGGTATTTACCAGTTTAAAGAAATTTTGCCCCCTCTCTGTATGTGGTCAAGTTTGAAGGCCATGGTATGTAGACCACAAGTTTGTGGGGATGATGATGATGTTGACAATGACGATAATGATAGGATTAATCACAGTGGGCTGTAAACAGGGGGAACAATCTGAAAACATTGCCATTAATAGATGGACTAGAAACAACACCAGAAATTATAATTATATTTAAAAATCTCGAATGAATTCATGATTTTGGATGTAATAATAGCTTTTAGAATACTGAAACAATCAATTATTTCCAGTTTTAGTTTACAATATTTTCTGTAGAAAATTTCTAAGCACTTCGTTTCCCCCCATCTTTACTTATTACTGTGTGCCTAATGAGTTTTCTGTGTGAGCCAGTCAAGATGGAAATGCCATCTCTCTTTTTTTCCTAACAAAAACAGAATGTTATTACGAACATTACATCATTTTAGAGCATTTTATGTGAGGAACAGGCCAACAGCGTAATCAGTTTTGGTTGTTTCCCCTGACTACACGGACAAACTTGTTATTTGAAAAGACACTGTGCTGTTTGTCATTCTTGTTATTAAAGAGGCACTCATTTATACATGACCTTTATCGATTGCTGTCGGCATAAAGCTGACGCATCTTTTCTTCTTCACTATTCCATACCCATGAATTATGGTGTAATGTGACTGATATAGACCTCAGTCATAATGCAGTTTGCCTTGGATAAACAGGCTAGGAAATAGACTTACAGCAGAAATATTTGTACACATAAATAGATAAAACCACTGCAATTACATCAAGTTCAGCTGTGCTTCAGAGCGGTAATAATTTTAATTGCTATGCCTTAAAAGTCACTGTCTTACATTGTATGAAACTGTTCCTCACAGCCTTAATGACAACTTTATCCAAAATGTACGCTATTAGCATTAAATACTGTCTCTCTGTGGCAAGTGAAGTGTGTACAAAGGCCACATATGCACACTGTATATGTGAATTAGTATTCTCCCTCCCTGCTGTGTGGGGTTGATATATTATAAAGAAGGGTCAAAACCCCAGATAGCACATTTCAAAATACAAACCTGAAATAAATCAGTTTTTAATATGATGTCATGTTCAAATCCTGCTGACTTTTTCTGTTTCAAATATTGACATGGATAATGGATATTTTTTTCCCTAGATTAATTTTGTTATTACAGGGTCGGAAAAAATCGATTATACATTGATTTAGCAGGCAGAAATGTATTATATTTCAGAGAATCGGTAGCGACAGAACTACTCAAATAAAGCTCATTTGTGACTGTAATGACATGGTAACCAGGAGAGCTTTAATCTAAAGCCTCACTGTGAACTGTAAACATGATTTATGGGATAAACGTGCCTGGGGAAGTTGGCTTTTCTTAATCTAACTAATGGAGAATTTTCTCTCACAAGGCTCATAACATTTCACTTTCTGTATTCGTTTGAGTTTTAATAATTAGATTTCTGCTGTACGAGTACGATTATCAGTATGTACTGTATTTACAAGCAGTTTGTTAAACATATATGTGTGATAATTTGTTAACGTGTTTGAATAATAATGATTTTAAACATGATTTTAATGGTTGGTAAATAACTTGATCTGGAAGGATATTAAATAATAAATAACAATGTGTTGTGATTATCTTTCTTGATCCTGTAGTTAACCAGCTTGAGCTGGTTTTCCAACTTTGGAAAAAAACTGCCTCTGGCCTAATATTAATAACATGCTTTGCCACTTTTATGAGAAATATACTGAAATGACCTTACATACTCCTATGTCAAAAACTTAAGCAGCATTATAGTACACTAATAACACAATTAGGTTTATCACTTCTTACCTAAGATGATCCTGCTGCAGAAAAGTACGGTCAAAAAATACAGCAAAAAACACTAGAAACACTTAAAATTAATGCTAAAAACATTTCAGTGCTACATTAAAGCAGATAATAGCTGGCTGATATTTTCTGTGTTCTGGTGGAACTTTCTGTCTGAAAAGGGTTATCATGGACTGAGCTTCAGACTTCAACTTTCACTCAAAGCATGTGTTCCTAACTAGAGGTCTGGAATTTGAAAGATGTGGACATTTTCCAGAGTGGGAGGCTCTAATTAAAGCTGCTATTGATATGCATTATGGGAATGGTATGACCCAGCATTTTAAGGGCTTGACCCTGGATATCTGGGCCTCTGCTGCATTGACTTTGACTACTCTTTGTTTAATATTGGTCTGTTTAATCTGTCTAATGGAATTGCTGAGGTAACCCTTTAAGTTGATGCTCAAAAGTTGCTGCAGCAATAAAGGACCAGTGTGTAGGCATTAGTGGCAACTAGTGGTGTAGTTGCTAATTGCAACCCCCTCTCCTCACCCTTCCTAATAAAGCAAAAACTACAGTGGCCTTAAAAACCCATGAAAAATGCAAGAGTTTAGTTTGTCCATTGTAGGCTACGGTAGAAGCATGGTATTCAACATGGCAGACACTGTGGAAGAGGATACATTGTGTCTGTATAAAAAAAGATATATAAAAGACTCATTCTAAGGTAACATTTTTTATTTTCAAATGATTATACACAAATGAAAACATAGTTATGCATATCACATTCAATGTATGCCATATTCTATAAAAGATCCCAGTTAATCTTACACACTGGACCTTTAATGAGACAAAAATAAAAAAGTTAAGATGCATTCAGACAGGAGCCCTGTTGCGGTGAAATTCCACAGGGTTGTGCGGCAGTGAGGTGTGTTTATATTAAACATAACCGCTGTGAAACAACCAGTAAATAACTTTTTGTTTCTCTGATTAACTGGCCTCATCGGGGCAGAGGCTCACACGCTCTCATTCACTGCCTATGTCTCTCGACCAAAGCTCTGTCTCTCTCTCTCAAACCATCAGACACAAAATAAAATAACCAAACCAAACTTCTTTGTGTCTCTATTTTCAAGTGTGGACTGTGAGCCAGACACAGATCTAGAAGCTGGTTTGTGAAATGAACAAAGCCAGAACACAGTATCAGAGTTTAGTCAATGAATCCACCTGAATAGTCTCAGTTTCAGAGACATTTCGGGCTGACTGTGGAGGTTTGACTGGTCTAAGTGTCTGATGGGCAGTGTCGGGCTGCATTTTTCCAAAACTTGAATCCGGCTCAACTTCACAGCCAAAATGGACCACCCCCAATCAAATGAATGGAAAAACTTGTGTTTTTGCTACAGCGCCAGATCCTGTCTGAATGCGGCCATAACTATAGACATACAAAAAAAAGGACTGAATCTTGTAAGCAACTGAATGCCTAATTGTGACATGAAACTACAGCATATAGTATATTATAGTTTGAAAACCTTGGATTATTTCAACTTCAAAAATTGAAAATTCAGATGTCCTATTAAAGGTCCGGTGTGTAGGATTTAGTGGCACCTAGCAGTGAAGTTGCAGATTGCAACCAAATGAATACTCTCCCACATCTCTTCCAAGTAGGAAAAACTCTGGCTGCCAGATTCATATCAATTCATAAATTTCATATCTAGATCAGTTGTAGTTTGTCTGTTCTGAGATACTGTACAAAAATGGCAGCTCAAAATGCCAGACTCCATGGAAGTCGATTTGGATAAAAGCGTCAGCTAAATGACTAAATGTAAATGTAAATGGAAGAGGACCCGCTCTTACCGCATATATAAAGGGCTCCCTTTAAGACAACAAAAAAAAAAAAAACCAATTCATATATTCAGGTTATTATACACAAATGAAAACATACCCTCGACCCTGGAACAACCAGAAGTGATCCGCCCGAAGTTGTAAGGCTGCGAGTTGGCTCATAGGGGGTTAGCATATCAGCAATATATTTAGGAGCCAGACACTTGCAGGCTTTAAAAGTGATCAATAAAATCTTAAAATCAATCCTAAAACGCACAGGAAGCCAGTAGAGTGAAGCTAAAATTGGTGCGATGTGATGTCGTCTGTTAAAACCGGTTAGAAGCCTAGCTGCTGCATTTTGGACAAGTCGGAGGCGTGAATATTATATTTAATTTCTGCAAAGAAATACTCCCAAATCTTACACACTGGACCTTTGTTGGTCAATCTTGCATCTAAAAATTTTAAAATTGAGTATTGAGTGGTTACATAACAAAATATAAATGATTAGCGTTATGGCCTTTCATGGCTTCCATACATTATGAGACAGTGCAGATACAGTATTATTGCTTTAAAGTTGCACAGTAATAAAAACAAGCGTGATCAATGTATTAACTGCAGCTAAACAGCAACATGCAACGAGGTATGCTGTGTGTCTGTGTGAGAGTTAATCATTAACTACAGTAATAATTTTACTGACTGTACGCGGGCGGGTGTTGGAGCGTTGTTGGACCGGGCCCAGCTCGTCTCTTCTCGGTGGATCATGGAACCGCCTGTGGATACGGTAAGTCGTAACTCCGCCCCCTGCTGCTCCGAGGAGCTGCAGTCAAGGATGTTGGAGGAGAGAAAGAGGGAAGTAGTGACACACTCGTGGACAGTAACCTACAGTATCGTAGCATTGTCGGACATATACCCTCTTGCTAATGAATAATAAGCCAGTTATTTCTTCTTGGAGGTGAGTGGAATGATACTCTTCAGACGTTACGTTTGTTTTTGAGCCGTTAAAGCCGTTAAAAGTTAACGTTAACTTAAAATGTCTGGGTCATTATCGAGTTGTTTTTGGGGTTTTTTTTTTAAAGAAAATAAAAGCAGATATTTAAAATATATTAGAGTCACCGTGTGTTAGTACTCTGATAATATGAGTTTCGATTAAGCTAGTTAAGTTACAGCTTTTTTTGAACAGGCAGTTAGTGACAGTTGGTGTGTTAGCTTACAACGGTCGTCTTCATCTAGCTCAGACGAGCCTGAATGCATGCATGCCTCGGCAAGCCCTTTGTTACTCTACCCGCCGGGATAAATGCCATTATTCATCTCAAATTTACTAATGTTATCCACTTACAGTTAAGTATAACTCACCATGTGCGGACAAATTCATTTGTTGTTACACCCCTCCCATTTGTTTTTTTCAAAAGACTGTAGGAGGGAGTGTACACACACGGTGTTTCACTGGAATTTAACCAGGAATGAAACTGACAATTCATCTGAAAAACTAGTTTTGTATAGGTCATCAAGTAGAAAAACAAGTTTCAGTTCTGGTGTAGCTAATCTTTAAATCCATTTTTTTTTTAAAGATTTATTCAGTAGTGACTAAAATAGGAACAGTCATTAAACTGCTCCTTTAAAAGTTACTGCATATACAACAGTTGTGTTCATGTGTCCTAAGAGTGACCTCCCCACCTCCTGCACATAGTAAACTACATAATCTTGTGCAAGTTTGTGTCTCAGAAAGGTCTGTTTAGGATAAAAAACCTTATCAGATATGGTCTGAGGCAGAACTATGTGTATGAGTGTTTCACACAGAAATGGCAACGGCTGTTTTAATAAACTCATTAGACTGATGTGAAGAGAAATAAACAGTAAAAAGAGAGTTGAAGAGCTGAAAATGTAGGTCAGTGTTACTCAGCACACTTTATCTTGCAGAGGTGATTAGAAACCATACTGTAGTGTAGGGTAAGTTCAGGTGCAGTTACATAGTGAGGTTGGCAAAAGTACCAATACTTTGATACTGTTTTGATACTCTTTGTTTAAAACGATACAATAGTATCAAAAGTACTGAAGCTATAAAACAAAAACAGATCTGCAAGCACATTTTCAACCCAAGGCTGCACAGATGAAACAATAGGAAAGAAAATCAATATCATTAATTAATTATTTTTAACATGACTACATATGTGTATGTGTTCAGCGACTTGTGTAGGTTGTTAATAAAAATCGAAAGATGTGCTGAGTTTTGTTTTGTTACTAGTATTTTTTATTGAATTTGTATCGAAATTCTGTAATTTTTTTAATGGAAATTTTGCATCTTTACATTTTCAGCCGCCACTGACATTTACATGCTCCTTCAACATATGATTGAAATTATGCACAGTACTGAAGATAGAGGTGAACAATGTGGGCAAAATGATAGGGCATTACTGCGGTGTGTGTCTTATTGTATGTTACATTTAAGTATTGAAAATCACTTCATAAAAACATAAAGTCATGTTTGACCCATTAAAAGACACTATAAGATGCTGGTCACACATTGCCATTGAATATAGCCATGTCTTGTAAGATAACTGAACCATAGGAAACATTAGGACTGTGCACAAAGACAGTATTACTGTACACAGATCAGTTTCAACATCATAGTTCCTTTGAAGGTAGTTGCTTAAGATAACACTTCTCTCTTTGTCTCTCTTCTTTTATCTTTTACTGTAGTATTACTTATGTTTATTTTCATCATTTGCTAATTTAACTAGCAACAAGATATCATGAATATTTTAGTTTGAAGCAGCAGCAGTGGGCACCATGTTATCTTCACATCAGTGTCATCATAGAATAATTCACAACTTCATGACCTCATCCTACATACAGTGTCTGGTTAAAATTAACCCTGTAGTTCTTGCACGTTTTGTTTTTTTTCCCATTGGAGTCCATTTTAGCACATTATAGAAATGCAGCTGTGAAGTCAGAGGAAATATATGAACATGTATGCTGCACAACAAGCGATTATGCTGCATAACAGCTGCATGTGCATGGTTGAACTGGCATGTCGTTTGCACCGCTGGCACACCTGTCTTAGACTGTGTCAAGGAAAACTGCACCCCAAAGTCATGAGGTTTATATTCTACGGCAAAATGGAAATTTGGACGTTGATGTTCATGTTTGTGTGTTGTTAAACCTGATTTCAAACTGTACATTTCTCCAATGGTGCATGCTGATCTTTAGGATGCTTACTGGATTTCCACACGGCATCCCGGGAATCCGTGAAGTGGTTTAATACATTGATTGTTGCCTCTTTTGATACAGGAGTGCACTAGCAGAAATCGCATCTGCTGAGAGGCTTCTGTTTCTTTGTTGTTAACTCCCCATCAATACTGTACCACAGTTTTATCTAATGTGAATGTGGTGCCTGAATAATGTATAGCTAAATTTACTGCTCTTTTAATTTGGAGTTTGGGAAATAGTAGGCTTGTCTAGTTGCATTTGCAGTATCACAATCAAATCTTCACTTCCCTCTTAGGGTTTTCCTCCCATGATCTTATCTATTTTCAGCTGCTTACACCATAAAACGCCCAGAAAACATTGTGCCTTTTTTCCCCTTACAATAACAACCCACTTCATACCAGGAATATCAAATTATTGGCCAAGCTTTTGGAATTTCTTTTCCTGCACTCCCATGCCAACCTTCATTCAAAGTACATGACACATTATCTCAAAATATTTGGACCGGAAATGCTTTGAACCCCAAAGACTCGTGAACCTTAAAAGGATTTCTGTGGGTACTCTGGCTTTGCTATAAAGATTTTAATGGTGCAGAGAGTAGTTTGATTTACATTTATCGTTGCACAGAAAAGGCTCATTATTCTCTATGTTTCTTGGGAGATCCAAAGTGTCCTCACTCACGTTCTCTCTGGCACTGCTGCTAATTTATGACAGTGAGTGGCACTGCTTTGTCTTTCTCAGTTTTAACAGCCCGGCTTGCCCACGACAAAGTTTTCTCTGACAAAGTCCTCAGAGGTTAGCTGTTTTGGGTGATACATTGCAACATACACACATGTATGCACACACTTGTTACGCCAATGATTTAACAGACTTAGCTTTGCTTTTTCTTTTTAAGATCATGAGTTATTTAGGTCACATCGTAAGGATTGTGAGGAACTCCTGGACTGTGAACAAGGCCGAGGTATTGCGTAGTAGCTCCCCGTTATGCGGGTTTGGGCATGCAAACTCTTTGAAAATGGCGCAATGTTTTAACTGTCTGTGGAATGGTTAGGTTGAAGCCAAGGTCCTCTTCAAACAAGATGCCTCTGTAGCGATCTTGAATTACTGTCTTATAATAGCTTTGAAATGGAACATTGATTTGTTTGTGCTATTGCTATTGTCAGCCAAAGATGGGTAATTCGATATGTAAAGACCCAAGTTTTTGTTTAGGGAGTCATCACTCTGAGATATTGTGGTTTAAAGTGAAGAATGAGTGGGCAGTTTCGATTGTTGTTCTGACTGTTTAGGAGCATGCAACACACACCACTGAGAGCACACTCTCCTACGCCTGATCATGACTGTCTGCTCACTCAGCCATGATCTGTTTGTACTCTCCACACATAGCAACAGTGCAGGCAGACTGAACCAAACCACCTTTTGAAAATGTTTGAATGAAGTTTATCAGGTGGATGCCATTTTATTGCTGCCATCAAAGGTTTTGTTTGTCTTTAAAAAGGTCTTGTTAAAGCAGAACACTCCTCTTTACTCTTCAGGCACTCTGCCAGCTGACTGTTGTGCCCATGTACAGTCCTCTCTGTTCTTCATTTACAGCATGGGACTGGTCCAAGAGCTCGGTCTGTAGAGAGAGATATGCTTCAGTTGAAAACCTCAGCATGTGGAACATGGAAAAATAATTTCGATAAGCAGCCTCTACCTTGTATGAATCCTGCAATCACTTTGGATTGCTGTTGTTGTTGTTGCTGCTTGTGAAAATGAGAGATTAAACTTTTGGGGGTCAAACCCTACAGCTGATTTACCTTTGGTTTACAGCTCATGTACATGTCATGTACAGATCACATAGAGAGATACAGTTTTACATTGCATTACATTGTAGCACTCTGGTTGAATTTCAAGCAATGGATGGATGAGTTTAATTGAATTTATGAGGCTTATGAAGTTATGATTGTTGGAATTATTGTGAACATAACTAAATGTATAAGGTCTTATGTTTAGCACCTAAAGCAGACAACAAGAGTCACCCCTTAGTTTGAGGTGGCCTTCCAAACAGAGAAAACACAGAGGTGTAATGTTAAAATGACTACAGTACTGTTTGTATGCAAAGTTGACATGAGAATGGAAACCACAAAATTAAAATTAGGATTATGCCACAAGGATCAGTAAGTCAGCAAGATATGTTAGTTCATCCTCTGTTGACAAATGTCAACAACGACTTCCTTGTTGAAAAACTATCACCAAAGTCATCTCAGATAATCTTCTGCAAACAATGAATATCCATGCCAAATCTAATGGCTACTTGGCCAGACAATTTCAGCATCTCCATGGCACAGCTAAAACATATTATGTTATCAGTTATATTATATTGTGCTGGCAGTTAACGTAAACATGGTGTTTAGTGTCTAATCCGATGAATCAACATATTGCTCATCAGAATTAAAATGTCACTGACATTTTGAACTTTAACACGTTTCCTTTTTTTTGTTTGAAGAAATTTGCAGTTACCGTATTTGAGTTTGTTTTGCTTTCGGGAAACAATCCTTTTGACTGGCAGTGTAAACACACAATAATCTCCTCATGTTACTGTCGCAGCTCACACTGTCAGTGTGGGCAAGTCCCACGTACTGTACAAATTTGCACTTTATGTAGTCGTCCACACACTTACTGACTGTGTGAGACATAGAGTCTGTGTGAGGATGAACATTTTCAGAACATCATACGAACTGTTTTCACCGATGTCTTCAATTTTAATAAAGAAATGATTACAATTCCCACTATTATTCATCCCTCACTCCTCACACTGGTGCTTTGTAATTTTAGTCACACTTGTTCTGTAAGCCTCTGAGTAAGTGCTCATGTGAAGTTATCTTTAATGGATTTTATGAGTTATAAGTTTAAGGTTATGGTATTAAAATTAATGAACACATGGTAAACAAATAGTTTCACATCCTTTTGTATGCGTGTCCTTGTCACACTCTAAGATGCAAATAAGCGTTCGTAGATGGTATGACGTCATCAAGTAGTTATCGGAAGGTCAGTTCCTCATTTAGCATCAAAGAGTTTCAGAATAAGTCCAAAAATGGCACTCGCCACAGCTGCCAATTCAAATGTGGGGATGCACAGTAAGATAATTGTTCATAACTCAAACTGAGTCATGTAGTGTTGAACTGTATCAGTGTGTAGGACACCATTATGTTAAATGTTCATGATTGCTTTAGTTGAGTGTGAGTAAGCAAAAGTAAGTTTCAAGTGGTTGTGACAAAAGGAAGGATGTTGTGCGATGTTGTGCAATGTCGTGTATAGGTCTGAAATATCACACATTCACACCACTGTCACTAGTGCCTCTACGTGACATGTTAAATGATTGACTTAAGGTCACTTTTGCTTTTATAATGTTTGATAATGAACCTACAAGATTCAAAAGAAGTTGCTAGACTCCTGTCGTATTCATTTGAAAGGTTCGACTTTATCAACCACAAACGACTTTAACGCGTTTTTATTATAGAAAATACACTATTATATGAATAGTGTATGGTTTTAAAACTAGAAATAAGAAGTGGCTAAAGATAATCAGAGATTATCTGTGTAGTCATGTGAGTATTTGTACTGTATCACTCCATTTGAAGAGAAGACTGGACACAGCTGCTGGATGCATTCAGATTTATCAACCAATAAATAATGAGGCTGGAGGCTTGAGTGGGATACAGTTTGGTGGAATGAGATTAAGCTCTTGCTCAGTGGGTCTGAGTATTGACTATGAATATTTGTTACAGCCTGCCTAATGTACAGCTGCCTTTGGCCAGTCCTCTGTATTCAATCACTAGCTTCTCTAAAAGAATGAAATGAAATCCCCAACTTCCTCACCTCCGAACTAAAGTCAAATTTGCCAGTATCATGGGGAAAACTACATCTGTGTCATGATCTCTCATTCACTTAGTCAGTGACAGGGCACTGTGGTAACGCTTCACTTATTAATTTTAGCTATTTTCACAACTGAAGTAGATTTGAAGATTTCTCAACCACTACAAATGAAGGAGAAAGAATGCTCAGCTTGGCACTCACAACACTCTAGTTCAGTGAGACTCACTCTTTTCACCACACAGTGAGCAGCAACAACAAGGTTTTTATTGCTGTGGAGGCGCGTAGTGTAGTTTCTCAACAATTCCCTTGGCTCAGATGTGAGAAGAATGCCAGAAATATCCAGCGAGTGAAAGAGTTGGGTTGATTTTGAAGTAGACACAGTTGATGTCTCAATATTTTTCCATGTGTTTGTGTTTTTGTATGATGAGAAAGAAAGTACGAGGCCTCAGCTCTACTCTCAAGTGCTACCCAAACAGATTGCAATAAAATGTCTAATTATGATGATCTTGGTGTATGTTTTTTTTACTCTATCATGACAGATTTTGTTAATTGTCAAACAATACACTTAAGCTCATGTTAATAAGCTTAATACAGCCAAGCCTAGAAAAGCACCCTCGTTTTGCATGTTTGTCAAGCGCCTACACGTCACATAAGTCACTGTTAGCGTGCTTGGGTCAAGTGGCGTTGGTGAACTGCTGTGTAGAGTGAGTGTGGCAGAAAATGAAACATGATCTCTTCCCCACACCCCTACATGTGGGTTATGTATGGGGTTTGTAAGATAGGGACAATTTGTCCTGACTGCGTTTGCAACCTGTCGAGATGTATTTAAAAATCCTACAGCTCTGAGCGCAGTACACCCTGTCTCCAGGTTTAACACTGCCTTTGGCATCAGGCAAATGGGAATACACACAAACAAACACACTGACACATTCTCAGGGCAGGCCTCTCTCTGGGGGGAAGAGACCAAACCATGGTGACACACTCGCAGAGGAACATGTGATATCACCAAACACAAAGGGAGGAGGGTGGAGGTGGCTAACACGCATACACAGTACAGTACATTACAGTACAGTCCCATTGGTTAATGGTCAAGTGAGCCAGCAGATAATTAGACCACTAAGAGACACAGACATACAGAGACACTTGTTGGAAATGGTACTTTCCATGTCATGTGATGATATTAGCTATGGATGATGTCACTGGCATGCCTTTTCATTGCTCTGTCACGTGACTCATTGGTATCTGTGGACCACAGTGAGTGATTTGAACATGAGTCAAATTGTTTATCCCCTGTTTGTTTTTGTACATTTCCCTCGTCTTCTTAGCAAGGTTAGACATGACTCAATTTGACTTTGATCTTTAATTTCTTGTTATGATTATAGAAAAACCACTTGACATACTGTATGTAATATGCCCCAAACCCATTCACTACACTTGGAAAAATTCATATTAGCTGGATATGGTTTGTACATGAGAGAGAGTGCACAGATGGTTAATGATTAGGGGGGGAAAACAAAGATCCATGTTTGTTTAGCAAACATGCCCTTATGGTGCTGCTACTTACTGATGTCCTACTGTTTCCAGAAATAGCTGTGGACAATCACAGTTATGGATTCAGTAAAAATAACTGAATTCATTCATTCATACATTCACAGTATGCTTGAACAGGCCTGCTGCTTACCACCAGTAGAAATCATTTGTCTCGTTTGTCAACATTGCTATAATCATTAAACAAACCAGTACATTAAATTAGCTCAGTAGCCAGCCTACTCTAAAGCCATCTCACCATGAGTGGTGCCATACATTGAATTTATCTCCATGCCCTATATCAGGAGTCTCAGTATATCAGGGAGTGCTTCTTTTTTTCCCAAAGTACATTTAAGCAATACAAGCTGAGCAACTTGTCTTTCCCTCTCTTGGCTGTCATACCTACATGTTTAGTGAGAAAGGAGAAATCTTTTTGTAGAGAAATGTCACTCGAGATATTGTTTCTACAGAATGTCAGGTTTCTTCTTGCCGATAAGACAGGATGCAGGCAGTTGAGCTGAGAAGTCGCACAATTAGGCGCTGTTTCCTAAATGTTATATGTGAAGTAAAGGCAAATTTAATTACAAGCTTGGGCAAAAATTACATTGGGAACTCTTAGGATGATATGATGGTATTGTTTCAAAATATAACTTCAAGCTGGCTGAGTATATATTTACATGTGGTGGTAAAACCATGTTTCCCTGGTTAGTTATCTCTGTATCTTTTTTCTTTCCTCTGGAGAAAACAATTTGTAGTTAGTCGCCATTAGTTTTCCTGTGTGGATCCTAACAACTGCTTGCCTACATTGATAGACTATGATCAGCAGTGCTCCCACCGCCACTTGAGCACTCTGTCCATTAGCCAAATTCCTAGCTATTTCATTATCTAAGTAGATGAGCTGCAGCCACGACTCCACTGGACCACTGGCTGGATTGTTAGTAGCCTCCTCTCTGTCTCAAGAGGACTGAAACAGGCTTTCTGCCCAAGCTTGAAATATTTATCACCCATAATTGAAAACACCGTTGGTAGAATTGAAATGTACACCCTTATTAGCTTAAAGGTATTATAGAAATACTGTTTTTTTTCGGGGGGGAGGGGCGTGGGCACTATGTAAAGCCTTGTCTAACTGTGCTGTGGCTCTGTAGTGAAAACTAGGCTATTGACTGAGCTGGTATCAGATTTCCCTGCTGCTGCCATTCCTGCCGCAGACACCCCAGGTCTCGCATTGATTTTCTAAACCGCAACTCCAGGACAACTTCAAGGCTTTCAAGACCATAATGACATAATGGATGTGTTGGCCAAGGCTCGTGACATTATAGGTTTATGTCTGCAATGCCTTTGATTTCTCTGGAACTATTCAGTGTAATGCTACGAGGCACTCTGAGCTCCAGGAATAGACTGGCCGGTTGTTCCGCTGTTGACTGTGATTGGCAAAGACTGGAAGACGGAGATAAGTGAGTTTAACAATATTATTTCATGTAATGAGCAGACAAGAGGCTGGTGAAAAGTCTAATCACATCAACTCAGCTGGCAAGACTGAATGTGTCGTTTGTGCTGCATGTGGACACTTGTACTTCACTAAATACGATATGTTGTTTGTAAACACTGACCATAAGGCACAGTGATCTTGACACTCATCGTTCTGTTATTTTATACATAGTTTGGTGTAAAATATGTTTTAGACCTAAGCTGTCGATCTCATTCAGCGAAACTTATAATGAATGTAAAAGTAGAATATAAAACTTCAACTGCTATTATATCAGCATTATTATATGCAATCAATAAAAAGGAGTACAAGGTTGTTTTCAAGCTGTGGAAAAGGATATGGATTACTCACCACCTGGAGGATGCATGATGATTTGAGAGCACTATTGATCGCTGTCATCTGATGTCATGGGGTGTCACTCCTAACAGCTAAACAGCTGGCGTATCAGTTGCTTTTTCATTAGTGGTCCAAATTCATACATTAAGTGCTGCAGAATTGATTTCTGGTTTATTTTGTTGGCGAACTAGTGCCCTTTAATTTATTTTAAAGGTCCAGTGTGTAGGATTTAGTGACATCTAACGGTGTACTTGCTAATTGCAATGCCTTTACCCTCTACTCCTATGGTGGCTGTGAAACGTGAAAAACATGAAGGCCCCAATCTAGAGCAAGTTTTTAGTTTGTCTATTCTGGTCCGCTGTGGAAACACAGCGGTTCAATACGTTATAATAAACAGTAACAGACCCAAAATGCAAACACAATGATCTTTAAACAGATCATTAAAACCACGGGTGATAGTGAAACTCAGGGGCAGAGTGAGCAGATGAGGTCTTGAACGGTGAAGGGCTGGTGGTGGCAGAGGACTTCTGAGCAGGTGCTAGGACGAGACTGAGTTGGATGTGACAACAGGAGTTCCTGAAACACAGGGAAAGCAGTGTTAAATAGGAATCACAAACGAGTAGGGTTGGCCGTCGCGTTGTTAACACGAAGGAGACTGAATGATCTGCCGGTGTCTGGAAGGGCAGGGCTTTATTGAATGATGAGCAGCAGGTGATGAGGTGACAATCAGGTGAAAGGCAGATAGGAGGCCAAACCCGACGAAAAGACAGACACAGAATGGAGGGGGAAACAATAGACAGATAGAAGACAAAAAGCCTCCATCATAACCCGTGGCCCGTGGCATCTGTAGATATAGAAGTCTCATTCTAGGGTAACAAAACATAGCGATTCTTATTTTTAGGTGATTGTACACTAATTAAAACATAGTTGGATGGATATTATATTTCATTTTTGCCATATTCTGTAAATAGAGCCCCGTGTGTCTTACACACTGGACCTTTTTAAAATTTAAATCGAATGTATTTATTTTTAAGTCCCCGAGCTTGGCAGTACTGTGACTATGACACTGTAAATCATTAAATTATCATAAACTGGTAGCTTTTGCTGTATAGTTTATGCCAAGGTAGCTATGCCTTTAATATATCTCTGAGCAGTTCTGCAAATCAATGAACAGGACAGCTTTGGCTCTTATGATTACATCATTTTTGCATCAATGTGATAAAGTGTCTTGATTTCCCAGGTACTTATTTAACTGGGTTAGGAAACTTAATATTTTCAAAGGGAATATATAAATCACAGTGACTATGACACCTTTAAATTAAATAAATGTATTAATTGTAATTGATTAAATCTAAAAAATGCATGACAGGTAAATACATTTAATTCAAACTGAATTTTAAACCACTAACACCAGAGGGTTGTAGACAGTTACAGAAGTTTAATGTTTAATATTTTGTGTACCTTTTTTGTTTGTTTATTTATATTTTTACACATACCCATGGTGAAACACTCTGGAAGACTTGTCCCCTCCTTTCCTTTTCCCTTACAATTACATTAACTTAAATCAATTTCCTAAGCACTGTGTAGCAAGACAAGGTTACTATCTGTAATATAACACAATTTCTCATCTGCTCAAAGTGAATGCAGACGCTCTAAAGGATCACTTAAGAAATTACTTCTGAAGGTAATCAAAAAGAAAGCAAAGCTAGCAATGACTGTTTTAGCTGATTAAACTGGAGGAGAGCCAGCTCTGACTAAAGAGACTGTTTGTTTGGATAGACTGTAATTGTTTCCTTTTTGAGCTGTTGTTGGGGCTATAAAGGGATAGGGTGGGCCCTCTGCAGTCCACAAATAGGCCACACACACACAAAAAAAAAACTTGATACACAAACATTGAAGTTTTTAAAACTTAAAACATTTTGTGCGATTCTTTAAGCTCTTATTGAGCTTGATAAAATATTTTTATTGTGCCACATTGATGTAGTTCACATACACACAGGATTATAGTATCAACATGCATCCAATAGGCTACATGTTTTAGCAGTGCTAGTGAGTTCATATTTCTTTGCAGATCATCCACTATCATCAACATAAGTATAGACATTAGAAATCACAGATAACATCTTGGAAGTTTCATGGTGTAACAGTATGCACCATCACACACTTATTATTATAATCATTAGTTACAATAACCCTTAAAGGAGGTTTTCATACCAAGGTATACCATTGTATCTGTGTGCCACTGTAACTCTAGTATAAACTCTCCTACAATACTTATTTACACATTTGCAGTGCTGATGGAGCACGTGGTGTTGTGATAATTCGTCTAAATGCTTCCTAGAATCTCTTTTGCCAAGATAATCCATCCACCTGACAGGTCTGGCATAAGATTGTGATTGTTTAAGTGTGGCTTGGACTGCTCACAATAAAGTGCAGTTTCATATTGAAAAATGTGCTCACTAACACAGTTTATAACAAATTAGTGTACAAAATTTGAGAGAAATAAACCTTTTGTGTCTAGAAGATGTTTTAGATCTTTAACTTTAACTTGTGGGAAAACTGGAGCAAAAACACATGATGTATTTTTATTTTTGTGTGTGAGTGTGTGTTTAAAAGTTACATTCTTGATGATTTTCTCTTTGCAGCACTCTGACAGTATGGCATCACAGGGGGGGGAGGAGCCTCCTCCAAACGGAGGTCATTCAGATAGCCGTCTAAAGAGCAAGAAGCCACCCAGCCTTGTAATAGCCATCCCTCCACCTGAAGAGATGATGTCCCATGACCCTGCAAAACAGGTAGGCTTTCACTGACTGGCCTCTTGAGTCAGGGTGTCACCCAAAATGTTTATCACTATGACTAATCACTTCCTTCCTACCTTAGTGCTGGTGCGAAACACTTTCCCATGTGCAGTGAATAAATAAAAACTTTTAAAAAGTACCCTGAGGCTGCCATCTCTATTGTGTAGCTAATATTTACTGTCTTTTGTTTTTCTGTCGCAAAGACTCTCTATAACTCTTGACAGTCTGGCCTCTGCTTTTACTGCTTCTGCTTTTTTAATCAATATAATAATTATTTTATTTTCACTTTTGTGAAATAAACTTTGGTTGATTAATACTTTGGAAAAAGATCCAATGCTTAGCATATATAAGGGATTAAAAAAATATATATTTTAGAAGTTCAAAAGGAATTGTAGGAAAAATGTATTTGATTTGGGATTAACACGTGTTAATGGGAGTGGCATGCTCTCCCTCTGTTTCTCTGAATTTGCCATTTGCTAGGGCAGGGAGGTATTTTGGACAGCTGACTTCCAGTGTTTGGGCACAAGGCCATATATTTTTCCCCTGTGGGCCCTATGCTTAGAACACAAACGATGGTAGTCAGAGTTTATTGAGCATGCTGCAGTTAAAATGTTCATCAAGACCAACTGGTGTAATAAACATGCAAATATAGTGCAACCTCAGGCACTCATTGTAACTTAGAACTACTAACTAACAAGAGGAAGAAGAAGAAAGTAGAAAGAGACCCCATATTCAGGCCAACTGTGGTATTCACTAAGACAAATTTAAGTAATATTAAGTCTAGAAATGCTTCCCTACATTATGGACTTTAGTTAATACTGAAACTGAAGCTACATGTGTTTTTGAAAACAACATTTTCATTATCTGTTCTAATTCACTAAGTTTTTGACGTTATCTGGGTCTTATTCTGTGTGTGCTGTTTTTGTCAGTGGTCACATTTAGAGGAGGAGCTGCTATGTGCAGCTGTATTGTATTTGTGCAATGTAATGTAATGCAATGCAATGCACAGTAGCCTATATATTTTTTCATTACTGCAAAAAAATATATAATGTAAACAGTCATTAACAGTAGTATGTATAGTGTTCCCTGAATGCTAAACTGCTAATGGCATCACTGTAAGATTAATCTTTACAAACCACAGAGAGTTAGTGCTTCTACAAACTCCTCTACATTTACTTATGATTAACTGATGCTAAGATTGTAATTGTAAAGCCAATAGAGAACTTTAAGTGCTCAAATCCTGGATAAAGTCCAAGATATTGGTATCTGTATGTCCAACTGTTGGTTTTTCGCTGATAATGGCTTTACGGGGGCTGAAACCGAGACAGTGTATCCCCCAGTCTCGACAAGCTGAGCCACAACCTGAACACATGGCTCATTTACAGCTCACTTCAAGCCCCATTAACTCTCAGGATGACAAAACCATTAACCTCACCAACTGCAGAGTCACTGCAGGTTAAGATAATGGACTCTCAGAGGAATCGCTGCACCCCACATAACAGAAGAACACTAAACAGCACGTACAAGTAGGTGTTTAAGAGAACAGAGTGTTCTTCTAGCCTTTTTAGCAATGCCCGAACATACAAAGTATTGATTTGTGTCTACATTAAATGTGCACTTAATGCAACCATCTCAATATGGGGATTTAGTCATGCCGCTGATCCTGAGTATTACAGTCATTACAATAATTACGTAATTACTTTCTTAATACTCTTAGAATTTAATACTAATTTAATCTGAGGTGTTCTCATCATTCCTGAGGGTCCTGCAATAATTAAGTGTTTTATTCTCCAAATTAGCCAATAAAGTGCTGTAGATCTTCGTAATTATCCTGGTCTGTATGTGTTCTTAAAATAGTTTCTTATGTCTTCTCTGCCTTGCTTTATTTTGTTCATTGTAATAATATTATTCCTCCTTTTCTCTGGTCAGCCACTGCGCTCGTCTCTGAAAAAAAGCGAGGCTGGTCCAGCCTCTGGTTCTGTCTCAGAAAGCATGAGTGGAGCCCGAGATGGACGCTTCTCAGCCCCAGACAGGAGAGCAAAGTTTGGTAGACAAACATCGCTCTCACAAAGCATCCGCAAGTAAGATGAAGAGTTTATTGTTTGTTTGTTTCATGCTTATTATTTTGTTCTTGCACTTTCAAGTCTGACTATTTTTAACCCATTCAAACAACCAGCAAAGTGTATTATACCAGAAGGGCAAGTACTGTCCCCCACAGGTCAATTACCAAAAAAATTTCCTCTTTTGGAGCCCTCTATCAATAGACAAAGGACAATTATTTTGTCAGTATTCATGAGGAAGTAATGCCTGATGCACAGTATATAAAGAATACACTCTGTTGAACTTTGTTTTGTTTGTTGTCTATAAAGGTTTTTAACTGCTCATGAATGGATGCTATTTAAAGTCTGGCATCTTTTTTTTTTTTTGCTATGTTAGCCAGTTTGACATCTGGTAGATGAACTGAAACTCAACTATTGTGTTCAGCCCTTTGCTTTCAATCATAGTGCAATTTCCTACATTATTACACACAGTAAGCTGAGCCTTACTGCATCAAATTCTTCATACAGGCAGTGTAAAGTGTGCTTCCCATGCAGATTCACCTGCATGTACACTACGCTCCATCGTGGAGCACATTCTCAGGTGCTGTGTAAGTTACTTGGAGAGGGACAGTAGGAGTCACGTCAAAAGGTTGCATACAGATGAAACACAGAAAGTCCTTATGGACAAAAATATCCTGATTCATAACACAATCACAATTAACTTGCAACGTGCCCCACCTTTGAAAGCTTCACATAAGGCCCATAGTTGCCTATAAATAGCAAGTGAAATGTCCCTAATTAGTATTCAGTCACACTGACTGCATGAAGACGATCATGAAAAAACATGAACAGAAAGGCTAAAGAAAAAAGAGACTTCACACAGTGTGAAAGTTCTTATTGGGGGGGTTGAGACAAGAAAAAAAGATGTTGTTTTGTGGACACACTGTGGGCAATACAAATGCCAAAAAGGTGTTAGAGAGTGGCAGGATGTGGGGGGCGCAGTGAATGCTGCTGGTTCATGAGGTCGGACCTATCTAAAATAAAAAACAAGTGGTCTGACATAGAAGCGGACCCAAAAAAGTGCACTTGTGTTTGTGCCAGTGGTGGGGGAAAGATGACACTGGAGCTCAACCACTTCAATGAGAAACTGGCAGGAATTATCAGGGAAATCCCTCCTGAGTGGAGAAGTCACAGAGGTGGAGGGAGAGGCAGATGAGCAAGACTCACTGGATGACTTGGGTAGCCTGAGTAATTTGTATTCCCTGATTTAAAAGGAGAATGAACTAAATGTCTTTAAGTTATGTTTATACATTTATGTACAAAAACAACCAAGGCTTTATCCACAAAAACTTCTCTTAGTCAAAAACACAAACACAAAGTTTCTTTCAGTCATTGCAGCTGAGCAGCTGTGTACACCCAGGCTCTCCTCTAGTGTGTGAATAGTGTTACTTCTTTCTTTACCTCATACTTCTCAAGCGAAGTATTTTTGGCTTATTTGTATACCTTCCAGAAAATGTTACAAAGTGCTTTACAATGAGAACAAAACAAATTTAAACCCCAGCGATAAAAGAAATAAAAGCCATAAAAAACTAAGTTATTATAAAACACAATATATAAAAGTTCTCCAACAGCATTGCAGCCACCGCCTTGAGTCCAGACAGTCTTCTTACCCGAGACCACCAAGCAAGTGGTGCTGCTGGAGTTGCAGATCCCCTAGAAAGATCACTTGGAAGAGGCCCTGGAAACAGGCTGTTTGGAGAGCAAGTGTTTTGCAGCCTGCTGTCTAACCACAGCTTTTAGCCATTTGGGCATTGAGGGAGAGAAGAGGAGGAGAGCCATCCGCAACATGTAACCGCACCAAAGTGGCAGATAAAGCATCAAGACGGTTGCTGCTTAAGAAAGGAGAACAATGAGGCCAGATGTAGCTATCTATCAGGACACAAATTGGGGTCTGATCAGCCCCAATTGTGTCATTTGGAGAAGGGTGTATGATATTGACAGACCGAAAATATCTGATATCTGATGTTGCCCAATACCTTGTGATTCCTGGAACATCACTGAAGGTGTATCCACAGGCATCAGTAGACCTATTTTAACAAGTGTTCAGCTCTTCGCCATCATAACACATTTTTTTCCATTGTTTAAATATTAATAGAAGAACTGCTGCACACATTGTAAACGTATGCTCTCTTCCTGTGTTAACATCATCTGGCCTTGCTGTTTGACTCTGTATTATGTGATACTGAGGCCACCCTTTTCTTTGTATACCTCTAGGAATACAGCCCAGTGGTTTGGGGTTGGGGAAGACTGTGAGACCAAGCAGCAGGTATGGCACAGGAAGAGTCTACGGCACTGCAGCCAACGCTATGGCAAGCTGAAGGCCCAGTATAGAGAGCCTGACACAGCCACCAGCATCGAGCAGGGCCTGGACTCACCAGCCACACACAAAATGCCCAAGGTATTCTACTTTCATAGATACATATGAACACTGTGAATCTTATCCTACACACAAGGCATTAATCACATTCTGACTAAAGATTTATTCAACATAACCTTTCATTTAGTAAAATCTTAGTCCTGATCCTTCTATGAAAATAAGTTGCACAGACAGCAAGAAGAAACAGGACAAGACACAGCAGTCTCTATGTCACTACATTTACACCCAGTTAACCTGTATGATTTAATGTCATGACACAGCAGAAAGAATAAGATGGAGAATGTGAGTAGAGAGGGAAAATGTGTCTGGTTTCAATAAAGGGCATCTGTGCCACAGATGAATCATGTCACTCCCCTCAGTCTGTGTCACACAGCTCTACTTATCTACATCAGCATTTTGTTTTTCTTTTGTTCTCTGTCTCATGCCTCCACTCACCTACTACTCTGAATCTGTTTGCTTTTGCAATATAGAAAGCCAGTGAGGACAGTTTGCATCATTCCATTCCACACTTGGACACATAAGATCTAGTGATTACAGCAGATCTTTAATAGGCTGTGGCCATGACATGACTTAAATATTTATGTCAGGTTGACTCTAATCTATGTTTTTTGGCAGATTGTGGATCCCCTGGCACGGGGCCGAGCCTTCCGTTGCCCAGATGAGATGGACAGTCGCTCTCCTAGGACACCCCAAATCCCTCAGGGGGGTCCTGTTACTCCGGGCCTCACTTCACTCAGCTCCTTCACCAGCCAGCGCTCCGGCTACAGCCGCTTCCCCAGGCGTAAGAGGGAGTCAGTCGCCCGCATGAGCATCCGAGCTGCATCCAACCTAATGAGGGTGGGTAGGGTATGAGAAAACGCCTGTGTTGTGTTCCAGATAGGGAACGGACAGTTATTTTACTTATTGTTTGCAATTACATTGACTTAAAGTTTGATTACATTGGCTTAAATTCCAGGAATGCTACATATATGATGCTCAGAAGTGCCACTGCTTCCCAGCCAAGCAGCATGTCTGTAACCACGGGCAAACATCCTATGTTGTAATAACATTAGCACCACGCAGCCATCACCAGCAGATTTTTTTTCTTTTATTAAGACAAACTAAATGAAGATGAATGATCTCTTTTCATCCATTTTACATGATGACAGACAGACAGACAGACAGCTGTCCTGCTATTTGGGTCTAAATCCAGACTGGTTACAAATGTTCCTCCCTAATAAAACTAATTTTTTAAAAATAAAAAGGTTTTGAGGCTTCCTTGTTGTTATGGAAAGTTAAGAAAGTTTCATGGAATCAGGCTGTTTGCGTGCATGTTTAACTGTTCCAGCTGATGACAGCTGAGTGCATAAGATACCTTTTAAAAGTTTTACAATTGTTTTCGTATTTCTAAATAGAGCAGAACTGATCTAAGAAACATTACCTGTGTGTAAAATAACTTATTATGTCGCATGTGTGTGTGTGTGTGTGTGTGTGTTGTTTAGGGTCGTAGTGGCTTGGCGGGCTCCCAGGCAAGTCGCAGTTTCCCCAAGAGGAGTTTTATTAGGCCCAGCTGGATGGACGAGGACACTGTGGACTCTGCAGACACGTCTGAGTCGCTTTTCTTCAGCAAGGTCAGCAGCCACTGTTGGTGTTAGTGCCTAGGCAGCAAAATCTGTTTGCTTCGACTTTCTTTGGCTATTTTTTCCCATTTACTTCCTTTCCTTTCCTGCTTATGTCAGCAGTCACACTTCTCCACTACTGTATTTTACTTTCACAGCTTGTCTGCTTCTTTTATCAAACTACTTTTTTAACAACCACTATCTTCTTTCTTTATCCTTCTTTCATTTACTGCTCTCATTTGAGCTCTCTGAGACACCTCCCATCCTCAAGTCAGTCAGCAATGGCAATGGAGAGACCATTTCTTATCTCTTGTCACAACTATCTTTCTAAGATTTTGAAAGTCTCTCTTTTCTCTTTTTACTAATCTCTCTTGTTTTGTCTCACCATTACCTTATAGTGAGTTGCTGCAACACACGGGTTAGATGTTGAACATTTTATATCTAATAAGTATGTACATGTATACATGGAGTGTAAAATCCAGAAGCTGCTCATCATATCAGATGTCCTATATTTCCCCTTCTCAATAATGTCTACTGCAACAGGATCCTGGCTGCTTATTAATTACTGAACGTCATTTTTTTTCTCTTCCTGCACTTCCTGTGTGACCTCTACCTATTCCTGCGTAGGTTGATGCCCATGATGAGTTTTACTCTATGGCTGATGACGTATTTGAGTCGCCTCCCATGTCTGCAGCTTTTGCTCCGAGCGAGCAGCCTGACCAGAAGTTTTCAAGCCTGTGAGTAAATTCACAAATTACACAAATACAAATAAACTGAACACTTTAAGAAAGCCACCGCTAGAGTTTTCAGTGCTCGTGCCAGAATATTCCGTAATAATGTCATGGTTCGTTGAATTGAAAATTGAATATGAAGCTTAGGGTCTGCCAAACGAGTATGGCAGGTATGTAGACTGTAACAAAAGAAGAACTGACATAATACTTCCTATAAATGAGTTTTCTTCCTTTTCATGTGCTATTTATTTATTTTATTATATACATTCACTTTGTACGCCTTTGTTTTTATCTTCTGCTTAATCGCTCTAAACACCACCTTTCTGTCTCCTCCACCACTCTTGCCTTTCCCCTATTTCCCCTTTGGAATTACTTTAATCCTTTTCTGACCCTTCCTACCTGCCTCTCCTTTTTCCCAGCCCCAGTAAGGACGTATCTCGAACGCCCAGGACACCAATAGTAGTGCATGATAAGAGCCATCCTCGTCGGGGTGGTCGCATCGCCTCCCAAGTTAAGCACTTTGCATTTGACAAACATAAGCGGCAGTATGGCATGGGCGTTGTGGGGAAGTGGCTGAACCGACACTACCGACGCAGCCTCAGCAGCAACGTCCAGAAGCAGCTGGACGACTTCCATAGCCACAGGTTGGAAATGAGTAGATGCTAATGTGCATGGACACACTAGTGGATATTACTTACAGACTTGACATATATAGCAGTAAAAAATAACTTGAAGTTATAGTAATCTTTAGAGCACTATAATGAGTTTTATAATGAGGTTTTAGTAATATGATGTTTGACACCACGACTAAAACTATATAATGGCTGGTCATGGTTTTCACCCGTTTTATCTGACCTAAAGTGGTTCTCTGCTGTTTTTTAGGCCCTACTTTACCTACTGGATTACATTTGTCCATATAGTAATCACTTTGCTGGCCTGCTGTACATATGGTTTTGCCCCTGTGGGGTTTGCGCAATCTTCTACAACTGAACTGGTGAGTGAATTTTTTGCGATCTGTAGTGCCAAAATGTCTGGTGCAATTGAGCATTGTAGCTAGGTATCAATACTATTTGGATGCATTTAACATAATCTACTCAATCCATACACGGCTGACAGCATGAAATATCGAATATCAAAAGCAACTTAGAAAGTGATTTAATTTTTTTTCTTGTCCTCAAACAAAAAGATGCATTTATGAGACAAAATTATTGTTTTCTTGTCCCCAGGAAATCATAAATGAACACTGAACAATGAACTTTAAATGTTGTGGTTCTTTTGTCATTTTATACGTTCAATAAAGCTGTTGCCAACTGTGTCACTCTGTCGCCCTCTGTAGGTGCTGAAAAACAAAGGCATATACGAGAGTGTCAAGTATATCCAACAGGAGAACTTCTGGATTGGTCCCAGCTCTGTGAGTTTCTTGCTGGTCTCAGCTCTGTTGCTGTATTGCACTATATGTCTGTCACTATCCACCTAGATGGACACCTACATTGATGTATGAAACCCAAGTTAACTGTTCCTTAAAATGACCCACTCCTAGAATGAACAGATTTTTATAACTGAGCCAGACTGTAAAACACTAACACAGACATCTCTATCATAGACGTCTGCTAGATCACTGGGTGACACCAGACATTTTTTGCCCTGTCTTGTGCAGGGTTACACCCTCCTTAGTTTGTGTATTTCTGACTTCTCACTTACTCAGTTTCCTATCACATACTGTTGCTCTCACCAAGCCCTAACATTGACCTTGGTTCACACTGTTTCATAAGGGACTCTTTGCTAGGGTTCCCTATAAAATGTCATCTAGACTATTTTTGGTCTTCGGAAGTGTCAAGTTGAAACCAAAGGGTTCCTGTATTTTCTAGAAAATGAAAGAACAGCCATGTTGGGCTGCATGAAGACATGTTACAACTTGTTAAAAGACAGAGAAATGTACCTCCATAAATTATGCATGTAAGGAATGAATTTTAAGCTTTTGTCTTCAGTAGATCACTTTACTTTGTGTAGGTTGCAATGGTTTTGGATCCTTACAAATCTTTGTGCATCCTTTTCAGGAGGACCTGATCCACTTGGGGGCTAAGTTCTCACCGTGCATCCGTCAGGACAGTCAGATAGTCCGTCTGATCCAGGAGGCCAGAGATCTGGAGAAAGAATCTGGCTGCTGCGTTCAGAATGACAACTCTGGATGTGTGCAGACCCTCAGGTCTGACTGCTCTGTAAGTGGTTTATCCTGCATCTTCATACTTAGCTGCTTAGTTTGTCATTGTATGAAAGTGAAGCATAGACACATTCAATGGACATGCACAGGAATTGCCCTGAAAATCTCAAAAAGATTTTCAACATGCTTAAGTTACACATACGTGCCTAGCCACGTATGTGTACACGTGAGCTTATAAGCATATTATCAGCATTCTTTAAATGCTAACTCAGAGTTTTTGCCTTTGATTACATTTGTCAACACATTGCTTACTCTGTGCTTTAAAGCCTCTCCTCATAGATACACAGACCTGAATCACTAACACACACTAAGAAAAGTGTCAGTGCAAAGATATATTGAACTTGTTGCTGGTCAGATTAACATTTCTTACAATTTAAGTTGTTAACTGATATTTCTTATGAATGTTCACATATGTATTGTACCGTATATGCAGGACACGCTGGCCACCTTTATTAAATGGAACAATGATGATGTGGACATAAACAGGTCCTCTGGTTCTGTCTGTCACCAAGATCCCAGGTGAGAATGTGGATGTGATTATTGTGAGAAACAATACTAATCAAATCAAGTTGTTATTATGGATTTTTAAGTGAAGTAACTGCCAATATGTGCTTCACATCTCTCCTCCTGTGTTGTTTCTTGTGAGCAGAACGTGTGAAGAGCCTGCCTCTTTAGACCCTCATACATGGCCGGATGACATAACCCAGTGGCCGGTGAGGGGACATTATTTCATTACATAAGCTTCCACTTCCATATTTAAATAAAAATGTTTCTGTTTATGCTACTCTCTGTGTTACAGGCCTACAACAGGAAATAGCATAAAAGCAAAGATTATTGTACAGTATGTCTGTGTAATGACTCATTGTTTGTCTTTCTTCAGGTGTGTACATACCCCAGGAAGTGGAACCACACAGGCCTCAGGCACATGGACTGTAACATCAAGGGACGGCCTTGCTGCATAGGGACTAAGGGCAGGTAAGACACATGGGCTGTTATACTTTCCACTGTGTGTTGTTACTGGCTTCAAGGTGTGCAGATATCACCTTTATTTACTATCCCACAGGTTTTTATCAGTTGTTTGCTAAACTGCCATTTCATTGCTAAGTCATGTGGAGGAATTTTCAATTTCATTTTGCTTGTCCTTCCTGTAGATGTGAGATCACAACCAGAGAGTATTGCTCTTTCATGCATGGTTACTTCCATGAGGATGCCACACTCTGCTCACAGGTAGTGTGTGTGCATGTGTTCTGTGTGCGTGTGTGTGTGTGTGTGTGTGTGTCTTTGGGTGTGTTTAGTCTATTTCTGAACCCATACACTACTCTTGTGCAGGTCCACTGTCTGGATGATGTGTGTGGCTTGCTGCCATTCCTCAACCCTGATGTTCCTGATCAGTTCTACCGTCTCTGGCTCTCTCTCTTCCTTCATGCTGGGTACGCACAGATATTCTTAGTAACTTAAATTTTTTAACACATTTAGGTGGGGCCCTTCATTCTATATTTAATTTTACATGTTGTTAGTTGGTTTGTTTTTCTTTATATTTTCTGTCTCATATTGTAATTAGCTATAAATGATTTATTTCAGCTGAGTCAGCCATTCAAGTATACATGTAGATGTAACACATCATAAGTGCTGATAGGGTGTTTAATTTGCTGTGACAACGTGTTAAGCCTATTATGCTGAGTCAATGAGCCCTTTCTATCGTTTGCTATGAGTGATTACTGAGTGTGGTTTGTGGATTATGTCAGCATCCTTTGGGATTCAAACCTAATGAAATATTTCTAACTGAGGCCCCTATACTCGTGAGCTCGTTCACTCACATGAATACTGATACTTAGTGCTAATACTTGGCACATGAGGGAAATCCCTGAGGTCTACATTTAAAACAAGTAAATAAACGGGAAGCAAGCTTAATGGAAAAATGTATATTTGGCACAATGCACTGGTTGAAATGTCAACATACTGCACAGATAAGTTATTCTCAGACTGTGTGTGTGTGTCTGTGTGTATGTAGGCTGTTACACTGTGTGGTGTCAGTGGTGTTCCAGATGACCATACTGAGAGACCTGGAGAAGCTGGCTGGTTGGGTCCGCATCTCCATCATTTATATCCTCAGTGGTATCACTGGAAACCTTGCATCTGCCCTGTTCCTGCCCTACAGAGCTGAGGTGAGTTCTTCACATTTATACACACATGCAATCATGAGCTTGCACATAAACAAATAAAGTGCACACTACAGAACCTGCAAGCGCTTACTTAGGGCGCATCCACACTTGCACATAGGCTGGAGCAGAATGAATACATTCTTAGTAAAACTACATGGCACTTAGGGTGAGCTTCACTTGGCTGTTAGTGTATACCATGTTTAATTAATTTGATTATAGAAATTGTTGGAAGATGTAAAACGTAAAGAGTACAGGCAGTAAGCTGTATATGCACAGCTACAAACATAAAACCAGGTCATGCACTGTATGTACAGTATGTACACAGGAGTCTCTCTTAGTAGAGCATAGAAACACTTACAAACACATTTATTTTGCACATAGTCTGTGATGTCTAATGTTTTGATTAATACCTGCTATGTATTAAATATGTAAGGCACATGAAATGCTGTAATGTTGCTGGTGCTTAAACTCAAGGAAAACCTAAAAAAGGATTATGATTATTACTATTAGTACTCACATTTGACACATGCACATATTCGTCAAATACACACGTCATACTGATCTCTGAACTGGTCAAACGTCTGGAGTATGAGACATTAACATTTACAATTAACAATAAACCATTTACATATTTCCATTGTAACTATAGTTTTCCGCCTGCTCTGGTCCCACTCAGTGGCTTAGCTCAGTTTAGCTTAGCTCACTTACCGGAGGGGAGTTCCTCATACGGGGGATTATCAGAGTGGACTTGACTGCCCCCATCTAGAGAGATCTAGAGAGGGCACAGTAAACACCTCATGGTATTAACTGTGCAAGTGCCTGAATAAACTGAGTTAATTCGACAACACATTATGAGACCACTTTACTGTAGCACTCCTGCTGAACTCAATTGTTGGTTGTAGTCTCTAATCATCTCTCTAATTTGGAAAAAAAAACACAATTTTGTGCAAATATATGAAAGCTGCATATTGCCACATACCGGATACACCTTTCTTCAATAATCAAATATGTGCTGGACAATAGAGACAAAGGAGAACTCGGTGAATATAAGGCCAAAAGATGAAAACATGATAGCTTGGTTAAGTTCAGTGTGCACTTTGAAATGTTATAGACACCACACACAATTTGATTTATGCTGACTTACACCTAGTATCTTCATATGTTTTATTTGGACATTGTCACTATAGTTAATCTGTAATGTCCTGTCAGGTGCACTGATGGTTAAAACAATCCTCTTGGCACACAAAATTAAGTCTGCGTGTGCATGAGAGAGAGAAAGAGAGAGAGATAAGTTGCTGAGTCACCTGCAGCTAAAATACTATCTTAGGTGAAGTCTGTACATGCTCGTAAATATACATACAGGGAGAAAATACAAGTATGAATATGGAGATCCACTAATGTTTTATTAAAACATAACATTTCTGAAAGCTGGAAACTGCAACAATGCCTCTGTCCCTTTTAAAGGTATAATCTTTTCTAATTAAAAGATTAATATTTGCAAAAAACAACAACACATTGAGCTGTGCAAATTACTCAGCATGTGAAATGAACCCAGTCTGGATTACCTACTTTTTACTGGCACGTCTCTTCAGTGTGTCTCTCTCTAAAGACCACTTTTCCCTTTAAGAGATTAGTCTAATGCCATTGTGTGGATCGACAAAGGCCACTGCTATGAGACTTAGTGAAAGGGATTACATTTTCTCTTTTTTAAACAAAGACAATTGTTGCAGTGATGTGTGACTGGGTGTACTGGTGATGCTTCTGGTCTGTACACCTTTATGAAGACAAAAGATTCATCCTGGCACACATATGCACACCTATAAACAATTGTAGTGGATGACTAAAAAGAATGACTGACATATGTTTCATCTGTTACATGACACAACAAATAATTAATGTGTTTACATATGACAACAGATTCATGGGAATTATATTTAGCGTCTTGCCCTTTGTATTTTGTCTTGATGTCATCGAGACATCTGTTATCGTCTTCATAAGCCTACACCAATTCCTCTTATCTGATATTTGCGTGGTAAGACATGAGGTGGCTCTCAGCGTGACGTGAGAGCCAGAAATCCCACCTTCCAGCTCTCCTTAGCAATGACCGGCTCACAGGTCTTCACACACCAGGAATAACCAGAGGAAGCACATGCAAGGCACAACACAGGGCGGTCAAGCCACTTAAGGAGGCAGTTAAAGTGGATTATCCTTTAACTGTGAGCATTAATGACTCAAACAACAGCTGTGACTGGAATAATGATAATGCTCACAAGTAAAGCAGATTTAAAGAATTGTGAAAGCACAAGCAAATATTAACATCCATTTAATTTGCTCTGTGAAAGAGGAATAAAAAGAAATATCTCAGTATTTGAATGGACTGTTATTTGATTAAACGAATGCAGTCTGATAAAGTCTCTGTTTTCTTTATGTTGCAGTAAAGCAACAATACCCTGCTGTTATTATATATATTGTGCCTGTTGAATTAGCACTACTATCCAACTGCATGACTTAAACAAATAACTTTTATGCACTGTGGAAGTGGTCAGCTGGAAGTGCAAGTGGAGATTAAACATGTCACTTGCCAGGAGGAATTAGGATGAAAAGGACAGTCAGTCTGTCTGGGAATACATTGGTTGGGAACATGTGAGTTCACAAGAAGCCTAACAGGTGTTAGCTGTAGTGTGCCTGGTTTTATATGTGCTACTCACGTGCTTTAATTAAATAAAAGCAACACTCTAATGGAAAGAGTGACATCCTGCAACTGTTTTATTTTTTTCAACCACTGGTGATAACAGTCTCTTTGTTCCAGATAAACATATAGCACAGCAGCCAGATAATCTTATAAAATATCACTTTTATAAGCTATCACGTTTTCACAGTCTTGGCATGATGCCCCTGTACTTAAAAAGGGTAGGGTCAACTGCTCAACCCTGTGTCCTTACATGGGGCAGTTTTGTTGCATCAGGATCTAATCCCTCCCACTGATGACTCTCATAGTATTTATATTATCTCAAAAACAAAATGAGAAGGGTACAGTGTCCTATTATAGGCAACAGAGTAAGCACTCATAAAGAGAACTAAAGAATTAGACTAACATGCACAACACCAAGCTTCCCACATCAAGCCAGCCTTTGATGAACCTGGACCTTTATATTATTGACCTGATGCTGCGTTTTTGTACTAAACATATTTATCAGAAGTCTCTAATACTGGAGCTAGCGAGTGTTGCATCTTTCCAGGAAAACATCTTGATTTAACTCAAGAGGCTGAGCGTGTGCAGAAAAGACATTTTAAGAAAATGGAAAGTCGTCGAAAGCATTAGCATTAAAAATTTCCACCCATTGATTGGGATATGTTTGATTGTTAGTGGAAGTAAAGAGCTCAGCATGATGACAGCTGACAAATGGATGGTAGAAGACTCAATTTGAAAAACAGAAGATTATGGTGTTGTAATTTTTATGTAGTTTTTAATCAAATGACCTCCCTTGACACCGACACACATTGCTCAAAAAGATTATTTAAGGTAAATGTAATTCCATTGTTCAGCGTGTTTTCATTCCCACTGATTAACGTGCAACAATAAATCACTACTAAAAGGCCAGGTTAGCCACCTAGTCACTGCCTCATCCTCATCTCTCCCATTACTTTCTGAGCCAATGATGAGTGACCATGGCGTGTGTGAAAAACGTGTCAGCCTGCGTGTCTGGGGTGTGTGGGTGGGTTGTTGTGCCATGGTCTTTTTCTGTTTGTGCGAGTTTAATGTCTTGACAGATTAGCCATCTGCCTCTGACTAGGCCAAGCCTCCAAACTCAGCCATGACGTCACTCTAATCTGCTCACCTTTACTGCTTGACCCAGGACTCGTACTGTAGTTCTTCCACAGAAGATCTAAAACTAAAAGAGACATTAAGCATGAACAACATCTTTAGGTTTCACCATCCGTTGGGACAGGTTGCCTCAAAATGTCCCCAAAACTGTAATCAATACAATGTTTGTGCTTTACTATCAAGAATAATTTGTGACAGTCTGACCAGAGAGAGATGCTGGGTTATTATCCTACATTCATTCATTAATAGTTAATACTCAGTTACCTCAGGTCAGGATTAGCAATGCTCATGATGAGTGAGTTAAATTGTTACCTTAAATACTGTCTTGTATCACTGTTGGGAGAAGTTTGCCTTAAGGGCTTTAGGAAGTAAGGTGACGTCAAAGTCCATATAAGGAGCAGATAGTGGCAGATGAATGGCAGGTAAATAACCCCTGGGACCTGGGTTTGTGTCCCACTGGGTCTGTCCATGTTGACTTATTTTTATATTTCGTTGACTTATTATTTTTAGATTTCGTTGAATTTCGTTGAGTTTAGATAGGTATAGGAAACAATCACGGTTTGGGTTAAAATAGAACCTTTCACAATATTAACCATGCGTTAGAAAGCCCTGAAGGCAAACTTCTGCAGTGTACTGTGGTGTCTTGTGACCAAGATTTAGTAACATGTCCAAATTAAATTATATTTGATTCATTATCATACAGAGATAGGAAAAGAGATGGTTAACAGAGCAGGAGTGGATCTGAATGAAAATGTGGCAGATATATTAGAACACCCAAAAAAAAAATGTGTGTCCAGTACATATGAGTCTTCAGTATAGTAAATACTGTAGTGTACTATAGTATACTATAGTGTGGGGCTTATTTTCTATTTAAGTGGGAAAATGTAGAAAGACTTTTTCAGCTCCTCAGTCGGGGCTAAAACCAATAGGTTGTCCCTTTTGTGAAGTTAGTCTTATATGAAAATATAGAACAGTTTGTAACTTGTTTTTTTCTTCCTTCTCTCCCTCCAGGTGGGTCCAGCAGGGTCTCAGTTTGGACTCCTTGCCTGTCTGTTTGTTGAGCTGTTTCAAGGTTGGCAGATCCTGGAGAAGCCATGGAAGGCCTTTCTCAAACTGTTGGGCATCGTCCTCTTCCTTTTCCTTTGCGGCCTCCTGCCATGGATTGACAACATCGCCCACATATTTGGTTTTCTCAGCGGCTTGCTGCTCTCCTTTGCCTTCCTGCCCTACGTCACCTTCGGGACTTTTGACAAGTATCGGAAACGTATCCTCATTGCTGTCTCGATGTTGGCCTACATCGGGCTGTTCTCTTCCCTCATCGTTTGGTTTTATATTTACCCGATTAACTGGCACTGGCTGGAGCATCTCACCTGCCTACCCTTCACAAGCAAGTTCTGTGAAAAGTACGACATCGACCATAATATCAAAGATGTGGTGAACTAGTCTCTAGGATACTCATTATATCTAAGATGACCACAGCATCTGTGCTGTAATCCACTATCTTAAAGACAATGACCAGGTTAACTGTCTCCAGGTCAGGCGTTTTAAGTATGTGGAAATCTCATTTCTTCATTATTCACTCATCAAAGAACCTGATCAAAGTAATGGGACTGGATCGGTTTATTCTCCTCAGCCTGTTGACTTGCTTACTTTCATAAAATTTTACTCAACCTTTTTAATCCTCAGTAAAGTCTGGCACTACCTGGCATGTTAATTTGCTAATGGGCTAGTTGATCCTCAGAATCAGAGGACAGGAAAAGATACTCAGGACGTCAAAACTACCTAGAGCTGGGTGGACATAAAGGAAAAGATCCACAGAACGAGACTGGTTCCTTCAGTTCACAAAAAGTCAACCTAAAGAAGCCAAATAATAGAAGAAGACATCGGCATCTCTGGCCTACAATCTCTTTTCCGTTTAACTCTATGGACGACAAACAGCCGAGATGAAAAGTAAGACTGATGCCATAGTGGGTCATCAGGTATCTTGAGATACATCAGATGCCTCATAATAATAATTCTTATTTTCAGTAACACTGGGTTTAACACTACAAAAGCTGTCATTCAGTTCTGCTACTTCTCAATGTATAGTGAAATGTTTTCAGTTCAGAGTTTTTTGTTTGTTTGTTTGTTTGTTTGTTTGTTTTTTATTATTATCTTTGCTCTTTTGTATATATGCACTTGGCATGCCCATGTTCTGTGGAGCAGTGAATTGTTATGCTAAAGGTAACGATGTGTTCCAAGTATTAACTGTGCAGCTGGAATAGTTCAAGTCAAATATCAGTGGTCAATTAAGGCAAGATTTATCTAAAACCACTAATTGCCTTAAACATACTATGCCATTTTACAAAGATGCCTCATTTTACTTTTGCATAAGGCTTGTGATCAACTTACTGAATGCTGATGAACACATTTCTGACCCTAACCTACCAAAGCAACATCACATGCTGCTCACATATGCATGTTATTTTTTCACAATCACTTAGTTTTCTGTATGCCACTGCCGCAGTCAAGTTCTCAGTCAAGCTCTACTTATCATGTCTCATATTAGTCCAATAACACAGTGGTGCCTAAACCATTTTGTAGATTTAATCATGAAAATAATATTTATTCAAGGAGTAATTATTGAAACAGGCTTTTGTGTTGGATCAAAGCAAGTTTTGTACTGTATTTTTTGACTCTGTGAAGGCAAACAGTCATAGGATCACAATAGGTAATTTATGTTTCACCTGAGCCTTAATATGTTTTTCTAATGTACCATGAAAGACTTCGTTTATACCATTTACAAAACAAATACAATGCAAGAAAGGTGATTTTAAACTGTTTTAAATAGTAGTGTTGCTGCAGACAGGGTTTTCCTCAAACAGACGCATTCAGTCTAAACCTGGACAAAGTCTTGTTCCCTCTGTATATGTTTTTTTTTTTTTTTTACACATTTCTTTTTGTCTGTACCTTAACACAAGATCACTTGGGTTGTGGTCGACAGTCAATTGTCATTGTTCTGGTGGGTCCCAAACAAAGTCACAAGTCCTAACACCTGAAGTATAACATTTCTATCACAGGTTCCCGGCTCTTGTTTTGAATCTGCTGTTTGTGATTCTGGCATGTGTTGACCCCAGCTGTTAGGAAAGCTACGGTAAGCTGGCTGTTGTGTGGAGGATTATGTGAGTTACTAAGTGAGTTATGAGATTACGCAAGTTTGTCTGTGAGTCTGACTCACTGATCATCTGGTGTTGTTGAGAGAGTTGTTAAAAAACATGCTGAATAGGTTGTGTTGGACAATTCAGATATTTCAATGAGTTATAACACCACTGTACTTAGATTGTAAAGGTCATCCTCCGTCCTACAGTATGTGGGGAAAGTGTGAAACGGTGACATCCACCTTTTTTAGGAAACTTCTTTACTGTGCCTTTTGACATGTGAGCATGTGAGTGTTTGATCTGAACCACAACATACATCTTTAATCATGACTGTATGCAGCTATGTTTGCATTGGGACCAAATAATGTCACCCTTTTTCTATTTATTGGAATAAAAAGGGAAAGTTTCAAATGAATTTCAAATCATGGTCAATGTACTCTTTCGCTTCAGTTTTATATGTGAAAAATCCATGTGTGTCAAAGCTGTTGTGTCAAAATAAATGCCACTCTAGTAATAATGAGGTTTTGTGTGTCAGTAAGGAGTTTCATTTCATCATGATAAATCAGACATGTTTACATTAAAGTGAGAAAAACTGTAAATTATATTTTTATGGATAAACATGGATAACATGAACTCTTTAAAGTGTTCAGAAAATATGGCAATTTGAACATCTGCACTTTGCAGTGACAACAAAATAAACTGCATCTACTGATGAATAAAAAGACCCAGAAGCAGACATGCTAGAAAATAAAACTTTTATTATTTTAGGAACAAAGCATTATAAAAAAAAAAGAGAGAGAGAGAGAGAAACATTTGTCTTGATTCAAGACTTTGGGAGGCAGAGGTGGTGATTGTCTACTAGGGAAAAGGCGAGAGGAGACTGTCAAGGAGAGATTTTCAAAGCACATATTTTCAGGATATCTAAATATACTGTAATAACACTGTAATGGTAATTTTAAGTGTACATATATTATTCAGTATTCTATGAAAGGCTATATCACATACTGTACACACCTTACAGACTTTCAGAAAATATTTACAACACTGCCAGCAGTCACTGATGAAGACAAACATTCAATACACAATTCATAGCAGACGAGCATGATCAAGTTAATACATTGACTTATAATCTGATGTTTGATTACTGATGTCACTCCCTTTGTATTTTACTCCATGATCATTGAAGGTTACCTGTTACCAGCATATTACTTTATAGTTGTACCATCATCATAGGTATACAAAGTGTAACATTAACAGTAATCTTCTAATGCTGCAGGACAGCATGCAATAATAATGGGCAGATGCTGGTTTTATTGGCTTTTTACAGAGCCACAAACCAAGTTAGACTGGTTAAATAACAAATATAAAAAAAAGAGGGCAAAGAAAGAAACAAGGCATCTCTGTTCTATTGAATACAACAATAAAAGTATCAAAATTAAAATAAAATGGCTTTATACAAAAAAAAATGTGTTACATTCTTTTTTGATGTTGCTCTAATGATTTGGTTGATGATGCATTACTCATACTAAACTACAGATCAATGTATTTGTAGTTTCTGTTTTCCAAACAGCTGTTGTTGGCAGCTGGATGGCAGCGCTTTGTTTTTGGCTCTCTGTAGACTGAACACACCCCTCACTGTCTGCATACAAGTCTCACTCACAGTGGTGATCACAAACACTTAGCTGGTCGCTCGCTACAACAAAGCTGCTCAGACGTCGCCTCATCCTGTTTCCAAGAAAAGGACATCCCACCACCACTTATGGTCAGGGAGAATCAACATTAAAGGCCTTCTGTCCTCAACAGCCACTGTTACGACGCATGAAGGCGTGGCCCCTGACTGGGTAGAACATCTCAATGAATGTGAGGGGCCCCACTGTGATCTCGCTGGGGCCCTGCACCTTGAAGCCTGACTTCTGGTAGAAGGGAACCAGGAAGTCTTCACACATGAGCACAGCACGGCGGACATAGGGAAGGCAGCGGAGGTACTGCAAGTAGCGCCACATCAGAATGGAGCCTTTACCCTGCTGGCGGAAAGTCCGGTGGACAGCCAGGACATGGATGTGGACGGTGGTCCCATGAGGCTTATGAAGAGTCAGAGCATCCTGGAAAACAGAGAGGGGACAGATGAATGCAGTATTGTTGAAAAGCACGTTGGGCTTCTCATAGCAGAGAAAGTAGCATCCTTAAGCTTTATTTGATACCAAAAGGACCAAAACGATTAAAAAAAATCCATGTTGAATCCAGTTTTCTCACTGCTGTTTGGGAGCTGATGGTATTTCAGCCTTAAAGTGACACTGTGTAACTTTTGAGGAAATAACACTTTCAATCTCTTACTAAAGCTAAATTCATAAGAAATTCAATACAATGTTGCTCAGTTCAGAAAACACCCAGGTTTTCCTGCTACAGCCTTATTCGGTCTGGTATGACCAGGAGCATATTGACCAATGTTAACAAACTTTTGCCCGTATTATGTAACAAACAATATTAACTTTATGATTATTCATTATTGTCTTCACACATTCAGCTATTCAGCAAATCATGATCACTTTAATCCCTGATACATTGCTTCCTTAAAGCTATAAAATTAATTGTGGTGTTCCCCAAGGTTCAGTTTAGGTCCCATAAAATAAGGCAAATCAAATGTGTCTCATTCAGCGGGGATAACATGCTATTTTCTACTGCATTGTAGAACTGTAATTTGGATTCATAAGAGAACTGTCACAGATTGTTGGAGCATGCATCAAAAACTTGTTTTTTAACTTTTGATTTAACAGCCTACTGTAGCCTATGACCTCAAAACATATTTTTCTTCCTCTTTTTTAACCTCTCCTCAAGGCCATGATGCTGAATCTTACTCCTACCAGTCTAAATATTTCCAGTGAGATTCTCACTCCGTGATTTTCCAAACACATCATACCATAAATATTCCCTTAAACCTTTTAAAATCTCTTCTTTTAATCTGCCCGTCATGCATTTGCTTTGCCAGTCAACCTGAGGTAAATCACTGTCCAGGTGTCCTCTGCTCTGTCTTACCATGGTAAGCCTGTCCTGGTCCCACAGTGAGCCAATGATGAAAGCCACCAGACGTCCCTCCTCGAACCAGCCAAGAGACAGCTCAGGGCACAGGGTGAGGAAGTGACGCACCTCATCCAGGTGGAGGGGACACTCACCGGACACTGAGATGAAGGCTGTGTGGAAGAGGAGAAAGTGTGACTTAATATCATACATAAGAAGCCTGGATGACAGGGAAGTGGGCAAAATGTTCCCTTTTATACTGGTTTACAGACATGGGTGTTAAAGGTAAAAGGCACCTGAACTCACATGCATTTAGTGAAGAGTTAGTACACATCATACACATCAGACCATAAAGGTCTCGTTTTAAAAGAAAGACAATGTCCCTGTGTGCGTAACTGTGCGGGGAACAACTGCCCTGGAGTTATTAAAGCAGTCACTGATATGAAATGTAATTCAGTAAAAGAGTCTGCTTACCTTCTCTCTCAATCTCGAACACACTGATGGCATCCTCCGGGCTGAGGGAGCGGAACTCGCTGGCCGGCAGCGTGTGGCGGCGGCCCTGCGACACCGGAGAGCGCATGTGGAGTGGCTTCATAAACGGCACTGCGCTCACCACCGACATGATCTTATGATTTTCTTCTCAAAAAGATTTTAAAGTGAAGCAAACAGTGCTGGGATTTTACTCTCTTGAGGTTTTGCTACTCTCTCTTTTAACACGAGTATCTCCTCGTCTCAAAGTCTCATCCGTGCGTAACAGGACTGCGCGTAAAGACTGAGCAGAGAGTGGCGCAGCGTCAGTATTTATACCCTCGGTGAGCAGGGGTGGTTGGTTTTAATCCCGAGGCGAGCTGGATGACCCTCCTTTCCCCGTGAGAAAAATGAACAATAAACATATTTAGTCGGGGTCAAGAGGGATATTTGTGTGTTGGAATTATCCTTGTCATGCCCACATCACACCCGCAGCAGATTTGGACTTTACTGATCATGTGTTGGAGTTCTCACACCAACATATTAGCGACCTATTATCAAGAGTAATTTCAGGTATCAATAAAGTGACTCACTTATGATTACATATTGGATGATTTAAAACAGTATTGCCATTAACCGTCATTGTCAATCAGTGCTGGCACACTGAGGAGACAGAGCTCTCTGCTGGTGTCACTTAACTGGGCCATCTTAAGGACTCGACTTACCTCTAACCACTAACTCTTCATGTGATTTCTCTGAGGGAGACTTTCCATCGTCCCTTTAAGTCGAGTTCGGAATCTTTCCACGCTTTTTCCAGATCTGTAAGAGGATTACAGGATGTGTATGAGTTTGTTTGTCACCTCTCCTCTGTTAAATAAGCTATGTTAAGAATTTCATGTAGCCATTTAGTTTCATAGACAGCTCTTGTCCTCTCCAACCAAACTTTAGAGCAGCAGAACTCATTACTGCTTTACTGCATTTTTCAGATGTCATTTGTATTTAGGAGTCAGCTGAGTGGTCCAATTAACACAAACTGACACCAAGAGCAGGTGAACCTCTGCATGGGTCACAAGGCTGAAAATAATCTACATCTGCAGATACACTGAGAAAAAGAATGAGAAGCTTTTCCTGGTTTTCTCTTTTAGATTTTTAAATATACGAAGGTTTCCAATTTTCTTTGGATTTTCTATTCCACGTTGTTCATGTTGCCCCTATTTTGTTTATAATCTCTTCATCTCATTGGAACCAAAGGATTCCAGGTAAGAAACCTGTGTTCAATCTACATACGCAGTGGCAGTGGCAGTGTTTCCGGGCGTGAAGATGAGAAGCACGAACTTATAACTTCACATTAAGTTGAATATTTTCTGGGTCTTTGCTATTTTTTTCTCCTTTGTCTTTATTATCTTTTTTCAGAGTGTATGGTTGTAACTATAATTGTATGATCAATAAGGCATAGAAGAACCATTCTCATTCTTATTTCACTTATGTTGAGTGGAAATTTCCTCTCTCTCTCTCTCTTACATATATTTTTATTTTTGCTATCATCACACTGTTTGCACTGTTCATCCTATTTATATATTTGCCATACTTTTTTATTTATCTCTTTACACTTGTATATATTTTATATTTCATGTTTATTGCTTGTTTGTCAGGGATATGAGGGGAAACGATATTTCAATTCTCTGTATGTCCTGTACATATGGCAGCGTTGACAATAAAGTTGACTTGACTTGACTATGGAAACTGAATGAGAGTCACAGAACTGAGAGCCTAATAATAGTAAACTAGGTCTTAATTAACCAAGAAGTAAACAAACAATTAACAGCTGATCAGGGGACTCACCTAGCAACTCTTTATAGTACATAAATGTATGTATACTATTGTTGTTAGGAATATATGAATACGTTTTAAAAAGTAATTTATATTAGGGGAAAACTTTTTACTCTGTATGTGAAATGTACCCACAAATATAAATAAAACAGAGTTAATGTTACATGCGCATGTTTACTGTCGTCTCTCTCTGTTTCATTGATCATTTCTGTCTCAAACTTATTGTACAAGTGCATGATGAGATAACAGGTTGTGGCTCACAGCGCCGCTCAGTGGTGACAGAGGGGACTACGTGATGACGCTGTCACAGTGCGTTAGTTACGCCGCTCCCCGTTTCGACGTAAACACGTGCACTTCGCCGCTTCCAGGTTACAGTTTTTTTCATTCCACCGTCATCCTCGCGCTCTAGCATCACTCCCTGACAACAGCAGCGATGGCGGAGCCCGTAGCATCGGATGCGGCGGCCACAACGGACGCAGCAATAGCGGCATCATCTCCCACCCCGGGCCTGTCTCCCGCAGCCAGCCCGGGCTCGGAGCCACCATCCATGGCTCTGTCACCCACGGCGGACGGCTCTCAGCGGCTGCTCTTCTCCCACGACCTGGTCTCCGGGCGGTATCGCGGCTCAGTCCGGTTTGGCCTCGTACGGATGATCCACGGCGAGGAGGATTTTAACTCAGACTCGGACCTCGATGATGGCGGAGGGAGAGGCGGCGGTGGTGGAGGGGGTGGCGGCGGCGGTGGAGGAGGAGCAGGAGGACGAGTCCCGGGTGGTTCGGACACTGAGAGCGCTGTGGACACCCCGAGTCGGCCTCTCATTAGGGGATTTGTCCGCGTCCAGTGGTACCCTGAAGGAGGAAAGCAGGACATCAGGGAGACAAAGGTACTACAGACCAGCTAATGTGTTAACTGTTTACACTGACACTGGGTTATCTCCTCAGCCTGCCATGAGGGCTGCATTGTTTCTAACAGCCTGTGGTGTTTTTTTTTTTTTAAAGAGATGGGTCTGCTTACTAACCAGTCCGGGATAAAGTTCACCTAATCCAGCCTGAAACGAGTAACCTAGCTCGCTAACTGGCTAGCACACATGCTAGCTAGCAGTTTAGCTCGTAGCCTCATGTCACTCAGCTGGTGCTGGCAGCCTCACAGGGTTGTTCCACCTGACTGCGTCCATGTAGCCGCTAATGCATCACATATACACGGCTGACTGGCTAGCTGGCTGGCTGGCTGGTCAGGTACAGTAGCTGCTTTCTGTCTGTAGATGTTAGTACAGGTTTTGGCAGGTCCAGCTCCCTGCTAAGGAACCTTACACCTATTGATTAGCTCATCGTTGTCAATGTAGCTCCTCAGCTGGGTGTGACTTGGCCTGAGACCAAGCTTTGTCAATCACTTTTTATGACAGAACAGACATTATTATTCACATAAAGCCCCTGTTCCTCATCTTAAATGCACCAGTCAGACTGTTTCACACCAGATTGACCGTGACTGGTGACAGACAGCTAACACAGAAGCTGTCATCAGATTCAGTGTGATATCTTGTCAGCTTTAGCAGTAATGTGTGCAGTTTTGCAGCTGAAACACTTCAATGAATTGATTGCTCCATCAGCAGAAAACTAATTGGCAGCTATATTGAAAATGGATTAATCGTGTGTTGTGATTTGTCATCTAAAAATGACATTTTGTTTCTGGCTCCAGCAGTTTATAAACTCTGAGATTTAGCTGGTTTCCTCATGGTTGTGTTTCATTGTAATTGAATATGTCTGGACGTCCGCCTGTTGGTCCGACAAAACAAGATATCTGAAGACAACATTTGAATCATTAGTTGCAACTCTACTCCACATTATTTGATCACTGCGTACCAATTTTGTGCCATTATTGTGTACTTTCTAGCTGCAACTATTTATTACCTGCATTTTATCATCTTGATTAGTCCATGAAATATCAAAAACAATAAGCAAAGCTTAAGGTGGCGTCTTTAATTTGCCTATTTTGTCCAACCAACAGTCCAAACCTTGATTCAGCTTTGATATTTTCAGATTTATGTTCCTTTTATGATGACTTTTGGGCCCAGACTTGTTTTAAACAACCTCACTGAACGAAAACACTTGCAACCCAAATAAAAAATGCTAATAACTTATCAGTATAGTCACTGTGCAATAACATTACGCCAGGTGGATATGTTTATATCAGTGGGTGGAGACAATAAATAATTCACCTGACATTGTTGACCAATTGTAGGTGACGGTATACTGGAATATAGACGTGATGTTAAAAGTCCCTTTCAGGTCATATGGAGATACAATAACCTGCTTCAAAGCTTTTGTTTTGCCCGTGCAAGTTTGGAAACTTTGATTTAATTCATCACCGCACATGAAAAGCATCTGTATGAAAGCCAGTGTTGTGATTTGAGTGTAAAAGATCGTCCTGACTTGTGAGTTATCTAAATAATTAATTCAATTGTAATTGGTAAAGGAACGGGAAATCTGCTGTCATGTATATTCCCTCAGGGCTTCTCTAGATTTCTCCTGGGATTTGTGGCAAAGGGTCACTGGGTTTAATGAGAGACTGGTCTGGAAAAAGCTCATACAAGCTTGTTTTAGAGACACACGACAGGACCAGAAGAAACCTATTTCAGGGCCTTGTTTTGTCCTTTGGGCTAAATGAGTAACGTTCTGGTCATGAGTGTCATTCAACCTCTGTCACAACAAAGGCTGCGTTCAACAATGACACCAATGTTTACATTCCTCGTTTACTGTTAATGCTGTGTCACTTCTAGTCAGTGTCCCCAAAGGACCTAGTGTGTGCCAGCGTGCACATGTATGCGTTTCATTCTGCAGTATTCTTGTTTGTTTTATGTGTGTGTGTGTGTGTGTGTGTGTGTGTGTGTGTGTGTGTGTGTGTGTGTGTGCGTGTGCGCGCTTATCAGCGTGCACCACATGCCCTGTCTCAGCAGGCTCCTTCTTAGTTGCGTATGTCCTGAGAGCCCGGTGAAGATTTGAATCAATAATTCATGATTACTTCCTGCAGTGTGCAAAGTTGCATATCTTCAAGATGATATTTCCACAAAATTTTGACTTCTATTTATTCTGGAGGCGCCACCAGTTAAGATGTTTTCTCTTAGGAGCAATCAGTGGAGGTAAAATCGATGTTTAAAATCTGCCACACTTCGTCAGGATTTCTCCTGAGGTCGATAAAACCAGCATTTTCACGGCAAAACTAGGATTTTGGAGCATAGCAGCAGCCATTGGGTGCAAATTCTAAATTATTATTGGTGATGTTGGTTCATTATAATGCTTGAAAATGTATTTTACTGTATAAAATAACATTTTCTTTATGTCTTCCTACTTAAAGAAGGGGGCAACACCATAGACATGTTTAACATGGCCTGTGTATTTCATGAGCATAATCAGTTTTACAAGCCGACAGATCTTCATTAAGCTGGCTACTCTGAGCCCAGAGACCACTGCTGTTATTTTTAGACGAGCTGATTCAAAAGATGTGTGACCAACTGTGTCTGACAAGGAAGTTTGTCCACATCTCCCCAAGAACATGAGTACATCACACAGCCCATTTGCAGTCTTTAATTGATGTTCCTTATGCTTCAGCGTTGTGTCATATAAAAGTAACATACTGTAATTTCTTATGACACTCTTAGTCAGTCAGTTGGGGAAACGAAATGTCGCTAAATGAGCAGCTAATTAATTGGAAATAATTCCCTGTGTAAACAAATTAAATGATGCTTTGGCAGTTTGAGAGCATAATCATTTCCATAATACATTTTACACCTATTTTTCAGTATACATGTAGCACATTGAAAACTTTTTATTTTGAAAACAGCAGAAGCCAGCAGTGGCCATTTTGAATATCATGTTATCACAATAGCTTTGCTCTCCCCATTAGTGGCTTTGTCCATTTCTGGAAATGAGGGTAGACACACGTTAAATTAAATTAGACACACCTCTTGAATCAACACATAATCTGTAAAACAAGAAGAACTGAACATTATAACCGTCATGAAGGTAGGGTTTATTGTTGTGTATGACAGTCAAACTAGCAGCTTATATCGCAACATATATTCATGCAAAACAGACTCTGTTATCACTTTATTAGGGCCTCAGTCATTGACTCTCAGACTAGCTTGTATTAGAAACCTTTAAATAGGGATAGGTTGAATGTAGCAACCTTGACATGGGAACAGATCTGTGGCTTGCTGCATCACTCAAAATCACTGTCTGAAATCTTAACTATCTCCAGAGGAAGTGAGCTTAGATCTGCATCGCAGTGCAGGTATGAGCGGGGACACTTCAGTCTTGCAGTTTCACTGCTGGTTTGATTGCAAGTCAGTCAGTCACTTATTTTCATTGGCTACAAGAAAGAGAGCGGTAGCAGAGAGGGCCTGAATGAGTCTCCAGTGACTTCTTTTTCTCAGCATAATGAGCATCTGATGGATAGTGTTGTCATTGATTGCCTACTTTTTGATCACTGTATAACTGTCACCTTAACTGATCCTTTCCTATTGTAAAGGCACACAAGACCAGATGCTCAACGCCTCTGAACCTCTTTTGTGTTTTAATAGACGGGTACAGTAATAGATATGTAATCCTGTAAGGGCAAGGACACTGTACTTTGATTGTGGATCAAGATTTTCCTCACTGACCTTAAAACTACTTGCAGTAGGTGCAGCCTTCTGGAAGGGCTGTTACTGCTGTCGGCTGAGAGTGAAGATATGAATTGAATAACCTTTAATATATTTGGTTTTTCCTCCTGTGTGACTTTAGCCTGTTTCAGAGAAATGCAAAGAAATGTCTAAAAGTAGTTAGTAGATAAAACATCAGATTGGTGCAGAAGTATTGTCGGTTAACATAAGAGCACTGATGAACTGCAACTTGACATTGTGGTCTGATGCCTTTGTTTCACTTCTGTGTAAGACATAAAGGTCTTTAACATGCAGCCTGTGTCGTGAAGGATTTTCTGTACTTCTGTGCATCGCAGGGCTTTGGTTACCATGGCTCCGGATTAGATTTTTTTTGATTATTCATTATACTGATCTGCCAATGTATATATTTTAAAGATAGCTTCTGAAACTATTGTGATTTAAAGAAAACTTTCAGAGTTGTGACTTTGCCAGTGCGCCTTGCCTCACTTTCTGCTTTGGGCCTGCCTCAGTCCCCAGTCAGTATTACCAAACACACAGAGCCCTGTTGCTGCAGCACATCCTTGAAATTTCCATCCAAGGACAGAAGTGCACTGCAGCAGGTAGCTAGCAGTGGGACGCACTGAGGGAATAGCAGTGCAGGGTGTGTCTGAGATGTCCCGAATTTATCAATCATCTTGTAGACTCATTAATGCACTCCTGAGACCCCCAAAAGTGCTGAAGGGCAACTCCTGCTATGCGTGGCACGATGATGCGACAAGCCTTAAGGTAATGAGATAGTGGGAGTCAGGATAGAGGGGTCAGGGTGTGACGCAGAGAGAGGAAAGTGGAAACAAGAAGTGTAAAGAGGACGGAAAAGTTGTTGGCAAAACAACTTTGAAAGCAAGTGTTGAATACTAATTAAAACATCTGGATTAGGGATGTAATGGTTATAGATTTTAATGGTACAATTACAGGGATTGCATGCCATTTTGGTGAGAGTTACATTTATAAATGGTGCAAAGCATCTTTTCTTGCTTTGTTGCCGTTGGTTTATGGTGCATAGAAAGCCCTTAACCCACCACTACTTGCCTTTACAGTAACAAAACTGTGGCGGTTTTAACCCGTGGTTAATAGTGATTTGGTTAATCATTGCATCCCTAGTCTGGATCTTTTAACTATTAGGAGGAAGTAAAAGTAAATATTAAAAAATATTGATGGGAAAGTGGGTAATGAGATCGACAGACAGTTTGGTACCAGATAGCTGATATGGTAACGTATGGGCTTTTAGTCTTTGAAAGGTCCCACCTTCTGCTCTCTGAGCCATTGTAAATTCCCATCTTCTTGGGGCGTGTTGTCTTCCTATAAATACCCTCAACTTAGCACATTATAGTGCTGTCCTAAAGCTGAACTTTCCTTAATACTGCCACCATCATATTGCTGTGATCTGCGTTTGATAAATTCTTCATGGCTACCCGCTGTCACATCTGGAAAAAAAACAAGACATTTTATCATCAGTTCAGTTGAGCGAGCGTAAAAAAAAATGAGATAATAAAACTCATTGAGTCTAATGCTTTATGAAGTGAACAGAAAGACTCCTTGGGCTTCAATGCTTTTGATCTTTTGCCTTTTATTGTGCCGGTAATCGTGCACCACCTGCTCAGCTAGTCAGATTCTAACAGCAACCACAGTCGGTCAGTTATTTTGGGCATCGTTCTGTACAGCTCATCGCAACGGAAATAAGGGCTTCATGTACAGTACATGCTGGGTACAGCCAAAGAAATGAGAGTACTTTAAATGGCTGTGGCAGGGTTTCTTGACAGCTGTAGTAACAGAAGGGTTATATGCATTTTGTGTGACCCCCACCCTTTGTTCTGGAAACTCTAGGCTGATGTCATCCATCAGCCATCAATCTCTTCAGCTCATGCAAAGATTGCCTCTAGAATAAAACAAAAACCAGGAGCCAAAACACTTTAAAATAACATTATTGCTCTTGTAACAATGAAAATAGTCTTACTTTAAGCAGTTGGAAAAAAGTCTGTTTATCTGATTTTGAAGTTGTCTACTAGTAATGAATGGGAGGTTGTAAAAATCCATTAAAACGCAAGGGGTGAGCAGAGGGCAAAGACTGCAGGTGTTGGATGCTCTGACTGCAGGGTGACCCATCTGTCAACCTGGCTCTGCACCCCCCTCTTGCCCTCATCCATCCATTTACTGAAGACCGGTCACACCCCCGCTGAATAGAAACATCTCTGTCCTGAAAGGCTTGACTGCTGAATTATGTACAAGTCACCACGCAGATTTCTTTCGGCTGCTCGCGATCACAGAAGTGATTTTCATTCTCAATCAGGCCTTAGCTCTCCAAAAGCATTTCAGCTGCGAGATTACCGAGCACTTGGAAAGAGATCGTCTTACCTCTGATATGCTTTCAAGACACAAGGCCAGAATATTATTTGTTTCTAAATGGTAGCAGTATTGATTCTTGGGAGGTGAATCTTCCTAAAGAGAACTTGTGGGTTTGTGTCACTAGATCCACATGATGTTTTGAGTCCTTCACACACTAATGAGAACAATATTTTCTAGGAACATCCAAATCTTTCTTTCATCCTTTCTTTGAGCCTGTATCCTGTAGCTCTTCATCTTAACTCATTTATTCTCACCACGAGTAGCTTATAAATGAGCAAACTCAGTTAGTGTCTGGTATGAAGTGGCCGTCAGTGGTGTGCAGCAGTTAGAGCAGACTAAAGTGATCACATTAGCTATTTCTATTTGTTTAGTCCACACGCACTAATTAACTTAGCACCTAAGCCATTTGTTCTGTCAGATTCAATCTGCACACTTTTCTCTTTTCTAAATAATCTCATTGATCTTTGTATGCTTGTCTCACCCCAAAGACAGAAACAACGATATATCAAGATGTTTTTCTAAACTGTAAAATCAGTGTGACTTTTGAAGCTGACCTAGTCTCTGAATGTCACCTTTCAGATATTTCAGACTGTACATGTGCTCCAAATCTGCAGCATGAACACCCTCAGATGAGGTCATGATTGCAGATATGCATCCTTCAGTGCTGTTTGCTCGGGATCTGTCTGCAGGTGCTCTAGGTACGCTGGCAGACGTTGGTGTAATCTGGGACATGAGGCTGTTGCCAAGGCCCACCCAACGGCGCTAGTTCTGGTTTGGAGCAGGTGCCAGGCAGGCACAGGAACACACACACACACACACACACACCTACACACACACACACACACACACACACACACACACACACACACACACACACACACACACACACACACACACACACACACACACACACACACACACAAACAAACATCCAAGCTCCCTGAGAGGCACTCAGCCTCAGGTTTTGTCATTGGCTATTGTGGTTTTGTATGCTTCCTCTGAAAAGGAGAAGAGCAGTTCTGGTGCTGCATTGCTGTTGTTTTATCACACCAGAAAGAAGAAGCTTAAAAAGTCTTGAAGTCTAATGCACGCAGGCCCTCTCATGTTGTAGTGAACCACTGTATAATAGAGCTTTTCCACTGCAAGCTCAGACACCTATTAGTGACTAAAAGACATTAATTAATTAATTGGATTAGGGCTGCAGTTCCTGCCACAAAAGTTCCTCCACCTGTACGTTCTAGTTGCTGACTGGTCAGACATGAGCCTCCTCATAGCTACTGTTCATTCATTCAGACAGCAGGCAAGCACCGGCTGGTTTTTGATGATATCTGTATTCAGAGTAATGTTGTGAAGTTTGTTTGTTACTGTTTTTCAGTGCAGTTACACACTGCAGATCCTCAACACTTTGGAGACAGGTGCCTTGCCTTTTTGGTACTTTCAATCAACTTTTAATGGTGTTTTTAAACATAAGTTTATACCCAGAGTCATACCAACAGCACTGTGGTGACTGTTTTTATGAGATGGGACAGAGACATCACACACTGTGCGAATAAGAGTATGCACAATGAGTTTTCCTTTCTATTTCTTTACATGTCTCCTTTTCAAAAATCCTCAATGTTTCCGCGTCCCATTTCTGAACAAATCGACTAATTGTCTTAAAAAAATCAATATCATTAAAGCAACCACAAACTCTTATAACTGACTTTTAAAATCAATAAATGCAGCTGCAGATGTTTACCTCTTTAATGTGGATAGTATGATTGATTTTGGGCCTGCTGGTTATTTTTAGGCTGTTGACAGTGGAGCGTCTGCTGTGTCGGCTACCTGTGTTGATAGATACACATCTGCGGCATCATGTCGGACAAATCCAAGCCTGCCAATAAATTCCCACATGTACCGCCTCTAATTACCACTTGGAGGATGATGTCAGCAGCTTGTATTTACAGTAAATCTGATGAACGAACACAACATGACTGTCGCTGCCCCACCTCACCCAACGTTCCTCGTCTTTTTCTTTTTTTTTTTTGTTCCAGCTCCTCATCTTCTCCACCTCCTCTGTTTTCTTCTCAAACCCTTACCCTGCTTCCTCACCCTCCCCCACTCTTTCCTCCCATCCTAACCCATCCTGTTAACGCCCCCTCTCTGAGTTCACCTCCATCCTCTCCTCCCTCGGTGTCCCAGCAGACCGGTGTTGGAGAATGTTGACGTAATGTGGTGCTGACTGGATGGTCGTCCAGCTCCTGCCCTCAGATAATGGATCTCATTTGATCCTCTCTTTCTCTGCAGACCACACACGCACACACGCACACACGCACACAGGAATAGGCAGACTCTGGAGTGACTTGCCTAGATGTTGGAGCCTGCATCCACCCCACCAGCCCTCTTTCCTCCCGTCTCTTCTTTCTCTCTCTCTCTCTCTTCCTCCCTCATCTTCTCATCCTCCCTTTTTTCTCTGCAGTATTGGCCCAGCCCAGTGGGGAGACTGTCTGCTCTCTCTCTACCCTTCATACTCCCCCCTCTTTTTTTTTTTTTTTTCCTATCTCACTATCTGCTGTGTTTGCTGTGCTCTTGTCTATTTCTGGCTCTTGCTTTTCTCGTTTCCTCACTCTTTCTGTCTCTCTCCTGGGATCCGTCTCGATCTCCCACTTGTTGGGCTTGCTGCTGTCTCCTCTGTGCCTCGTTCACTGCTCATCTTAATTTTCTCCCCGTCACACCTCGTCTACCCCCTCCTTGCACCCTCCTTCGCAGTTTGTTTACCCCGCTTTTTCCATCCATTTCTTCATCTTTGTGATTGAGTGTTCTTCGTCCCATCCTTCATCTCTGCCTCCATCTTATATTCTCTGCCTTTCTGTGACTGTTTTAATCTCCTTTTTGCTCTGTCATTCTTCTAGTTTACGCTCTTTTGCTTCCTCCTAATGTACAGTTTTGTGTCTCCTGTAGCCCTCACTGCCTTTTGTGTGTCTTTATTTTTTTTTCTTGCCTCTTTTTTGTTTCGTCTCTGAAACTACACAATAAGGAGACTGCTCTATAATAGATACTGTGTGCTATTAGTCTTTTTGTCATTCCCTTGTGGGCTGTGTGGCTAAAAGGCCCCATACCTGCTTTCTTTTAATAGAGCTGTGCAGCCTTTCTGTGTGTCCAAATCAATAATCTTAAGTTTGACAGCACTGTCCCGTAGCAGCAAAGAGACTGTGTCAGGGTGTGAGGATCGATTGATGATTCAGTTGTTTATCGCCATATCGTCCAAAATTACAAAAAACCTTTGTTTTGGTTTGTGTTTCTTCAACCAATTTTTAAGGGATGCTTCGCACATCTCATCTATATCTGAAAAATTAAGCAACTAGCAAGACAAAGCATCAGGCTCATGTGTCCTTATTAAAAATGCCTCCATCCTTGCTAAGTCATTGTCTAGTGTGATGTAATGACGCTCCATTTTGTTTAGGAAGTGCAGCATCGGTTTAGCCAATGAGGAAGCTATGACAGAGCACTTCTCCTTCTCCTGACCAATGGCTGAGCAGGAGATGGATCCTCTAGCAAACCAATGCACACAAGCTTGAGAGGTTTGTGAATGAGTTAGGGATTGGCAGCACGGTGTGTAGCCATATTGTAGTGAGTGAGCATACAGATGGACAGCACAGATTATCTTGCAGCAGTGGTTAGATGAATATCAGTTACTTGACGGGGTGTGCATTAGATGTTTATGGCAATTGTCATTTTTAATGTAGCTCAAATTAATTGACCAAATGACACCTAATGACAGTCATAAAAATGTATATGTAAGATTTGTGTGATGTTCATACAGGTGTCATGTCAGTCTTATGCACAACCCTTCAAATAGTTACCGAAATATCTATTTGTTTTGATACTTTAAACTTTTTAAAGTCACCTCTGAAGTTTTTCTCTGAAGGAAAAAAAAAAAAAGGCCCTAGAGGGAGGGATGGTGTTTTTTTTTAAGGTGCACTCAGACCTCATTCTGGTGAAATGTACTGTGAAAGCAGGACGGGAAGTAGCACGGGTAAGGTTGTAAGTGTAAACTACAGGAGATAATATGTCATACATTTTCTTATCAAACACTCCAATGTAACTGTAACTGTCCAAGCAGTGTCCCTCCTTCTCTGCTGCTTGTATTATTTTGTCATGCAGTCATAAAAGGTTGTAAATTTTGCATGTCTAAATTCAGTCAGATTGAACTAAAAACTAAATGGCAATTCGCACACCCATAGTAAACCCACACAGGTATTCTCGCTTATTTTGCATCTTTACCAGACGTTTTGGCCGTGTTCAGAGTGTGCTTGTTCAGGCTGGACAACTTAAAGGTACAGTAGGGCACATTACAAATATTTGCTCATGCTCCTATTCATTCAAAACCAAAGGCTGGACAATGGACAAATTCAAGCTTTGTCTTTTGGTGTGATCAGCAGCTGGCTCTGGTTTGACCGTGTTAATATGTATGGTCAGCCAGTCGAAACACTGGTGTGCTGTGTTTGGAACATGAAGTTATTATTCTCATGTGTTTATTACAACGTTATACTACCTAACTACAAGCATTTTTTCATAGTTTGTGATCGCACAATATTTATAAACAAACCAGAATCAGAATTGTGACATTATGTCCTTAAAGTTTAGGGCAGAAGACTTATGTCACCGTACCGTCACACCTTTATCCTTCCCATTAGTCCATGAAGTTTGTTCATCCCTCCAATCAACTTCAACCTGAGCAGAGGCTACAATCAGCTACCTGAACATAGTTTAATCAATTTCCATAAAAACACACACACACACACACACACACACACACACACACACACACACACACACAACAAAAACTAAACTACAAGCAGGAGAGAAAAATTTAAATTGGTAGCTGGTCGGGAATATCACCTACAAGAAAAACAGGAACTTCTTGGATCATCTCCTGGTTGCTTGGCAACTGGTCCAGGCCAGTTTTTTGTTCAGATAAAACAATATATAACATTTAAAGAGGCGCTGAGCCAGGCTGGCTAGTTTGGTCTCCAGCTACATATTTCAGTACAGACATGGTAGTGGTATCAATTTAAGTATATTTTTTTAAATATTCCAAGCAGAATCCGCAACACAGTGAAGCGTGTGGATCCATAAGGCCTCTCTGCTTAAGAATCCTCCACTTTGAGAAATTATTTTTGCTTCCTCAAAACTGTAATGATGCTGCAGAACCATGATTTGCCAGAGGCTGAGGGCAAAGGTGCAGGATGTAGCGCTGTATGATGACTGCACCTTCGTTATCACAAATCGATATTTGTCTGTGGGTGGAATTTCATTTCAGTTTTAAGATACAGTAGTCAGGTATATGTGTGTGTGGAGAGAAATACAGTATGTGCACCTATTACTACTGCAAGCGCCTTTTATTTACGTTTATTTGGCTCCCTCACGCTTTTTCATGGATCAGGTGGCTCGTCGGTGTAGAGATGAATCTGAAAGACGAGAAAGCCCGGCATTGAAAACTGTCTGTCAGAGTGGAGAACAGGCGTGGCCCCGAGCTGCAGTCCTCTGCAGTGTCTCGTTCTCCCCCCACTTCTTCCTCCTCCTTGTACAGTACAGCACCTGAATAGGGACTTGTGTTAATTAGGCCGGGAAGTCAAAGCAAATGCTGCCCTCCATCGATTCCTGTAATCAATCTGCCCCCTTCTACCTTATCAGGCTGAATGTGAAGAGGCAGCCAAGGTTGACTTGTATCTCAGAGTCACTAATAGACACACGCGAATATCCATTCGAGCGCTTTTCCTTTTGTTGTCTGACGCTGTGGCCATCAGCACCTTCCCGCCTCTCTTCTCATCAACTCTATATGCGCCCTAGCAACAGTCAGCTGCTTTGTTATCTAGCTGTCTAGTTCATTTTGCAATGTGTGTTTGCATTAATGAGAATGTCATCTCAGGAAATACCTCCTCTATCATGAGACAAATTCGTGTTAGAAGCTGAGGGTTTTTATTCAGCTTCATATCACTGTGATCAGTGTGATAGTGATGGCACTATCCTCCCTCCTCTCTTTTGTCTCTTCCTGGAGAGTAATCACTCCCATTGCAGGGGCATGCTGCTCTTTAGCAGCATTGATTATGATATAGTTGCAAGGTATCTAAATGAGGAATTAACATTACACTTATCACAATGGTTATACCAGCTAAACAGACATTTGAATAAAAGCAAAGTATGCTGTCATAATTTGTAACAGGAGCAAAGGTCCTGTTGTGGTTTTCAGTAGTCTGAGACCCAAAGTCGCTGGGTCTGCTCTCTCTTACAGTGTCCTAAATGCTATTGATTTAAACACACTGTTTTCAACTGGTGGGGAAATCAGTTACTACAGTAGCGCACTGCAGCATAACGCACTGAAAGAATATTAATGAAGAAGAGCTGTGTATGTGTGTCCGCCCAAAAAAAAAAAAAAAAAAAAAAAAAAAATGTTTTTCTACTTGTGAGCTTCTCTCAGCTAAAAGGTTTAGATGAGGAGGGAGATATGAGTGTGTGTGTGTGTGTGTGTAAGTGTACTCTAACCCCCAGCAGCAGAGACATGAGCAGCAGACAGGCTGCTGTTTAATAGATTACAAGGGAACATGGCGACCCATCGATCGTATCCCCTCCACACACACTCACACTCTTCCTCTCCCAGAATTCAGTGGTGTAGGGTTACGAGACAGAGCAGAACCACTGCCAAGGACCCGGGAGTGAGTGTGAACGTGCGCTCGGTTGCTTGTCCTCAGTAGGATGTTTGGACATCTTTACACGTGGAACAAAAAGAGGACAGTCATAAATAATAAATATGAACACACTGACAGGTTAGGTCATCTCACTACAGGTCATGCTAACCTTGCACTCAACACCTCTGTTGTTGAGATCTGTGAAACGCACCACTGGCAGAGCAAACCACAGCCTCACACATGGTGGTTTAACAGCTCTCTATGCAGTTGGCTACATTAGCTAAGCCATGGTGCTCAGAATGATCACAAGACGCAGGTTGAAAAATATGGGAGTATAATTTGATATTTTGGTTGATATTTTAAATGAAAGTAGTGGAAAGTGAATTGAATCGAGGGCGGCATGGTGGTGCAGTGATTAGCTTCCTCCACAGTCCAAATGTAGGTTAATTGGTGACTCTAAATTGCCCGTAGGTGTGAATATGAGCGTGAATGGTTGTGTCTATGTGCCCTGTGATGAACTGGCAACTTGTCCAGGGTGTATTCCACCTCTTGCCCAATGTCAGCTGGGATCGTTTCCAGCCCCCCGCGTTAAAGGATAATTGTTATGAAAGATGGATGGAAGTGAATTGATTGCTCTCATAAATATAGTAACAATATTCCCTGTTTATGCGTGCATAGATGGCACACACACACACACACACACACACACACACACACACACACACACTTAACATGCAGCAGGCTTCTGTGTTTTTAATTTCTTCACTCCCTTTACTCCTAATTACATTCTCCTCCTCTACTTCCATCTGTCTCTGCCCAAACTCAGAGGCTCTAGCTGGCAGTTCGCTGCCTCTTTTTGCTGTGTACTTCCTGCCAGTAGAGCAGCTTGTGCTGCAGCTTAGCAGAGTAGAAGCTGGGCCTCCCACAGGTAGATTTTTATGAGTAATTTCATGTACATGTTTGTTTTTTTGTTTTGTTTTTTTAAGCATTGTTCAACTTCTGCCAGACCTGTGGTGGCTTCATTCAGATCAACAAATTACGGTGCTTTCACACCAGTTGATTTTGTCCAGACGAAGAGGAAAGGGATTTAATTTATTACTGCGTTTTAGTTCTGGCTCTTGTTCACCCTGGCTTTTAATAAAAGAACCAGTACTAGAGTAAGTAGTAAACATAAAGTTATACAGACTGACAGGTAACTCATTGATTCATCCTGCATCATCATCATGAACCCACATGAGGAAATCAGAGTACTTTAACATACACAGTATGTGCGTTATGCTCTGTGGTGTTACAAAGAGATCATGAAGAAATAAAATATTATAAACCTCATTAGTATTATTAGACTTCAAATCGACCACATGCTATGAATAATGACGTGGAGACAGGATGAAAAGGAGGCGTCTTGCACAGTAATTATTCAGGGCTTATTACTATGGGATCACTTTCACACACTTTTTAATTGACTTAATGAGCTGACAAAGTACACGGAGGAGGATACAAGCACAGCAGTTTTACCAGCTTTTGATCTATTAATCAGGAATAGTACCCACACGGACTCCACACAAAGAAGAAAAGAAAGAAAACTGAATCTGCTTGGAGGGATCACGCTCTTCAGGTGGTCTTTGGTCTGCACCAGGGTTCGATTGACAACTTTCACACCAGCCCAAATGAACAGCACTAACTGGTTAAAACAGACCCTGGTGCACTTATCCAAACAGGTTAGGTGTGAAACCACACTTCGAGAAAGCATCACCAAAGTGTCTAGACTCTCCACACTCTCTGTGGGACACAAGGGTTTTTCTTTATGACATAAGGAAGTAACGATACTTAAATCACTGCACCCATCAAACCAATATTTATCCAGGGCAGAAATGGTTAATCTTAGTTGGTTGGCTAACATTCAACAATTTTAGCAATATTCTACCACAGTTGTGAATCAGCAGCGTAGATAATGAAGAGCTGCAGAGATGCTGTCAACAGCCTGTATCATATTGGTTGGGTGACTGTCAGTGTTGTAGTGCAAGATGTACTAAGATCATATTTATACCTCTCTACATTTTGTCCAACGGGACCCATAAGGCTTAGACCTGCAGCTGAATTTTGCGTCTGACTCATTGTTGTGGAAGCAACGTTGTGGTGTGAAATTCTGCCTCCACCACGCTGTTTGAATTTCATGTAGGTCAAGTAAAGTTGATGGAGTGTGTTCCTGATGGGACTCGTACAGTATAGTAGTATAAGCAGGGTCACTGTGCTGATGCCGAGTTAATAGTTGATGGTTTTGGCTGCTGAGTCAGGATAATGCTTGTATAGAAAATCTAGTTACAAGAAAGTGATTAAAAAAAATGAAGTTCAGACTGATGCGAGTTCAGTTTGCCAGAAAAACTTACCTCAAGGTCAACTTCCTGTCTCTCAGCCGCCTTCATGTGTCATATAACCAAAACTAACAAATACTGACAGAAAATATTAAGTTAATGTCAATCATCTTATAGTATGAAGCTGGGTGAGAGCAGCTTTTGAGTGTGGTCAGACTCCATCCATTGAGAAGAACGTAAAACGTGGTTAAAAGTCCCGGAAAAATCGGGTTAACAGACCTTGACCTAACTCACCTCTTGGTGCATTGTAATGTGATGTCATCCAACAAGGCTCTGCGTTGGCCAGTTAAACATTTGTGAGCTCCCGGTAGATTGCTGTTGTAATGCTGTCACAGAAAATGAGTGAAATTCTGTTTCATGGCTACAAATGACTGCTCAGTGTTTGGCTGTATGATTAGACTCCAAACTCACAGATCTGTTATTCAAACTGGCTTTCCATGCAGGCATAGTGACACAGCAAAAAAAAATTTGCTCACAGGAACAAGGTTTCCCTCTGGGAGCTGAGCTTGTGCCAAGTTTAGCCCAGCGGCTCCTGTCCTCTGCCCTCTGTCTCTCCGGGGCTTCTCGTACTTGATCAATGCTGTTTTGGCTTAATCTGTCCATCAAACTGTCGGCCCTTGTAGTTGTAAACCATATCATTTCACAGATCCTATTTTTATTTCAACGTGTTGATTAATAATTGATAGTGAAAATATGTTCTCTGACTGCTGCTGGGCTCAACACACAGCTGGATTCTCACACCAGAGACTGACGCCGGCCTGCTCAGTGAAACGTTTCTATCTGTTTGGATGACAAAACCATTTCATCTGCTCTTTGGGGAACGCGTTCCAGCTCTGCTGACTGTGCATGTTGAGCAGGGACAGGACAAGGGTGTGACAAATCATATCAGTAACTTTGTCATGGGCTAAGTGTGAACGTGATTTAATGTTTAGTCGGTTAATTTAGAAGTTTTTCTTCAGGGTTCATCACAGTGGAGTTCTCCTCTGCTGTAAGAGTTAACGTAATGATGATCCAACATCAGTCACAGACACTCACCAGCTTGTGTTGGTGTAAGATGAGTTCATACAGCCACCATTTTCTAAACTTGTTTGCTTTTTCTTCTACAGCTGAAACTTGAAGATCGATCCATCGTCATTAGAGACATCGTACGACGAAACAATTCTAATGTAAGTGGAGTCCTCTGTGTGCGTCTTTTTCTTTGTCTGTAACTCCCATTTTCATTTCACCTCTCTCCTTCTATCTCATTTCTTTCTTCTTTGTCAGTCAAGTCACTGTTCAGCGCTCTGTTCCACTTGCTGCATCAAACATGACTGGAATATTATTACAGGTTGACACTTAGAAAGGATCACGAGGAGACTTTTTCTGAATATGAGTACAACTTTAAACTGATGAGATTTTCTCTCTGTTGAAATTTAAGCGCTGTCTTGTTCACATGCTGTCAAAACCAGTGATGCTTGTGGAGCTAGCAAGTGTTTCTATTGATGACCGAGATGATAATTAAAACGATGACATTCTGAACCTTGTGTATTTGTTGCATTACAGGACAACCAGTGTGGTATTGTGACCAACATTGACATCGAGTGTGCTGTAAAATTAGTGGGAACAAACTGTGTTCTGTATCCAGTTAACAGCAAAGACCTGCAGCACATCTGGGTAAGAGAGTACAGTTTTATTGAATAGATACACAGGTTCTGTATATATTTACGCTTCATTTTACAGGTCTGTAATTTCCAAGGACACTTACTGACAAGAAGTATGTAATTTGCTACTAATTACATTTCTGTTTATACAAGGAAAGTAATATTTTCACACCTTTTGTGTATGTACAGATGCTGAGTGACAAAAGTTAACTTTCACACATTGTCAGAACTAAAGAAGATAAATCTATAGAAGAGCTACGTTTCAGTACAGCAACACATGACCTGTAGTGTAGCTGTTATTATTGTTCTTCTGATAATTAATACCGTATTATGTAGTTCTTTCTACATTTCCAAGAGAATTATCAGGAAACTACACACACATAAAATGAAGCATTATCAAATGTATTTTTGCAGCTTCATTATTATTGCTAAGCTAAGTAAGTAAGTAATTAGCAAATATGAGTCATGTAGAAAATAGCACTGACCTGCAAGCAGTTACTGATCATTTTCCTGTTGTCACTGTGCTCTGTCTAGTCTTTTATGTATGGAGACTACATTGCCTACGACTTCTGGCTGGGGAAAGTGTACGACCTGACTAATCACATTATCCTCAAGCTTTCCAATGGAGCCAGGTAGACAGAGATTATACATTTTGATCATGTCTGCACGCTGACACACATTCATCGTTGCCAAATGCAGTGAATGTCAACAAGTCATCTATCTCTCTCTGTCTCTCTCGCTTCAGGTGCTCCATGAGTGTGGAGGACGGTGCCAAGCTTTACGACGTCTGTCCACATGTCAGTGATTCGGTATGTAGCCACGAGCTCTTATCTGTCCCCGCAGATAAATCCACCCTGAACAGAACAGCTGTTCGTCAGGGGTCAGATTCCTTAACAAAGAGCTCATGTCAAGACAGAAACAGCTGGTTCATAGTCTGTAAATAGTTTGAATATTGTTATAATACGTAATAATTATTTATTTGCTGCCTTGTCCTCTACTCATTGACACTTCTAGAAATAACTGATGTTTCTTTGCATTTTATGTTTTGTAGTTGTCAGCTTAATGTTATTATATACAGAATCCACCCTCTGCTTTTAAGTCATATAGCTGGACATTTACATTTGTGTAGAGGATCTTATCACTGTGGTTTGTTCTTCAGGGTCTGTTCTTCGACGAGGCCTACGGTTTCTACCCAGGCCAGGTCCTGATCGGTCCGGCCAAAGTCTTCTCTAATGTACAGTGGCTGTCAGGGGTCAAACCTGTCCTTAGCAGGAAGTGCAAGTTCAGGGTGGTGGTAGAAGAGGTAAGACTATGATGATAATCTCTTTTCTTTTTGAACACCTGTCGTCTTTTCACTGCAGCATCCTTTATTTGAGTGCAAGAAATCGACCCATTTACATCGTATCAGTGAATTATCACTTCCGACTGTGTAGCAGAGGAGTTCACATTATTAGTAATGGTTACTCGCAGGTCATACAGTTTGCATGATTAAATCCCCTCTGCATCAATGAGGCAGAGATCTTCATTGTATCACTACAATGTTTTGCATAATCACTAATCACAACAATCACTAGTCACAATAACACACGCTTATTTTGAGTCATATACTTAAATAAATTGGGGTTTATGTGAAATTGTTTATCTTAAATTGTCTAAATGGTTTCCATGGTTGCGCTCTTCTCAGGTAAAAGTGGTCGAATTGAAGGTGACGTGGATCACCAAGAGCTACTCTCCCAAAGGTTCTGACAGCGTCTACCCTCCTCCCTCCACCATCACACAGGAGAATCTCTGCAGGTCAGTCAAAATATTCATCCATGTGTCCTCACATAGACTTCTGACCTTTTTGTATTTAACTTATTTTCTTTAAGAATTTAAATGAATGACTAAATCTGTGTATTGAGCTCCTGTGCTGGTTGGGTTTAGGGTGAGGCGTCTAGGATACTATGACCACACCCAGAGGCAGCTGGGAGAGAGGGCCCTGTATGTGTTCCCCGCTAAGGGGGACGCCACACGAATCACATGTGAAGGACCCGAGGGTGCACCTGTCCTGCCTGAAGACCCCGTGGCCAGAAAGGTGTGGATTTACATATGTCAGAGAGCACAATAACACTTAAAATGTTCTGTTTTACACGGGTATATTTTGAGAAAGTTGTCCTCGAATGTTGGATACAGAGAGTGTCTGTAAACTGTGAGGCATTTTTGATCATCTTCAAACTCTCACTCCGTCTGTCTGTCTGTCTATCTTTGTGTGTGTGTTTTTCCTGCAGTTGAAAAGGATGTTCAAGAAGGATTCAGGGAAGAAGACGGAGAACGCCGACACACAAGGTGCCAATCAACACTCTGCAGAGAAAACACAGTATCTAGAGGAACAGACAGTACACAACGTACACACACATCTGTTCTGTAATGCTGTTGCCGTTGCGAGAGTTTAATTTGCCCAAAAATAGACGTGAAAAACAAGAAAGCAAAACATTGACACAAGAGCATGAAGGATCATTTTAAGCAGAGCCCGACTGATACAAAAAAATGAGAATATAATAATCACTCCTCTTACTTTACTTTTACTATTAATTCATCAGCCAGGTTAGACAAAGAACAGAACCAGAGTTTAAGTTGTTTGTGTTTCATAGGGTTGTGTTTTACCGAAGAGCCGCATTTCCCGGAGTTTATTTCTGCTTCTGTTTCATTAACAAATAAATGCCACCTTTTTTGCATCCCCTTCAAATTGCTCTGGTCCAACTAATCTGCCTGGTCTTTCTGAACGCTGCTGCAGTGGTCATCACACTTCATCATTAGTCAAAAACTGATCATCTCCTGTTTCTACAAGCTATTAGTCAGACCCTTTGCTGTTAGCAGTTAGACAGAAATGAATGTGAATGGAAAAACATAATAAAGAAGGCATAAAATATATTTTCTCTCTCTCTCACACACACACACACTGTGCGTGTGCACACACACACACACAACCTTTAATCATTTATCACTGTCAGAAAAGTGAGCATTATTTTTTGCTTGCGTCTCCCCTAAAGTAGCTGAGAACTAAGTGTCTCCATGCAAAGCAGAGTCAGAATGATTTAAGGTTCCTGGGAGACATGAGGCAGTCCCTTCCTTTCCACAAATGGTTCTCGGCACAGAGGGAACAGACTAATTGGAAATTGTGCTGATGTGCAGCACACTTGAGCAGAGGAATATATCTGTCTGCATGATGAGACTGTCTCTCTGTAAAGCCATAGCAAAATTAAAACTTGAAGTAAAATTTTATTGATTTAGCTGATTAGATAATTTTATGCTTCTGAATGATTTCGTGTTTTACATAAAAACCATTTCATCTCCTGTTTTAAAAGATTATCCATCTATCCCTTAAATAGAAATCCTAACTAGTCCTGTTTTGTTTTATCTCTCACCAGGCGAGCACAAATCAGAGCAGACAGACTCGTCTCATCCCAACAACAACGGCCCCGTGGTCCCCATCCAGAACCCTGCGGACCCCCAGAACGCCAATGACAACTTTGCTGAACACGGGGAGCAGGATGCTGACGACGAGGCTGCAGAAGACACAGACGATACCAGGTCTGTTTTTTAAAATGTTACTGACGGGGTATGGACACAACAACACGAGCTTCTGTAAAGTACAGTGTGATCTGAGGCAATAACTCATTTTGTGAAGATGAAATGTTCAGATGTTTGAGGGGCTTTATGAAAGCCTGGTTAATATTTGAGGCAGTTGTGTTAAAGTGGAATAAAGGTGTCCAAGTGGATAGAATAACAAAGTTTATACAGTACAGTACAATTTCATTATTAATTAATCTAGAGACTTTTTCGATTAGTCGTCTGTTTATTGTCATAAAATAATAGTGATTTTAATAATTCTTTCCCAGAGCTCAAGGCGATGTACTTAAATTTCTTGTTAATTCCGAACATTAGTCGAAAAATTTCACAGATATTCACAAAGAAAAGCATCAAAGAAGCAAATATTTGGCATTTTTTTCTTGGAAAATAAGTAAAAAAAAAAAAATTGTCATCAAAATAGTTGCCAATATATTGTCTCTTGATCAACGAATCGATTAATAGACGTATTGTTTCAGTATTATAATGCAGTCCAGTTAAACAGCATTATTTACTGTGGCAGAGGTTCATAGGACCAGATGTATTCTCATGTATTTGAATGTGTTGATGCACTGATTGCATTGTTTTAGTGTGAGGGAAAATTACTCTGTACACCAGGCTTGCAGTAGTTATGGCTAATTATTCTGCCTGTTGTAATTTACCCAGCTGAATTAGCTTGCAGATGTGCAGTTTAATTTAATAATTTTAGCCTCTCATTGTTGCTTTTGCCTGGTTAACTTCGATTTGCATTATTAATGAAGCTGAGCCACTTGTTTCTTAATGAAATCCACTTCATTAGTGTGTGACGGAGAGAGAGGGAGATATGAGACAGTTGGTCACACACTTTAATTAGGTTTATTTTTAATTACACTTTTGTATTAATGAAAAATAGGGTACAGTTTAACAGGTTAATTATCCCCTTAAATATAAGTGATGGAAATACGTTTTGTCAGTTTGGCAACCAAACTTTGACGCTCGGCTGAGAGCCATCCTCGCAGCTTTTTTTAAAAGTCTCTTTAGAAATGACCACAGAGCTGAATCATCATCTCTTAAACACGACGTCAATAAAATGTGAACCTTAAAAGCTTCATAAATGTAGTATTTATTGCTTTTACACTGGATTTCATTATATTTTCCAGTTGGTTGTGTTGTTGTCCTGAAGAATGCATAACGGGAATTAAAGTAGAGCTATCTTCAGTTAATTGATTGACACCAACAATTTTGATAAAGGCTTAATTGTGAGTCATTTTTTCCTCAAAACTGCTAAATCATTCTCTGGTTTCAGCCTTTCAAAGATCAATATTTTCAGTTTTCTTCATTTTCTGTGATTTAAAATAAAATATCTTGGGATGGTTGGACGGAACATTTAAAGATTTCACAGAGAGTTTTTTTGTACAGTTTGTGTGATAAAACATCATGTTGTCTGTGAATAATTAATCTCTCACTGTAATCATGGTTGCAGCTCTCTGACATCGTCGGCCAGCTCCACAGCCTCCTCTCAAAGCGGCGGTCTCGGAACGAATCGGAAGAAGAGCATCCCGCTCTCCATCCGTAACCTGAAGAGGAAGCATAAGAAGAAGAGGACCAAGTTTTCCCGCGAGTTCAAGCCTGGAGACCGGTGGGTTAACAGCAGGAGATAATCCAGTACTTTAACTCCTTGTCTGTGCATACTATAATCCACAATCTACAATCTGCAATCCTTCTCGCTTTCTGTTTTGTCTTCTATCCATTCATATATTCTTTATTTCATCATGTTGGTCAGCTTTTCTGTACATTTCATGACTCCTCATCCGACCACTGCGGTGATCATTGATCCAGTGCCTTTTTTACCGTCTCAGAAACAACTGTGCCAAGTCAAAAGTGCTTTGACATTTGTCTGATCTATAATGTTGATGGATCTGGTGACGTTGCTCCATTTTAGCCCCCTGCCTCGCAACTAAATCAGGATCGGTATGTAAAAATGAGACCAGTGACATCATCTGTTACCGACCGCTAAAGCAGCAGCTGCTCAGCCTGGAAAAAACTGACAACACTGTCTGTGTGTCGCTCCGTCCGCTCTCTCTTGTTTGTCAAAGGGCTCATGTCTCGATCTGTGTCGGTGACACTGGAGCCCGACAGCAGCCGCACACAGAAAGTCTTTCAGTGCCGACTGCACACTGATAGTGTCATTTCCTCAACCACACACTATCACACATATCCTCAGCTTACAGGACAGATTTCACACACTCTTCCTCGCTGCTTTTACTTCACCAAACGTAACATAACACTGTTTTCTGTTCTTTGCCAAAACCTTTCAACTATAAGATGTTTGAGTTATTTTTTACAAACCAATGCTGCTCCTTGTGCTTTTAACCCATTTCCTTGATGGTATTAATTTCACATTTGATGCAGAGTGTTAATAAATAAAAATACATTTTACTTTGCAGGCAGGACAAAATGATGAGAGGAAGAACTGAGAACTAGAGCAAAGAGAGTGAGAGGGAAGAGGTGAATACAGTGGTTGAGTAAGATAAATGGTACCGTAGATAAGGAAGCAAAAGGGGCAAAACAATAGCAGAAATATCTTATTGTAGTTATTGTAGCTTTTATGATGAGTGAAACGCAGGAAAGGCTGAGAGAGAAATGCTCCTTTATATAATAAAAGGCAGACACTTAACTTTGAGCCTTTAATCTCTACAAACTGAAAACTTCTATGAAGAAATCTCTGTGCCAGACCTGCAAATCAAACTGAGCAATCCTTTTTGTTGTAGCCATATGTAAGTCTGAATCGTGTGTTTATGTGTGTGTGTCTGTGTGTGCACAGGGTTGCGGTGGAAGTCGTATCCACAAAGACCACGGCTGATGTTATGTGGAAGGACGGGCGGGTGGAGAAGGGGATCAGATCAAACGACCTTATCCCCATCCAGCACCTTGACAGCCATGAGTTTTGTCCTGGGGACTTTGTAGTAGACAAACGGCGTAAGGAAAAATTATCTAAATATTTTTTTAAATGATGAATTCTGTTGTTTTTTTTCACTTTTTTCAGGCTAGTGAAGACACAGTGTGTGTCAGATTTCTGTCCCTGAGGACTGCAATGAGATTTTTTTATATAGGCCACTCTGCCACACAGTACCTACAGTATCTGGGTCATTTGTTGAAACTATGCCAAGTCTGTGTGACAAAACAGAGACGTTCTTTAAAACTGTGATGTTACAGTCAACTAAAGTTTCCATTTTCTTTCAGACAAATATTTTTTTGTTATAAATCTTTAGATTTTAGAGGTTCTGTGTGTATTTTGTGTATACTGCCTTCTAAACTGTGTGTATGTGCTCTTAGCCCAAGCCCTCCAGGACCCAGGAGTGTATGGTGTGATCCAGTCTGGTGATCACAAGGGCAGAACATGTGTCGTTAAGTGGATCAAACTCAACTCCTCCAGTGACGATGTGGAGGTCAGTCAGGAAAAAAACACTTACAGTGAAAATCATGAAGATACTTGATGTGTGTCAGAATGAAACATAGATTGGCAGTGTTACAGAGGAGGAGAGAGGCGGTGGTGGATTAGTCTACACTCCTCCATCAGCGGATGCTGTTATGTTGTGATACCTGACTGCTGTAAGTGGCTCTTCAACTTTCGAGTAATAATGAAATGTGCCTGCTGTTCTTCCCTACTTTAATCCAGGTTCTCGGTATGGAGGAGGACGTCAGCGTGTACGACATCGCGGATCACCCAGATTTCCACTTCCGCACCACTGACATTGTAATCAGAATATGGAACTCAGAGAACGGACAGAACGACTGCGAAAATGAGGTGAGAACATGTAAAAATCTTTTTTCACCTGTCTGTCAGGTGCATTGTGCCGGAGCTGTTCTTAATCTATGAGACGAGGTGGACAAAATATAAGAAACACCTCTCAGTATAACACAGTACAGATCAGCACCACAAACTGCAGCCTCCAAAATGATCCTACAGATGAATGAGCCTCTCTGAAACCATTTCAACAAAAAACATTAAGACGGTCATGAAGTAGAATTTATTGCAGCGCTGCATTAGTTTTAGCTAGGTGTACCTAATGAACTAACAACTGAGTGCATAATTTTTTAGGACCCTCAAGAAAAATGCCTGCAAACTATTCTGACTGTTAAAGTATGTTTTATGCCCCCACAGTGGTGCCAACTCTCTCTGGCTTTTTAGAGCAACCTCACAAAATGTCACATGTTTCAGCCCTTCTGGTAAAGCTTTAAGAAAATTAAAGGCATTAGTATATTAGTATACTGTCATTGAGTAATAAATATTACTGTCTGTGAGTGAGGCTCTGTTCTTTTAGTCAAGTCACATTGATTTTATTTATGTTGCCCAGATGTGCCTCAAAAGGGCTTTATAATCTTTACAGCACATAATACCCTCAGACCCTTTTAGTCTGGTTTTCATATTGTCTCATGTATTGTTGGTTGTTGATGATTGTTGTATCTGTACATCCTCCTTCCCTCAGACGTCAGTTGGCCAAGTGTCCAGGGTGGATGTGAGCAGCAAAGTGGAGGTGGTGTGGGCGGATAACTCCATGACTATCGTACTGCCACAGGTAAGTGTTTCTCCTTGATGAAACTGAATTTCTGTGAGACGTCTGTTGCTGACACTCTCCTGATAATCACACACAGCACCTCTACAATGTGGAGTCTGAGATCGAGGAGACAGACTACGACTCGGTGGAGGAGACGAGCAGCGTCCTGTCCACTGAGGAGTGGGAGGACGAGAGCGACAGCTGGGAGACGGATAACGGCCTCACCACTGAGGACGACAGCCACGTCAACAATGCCGATATCATCGACACAGCGACCCCCACCCCCACGCCCACAAGCTCCACGACATTCATCATCCCTCCTCAAGAGGGCAGCAAAGCTGGGGTCACCAGCCCCACTAAAGGAGTCCCTGGAGAGGAGGGAGAGGCGTCTGTGGCTGTGGCTAGTCCTGCTTCTGGTGGAGGTGGGTGGGACGTTATTATTAGTTTCAAGAGAATAGTGTCAACTCCACAGTCCAAAACATTAATCATTCTTATGCCGCCACTCCCGTGATAGTTTGTCCTCTATAGGACGAGAGGATAAGAGAGGATTTTATGTCCTACTAAATTTTATTTTTGTAAATTTTACAGAAAAAATGATAATGAAAACATTTTACCTGTATCCTGCTTGAAATGTCTCTAACTATAAATTCTGCATGCTTTAGTAACCTCTCCAGGGGCAGTCAATGGAGCTGAGAAGCCCAGTAAAGATGGTGCCTCTCGGGGCTTCAGGGAGTTGAAAGAGGCCTTGAAGATCCTGGAGAGCCTTAAAAACATGACTGTGGAACAGCTCTGGACAGGGGGTTCTCCAACCTCTCCGACCTCTGCCGAACCTGCTTCTACAACTCATGTAGCGACTTCAGTGACGCCCACAGCGCCAGAGAAACCGACCAAGGAGAAACGCTTCCTGGATGACATCAAGAAGCTGCAGGAGAACCTGAGGAAGACGCTGGATAATGTGGCCATCGTGGAGGAGGAGAAAATGGAGGCTGTGGTGGAGGCAGGCGGGAGTGGAGGAGCGGGGACGGAGGTTGGTGTTTACAATGTTTGTGTGCAGAGAGCTGCATAAATAAGTGGTAATGCACAATAGTTTGGGATCATTTATCTTGATTGTGTCTTACCTGCTGGTCTGTTGCTGTTCAGGTAGAGAGAGCTGGAGAGGAAAAGCCCCAGCAGGAGCCGCAGACACCAGTGGGTGGACAAGAATGGCCCAGCGAGTTTCTCAGTGACACACCAGTACTGTGCCAACAAAGTGGCGGCAAGCCTGGCGTCACCTTCACCAGTGCCAAGGGCGAGGTGTTCTCTGTGCTGGAGTGGGCACCAGGTGAGAAACGAGGATGCACCATGAACTCTTTTCATCCTTGTTTCCTTTACTTCCTCCTTCCATTCTTTCTCTCCCTCCTTTTAGTCTCAATTTCTGCCTTCCATTATCTCGTCATTCCTGAGAGTCTTTTGCAATCTTTACTATCAACTTAAATTGGATGAATGAAAACAGTCAACCAAACCAGATAAGACATCTGAACACATCCAGCTCCTCTCACGAAACCAGATTATCAGTACTATCTTATACGAGCTGATATGAAACACAGACTTACAGTAAAGAACAAACCTCAAAATTAAGCTGCTGTGAGTACTTTAAGAATCAATTATACACGTTTTGTCACTAAAACAAGTCAGTGGGGTTTATATTAAAGTCTTAACTCACATTTCTCCATGAGTTAGCTTTGCTCTGCCCTCGCACGCTACGTTGTATTTGCAAACTTTTTATTTCATTGTGTTTCTATACAGTCATCATCTGTCTGCTCTCACTTTCTCTCTCTCTCTCTCTCTCTCTTTCTTTCTTAGACACACACTCATTTAAGAAAATGGAGTTTCAGCCAGCTGAGGCAAAGAAGTTCTTCAGCACAGTGAGAAAGGAAATGGCTCTACTAGCAACGTCACTGCCGGACGGCATCATGGTCAAAACATTTGAAGATCGCATGGTGAGTTTCCTGTCATTAATGTCACGATAAAGAAAGTAGCATTCATATGTTGTGACCGTTCTGAAATAAATCACCCTTATTCATTTTGAAAGATTAAAAAAAAAACACTGTCAATACTAACAGTCTCTTTCCATTTATGGTGTAAAAATCTGACGGATCGCTGCCAGAATTCAGTTATCTACACTGTTAAGATAATGCAGAAGATAAGCTAATATTACAGTCGAACTTGAGATGATATCCAGAAACAATTTCAAATTCTGGTTGTAAATCACGCTACGCAAACTCAATGTAGATAAACTCTTCATTCAACTCCTTATTTTGTGATTTTATAAACATCTGGTTTGAGAGAAGAAAACTGAAATTCATAGAGATGAACATACGAAGATGTTTGCAACCCACTTTTGGTTGTAAAAAGAAGAGCCAAACATTTCCTACTAGTGTATTAACCAATGTTAATTAGTGCGTATGTGTGTGTGCAAAGTTTTTGACAGATATGAAGTGTGATGTACAACCACAGAACATCATTTCACAAGTTCAGCATCTTATTGACCTTTTTATAAGCCCATATGTTCATCAATTCTGAGCATTTTTCTTAGGCTTCAAAACAAACAGCAGGGAGTAAGACCAAAGAAATGTGGTAGGATTCTCTGTGTTTAAGAAAGCAGCAGGGGTTCATGGGAAAAGGAATATTAATGTTTTTTATATATTAAAAAGTAGTAATGAAGCTGCCACTCCTGATGATGATGATGATGTACTGCTATTCACCCACAGTAACCTCAGCGTCACACATCAAACAGTCTCCATTAAATTATACCGACTGCATACATTATAAAACATGTCATGAAGTTCTTTTACTTTCTTTGACACAGGACTTGTTCTCAGCTCTGATCAAAGGGCCGACTCGTACGCCTTACGAGGACGGTCTGTTCCTGTTTGACATCCAGCTGCCAAACATTTACCCAGCTGTGCCGCCTCTGTTTCGCTACCTGTCGCAGTGCAGCGGTCGTCTCAATCCCAACCTGTACGACAACGGCAAGGTGTGCGTCAGTCTGCTGGGAACCTGGATCGGAAAGGTGAGTGCTGTTTTACAGGTTTATGTATGTATAGGTATGATCTTATTTCTGCTCCGGTTTGGGTACACAACACAGTTTTGAGTAAAAAAATTAGTTATCATCTGATGACAGAGCAAACAGTGCATGTCTGATTTGTGATTAACAGGGCACTGAGAGATGGACCAGCAAGTCCAGTCTGCTGCAAGTCCTCATCTCCATACAAGGTTAGTGTGTTCATTCACAAACACTCCCTCCTCTCTTCTCTGCAGCACAAAAAATGTTTTATTCATGTGTTCATTTGCTCAGAAGGACTCCAAGTGTAGTGTCGCACAGAGTGATTCAACTAAATGTATCTGCCTCACGCACAGACATTTTCTGCAGTCTGTCCTGCCAGACAAATCAAGTCCAGATTCATTTATTTTGTTGAGTCAAATCAGAATCTCACTATCGCAGAGTCATTAAGTGCACGTTGTCGTCTCCTCCTCAGAGTTTGGTTAAAATGTCAAATAACCTCTCTGAACTCAAAGCTGCTGTCTGTCAACTTAACTAGTTTTGACTTGACTCCTTTGGAGTCGCATTTGAAAAAAGGATTTTGTGTAATCTTATATTTTTAAGAACTACGTCTTGTGTTTCCTGAATGACTTAGACACGTGCAGCTCATAGTTTGGCTTTTACAGGTGCTTTACTGTGTTCAGTACCTTAATAATCATATAGGAAAGGCAGCTTTATTTATATAGCACATTTCACACACACACAAGCAATTCAAATCTTTACAGAGGCAAGAACAAAGTTTAAGTAGACTCAAACAAAATAGTAGAAAACAGTAGAAAAACAAATCAATCAAAGACAAGAGAGAGAACAGGAGTGTTGTATAATTAATTAATTCAATCTGATGTTTGTAACATGAAAAGTAAAACATGAAATGTGAATTTGACTTCAGATTGAGATCATGACATGAATGTGTTGGTGTTACATCACAGTGGGGACTAAAAACACGACTGTTATGAAACCAAGACTATCCAAGTGTGGATCATAAAGGACAAAGTGCCTCTGCTGCAGCACATAGCGTCAAATTACTTGACACCTCTTTCAAACCAAAGGACTCGCAGTACAAACTACGGACCACAGAGAAGTCACAGAGTTTGACGGCAACAAATATTTTATTCTTCCAAGACAAGTACCGGGCTCACGGACTCTTCAGAGTCTGCAGGCAATGCACTGAAAGAGTAAGACAAGAGCTAAGACACGAAACAAATGAAGTGCTCATTGCGCCAGCAGAGTCTCACTTCTTAAATATACAAACTAAATACATGGAACATGGAATAAAACAGGAAAAGTAATTTTCCATTACAGTAGTTTATTCACTCAATATATACATGGTGATTATTTTGATGCTGCCCAAACATCCAGTAGTTTTTAATGAGAGAGACGATAAGGTTAGATTAGTTCCCTGCTTGTTACAGACGAAACAACTGATATCTTGACTTTTGTCTTTGACTTTTTAATTGTGCCTTGAAGTGCATTTTTATAATGAAATGAACACTTTCTGCAGGCCTTATCCTCGTCAATGAGCCTTACTATAACGAGGCTGGCTTTGACAGCGACCGAGGCCTGCAGGAAGGATATGAGAACAGCCGCTGCTACAATGAGATGGCCCTGATCAAGATGGTCCAGTCTATGACGCAGCTCCTCCAGAATCCTGTGGAGGTCTTCAAACAGGAGATCCAGGAGCACTTTGCCTCTAACGGTTGGCGGCTCGTCCACCGTCTGGATGTGTGGCTCGAGCTGCACGATGCTGCTGAGAGGGGTCAGGCAGCACACATGTCCTCCAGGGCTCAACACTCAAAAGACCGACCCTCATCTGTTGAGCCTCTGGACGAGCAGCTGCCCCTGGGATCAGGGCCTGTGGTGGTGGCCCACAGCAGCCCCAGTAAGCCTGGCGAGGAGGGGGTCACAGGAGCAGGAGTTACCAGTATTATGGAGGAGGAGCTGGAGGATTCAGGGCTGAGTCCCTCCACCACAGCGGCCTCTCAGCAGGAGCTGAGCCAGAATTCAGACTGCGACAGCACCCAGGGAAACGCCTCTTTGGGTGCTGAAAACAGGGGTGGCTCCACAGTCCCTGGCTCTGTAGTCCGTGGCGGGACGTCAGAAGGAGGTTCAGCCACAGTTAGCGGAGGAGGGGTGGGCTCCACAGGAAGCCAGCCAGTGGTGCGACCAAAGAAACGGAGAAAGAGCTACAGGAGTTTCCTCCCAGAGGGCAGCGGCTACCCGGACATCGGCTTTCCACTCTTCCCGCTCTCTAAAGGGTTTGTGAAGAGCGTTCGAGGTGTGCTGCTGCAGTACCGAGCTGCGCTGGCCGCCGCTGGCATCACTGAGCACATAGAGGACAAGTAAGTGCCTCCTCACCATTCCCCGACACACCTCTGCACTGTTCCCTGCTCTTTTCCTCCTCCTTCTCTTCTACCTTTTCATCTGCCTCAAGCTGTAGAGGAGGATCCATTACTTGTCTGGGGGGACTACAATTTTCAATCTTCTGTACCCCTGTCCAGAGCTGCACTGTGCCCCCAGCACTGCCCACATTTTTGTCCTTTATCTCCTTAGTCTGTACTGCTCCTGCTGCCCCACATTATTCTGCCTTCTTTTTCTGTTCTCCATAATCCTTCTCGATCAAACCACAAGCACAGGAGAACAGCACCTTTTTTGATCAGGAGAGTGAGCAAGTTCTGGTTTGGATGCGACTTCATAATGTTTTTGTTCTCCCTCAGTGTCTCTGCAGATGAGTGTGATGAATAAAGAGGGGTGGACCTCACATGTGCAGTTACACAAACCAATGGGGAGCTACTCCGTCACATAGGAACCCTCATCTGTTCATGGACACAGGTAAACACATGGAGGTTTTTACTGGAGGCAGGCAGAGTTTCTCTTTTGACCTCAGCAGGATTTCATTGGAGGCGGCGTGGATGCAAAAAGGACCGAATGAGATGAAAAATCAGTGCCATGATCCCTCTTCCAACCCCCTTCATCCACTTCGGCCTCCAGCGACACACACCTTCTGGGTGGGGATTTGCTGGATAACCACTCTGCCGTCTCAATCAGCCTGAAAAATGAAGACTCGTGATCACCGCTGCATTTTGGGACAAGGTCAAAGATAGCTGGGTCCAAATGGGGGAAAAACTGCAAAGCCCAGCTCTCCTGGCTGTTGGGTCAGCTGCGGCTATCTGTAGCACTACTGATATTATCGCTGTACCATCCTGCACTACAACAAAAGAATGGACAATCTGGTCTGGGAGAGGTGACACCGTATAAATACACTGACCAGGAGGATTCTTTTTAAATAGAAATCACTGGTTGAACGCTTTCTGCCAAATTCTCTCTGTCCACAAACACACAAATATTTAAGTAGAACATACTGAATGTCAGTAAAACTGCCAACCCACAACAGCTTTGCCACTTCTTCCACTACACTTGCTGGTATTTTCCTTCGCCAACAACTCGCACTGAACCACGCGGCAAACATCGAGTGACAAAGTTTACATACGAATCACCTCTGGAGGTCAGACTGCTGTAGCCATTTTGGTGCGTAGAGAAGCCAGCCAGGCACAGGACGACAGTTAGGTGGCTCTATGTGAAGGTGTGTGTGCGCTCTAGTCAAAGCTTAACACAGCTACCGCCTCGACATACAAAAGTTCACTCACTTTCTGTAGAATTTAGCAAAGATTTCCACCAAAATGAAACTTTGTGCTTTGGTGTTTTTGATGAGGTCGTTTTACTCACGGAGGCTGAACTGTTTTTGAGTGGAGCTTTACCCACAATGCTTCACTTTTTTTTCCGTGGCGGAGGTGAACCCACATCACTGCAAACGACACAATTTAAATAATAAATAGAATTAAAAAAAATATACAGCATCCATTCCGTCATCTCATGTCAACATGTTGCCTTACTTGAATTGTTCTTAATGATCTCAGACCATTGTGTACAGAGCTGCTTGTGTCATGCTTTAGACATTAACCTCTACAGACTTAAAGACACACACTAAAAACCACTAAAACCCTGTTCCAGTGTTTTCCTGCTTTGATAGTGCAGATCTCTGATCAGTTTCCCCCTTTATCGGTTCTTAATCATGAATCTCTCGCATTGCGTTCATCGCTGTAATCTGTTTTCTCTCCAAATTGCACGTGCAGAGTTTAATAACATCAGAATACAAACCACAGTAAGTGTGACACTGAAGGTTTGTTGATATAATTATTGAGCTTGATTGTCATTATTTTCCGTCATTCCATGTTTTCCCCGACTCGAGCGTCTTATCCCCGCGAAGGCAACCGCTGACCCCGCTGACGAGAGAAAATTACAGCACAAAAAATTTAGCTGATACGACTGTTGTCTGTGATCTTCTTTTCTTTCCCTGCATGGGATATATTCAGTCTGGATGAAAAGAAATCAAGGTTTTATTTACCAAGTTACCATGAAACTCTTTGCTTTGTGCTGTAATTAACTGTGAAAGAAAGTTTAAAAAATCACCTTTGGGTCCACTCGTGCTTCCTGGGGAAAATCAGAGCAGTGTTTGTTTACATCTTTTTAAATAACTGCATCCCACCTCTGACATAATGTTCTTTTATTCTTTAAGATATTATGAATCTCATTGTAATAAATATTATTATGATAATAACACAGGTCAGACAAACCCCCCTTGTGCTTGCTATAACCCGTGAATAAACAAAGAGAGCCTTGGCTGTCTGGTATTTTACTTGAACAAAGAACTTTGATGCTGACGAATGAAACTATGATTGATGATGGGAGAGGATAGAAACCATGAGCCAAGAGTTGCTGCGTTTTAAAGAGACTTAATAATTAAAAAAAAAAAAAAAATAGAGGTCCTGAATGAGGGTATTTTGTTTTGCTTTGTCTTCCATCCCCCCACGACTCTTAAAACTGGCATTCCTGTACCAGATGTGGCAATCAGGCATCCATGATATTTTGTCCTCTTCCTGGATTTTACTTCATCGTTATTTCGCTGCCTTTAACGCCACAGAGGAGGATGTATGGTCTTCTTTGCTGGCTGCTGCAGCTGTAGCATGTAGCCTTGTTTGCTTTCTTCCCCCTATTTTTATTTATTTTCTTTTTTCCTCCACATGCTGCTGTTTTGTAAGATGTCACCTTCACAATTCTTGTGTTTTGAAATGGTCAGAGCTCCGTCTGAATGGTTGCAGAGTTTTGGAAAGCCTCACCAAGAGTTGTGAGGTGACATTATTGCTCCATATTTCTCATTTGTCAACAGTCGCAGAAACAGAAAATGTGAAGCTATCTCGCTAGATCTCAAAGCAAAACAAATCTGGCAGGATATCAAGCACACGATGCTATGTACAATTTTCTGTGTATGTGTGTATATTCAGATTTAAACCATTATTATTATTATTATTATTATTATTATTATGATTATTACTGCGAGAAGTTTGTTTTACAGCCAAAGCATGTAACATGTTGCTTTAAGCCTTTTGAATGGGCTACACACAAGACTTGACTGTACGATGTCTACATTTCCACAGTGGCCTGTTATTGATATATTAAAAAAAAAGAACTAATAAAGTTATGATTTGTAGCCTGATTCCCTCTGTACAGATGTCATGACTATATTGAAATATATAAATACATACAATATATATTTAACACAAACTTGAGTTCTAACAAGTCACGTGGATGCTTGGGGCAGAAATGTACAAACTGCTGAGTGTGTTCTTGTACTTTCATTTTTTCATTTTTTAATGGTTTACTTTTGTTGCGTTAAGACAACTGTATAGTGATGTATTAAACTTTGCAAGCAGTACCATAGTAACATCGTGGCTTTTATTTATTTGGATTCCTGTTAGCTTTTCTTCAGGATGACGTTAAGGGATAAGCCTGGTGTTATTCTCTATTTTTTATTAACATTAATATTAACAAATCACGTAAAAATGCCCAAACTATCAATTAATTGATTAACTAAGTAGTCCCTTTGCATCCAAAGCCTAATATTGTTTATTCCTTTGGACCATAGAGCTCTATTGATCTCCAAAAACGGATAAAATCACATCAGTGATTGAACACACATAATTAACATCACTTATTGAGAAGGCAAAGAGCTCAGTCAAAAGTAAGTCCTTACATATTTTCATATAATATTTATTGAATATCCGCTCATAGCATCTGACAGATTTATTTATTTCTGAGCTGGATAGTGCATAAAGTATGCCACAGTAGTTTTAATAGGTTTGATAAAATAGTTCTGCTTTAAGAAAGTACAATCTGTATCACAGGTTTCCTGTATAAGATGCTGTAGTAATTTATGTAAACTTTATTGAATATCTGCCCACAGTCTGATTTGTTATATTTTTATTCATTTGTCATGAAATAGCTGGACAGCACATATAGTACACCAAATAACCCTACACCCTACACGTTCCTGTAATATTTTGTATAAAATGCATATAAAATACTTAAATTTTATATAATATCTGTGTAAAGTGTGAGTATGGCTCTGTTGTGACAGAGATTAGACAGCGTCATAATATACTGAAGCTCAGATGCAGTTTAGAAGAGTAAAAGTAAACTTGCACAATGTTCACAGGGAAGACAGTTGCCTTGTACATGTCTGTCGTGGTCTCATGATTCTCACGTTTATACTTGATACAGTTTTTCTTTTTGAGTTTATGCAGGCAGGTAAATGCATATCATCTCTTTTATTCAGGTCAGGTACAGGATAAAAGTGTCAATGAAGGGAAAACATGTTCTGGGCTCAAGTTTTAAGAAGTTGATTACCTTTTTTCAGTCCATTGAATCGGTCTCCCTCCACCTGACCTAAATAAAATTTGCTGAAAATATTCTTTAAATAACTTCTTGTTTGTGGCTTCACCCTCGCAACATGACAGAAGAGAGTCCTCCTCCCCAGAGTGAAAGTAATACCTTTATATTCAGTACATGTTTAGTGAGTTTAACACCAAAATGATCATAAGCTGTGGTCAGTAACTGCTCGGCTGATTCAAGCCAGAAAAAAGCAAAAGAAATACTTCACCAGGCATTTGTTATCATTTTTATTTTCCAATCAAAAACACCCCAGGAGAATGTTTGATTTGATTATAGAAAAATTACAGTCGTTTGTCTATTGGAAAAATAGATCTCTCCCTTTGAATAAAGAATTCAATCTTCAGTGTGCAAGAAAAAAGATTCCCATCACCATAAACATTTAAATACACACGAAAACACCAGGTAAGAAGCAGCAGGTAAAGACATAAATAGCAAATCGACAGACAGGCTGCCGACAGAGGAATGCACATCATTGCTCAACTTTATTAGTTTCATTTAGATTTTCAATCACAGACCTACAGACAGAAATTGGATTCAGGCTGTTGGTTGTTGCTCCAACTTCTTCCTTTAAATGAAAAGAAATGCTGAAGATCTCGCCAATAATTGATGAAGAGGCGGCACCACGGCATTATTAACAGTTTTTATAAGTTTAAATGTTAGATGCAGGTTAACAAAATAGCACTGTGCCACAATTACACTCTGCAGAGAAGCCGGACATAAATATTTTTCTGATTCCAGTTTGTCCAATTTGTCCGTTCTTCTGTGCGTTGGTGAGAAAACAACAAGTAGCAAATGAAAATCAGTAAATGCACTACCATGTTCAAACCACCAGGGCGCAGCACAATCAAGGCACGTCAAACTGTTAAAGGACCACAGCGTCACTCACAAGAAATCTGACTTTGCATAGAAAAAAATGTGTGAAAGCGGTCTGGGTCAGTAGCACTTTTCTTTTAAACCATTCATGTGTTTTTTTCTCTTTCATTACAGGATCATTTTACATCTTAAGGCCACTAAAAGTGTTCAAATCAAACAGTCTCTGGAGGTAAAGTCTTTCTTTGGTGAATTCGGGACCAGTCTGTGCTGGATGTACAGTGTGTCTACTTTTAACAGTCATTAACTCCTCCAGGTTTTCGTGCTACAGACCACACTTTCCCCTAAAAACGGAAGCAAAAGCGGAACAAACATTTCTTCAAGTACTATTTCCATCTTATGTGCTTTTAGCTTGTCAGCTGAATCCCTGCTGCAGAGTCCTTCATGAGTAAACATAATTTAAACTAAGTTAAGTGAGAAAGTAAATGACGTAAAATCAACCTTGACGTGTCACAAAGGCTTAAAAACGGCACTGGCAACTAACTTGCATTATGTAAAAACGTTTATAAAAGAAAATCCCTTTAAAAGAAACAAATTTTGGTCTTTCACAAGTCATTTCTTCACAGAGTCAAATGCAGACACGGTGACTAAAACATGAAAATCTTGTGGGCAAAATCTAGACTACAACATCCGACCTTTCTTATGGTTACTCATGACTGAAATGAAAAGTGTTAGTAAGGAGGAAGAATAAGGGCGCACTGTCAGGAGCACAACGCCGCCTACCTCATGCAGCATTTCACAAGTCGATATTCCCCTCCCCCCACCTCCCCATCCTCCCCTCACACCAATGTGCTGTTTTAACCAGCTTCAACCCCCCAAATCCTTGTTTAAGGCGTCAGGGTTCATTTCACTTTAACTCAGATGAAGAATATCTGATTTGTAGCCTCTCGTGTCGGATCACAAATAAAAACACATTTAAAAATCAGACTTTACTGCCCACGTAGGCCTCAGTCATCATTTCCATGACTTAAAGCTCAATGGTAAGGACACCTTGGTGATGATCATTAGTAAATCTCCCACAGGGACAGCCTGTGTATGTGTGTTTGTGTCTGATAAGCAGCTGGGGCCAGAGACCTGGGACAGCTCTGCAGAGAACCGAAGAAGAAGAAGAGTGGTATGTCGGGATGGAGGATGCAGCTGTGGAGACACTAAAACGCATCAATCACCCTTCCAGGATCAGAGCTATCAGAGCACTGAACGTGTTCACACTGTTGTCATCAGTCTGTGATGTTCAGCACGTTCCAAGAGGTATTTTTCACGAGATCTGTGTTTAATTGACTTCTTTTTGGAGCACCACTTTCCCACTTTATCTATATCTACTTCAGTTAGTGCTTTATGAACTCACTGCCAGTAAACTTGCAGGTGACTTAGCCAGTTATTCACATGAATGGGATGAATCAGCACCAAACAAATAAATGAACCTATATATATATATGTTCTCTTTTACCTCTAGGGCTATATCGTCATATAGATAGTTTTGGTTATATTTTAGCAGATCTCAACGTCCATGTCCATACCGACTGTTGGTCAATGGTGTTTTGCTTGGGTTGCACTCAACGCTGGCTTATCTGGAAAAGTTTTACTGGAACAACTTTCTACAGAAAAAGTAGTCCTGACATAAAGTGCTGACAGGGAAGTATGTTGACTTGAACAAAACAAACAAAACTGTTTACCTCCGCTGATCTGTGTGGCGGCAAAAATCTCCTGTTCAACAGAGTAACTCACCCCCGAGGCCTAAATATGACTACTTTTCTATTAAGAGCTGTCTCTTTATATCAGAATAAAATCTAATTATAAATCTAAAAATAGAAGAGATAAGAACTGGTTTGATGGACATGAGTCTGCTCGTAAGTGCCGTTAAGGTAACGTGGTTTAGGAAACCAGCATGGAGTGTGCAACTCTTTAAGGCAATCAGTCAAACTTTTCTAATCTGGTGTCAACAAATACTGACAGCCTCTGATCAGAAACCAGGCATGCAAACAAACGCTGTAGTGTCATCCCAAAAAGCTTTGCTAAGAGTAAATAAATATTAATAGTTACTGTATATTTACTGATGGTCCACGCGATGTGCTTTCTTGGGATTCATTTGCACAAACTGGAGGCTGCCCTCGCGTCACTCAGCAGTGTGCCATGTTAGTAGAGTTAAAGTAGATGAGCATCATCATCGTCATACCGACTCCACCTACTGACCCATGAAAAATTCAAGTTAAAGACTTTTGGTCCTAATTGAGTGTGTGAGGCTCTTTGTGTTCAATAAACAGTCGAAAACAGCCGATTACCTCTCTTAAAACCGGGGCAATGACAGCGCCACAATGACCCTGCCGCTACCTCACATTTACAGCATCACACACACACACACACACATACAAACAAACAGTCTCCAACAAAGGAGCCTTGAAGGCATAAATCCAACCCTTTGCTGTTGCATAAGATGCTGTAATTCAGGTTGATGTGTCAGCTTCAGCACAGAGGAAGAACTCCTCTCCATGCAGCGACAGACAAGATGAGAGGCCGGAGGCTAAAGACGACGATGTGTCTGTTTTGTGTTTTGTCTGCAAATTGATGCTCAAGTCATGAGTATGGAGGACCAAAGTGTTCACTATGAAATAAATTAGGCATGAAATTGAGAAATAAATAATTCATTACTTTTTAAACCTTAGCTGACCACTGTGAAATTTTAACATTTTATCTCTTCACAATAACAGAATTCGTTTTTTTGTTTTGTTTTTTAGCTTAAACGTCTTTTTTTCTAACAGATTTCCAAATGTCCATTTTAGTTCACCCTTCATCAAGTAAAGCAAAGAGCCCCTGAAAGATGATATTTTCTTATTTTGTGTACACAAAAATCTAATTTTAGGACTTGAGGGGGTTCATAAGAATTTGTTTTGTCTCTCAATCAACACAAAGAGAGCAGAGCCAGTTATGTGATTGGTCGTCTACTAAAACAGATCGAAGCAACATCCGATCACATGACTCACTCTGTCCTGTTTGTCTGTATTGACAGATGGAAACAGTTTGAAATAAAAAAAACACTCTTATTGTGAAAAGAAGCAGGATGAAAGAGCTTGTTGCTAAGAGTGAAAAATGTATTATGTTATTTTACAATTTCATGGTTTCTCTGCATTTATTTATATTATTGTTTATCTCTTAATGTCTTATTTATTAAATATTGAACACATTGGGTCTGCACACATGGCACTTGTCTGTCGTATCCTAACCAATATATTATTTTCACTGTAACTCCCGTACCATTTCTGATTTAAAACTTTTAACAGCAGAGATGAAAGCTGATGTTGGTTCAGTTCACCCAGTGATTATTCTCGCCAGGCCTCTGTGCACCTCAGCTTGAACTGGCCCATATTCCACCACTTCTCCATCTACTGTTATTATCCCTTTGGGTGTATATGGCTCTAGCCTGAATGCCCGCACCTTAGCGTGCACCAGATGTTGACAGTTATTAGCCAAATGTGTACCCTTCTCCATAGCTAGGAACATCTTCAGTAGTGCGGCACGTGATATTCCCGCTCTAACGTAGAAAAGATGGATGACACCTTCATCCAAAGTGGAGCCTGGTGCTGCCATCATGTCCTCTCCCAGGTGGGACTGGTACATAGCCAGTACGAGGACAAAGTCTTCCTCCTGCACCACCACCCAGTCGCTGGGTAGCGGCTGGTCCAGAGGCGGCAGCAGGGAGTCAGACGGGCCGGTGAGGGATATGTTGGTGCTTCGAGAAGGCGTGCTCTCCACCTTCCTCACTTTGAGGGAGTTGTTGGAGTGGCAGGAGTTGTGGAAGGTGTTCTCGCAGGGAGAGACTGTGGACGGTCGACCCAGCCCAGGGGTTGGGCCAAGAGTGGAGACCTGATTGTTGCAGTGCAGTGTCTTATTATTTCTCAAACCCTCCTCGTGTTTGGGCAGGTCGGTGGCGGGCAGGTAAGCCAGCTTGCCCTTGTAGACGCGGAGAGAAGCAAGCCTCACCAATGTGCAGACAGTGAAGCGAGCACTTCCGACATGACGGTACTTCTCACTCTCTATGTCCACGTCCGCTACGAAGCCCCAGGCTAGCGAGAGGAAGGAGAAGACACGAGGGCTGGAGGAGAGATGGATGCAGACCAGGTCCATAGGAGACACAAGACCTTTACACAGCAGGAAACCACAGCTGACTAGGAGCTCCTCACTGAACACCTGCGGGGCTCTGCAAGAAGGAAACATACTGAATGTGAAGCTTGATTCCCAAAACAAAACAAGAGTCATCACAGAATTACTTGCCCTTCGGGGTGCTTTTCAATATTTCCGACCAAATGCACTTAAATGTGTGACAGGTTGTGTTTACAGCTTCCAGACTTAGACTTGAGAGCCTGTCTTTAAGGCAGCAGCAGCTCTAATTAGATGGTCGAAGGTCATGCCCATTTAGTTGGCAGAGATGCACCAGATTCAGAGTGGACACAAGTCAGAAGATAATGTAAAAAAAAACGCTTCCTGAAGCCCAAAGTCACGTCTTTAAATAACCTCTTCCAAACAGTCCAAAAACAAGGATATGAAACAGCACATTCTCACAGCATGTAGCTTTTTTTTTCAGCATAGAAAATAAGAGGCAGACACCAAAATAAAAACTGGAAGGTAATATTTTTGGGTTAGAAAGTGGGTCGAGGCTGGTGTGAGCAATAAGAGGTGTTATACAATTCTGTGGTAACTTTGACCTTACTATTTAATGGTAAAAACACAGAGGAGAGAGGAGGGTGAGGAGGCCCATGGATCTATGCAGGGAGTGAGGGTGAGGGTGGGGGAGTAGAGGGTTCAATAAAAACGGGAGGCTCGGGGACAAATCTCTGAGGTGGGACAGAATCAGCTTATGGGCCTTCAGACATGACAGGCGAGTCAGACAACAAAGACAACCCCATCTGGGAGAGTGGAGACAGGGGTGTAAGGTCATGATAACACCCCTTACACACACACACACACACACACACACACACACACACAGATTTGCCTGCTGTTACCACCCACAGCCAATTACATTGAGGAGTGGATGTCTCAGTGGAGTTCACTGGCAGTGGCCCTGCAGATATCTCCATATTCATCATCCTGAATTTATTCACCAGTCTCATATCCAAATAGTCTCATCTACATTTTCACGGCTCTGTTTGTTTCTAATCATTGTCTATGAAAAAGGTCAAGAAATAAAATGATTTCCAGCTCTGCAGCACTGCAGGTCTACTTTTACTCAAGTACTGTACTTTATTACAACATTGAGGTACATGCATTTTACTTGTGTGTTTCCAGTTTCTGCTACTTTATACTTCTACTACATAAATTTAGTAGGAGAGGGATGATGTACTTTGTACTCAACTGTTTAGTCGTGAGCCTTAGTTCCTGGTTACTTTTCATATTTAGATTTACATAACTGTAACTGTATATCAACCAGTTACAGTGAAATGACAATAATGTCATATAAAACAATATATCAGTCACAAGAGTCACTTTCCTGCTGAGTACTTTTGATAGTAAACTTTGCTGTTAACAAACTGCATAGTTCAAAATGATCACACAGTTGAATCAACATCTCTCTAAAACTGTTTCAACAAGATCTGAACATTACGACCTTCATGAAGGGAGGATTCACTGCAGGACTGATGTGTTAGGCTTTACTTTTAGCTAAAACTGGCAGCTGAGTTTAAATGAGCTCCTCATATTTCCAGATCACCTCCACGTATTTTGTTGTTTATGCAGTATCTGTAAATCACCACGGGAGGGAGACCCTCACTCACATCAAAGTGTCTCTCACCTGTCACTTGAGACACCATCGACCTTTTGTATGATGTTTCAGCTCGGGCTCATGTTTGTGTACAGAAACACATTAAAACCACACTCAGCGAACCTGTTCACCGCATAATACCTGATACATTCTAGCTCATTTCTAGTCTAGTCACTCGTTTGATCCATGTAGCCCCAGTGAACCCTACATTCACCCGGGAATAATACCGAATACACTTTAGCCAGGGCCACTGCAGGACAGCCTGCAGTAACCAGAGAGAGAGAGAGAGGGGGGGAGATATTTTCTGGATGCCCCGGGAGTGTGAGAGGAGAGTAAACAATACAGAGTCTGGTCCCTTCCTCTCATTGTTGCTACCGGTCTAGCTGGAAGACCATTGTTTGATGAGGAGCTGACTGACAGATGTGTTCGAAGTGACGAATGAATGTGGCTCTCTGCTGAAGACAGACCCATCAGCTAATTTATCATTTATTCAGTCATCAATCCCACTGAGAAAAAAACTGCAGGGCAAACAATGTTTGGTAGACAGCAAGCAAATAAACAACAAATACACTGAGATACACAATCACAGAGTGCCAACAAAATAAAATAGTAAAAGGGCAAGTTAAACCTTATTGTGACCTACAAATAGGAGAAACAGTTTAAAAAGGAAGTCATAGCACTTTATGAGGTTTTAAAATTTCCCATGTGACAGGTGGCTTCAGACTAGAAAAGTCAGAAAATCTGTCACGTCCAAATTTATATGACGAGCAGTCCGAGAAGCAGTTAAACTACACCAGGTACCTTCACTCGACCACAGGAGGAGAGGATCTGCAGTGAAATTCACAACATATTCTGCGCCGCAGACTGTGGAGCTATCAGAGGTGTCACAGCTGAGGAATATTATAAAACACATTAAGCCTTTTGTCTCCCCTTCGTCCTCTGAAGAAACTCATATCTAACTCTTATTTTTTATTTTGTTTGTATATCTTTAACCACGCCGGACGACAATATTGGTCTATCAATTGATCGATCGATCTTATTTGGTCCAGACTGAAATATTTCACCAACTACTGGAGTGATTTGAGCTTTGGACAGACATTCGTGTACAAAACTGATGAGTCCTAATGACTTTTGTGATCCTTGACATTTCAATTCGTTGCTGCAAAACTTACAATATTCCCATCAGCCTCAGCTGTACTTTGTGTTTAGCCCTGATTAGCAAAACTAAACTCAGGTCGGGAACTTAATATCATGTCTTCATCGTCACTGTGAGCATCTTGCAGTGCTGATATTAGTATTTCACTCAAAGCATCGCTGTGCGTAAGTTCAGACTCTTAGTCTTGTTTCTATAAATCTTGCTGTCAAATACACAGCACTTTGTGAAATGTATCTTATATAGAGGTGTGTAAAAATATAAAAAACTCCAGCTTCCTCCCACAGTCCAAAGACATGACCTTAATAGGTTAATTGGTGACTCTAAATTGCCCGTAGGTGTGAATGGTTGTTTGTCTCTGTGCCCTGTGATGAGCTGGCGACTGGTCCAGGGTGTACCCCGCCTCTCACTAAAAGTCAGCTGGGATAGGCTCCGACCTCCTCGTGGCCCTGATAAGGATAAGCGGTTACAGATAATGGATGGATCTTCCTGTTGTAATTAAAGTGCAGATTTGGATATCTTGGAAGACTACTGGCCTTGGCCAGTTGTTCATTGGCTCTTTCCTCATTTTGTTCTGTCCTTCAACTTCTCCTTTCTGTCCTTTGTTCTGGCTGAATCCAAACAATCACTCAAATGAGCAAAACATGAATTATTAATAGATGAGATAAGTGCATTTTACACTGAAAAGCACCAGACGTCAGGTCCATGTGTGTCTGAGGCTGTGTTATACAAAGAATACTGCTATATATCTATCCTCAAAACAAACTAAATCTATTTACTTAATAATTACCCACCCAGTAGTGTCTGGAGCTGCATTTATTATATTTATATACAACTAAGATACTGTACACCATCAATACTACAGGCTCCACTGAAGTACCGCAGACTCAGAGGCATTATGGCATGTCCCTGTCTGCAGAGCTTCAACTGTCCATTCTGCACATGGGAATAAAAATAGACAGGACTACTTGTATTGACAGCTGCATAAGTGTCCTGTTTCTCCTCTTTAAGAGTAAGGTAACGCTGATGACTGACGGAGGGGTTAGCTTATATTTTTAGAGCAAATCTTTTGACTATTTACACTGTTTGGCTTAAAGTACCTATAGCAAAATCCTGTTTAAACCAGATTTGCAGTATGTGCATACAGTATCTGTGCAATTACACCTGAAATGAGGTGGCACAACTGGTCAGACTGGTTTCTGTGGAGCTCTGTCAGTTACAACGTCTTTAAATGTCTTTACTCGACCAACAGTCCAAAACCTAAAGATATTCATATTTACTGCTATGTATTAGTCATTGAAGCTCTGCTACAGTAAATCTACTGTCACTTCACCCCTCCGGAGATGTGATGTGTGTGCAGCTGTGAAACAATATCAGATCTACAGTGCTGAGGAGATCAGCCTTTAACAAAATAGATTAAAAGTTTAGGAACGGCTTGAAAAGTTAAGTGCCTCGACGCACTTCATGAGGTTTTTAAACCAGCAGTATCACAGCTACATCAATATAGTGCCCAATTCTGCACGTGGCTCACCCTGAGTAGTGATGTATGGATGCAGCCAAGGCGTTTCCTGATCCACCAGGAAGGATACCAAGCGGGATCTGGATGGCCTCCTCCCAGTCTGGTCTCTCGAGCAGACCATTTATCACCTGACAGACACAGAAAAAAAACAGCTTTGATCAGGTGGACAGACAGAAATACATTAGTTACAATGATATAAAACAAAGAAAGGCAACTTGAACCAGAGAATAGTTGTGAGTTTTTGCTATAAGTTGATCTATTAATCATTAAAACAGTTGCTGCTTAATGTTCTTTCGACTGTTTAATGGATGAATTGTTTCGGCTCTAAATATAATGTATATGCATCTTTCTTCAAGTTTTTAGTCACCTGATATCTTCACACATTTCAGTGTATATTTTATGTATATATACACAGTATATATACACAGTATATATACTGTGTTAACATTTCGGTTTAACGTCACCACAGAAGTGTGTTGACTTTACTCTAATGTAAAATCAAACAGTGTAGAATATAATGAACACAGGGATCATGTGTCTCTCTTCACCTCAAACAGAAGTCCATCTCCAGACATGATGACTAAAGCATCCCACTGCGACAGGTTGGCCTCCCTCACCAGCTCTCGGGCATGGTTTTGCCGCTCTGTAAAAAACACACACACACAAACACGCACATAAATATAAAGTGTGTTAATTCAAGTTATGTCTTTCCTCTATAAAACGTCTATGAAGTATTATACTCTTGATTGTTACAGTAAAAGAGGAAGAGAAGGTCCTGTCAGCTTCCTCCCTCACCGGACAAGTCAGAGGTCACGGTCAGCTCTAATGGTGTGAGGCGTGAGAAACATTCAGTATCTCGTACAGGTGTTTGTTATCAGCAGCTCAAGTTACACGAGACACTAATATGCATGTTATTTAAATAATGACTAAAAGAGGATCTCAGGTAATACAAGAGTCCTAGTCATCCCTGTCTTCTTTCCCTTTTTCCCTCTCTTGCCAAATTAAAGTATCGCTGTGCGGAGGGAAAGCTGATATATGGTCTTAAATGAAGCGTCTACTATGCTGCCAATTAGATCAGAACAACTAAATTACCCAGGAGCACTCTGTCAAATTAATCTGAGTCTGAATAATCTGATGAAGTGGCGCCTCGTTGAACTTCCTCCTCAAGTACGACACAAGAGTACCTTTTTGAGACACTGGAGCCAGTTTCCATGACCAGGACAATTAAATATGGAAAAAAAATCTTTCAAAAAGTATATTTGAAAGTGCAAGTGCCAAACTACCTATTAACATAACCTCAACAGTATAATGTGGATGTTGTGGCTTTGGACTGCAAACAGTGTTGTGTACAACAATGGTCCATTCCTTCCTCGAAGTTTCATGGAACTTTGTAATTTGGTATTAGACTCTGGAACGAAGAACCTTCTTGGTGGGTGAGAGCATCACCCTGGCTGACATGGCTGTAGCTACAGCTGTCCTTCTACCTTTTAAATTTGTTTCTGCCTGTTAAAAGGAAGTTTTTCCTCGCCACCGTCGCCAAGTGCTTGCTCATGATGGAACTGTTGGGTCTCTGTAAATAATATTATAAAGAGTACGGTCTAGACCTGCTCTGCATGAAAAGTGTCATGAGATAACTTTTGTTATGATATGGCGCTATATAAATAAAACTGAATTGAATTAATTCTAGAGAAAATTTAATTAGTACACTTTCAATTAATTCCAATTAATTGCTTGCATAACCTAGATAGAGCCGTAAAGTGTGTTACCAAATGTACTGTAATACTGTACGACCTACAGAGGAAGATTTTTTATTGTTTCGTAGTAACTCTAAAATATGTAACTACAGACCGATTCTATGTTAAGTTATGTTAAGTGACTTGGAGGACATAAAAAATATTTTTTACAGACTATAGAACAACAGTTTGTTTTTAAGTGATAGTGCTCTATGTGAAGTTCAGTTGTGCCACATGAAAACATTAGATTTCTGTAAATTTGATTGAGTAAAATGTTCAGCTCAGTGAAACTTCTTCATCCCTTTGAACTTTGAAAGTCTAATTAAACCTGTTAACCCCGTGATTTTCTTGCATTCAAGACATATTATCATCTTATACAACACAGTTTCACACGTGTTTTCTCTGGAATCAGGTTTTTTTAATTTAAGTCAGTGTGCATGTGTGTTTGTGGAGGTATCCATCTCTCTCTGTCTCAGTCCTCCTGTCCTCTGTCTAAAGGTGAGAGGGCAGAGGGAGTGCTGTGAGGGGTGAAGCAAAGTCAGTCACGTGTAGCAGACTGTCATGACTTCATTCACAGTTTTCCCCTGCTGAGGCTCAGCAACACTGAAAGCTTTTTCCTTCAGTCTCTCTACTCTTTCATACCATTTTTCTTTCACTTTAAAAAGAGCCATCTATGGTGGAATATTGATATTATTACTCATTATTTTGATTTAATTTTCTACAGATGGCAAGGCATACCTACTGCACAGCTGTGTGTTTTTGTTTTTGTAAAAAAAAAAAGAAAAAAGAAAAAAAGAAAAAGCAATCTTGGGAGTTGGAGCTTTTTTTAAAGACAGAAACATCTACAGAGCTGCAACCACAACCTATATGAGAATGAGGAAACAAGAACCAAACGAGTAGTTGGAAAAACAAAGAAAAAAAAGTAAGTAAGTAAGCTGTGAAGCTGCTAAAAGTGAATAGTCCTCTTGTTTGTTTTTCGTGCAGTATGTATGAATATTATTTTTGCCAAATGGTAACTTGGTGCTCTGTGTGTATCTAAGATGACTAGATACTTCAGCTGCCGATATTTTTGACTAGACTCAGCTGAAAATTCAGGTTTTCACACGTGGAATTTGTTCAAGATTGAGCAACCAAAGATGTTGGACTAACAGTTCCTGACTGTCAAAACACAGTAAAGTCACACAGTAAATCTATTCTTAACGGTAGGACTGCCAGGGGTCCCTGTTTACCAAAACTGCCAATGGCTAAAATGTAAATGTACCTGCTATGTATATAGTAAAACTATCTCTGTAGTCCTGCAAAATCTGTGTGAACCTCTCTACACGTTCCTACTTGTCCCTTTGATCATGAAGGTGACACTTCTCTGTAGTGTATGGCTACAATAAAGTGTAGAATTGAATCTATAGTATATAGTTTAGAGAATATTATAGATCCAAGATGAAACTCTCTTTGACTGAATGCATTGAGCATCCAGGTGTTTGAGTTGCATTCATTTTTTTTTTCTCTTATCCATATCGAAGGTTTGCTGAGGACGCAGACTTGATGACCCATCTTGGGGGTGGTTACATAAACTTATCCAATCAAATGTGGTTTGAGGATGACTAGCTAACCTGCCCAGCTTGTGTGTACCCTGCAAAGCAATATCTTAGTAGGACAGTCAAATTCATCAAACAGCTCGGGTGAGGGAGGTGAGTATGGAGGTCAACTGCCATGTCTCTCGACAGCTCTGTATCTCGCTGTATTCACTAACCTGTGACCACTTTTAACGATCCGATCACATCTGTAGGAATGGCTCAAATATATTGTAACTAAACCTCATCCATATATTCGGTTTAACTCGGACATATATCAAATGACTGAAGCTAAAAATGCTCCTATTTCCGTTTCACTGTGACAGACATCGTTCAATATTTGGGCCGGCTGTAGCTCAAAACTGCTTGGGACTGTTAATGTGGCTGCCCATTACAACATCTCTCCCAATAACTGCATGTCTATGAGTCCTGTGTGTTTATTTTGGGACAATGTGTGTGGGGAATTAATAAAGTAATTCTTCTTCTTCAATACTTGTTACCAGGGTTCATTAATTAATCATCCCTCAGTGACCATTTTCTGTGTAAAAATACTGATAACTGTACAAATGAAGAAGTAGTACTGCTTGTGAAGTTTTATTACCATTTTTAAATTTACATAAATTAGTTTTACCAAGTTTTTTGCGGACTTTGAGAGACCTGAATATGAGTTGTCCTCTTTGGTGTCTCTTCCATGTAACTAACTACTTTGCTCTTCATTCTTCACTTTAATGCAGCCATTGTGTTAATGTCTTCACCCAGTGGAGAATAGCACACACACACACACACACACACACACACACACACACACACACACACACACACACACACACACACACACACACACACACACACACAGAAACACACACAGTCCCGTGGAGAGGGATCTGATTTCTCGGCCTCTCCTCTTCTCTTCCCTTTCCTAAACTCTGCAGGATAAAGGAATCAATTCCTCCTTATCAGTCCAGTCACATCACATTTTCTTATCTACGCAGAGGCGGTGCACTAAAAAGCATTGAAGGGCCGCAATCAGCAACAAAACTGTGAAGCAGGGAGACTGCAGTGTGGTGGGAGGGGAGCAGAGAGTTTTAGTATGCGACTCCGCTCGTCAGTTATATTGATAATGGCAAAACGAACCAATGAGGGGAAAACAAATATCAGGGATGGAGGGACGGGGACAAGCCACGCAGTGCTTGTAATGATACTGCAGAGGAGAAAAGAGGAGAAGAGGACAGGAGAGGAGTGCAGTACGTTTGTCCAGCTGAGTTTGTCCCTGTGGGTAGAGGCAGTGGATTGTGACTCATTACAGTCATGCAGATTTCTGCTTCATTACTGGCCTCTGGTCACCGCCTGGACAGAGACTGTGGTGCATGCTTTATAAATGAATCCTCAGAAGGATACAAAGATGAGTAACAGGATCCTGTGAGGATACGTAAAACTGCAAATCATTGTTAGGATTATGGTATTTCTTCCGACGTGCATGGATATATGAACGTTTGTATGCAGCATTGTTCACATACTGGCTTGAAAGACTAAACAGGACGACCACTAGGGGGTGCAACAAGGCCAAATCTTAGTGTCTGAGTCTCTGATTGTACAAGAGGAAAACATACTGAAATATAATAATGCTCCAGGAGGTTACTATATTGATTATGTTGAGGTCATGACTGCATCTTGTGGATAAGTATTGCTAATTTCTGAGGAACATTGTAGAGCTGAAACAATTAGCAGTATAACAGATTTTTATCGACAAATTTGCACAATTAATCAGGATAATGAACGCAGCTATATTGATAATTAAACAAGCAGTATGTGTTGGGAAGCTTGGGCTTAAAATTAATGTAACTTTGGAGGATACTAACTTAATTTAACAATCGTGCACTGCTGAAGCATCCTATCAACTTCAGCTGAACTTTTGCCGTCATCTTACATTGGAGTTGCACTACAAAGTGATCACTTCACAGCCAGCGTGGCAAGGAGGAGGTTGGTCTCTACCAACCAAATGGTGACCTCTGTGGCTGCGAAATGAAGCCAATACTGAAATGTCAGAAACTGCAGGTCTTAGAACGTCCGCTTGAGGCTGGTTACAGAATAAGTCAGTCTCCATAAGAAAATGTGGAACTTCACAGCAGAAATAAATCCACTGACGATTCACATCTTTGCCCATCTTAAGATTAGCCAGGATGCAGCAGAGGCAGTGCTGCCAAGATGGCGATGGCCAGAGCCCCGGCACTCTGAACTTCAATACGGCGCCTCGGAAATGTTGTCATGACATCCATTATTTATACGGTCTACACTATAAACTCAACTTTGCCTGCTGTTTGGTGTTGGTCAGGCAGTGTACAGGCTGAATCAACTGCCTGCTGTGTTTGACGCAGATGAGAGCGGTGAGAATAAACGAAAACAGCAAAGTTGCTGCCGTACAACGAACCAATGAGCTGAAACTCGATGAAGCCGATGGGAGCTGCAGATTCAGGTGATCATTTCCACGCTGCCACATTGTTTCCACACTGTCAGATTTCAAATGTTTCCATCACGACAGTTTAAGTAACAAAGAAGCTCTGTCCTCCTGCTGACCTTATCATTCGACTAAAGGCAGATGAGTCTCCACCCTGCTGTCACACACATCCTGACTACAGCTCTCATCAAGCAGGACAGTCTAATATTTGCAGGACTCTTCCACCAAAATGACAGCAGGTGATGACAATTAAACAGCACCGCCTTTTGAATGTGTGCTGTTATCGCAGGAAACACTAAAAAAACTGTGGCAGCTTACTCAGCTGTTGGGAGGGCCTGAGCGCATAGCCACATGGATGAACATGCAAATTTGTACACACACACACACGAGTCTCAAGTGGTACTCCTGAAACCTTCCCAAAGCTGATGATGGCTTGTACATCATGTGAACATAAGAAGACAGACTGGCTGTATTTGCATAGTCAAAATGTTTGCTTTATAGCAAATGCACAGTGTGCACAAGCTGGTCAGTCAAACATCAGTCGCTATCAGTTGGTAGAGACAGAAATTGCTACTAAAGGACAGGTGACCACAGTTTAAAATAGGAGTAGTAATAGAAACTCACCTCATCAGAGACCTAGAGGGACTAGAATGGGCTGTGTCGATGGTTACAGGCACTGATAGACACTTCCTCTTCTGACACTGCCCTCAGCCAAGACTGAACCAGCTAACAAGAGCTTAAACGTGGGAAATCTTTTGCCGCAGAGGAAAAAAAGTTCCTAAATTGAGCAACAATCAAGATATAGCTCAACTTTAGGAAGTATATTTACACCAAGCAGCAATTATATGAAGCGGTAACAACCACATTAAACAAGTAAAATCCTGGAAATTATTCCTTTTGGGTCAGAGAATGATGTTGGAAAGACTTGTCCTACTTTCCAAACACAGTGTCTCTACAGTCATCCTTTACAAGCAAAGTGAAAATGTCTTAGAAAGAGAGAAGTGACGGCCTGCTCAATGTCACAATGTGAGATCGTGCCTATTTTCTTCTTTGGTATTCTCTAAAGAATCCTCCAACAGTTTTGCAGGGTCATCAAAGGGTAAAAACTGAAGCAACAGAGGCAGAGATATCGAAACTTTTAGTGTCTTGTATGATTCAAGCACCAAAAACGTTGGTCTCCACAGTTCTCATGATGCAGCATCTTTCCTTAGACCCCCCCCAATCCCTGTTGAATGCTCACATCTTTCAACTTCCACAGCCACGGGCATTCATCATCATGAAGACATTGTGATGAGTAAACTGATTTTAATGTGTGAAGGTCCCCTTAAAGCATCACAAACCAGCAAAAACTGATAATTAGTAGCTTTCCTTTATTTTGTAGGATCCCAAGATCCCTGTCCTCTCTTTGCCCTCTCTACTAGAGCTCATATAATAATTGTCTCACATGGGCCATGACACAGAAAGGAGCTCAAACACAGGATGTACCAAGTTAAATAATCCATATTTAAAAGAGCAAATGGAAAAGGGAGAACAAACACTGAAAGATTAAAAAAAATAAAAAAAAGAGCAGCACAGAGAGGCCGGAGGGGATATCTGTCTCTTCTGGAAAATATTTACAATTTGCATCCAAGGCAGAGACGATCGTGTTTCTGTCGTTTAATTAATACTGTCTGACAGACATCTTAGGGTGCCTGAACAGAGAGGGAGACTGCCTAGGAGCAGAAACTCACTGACAAATGCAAAAAAACACACACTCAGACAAACATAATTTTTCTCCCTCTCTTTCTGCATCGGGACCCAACAGCAGTGCAGTCATCCTTCATCTGTCCTCCACCCCTGGCAGTGCCCACAGCTGCCACACAGCCAAGAATCCAATAATGAGTCTGTCTACTTTTGCTCTCATTCGCATACAAACGATTTCCAACCATACGTCTCGCACAGATCCCAAAGATACAAGAGAGACAGATAGAACAGATAGACATGCTGTTTGAGGCCAAACATATTGTTATAAAACACATTTTTCTTTGGTAATGTGCGACTCAAACTGGGTGTGTCCCAGCAACTGCCTAAAACATCACAGCTCAGGAAATGGGTTACAGTAAGAGTGTTTTTTTTTTTTTTTTTATCGCCTTACTAAAATGAAAAGTACCAAAGGAATGGATTAAACTGTTTAAGTTAGTCTGGCTAACTAGCTTATCTTTTACAGTAGTAATTTGGCATTACTTCATAAGTTAGCATGCTATTATGTGCCATTACAGGTCATGTTAGTACAAAAGACTTCACATCCACTGTGTAGGAGCCAGTGTACCACCAGTATCAGAGTTTAATGTTAGCAACTCTCTTCTTCTCTTTCCTATGTTTAGTCAAGTTTACCTGAAATGTGTTCAAAAACTGAATGTGATTTGTTAAAAACACTAACAATAAGGCTTAAATGTAACATAAACTTTGTGTTCTGAATATTACTCAAATACTGACCTGAAGTACAGTCGGGTATTTGTTCTTTACCTGTGTATTTTTAGGATCCTGGTACATCCTACAGTGGTAAGACTGAATTACAGTGACAAAGGGGCAGGGCTTTGAAGAGGATCAATTCATATTCTGCTTTATGGACGCAAAATGGCCAGACAGACAGAGCAAATGAAAGATGCAACTGTATTGTCAAGGTTTCAATCATCTTTATTTGAATCTGCACAAGCAACACTTTGCATGTTGGCTTTCTGAAAATGACACAAGATGTTATTACTACTTAGTTTTTGAAGAATGCTCTCTTCACGAGTCATGTGACCTCAGTGACATACTCTCGAACTCCCTGATGTTTAGGAAACATTTTGTGTTTTTCTTTGGCATGCTTCATGTGGGTATCCCCCACGCAGCTTCAGGAGTTAAATTTAGGTAAAGGGTTAACAGCATCTGAAGACTTCACCAACACTTATTATTGCTGATGTACTTAAGTTTTGTCTGAGTCTTACTAATTACTGCATTATTCAATTTGTTAATGCAATTAGAGAGTGATCAGCAACACCGTCTCTTATCGAAAACAAAGTATAATATAGCATAACTTCAACACAAATGGTGAAGCAAAGGCAAAGAGAAGAGAGAAGTTTTTAGCTGTAACTAATATTTTAATTATGGCTAATAAACAATTTAGTTATACGTTACAGCTCAGTCAATAAGTACAACATTTGGGTTATGGTCATACTCTATGCATCTACAGTATTTAGGTATTTGTCAGTTGGTTGATAGTCCACAAACAAGTAAATATGTTTACCCTTAGTGGTCTTCTGACTCTGTAGAGGTTCCTGACAGTCCTTACCTCTGACCTCAGTTACTATAGTAATGTTCAGAATAGTGCCCGCCTATAACTCTGATCGAGATGATATGACATGGTTCACAGTATTTTCCCAGAAGTGGCATAATGATCCATTATACGGGTCTAAAAAAGAAGGACAGAAATAAGCAGCCAGAGGACGATAAACACCACCCAAGAGATTTTTATAACCTGGGAACTTAAAAGTTATCGTTGTTGGCTTTTAATTGATCTATAAAGCATTAGTAAATCAGTGTTTCCCATGAATTACCTAGACTGTGGTGGCCGGCTACAGTCTAATTTGTCCTGCCACAGTCCCATAATGAATGGAAAACATTTTTACACTTCAGAGGGAACTTTTCACTTTCACTTTCCGAGGAGTTACTTCACAACGCAGCGCTGAAGAGAGAGTAAAACAAAATCATGGTGGAAAGCAGCTCAGGGGCAGCTCAAAAAGTTGTTAGACAGTCTATGGTTATAGCGCAAACACCTGTATGGACACTCAGCACAGAAAAATAAAGAGAGGAACTGAGTGTATAGTTTGAGGTTTAACCATGAAACCAAACGGCAACAGCTGCAAAGAGCCTCCACCAAATCAAACTCAAAAAACAAAAACAGAAAAAAACATGGCTCAAATTGTGTCTCTGAGAGAGAGTATGTGTTGAAATATGTGGCACATGTTGCCTGCCAATAAATAAATAAATGTCAATTCACGATACTTTTACTTTTTTTTTTTTTTAATTTAACTGAAGATGTTGTTAAAAAACAGTTCAATAAGTAATGCTACATGAAAAATAGAAGGCTTTACAGTGTACTGTATTAGCTGATACTACTTCCTTAATAATAACCATCAAGTATTCAGCTAAAGCATTATATATATAATAATTACATTCTATTTAAAGGAAATCTGGAAGACTTTTTTGCCGTGTCATAACCATTCATACCTTTACAACAATGTATATTAATTAGATTTCAAAACCTGGAAACTTAACTGACTTATAAAGCATTAGAAAATGATTTATTAACTAGTCATTAGGTACAACTTATCTGCCCTTTCTTAAGAAGATTTAAGATGTAGCTTCTTTCACTTTGTTGTCATTGTCAACTTATGTGACCTCAATAAGGTAAGATCAAGCTGACAGGTGTGACCTGACAATGCCACACAAAAGTCACACATATACAGAGATGAAAAAAAAAATTTTAATTTTTTTTTTTGCGGGGGTTTTTTTGATTGTTGATGATGATGAATGTTTTATTTTAGTCTTTATCTGTCAAACAGATCGTCTTTCACTGTGGAATTCAAAATTTCATGTAGATGTAGATCTGGAGATTTAATCTATACTTATGTATTCTCCAGGATCAAACAGTACCTCTCGAAAATCACAAAAAGCTCAGTTTCTGTGCGTTTTCAACCTTTTCAGCACCAGTGAGATGATTTCTCGTGTGTCTCTGTGGTTCTGTCTCTCTCTGCCCTCTTTTCTCCGTCTGTTCACCTCATACTGCGACTAAAGACACGTTTTTGTCTCTTATCTGACACTGCACTGATTTATGAACAAACCCAGGCAGAGGGTGGAATTGAAAATAAAAGACAAGGAGGGAACCTTACAGAATAACTGAAACGATCTGTCCTGATGCAGTGTGGGACGAGTGAGCGTTTCTAATACTGCGCTGTATAATAAAGACATCAATATGAGATTATATCAAATCAAATCATGGCAAGAGAGGATTTTGTGCACGTATCTGTGTTTATCATGGATGTGTTTTTATCCATATGTGTATCTCGCTGTGTGTACATATATTTATTACATAACTGCTCTGAATGCATATGGGTCAGAGGCATTTGATCAGCGTAATGATGGTGACAGGATTTAAACTAGAGGACGGGTACTGGGATAGAGAGAAGCGGGGTCATGAAGGGAGGTGTTAGTGTTGTTATTACTGTGTTATTGTGTGTGTGTGTGTGTGTGTGTGTGTGTGTGTGTGTTAGTATGATCATCTACAGAGGGAAAAGATGGGTTTGTAGAAAAACAAACAACAACAACAACAAAAAAAACAAACTAATAACTACTGAGGAAGAAAACGCCTTATTTTTAATTTAGCTTCCTCGGTTGGATCTATTTGCATCAGATGCAAATGCGGGTGAAACAGAAAACAAATAAGCAGAGGATATTAGACTAGCTTCCATGAATGGATGTGAGCGTACTTTTAAAAGCTTTTACAGACATAAAACCTTTAATTATTTTTGTTCTGCATGGACTCATGTTTGTCTCGCACGTACTTCTGCTTCAAACTCACCAGTGATAACCAGAGTGTGTTGGATTCCCGTCTCGTTGAGCATTCGTTGGATGTGGTTGTTGTAGAGAGTGAGCGCCTGTCCCTTTCCGCTTTGTGGGTTCACCAGCAGCATCATCCGGCACGGACGAGACAGCTTGTTCATCGACACCTCTACAGAGAGAGAGAGAGAGAGAGAGATACAAGACACATGATGTATGACTGCAACGAAAAAGAGAGAAGGACAATAATCAACTTAATAACTGTAAAAATTTAGAGTAGGCCTTAATCTGCCAGTAGAAACAAGTTGATTCTGATTTTAAAACTTCTGCTGACAGATTTTTTACAACAAAAGAAACCTTGAACTCACCGCTGTTTTAAAGTATATACGTACTAATATCTTGGCATAACAATACATTTTAAGAAGTGAAGAGGAGGATATGAAAATATAACTATGAATAAATATGACTATTACACCTCGTGGTATCATCACATCCTACATGCCGTATATTTGTAAGTCACAGTTACAGTCACTGCACCGCTAATGACTGTGAAACCCAAATTTAAATGCAACTGGTCAGTAATATGGTCACTTCTCCACAACCCAAAATCATATTTTCAAGTCAAGGATGTGCTATTATATGACACTGTAGCCTGTGAAGCGTTTGTTTTTTCCAGAACATTTGGAATGACAGCACGGTAAATGGACTCTGATGAAAAATTGAAAACTGTTTAGAGAGCACACTTTCTTTTTTCTCACGGTCTGAATCCAACAATAGCTGAAATACAAAAACGCACAATGACAAGTAATTCTTTTTCCTTTCATCTCGCTGCACTGCTGTGAAAGCCGTACTTTCACTGTCTCATGCGTGTGCTCTCCTGAAGAAACTCTGTAAAACTGTACGTAACCTTTAAACTTTTAAAAGGTCAAGAAATGAAGTTTCTCCAGCAAAAGTCTGACTATGTTTAACTGAATATTTTTTATTCTTTTATCTCAGTTGGATAAACTATCCTTTTCTTCTGTGGAGCCACCGCAGTACAAGACAGGACAATGATATTTGTATCTATTTATTTTATAGATATATATGTTAGCTCCTGTGATAGTATGGATAAATTATTAGCTGATATTTGCACGCCTTGACATATTTCCGTATATTTGTCCTCCCACAGTTGATTGTGTGTCACTTCAGCCTGTAAATCTTTCATGAAAACAGTATTTTTGGATTCTTTGCTTGGCTTTTTGCCTATTGAGTGAAGAGAGACAAGGGGAGAGAGGGCGGCGGCAAAGCCCCTACAGTATATCATATATGCTGTTGCAATAACCCAGCTGAAGTCTAATCTAATGTCTATACTACTGTATATATTTTGAAACTCCAGGAAAAACACTGTGCATAGTATTGACAGGAGATTTGTGGAAGTTGAATCAAAGGTCTGTCGTCACTTACATACCATCCAACACACACACACACACACACACACAAAACTAGTACACTACTTCCATCTGAAAAATGGACTGAAATTTTTTTCAGACATAGCGGCCTCTTTGGCAAATTTTTAACTACACGGTTTACACAAATATCTTGGGGATCACACAGATTTCAGAGGGTTTACACAGACATTACAGAGATCCCCAATCCTTTAAAACACTCTGAAGATTGCTGATCTCTTAGAGGCACAGCATGGGGCTGAAGGAGGGAGGAGCTGGAAGGAGCTGGTCTGACCGCATCTCAACGCATCTGAAGAGGATTAATAATTAAGTACTGCATAAGACTGTGGTTTGCCAAAATATCAATCATTGGATATTTGCAATGAGAGACGGGGATAACTGGATAGAAATGTAGATGTGATGGACATCAGACTACGATGATAAAACTGTGAGAAATGTTTCTTTTTTTTTTTACCCTTCCTCTCTCTACACATTTTGGAGCTAATTACTTAACAGTTTTTCTCTCCTTTTCCTCCCTCACCCCTAAAAAACATTTTTGTAAAGACGTCTAATAAAAGGAGAGAGAAGCTGTTTTCTATGTCATGCCTTGTCAAACACACACACACGAAACATACCATTTCAGTGAAGCGGTCTGATAGGCAAAAAGCCTGCGGTGAGATTCCTGCAGTGAGATCTCACTTGGTATTGCAAGCTGCTGGATTTTTTTTTTTTTTAAAGATCAAAAACACTGTCAGCCTGAAGGGAGGAGAACCATTCAAACACGACTGACAGCTGATAAATGAGTAAGGGTGGGCGGGGACAACTTAAGTGTCATTGCTCCAGGACATCTAACTGGTTCAAAACCTGGTTCTAAATGGACAGGGTTTGTTTTACGGCCCTTCTTAACTCACACAGGGTTACTACAGGAATGCAGTGAAACAGGTCAGAAATATGTTCACACGTTAACGCACCTCAACCAGTTTTTTTGTTCATCTGTGCTGCTGGAGTTTACACAGACTTATCAGGCTTTTTGCTCTCCGATAATCCTTACAACAGTACCAGCTGCCAGTTTATTACACATCAAGCTCAAAATAATGCTGTCTGTATAGTCGTGCAATGAAAGCCTCCTTTCATGAAGGTTATAATGTTCAATTTTTGTTTAAACTGAGAGGTGTTGATTCAACCATGTAGTCACTTTGGAGGGTGTAGTTTGTGGTGCCGTTCAACTGTAATGACACAACCATCAGCCACATGTGAATCACTGCAGTTACAACATATTTTCTGTGATTCCCGAAATAACATCATAAAAGATCTCAATCAGTTCATTCAGGAAAATCATTTCTCTATGACTGCATATTCCTGGTGATAGGGAGTCTGGACACTATCCCAGCATGCACTGGGAGGGTTGATCATGTTGTCCAGCGTCCAATAAAAACACAAGTACGACCAAGTGTGTCTGCGACTATAAAAACTAAAATCCACGCTGCCAGTTTGTATATTTGTCTAGACATTTTGGTCCCCAGACAAAACTGATTTTTACCGATTAAAGGTCTGATGACTGAAACGTCGTTATTAATGGGGGTACAAGTGAACAACAGTGGGTGCTTTTGTTTTGTTTTTTGATCCAATGCATCTGGTGATAAGACTTCCTGGTGTGCAAGAACTTTGCTGCTATAAGTAAAAATTAAATTGTACTATATGTTAAAGTGAAAAATACAAAAAAAAAAATGTTGTCTCCAGAAATAAAACCATCCATCGATTTTCTGTAACCACTTATGCTCATTAGGGCCACGGGGGAGCTGGAGCCTATCCCAGCTCACTGAATTGGATATGTATATTTATTTAAAACAACAAATTCACATTTCTTGTATGATTTAAACAGGTGTTTAAAGGTGCAGCCATTTTCTCTGTAGGATGAATATTTCTATGGAGTCATCTCAGAATCATAACGACTGGACTCCTGAGCAAAAGCCAAGTGCCCTCATGAATCAGCTGGCATGACAGCTGGCACTGAAGGCCCTGACCTTGCTGTCCGTGTGCCCTAACACCCACGTAGACCTTGTTGGCCAAATCCAACCCCATGCCACTTCCTGTGTGCCACCCCTCCCCTTCTCAAAACATTCCAGAGGGCACTATCTATCTACTCGTCTCTGTCTATCCACGCTCCGGGTTTCCTCCTCTATCATTAGCGCTCGGCTTCAGCGACGTCATGGCACAGTGCCAAAGTATGACATACATCTACCAAAGCACGGAAAAACATACAAAATATACAAAACAACCCTCTGCAATCTAAAATATCCACCATGCTGGACATCCTGCAGCGGACTTTTAATGAAAACGAAGGTTATTATTCTTCATTGAGGATCGGCAGTTTATGTAATATGTGTCTGGTTTGTTTATATAGGGAGGGTGTAGTCTTGATTGTAAAGTGATGATATGTTGCTACTGATGATATAAAGTCAAAGACACGTTTTTTGTCCAGTCGTGTGGTCACAAGGGTCGGTTACATTATCAGTTTGTAAATGAGCCAAAAATGATGACAAACAATGATGACAGCGCTTAGACAGGCACAGTGTAATTTCCTAGACTAAACAACTGCAGAGAAGCGGTCAATTACTGTCTGGGATGTGATAAAATGAATGACACTTACTGAAGCAACCTAACTGAATCATCAAACAGCAGCCAAGATGAAAAAGATGGAACAAAACAACAAAGCTCTGCTCTGCATCTCAACTGCATTCACTTGTTTCTGTGATTACAGACGTCTCATCTGCGCCCCTCAAACCAAGAGCATGGGAACTGTCCCAGATCTTAATGGAATAATCACTACTGAGGTATTCACCATAGGAAATGACAGCCTAAATGAAAGGGAAAAACCCGGGAGCCGGAAAAAACACATTTTCCGGCAAGGTTCCCTATAATAGCTATCTGGGTGCATATAGCGTCTGAGAATAGACAACTTTCTTAGCTTTGTCTGACAACTCTGCAGTACACTCAGAAGGATGTCAGCTTCTATTAACCAGACACAGAGATGAAGGTTTAACTGTAAACATGCTGCAAAATGTGTTTGTCCCATTCTCAGCACCATAAATTGTCATATACATCTTTATTTGTTCGCATTAATATTGTTCGAGATATAAAATTGCACAATATTTCTACTTGTCCAGACATTTCACATGAAAGGGGACGCGGGTAAAACGCAAACGTTATTCAGCATGTTGCATCCTCATTGTCAACTATCCATGACCTTACTTGGTCACTGTCTCTAACAAAAGCCTCGTCATTGCTTAACGACTCACGCTGACTCATTGTGATGCCCGTCGCACCCACCAGTCAGTCATACTGATGTCTCACGTACACTTCCTTAAAATCAGCAGTGAAGCATGACGAAGCATAAACCGCCTGTGATTGAGGAATGAAGCAGCACTTTTGATAAAACAGTACCAGGCTCAGCACACCACACCACTGTTTTTCAAACAAACCTTGTCTCCACTGACAGATTGGTCTCCTACAGAAGACTGCTCGTATGTTTCTGTTTCCTGCTCACTTGTGATGTGGGCACTGTGTCTTGACAAATGCCCATTAGGAGGGAATCCAGTTTCCACATTAAGGAATTAATGGATTAACATGTATTTGACCTGGTATTTATACTCTGTCTGCCTCCTGTAACATGACAGATATGTCCAATCACAATCTACTAAATGTTAGCTTTGTCCAAGGCCAGCTGAGGGTCTATCCATCATGATTAGAGGTTCAGTTCTCATACTCGAAGGTCACCATTCATACCATCATTCATGGTAAGGTGCTTTATTTGGAGCTTCAAGGTTTGGATCTGGACCTAACTGCAGGTCAATGTGGGCAGCATCACGTGTCACTATACTGTGTGACCATATATTGTCTTGTGTTTGGGTGATGCTAGTTTGTTACATGTGCCCACATCCATCCATCCATCCATCCATCCATTATCTGTAACCGCTTATCCTCAACAGGGTCACGGTGGGGCTGGAGCGTATCCCAGCCGACTTTGGGCAAGAGGCGGGGTACACCCTGAACAAGTCGCCAGCTTATCGCAGGACACATAGAGACAAACAACCATCCACACTCACGGTCATAATGTGCCCACATTTTTAGTGCATATATGAAATGTAGTCTTTCTTTGGTGTGTTTCTATGCTTAAAGCTTTTTACAGCACAAAAAAAGAGACGCAAAGTCTTTAAATTTTGATGAAAGGTAATAAAATCTTCTGCATAAAAGGTGCTACACCCGTTGCACCATCTCTTCCTTTCTATCACACCATAATGATTAACAATGTCATGATATTAGGGTCTGAAAATAATTGAAATAATGATAACTGAGGATTTGGTTTGATTTTCTGTGTTCCTCATCTGACCATGTTTTACTAACCTAACTGATATGAAAATCCCACACATCAGAAATCATTAAAACATTCGTTAGAACACCTGTCAATCAACTCCTGTATTTTAATGTTTGGTAATGGGTCCACCCGTTTTGTTTATCACAGGCTGCGCCTTTAAAGAAACCTTACTCGCCTCACTCGGCCAAACTGCAGTAACATTTAGGCACAGCGAGGTGATAACTCTTGTCCACAGTGCTGTCTGTAAATCAAAGGGTGGAAGCTGCTCAGGCACGTAGCAGATTTCTGCTGAGCTAGAACCACAATGGGTGTGGAAGGAGGAGGAGGAGGAGGAGGAGGAGAAGGAGGGGGAGGTGGCGGAGAGGAGGAGGAGGAAGAGGAGGAGGTGGCAGTGGTTAGCTTGCTGGAGATCTATATTAGGAAAGGCAGAGAGTTTATGACATTGAGGTTTTTATTAAAATCATCCCGAGCTGTCCGTCAACCACTTGACTACAGTGTGTCCCCCGCACTGTTATAATAAAGAGATACATATACTGTGAGACAGAGAGAAAGGTCAGGACAGCAGAGAGAGAGGATGAAACCACCGTCTGTCCCTGTGTGGAATGATGTGTGTCCCAAAAGGGTATTTTAGGCTGCAGGGTCAGATTAGGGAGGGGAGGTTAGGTTGCTGCATGAAAACAAACTTTTCTAAAGTCACTCAGTTATAATGCCACTAGTTTAGAGTTTATGTTTTCTTTTAATGCAAAGTGGAACTTAATTAATTAATTACTGTCACCTCAGTTGGCGCTTCATGTAGTGCATGTTCGACTGGACGCTCACTTCCAGGAAATATTAGTCCATTTTAAATAAAAAATAGAAGGCAAAACATGAGTTTACAGCAAACTGTAAAAAAACAGCTAAATGCATATAAAATGTGCCGGCATATGGAGGAAATGGACTTCCCACCATAAAAAAACCCACAACCACATGTTCTTTTACCAGGCATAGACAGACTTTCTCTGAGGTGAACCAGCTGCTCTGTAAGATGAATGGTCAATTAGTGGTTGTTGTTGTTGTCGGCGTATCACAGAATGTCTTGAGAGGCCATTTCTGAGAATAGTAAACCGGGTGAGCACCGAATGCTTTTTATGCTTGGTGGTATAATGTACAGAAAGTTATCCTCCAGGCTGAGATGTAGATATCCTGCAACAACAACAGAAGCAACGTTTGATGGGTTTTAGGCTGGAGTGTATTTTGCTAAATATCTCTGATGTACTTGCTCATGGTGAGAGAAAGAGTGGGCAGGACGCTGTTGTGAGCCCCGAGAGCTGAAGAAAGCTCCAGAGAGGCTGAATCAGAGGTCTCGAGAGCACGTCAAGCTCTATTGCAGCGTATATCCAATGAGGAGGAGTCCTCAGAGAGGCACACACACACTACCTCTGATATCCCAAAGAAAAGCACACTGTGCTGATCAAATCATTTTTTTTACTCTTGTATCAGCAAGGATAAAATATGTAGTTTCATTTTAAGAAAATCAGGAAGTTTCAACATTCTTAAGCGTTCAAGACTTGTTACTCATGAGGGTGTGATCAATGATAATAACTGCATACTTTATTAGTTTCCCATTTTTTTATGTGAATGGACACTAAGCTCCTCTTTCAGCTCTTGTGTCTGTTGTGCATTCACACATTCATACACTGATGACATTGGCTGGCTCATCAATTTTTAGGAGCTACCCTTTCATACACTGATGGCGCAGTATCGGGACGATTAGTGGACGACCCGCTCTACCTCCTGAGCCACAGCCTGAACAAAAAGGCATAAAACAATTCAAAAAGTCCATTACAATTTCCTCATCTTGTCTTGTTTAGTCTAAAATCCAAAGATGTTCAGTTTACTATGATGTAAAAACGGGGGGGAAAATCTCACATTTGAGAAGTTGGAACCAAATTATGTTTGACAATTACTGAAACAATTTTTTTTATCATAATAGCTGCATATTGATTTTCTCGATAAGAAATTGAAAACAAAACCATGTTACAAGATACAAAACAAAACATGAGGAGTATAGAGTTGATGGATGCAGAATTGGACAACACTTTCTAAATCCGGAATTTCTCAAAAGTCACTCTGTGCCCTAAAGGTTTTACGACCACAATTTCAGGTACTTAAACTGTTAAGACCCAACATGTCTTGACATGCATGGCAGGACAGTCGTTGCTGTGTTTTGACAAGAATGTTGAATTTCTGCCATACATCATCTTCTTTGGGATCTAGCTAACAACTCCTTGTCTCACTCTCACCTTCCAAGCGAGAAGGAGAAACAACAATGGTGGCCACAAAACACGTGAAAAATGCAAAAGGCCATATCTGTGCATCTGGGCTACTCTAGTGCATGAACTGGTGGTTCAACATGGTAGCCTCTGTGGTAGAGGACTCTCTGTAGAAAGGCTCATTCTAAGGTAACAAAAACACAACAATTCTGACTTTCAGGTGACTGTAATGAAATGATTTCTGACATATTTTCCAATAGATCCATCTAAATCTTAAAAACTGGACCTTTAAAAGGCATCACACAATTTAACAAAAACCTCCTATTTTTGCTTGCATGTGCTCCAGTCTAGTCTAATACAGCATAATTGTCCCAGCTTCAACTCTGTCTCTATGTAATGTATCAGTAACAGCATTGACTGGCTGAGAGAGGCCTGGATTTTGATGCTAAAAGGAGCAACGTCGGCCCCCCTGAGAATGTTGAATAAGGTGCTTCTCATCTGGCTTTCTATCACTGCCGTTTCCATGGTTTCACACCTTACTAACAGCCCTTCTCAGTCATAATGCATTAGTGCAAGTCATGACCCCTGTGATGATAAACTCCCCCTTATCTATATTTTTTCCTTAAACGTCCAAGCTTTCAGTTATTGAATCATTTTAAATGATGACCAGGACATTTAAATACACAGTTATTTTAATGCTCATCATACTGCTACTGAATTCACCTGTGGCTGCACATCAGCATGGTAATATACTGAATCTAATATTATGAGGGCAACGCATGGTTTTTAACCCAAAATAAAAAAGGTTGGATCACAATGCCAGAGACCCTGTATCTGCTGAGTGCCTGTGTTTTGTGATTGGCCAGATGTATTCTGGGTAACCCTAATGGATTAATTCACCTTAGTTGGCAATGAGTTGTAATTCACTGTCATTGGACAGTAGCCGCCAAGTGCTCAAGCCTAATGACGACCTACAGTGATTGATTTAATCAATAGTAGTAACCTCCCTCCCTGCTGCCATTTATTGACAGCATAGGATCAATAGTATTTAGGAAATACTTGGCAATGCATCTGAACTGTCAATTGTAATTGTCTGAGCAGAGATGAAATTTAAAGGCAGAAGATCTAGTGTCAACAAAGATTGATGCATGTGTCCTCTCTTGTCACCTCACGTTTTGCGGTGCAATATGTAAGATTTAGCCAAGAATGTTTAAACATTCAAAAAATTAACCAACATTATCAACAGAATGTGAAGAAGTAACAGCTATAATGTTGTGTTGAAACGGCTATAGTGACTCATTGTGTGTGGTGTCTGCCTTCAGTTAAATATGAGGAAGAAGAAGTAGCGAACCAGGCAGAGTGGAGGGACAGAGCTGCTGCTAGCCGACAGACAGACAGACAGCAGCAGCAGGCCAGGAAGGAAGAGACAGCAGGGGCAGAGCTGGAGAGCTGGAGCAGGAGAGAGCACCGTTGGATTCTGCTCTAATCTGGTGACTCTTATTGGTGGGGGAGAGGAGAGCTCAGTGTTTATTTTTTATTTTAGGTTCATACCAATGTAACATTAGAAAGTGGGTGTATAAGCACAAATAACCCAACGGCCATTATGTGACCACTTGGCATTGCTGTTATAAGTTTGGAAAGTTTGCGATACATTTTTGGTGTAAACAATTTTGATCTGTGTGACATGCTGCCCCTTATTTTATTTATTTATTTATTTTCGCAGCATGTGGCCAGGTATTACAAATTGCTGCTTTAAAAGTTGGATTTAAGCCAACGACTAATGAAAACAAACTAGAAACCCATATTCAGACTGATTAATCGACCAAACTCAGAATAATAAATTGAGACTATTTTTGATAAATAATTGCAACATTGCTATAAAATTACTTACTATGCACTGATGTTATCAGACACCAAAAAAAGCAGCAGCTGAGATCTTGCTGTGTCACTGTTTTAAAGGATGCTTGGATCATTGTTATGCAAACTAGTACTGATGCCATTGACTGACTCCACTTTCATGTTCCTGGCATGAAAGTGGAGTCAGTCCCTTTGCAGTGTCTCCAATTAGAGCAGAGAGGCAACCTGAGCATGTGCAAACATGTCCAGCACCTGTTTGCATGTGAACATTATCTACACAAGATGACCAAACATTCATGGGAACATGGAGTTGAAGGTGAGAGTTGGCCTTTTGGGTAATAAATCTTTATCAAATATGCATATAACATATTGGCCAAGACTCAAAACTCTCTTTCAGAACTAGATGTGGTCACATTACATTTTCATCAGATGTCTACCTAGTAGACCCCAAAGGTAAATGGATCTGCACAAAATAGAGGGTTTCAGTATAATTTTGTAAGAACACTGGAAGTCAAGCCATGACATGCATCAGTATTGATGGAGAGGTCAGACAGGCAGTGTTGACCTCATTTAGACTAATGGTTTGGATGCAGAGCTCCTGGACATGATTTAGAGTGGTTCACAAGGCATAATGAGTAACTTTCTGTAGACTGCTTTTTAGGCAGGAATCCTGTCGCTACATTCCAGATACTAAAGACCTCTGCAGCGTGAATGAACTGAAAGCTGCTGACCAGAAGAATGCTAAGAAATGCAAATGTTTGACTATGGATACAATAAATAAATAAAAATAAACCTTGGTCAAGGACTTCTGAAGTGCCAAAATATGAAAATATGGCACACACAGGTTTTCTATTAGTCAATTACTTTGGCTCAATTTATCAGAAAATCGTGAAAATACCCAGCGTAAATTCCCAGAGTTCAAGGTGACATCTTCACACCAAAGATATTAAGATAAGAAAGAGCAGCAAATTGTCATATTTCAGGGTCTGGATCCAGCACATTTTTGGTTTGCTTGAAAAACACCAAAAATGCGCTTCATGTTTGGTTTGGCAAAATCATCATTTAGTCCTCACACTCAAAGCCATGTCTCTTGCATAAATAAAACATATTGTTTGACAATACAAGTCAGCTGGAAACATTAATAAGTCAGCTAGAGCTTTCAACCAACTAGCAACAGCTGATAAAATCACTTGTCAGTTTCAGCTGACAAGTGTTGCTTCAGCAACAACAGCAACAACAACGGAGGGAGGGCCTTAGTGAAATGTCAATTGTTTCAGCTCTAGTTTATAAACGTTCCACTTTGTTAGAATTAGACTAAATTATTGCAAGCAAGAAAAAAAAATTGTTTCTGCAAAAACAGCTCCAGTTACAGCAGACGTTTTAAAGTCTGGATAAACTGGGTGGAGATAAAGGTGCATTATATGAATACAGAGCAGGTGAAGCCATGGAGACATGGCTGTGTGTTTGGTTCCCTGTCCCAAGGTAGAAAACTTGTTAGGTCACCGTCTCCATGACTCTCGGGTTAAGCTCCAGACAGTCACAATATGTCTCAAAGCCAATAATTCTATCTTGAGTCAGTAAAAGACTGCTGTTCCCTCTTGACATAAGCAGTATAAAATTTCAGCATATTTTGTCTGGGAAAAAACGTTTCTGTGAGGCAAACAATCGTTTTTGTTTTGGTTTAGTTTTTATAATAGAGTCAGGTCAGCTTGGTGAAGAGGACAAATAATGAGAAAACTTATCTTTAGAAATTCTAGGACATTCAGTTTCCCACTGGAGTAATTATACCTCTTGGCATTACATGAACTCAATAGCAGTATATTGTCTCCTGTTTCTCAGGTGTCTTTTCCCTTCAAATGGTTTGTTTGCGGACTGGAGTTACTGAAATGTGACTCTGTATACAGTACCACACCAATCCTATTGTTTTATTCATATAAGGAGTATGTCAAAGGTAATCCTTGTTTGAATTCTGGAGTTACTGAAATGTGACTCTGCACCAAACCAGTCCTGTTATTTTATTTAGGGAGTAGTTTAAAGATAGCAAAGCCTTCAGCTAAGGTATGGTTGATGTGGCAAAAAAACAACAATGTAAAGGAAATAATCAGTGCATATTATTAAATAACTCAATAACTGTTGGGCAAAATATTCTTAATGAAAAACTGACATGAGAATAAACCATAAAAGTGTTTTTGGTTAAAGCAGACAAAGACAAAGATTGGTACTTCCCAAAAAAAATAACAGCACGTTCATGTCGGATATTTGTGTCCTGCAATATCACTCCTATTCTTATAGGAGTATTATTATCACATTTACAGACTAGTATCTATTGTATATTGTAAGTATTGTTACAAGCAGTTAAAATGGCTGCAGTATTTACATAGTTTCTCCAAAATGTAGTTAGTTACTCAGTTTTTTAATCATAATGGAGAAGCCAAGGGGCCTATCCTCACCAACAATGGTCACGTAGATAATTTCACTAAAGTGATAATGGAACTGCAGAGTTGAAACAATTAAGCTATAGGTTGATCATTAGATAATCTTGTCTATCCTGAAGTACTGATGACTGTTTCATCATTTAAGTGCAAATAATTGTTAAGCTCCAGCTTTTTATTCGTGATGATGGGTTGCTTTTTTTCTCATACGTGATAGTAACCTGAAAACCATTGTGTTTTGGTTGGGCATTTTATAGACTAAATATATATTTGATTAATCTAGATAACGAATGAAAAGAGCAGTAATAGATCAGTTTTGGTAATTAATGTAAGAGTGGGCAGTACAGTCACAGTTAACATCCCTTGAGCCTGCCATGTTAAAGACACCCCAAGGCCCCAGACCTAAACTAGTTGAACCCAGTTCAGTTCAACTACTTTGTGATGATTTAATGAATTGCAAATGTGTTTGGTAGTAAAGCACCACTAAAGCACAGTGTACATAGGAATGATAGAGGCTTTAAGATAGCACTTGCATGCCTAATTCTGAGGCCCTAAGTTAAGATGTAGTCCAGCCTTCATGAATTTATTGTGCTTTTATGGTGCATTTTTCATGATTAAGTTACCACCGTAATTATTACAACACATAGAGAGTAGGGAATACTTGGGGTCAACAGAGAACCACAACCAATTTCCTCACTTTGTTTTCACTAGCATTCATGTGTAGACGTGCACTTGTACATGTATGTGACAGTTATTTTGCCTCCAGACACAGCGATATCAGGTATGTACCTGTGTTTTGTGGTCCTGGTACTAAACTTTTCCCTCCTGTTGCTATGGGACGCTCACCGTCTCTGTTCTGTTGCCGGGCAGACCGTTCTCGGACAGCGCGAGCCCACTTCTCTGCCTCCTCCAGGTTAGCGCGCGGGTCCTGGAGCGCGGCGAGACGAAAGCAGTGCTCCACTCTCTGCCGCGACACCCCGGAACTCATCCACCGACGTTTGAGCGGGTACAAGTACACCGCCAAGTAAGCTGCCGGGTCCGCGTTGTCATCTCTCCGATAAACCCGACATCCGACGCAGTCCTTAAGGCTGAGCACCACCTTGTTCCGTCCGACAGGTGTTGAAGTGAGTCTCTGGACGATGAGGTCCCTCTCGGTCAAGCTCACGGCATACCGGACTTTTCGGTTACCAGTGAGCGTGAATTCCCCGTAAAGTGAAACCGGGTTGAAGTGGTCCGGTTCAGTTATCCTCTGATCCATCCTGAGGCGGACGGCGGATACCGAGACGCGGGGGGTCCGGGAGAGAGCAGCAGCCGCACTCTCACATTGCTATCCGCCTGGATGGTGCGAGCAAAGTGGAGACAGGACCGCATTGACAGCCTGCTTCCCGGACCGGTGTGAAGGTAAACGGAATCAAACACACCATATCCGGTTACATTTCAAAATAAAAGTCACATTTCTTGACGAGCTGTTTTCCTCACACGTATGGGGGAACACAAATTACATACTGTGGGCACTTACCATGTCAGTTGATATTAAGATTTAGCTTCAATTAAATTCAATTAATTAGACCAGTTGATGCACAGTAACCCCACAGCATACAAAATAAGTCATTTATTCCCTTATTTTAAATAATAATAATAATCAAGTCTATGTCATTCAATTCAATAAATCAGTTTAGCAGTTTATGTTTATGTTGTTATTTATTTATGCATGACTGTATATATATATATATATATATATATATATTTATATATATATATATATATATATATATGTGTGTGTGTGTGTGTGTGTTTGCAAACCATATTGCCATTGTTCTCATCCCTCGTGACCAGGGTGCATGTATTTTCCATTAATCTAATAAGCCTGTGATGCAGAGGACAGCAGGTGAATATGTATAATTAAAGACATGATGGAAAACCAGAAGTAGGCTTCTGTAAGTCCTCGGTGTACTAGCCTGTTTTCCACAGCATTTTCTTTAACAATGACAGTGAAACACATTTATAACAAATAATTTTTAGCCATCGATTTATTCCACATTTATGGTCATAATCCACTGAAGATGCCAAATGACCAATTTAAGCTTTTATTTTTGAAGTCATAACCGCCCAGTTTCTCTGAGCTGGCGTGAGTGTCTCCTGCTAGCTTGACGCACTTTGCTGCAGTTTGATAGAACTTTACTGTTCAGTCGTCCTGCCGGCAAAAAGAGTGGGTATGCTCCCACCTAGTGGTACAATAAGGGAAAGACCAGGTTCCAAACTTCATAATCAAGGGTGTCAAAATCATTTTAGACCAATTAAGTGTATTTACCACATTAATAACTTCTCAGAAGACTGACTGAGCAGATGTTATAGAAGTAATATTTATATGTGAATGAAGACAAACTCTTCAGTCAAATGCTGAGTTTGAGTTGCAGTTGTCTTCTGATAACATTAAAGGATGGCTCAGCTCTATTCAAGTGTTTCAGTAAGCCATGACAGTGTGACAGTGAGTCAGCATGAACAATACCAGGACCCTGACACTGAAGCAAATATAATTTAGCTTATTTTATTATTTATCCCTGTGCTTTTCCTACTGTGACATGTCAAAATGTCTTCTGTAAAAAAGGCCTAATGAAAAAGTGACCTTTACTTTCTCTCCATACAAAAACAGTTTTTATATTATGTGAGCTCCCTCATAGTTTGTGACTATTAACAGTACTGTAATGACAGAAATCAGTGCTATGTGCATGACATATAATAATTGATCATAGAGAAATGTAAATGTGTGTCACTCTCTGTATTTCATTAGGTTTCCCACTTGCATACAAATTTACTTTAATTAGTGTTAATTAGACGTGACGTTTTAATAAGCGGAAAACAACAACACCGAAAAAAAGATTTAAAATGTGCATTTTATTGTCTTGGTGTCCTTAAATACATACAAGTGAAAATCTGTACACACACATCCACATGAGGATAACTGACTGCAAATGGAGAAAAGGGCATTTATTCATTTGTCAAAGGACAACTGAGAAAGATTCATGAACTAATTGTATTTCTTATGATTTCAGTTCAGACAGGGATGATGATAACTATGTGGCAAAGACAAATATTTATTCTTACAGCACAGAGAGAAATTGTCTGGTCCGCTCCTGGTTTTCCTTCCAGAACATGGATGTGAATTGGGGCCCCCGGTCAGAGACAAAGTCAGCGGGCAGTCCATGGAGACGAAATATGTGCTGGAGAACCAGTTCAGCTGTCTCTTTGGCAGAGGGAAGCTTGGAAAGGGGAATGAAGTGGACCATCTTGCTAAAACGGTCAACAACTGTGAGGATGGCAGTGTGGCCCTTGGACGTAGGTAGGCCAGTTACAAAGTCCAGGGAGATGTGTGACCATGGGCGATGAAGAACAGGCAATGGGTGCAGGAAGCCGGCTGGTGGATGATGAGAGGTCTTGTTCTGGTTGCACACAGGACAGGCGTTGACATAGCCTCGAACATCCTCCTCCAGTGATGGCCACCAGAAGCACTGCTGCAGGAAGTCTCGGGTCCGCTAAATGCCAGGGTGACAGGTGAGCCGGGAAGCATGCCCCCACTGGAGCACATCGGAGCGGAGGTGAGCCAGACCAAACAAACAGTCAGGGGGACAGGAACTAGGACCAGGCTGGTCCTCAGTGGCAGCCCGCACCCTCTCCTCTATCTCCCAAGTGACAGAGGCAACGAGACAGGAGGCTGAACTGGTTCTCCAGCACATCTTTCGTCTCCTTGGACTGCCCACTGACTTTGTCTCTGACTGGGGGCCCAGTTCACATCCATGTTCTGGGAGGAAAACCAGGAGCGGACCATGACAGAAATACCATTTCCACAGAGCAAACACACATTAATAAATATCTGCAGTAATGTTTTTTGTAGAACACTGTATAACAGTCAATATATGTGTATGTGTTGCGTTCTCATCATCACAATTAGGAGAAATAAGTCCTGATAATCTAAATCTAAATAAATACATTTTGTATGGACTTTGTAAAAGCTCCAGGACTGTGGGGGCGTATCCGCTGAATGTGCTGAAGCCACGTCCACTCGTGGGAGCAGTCAAGCAGCAATTTTGAAGCGACTGAAACGTGTCAGTTGAGTTCATAAAATTACATGACTAACTTTGAAACACTCTGAGCAAGATGAATTAACCTCTATCTCTCTGCTAGGGGTGCAGAGGTGGCTCAGGGTGGCCTCAGCGTGTCACCAAGTCACCCTTTAGGACCGCCCCCCCCAAAAAAAAATAGTTTTAACCTCTAACTCCACATTTCAGTAACATATTGTTCAAAGTCTTTTCATGAATGGATGGATGGATATTCTATGATGTACATGAGGAAGATGTGATGTAGCAACATGATGATTATTCTGTATATTATACTGATTATAATGATGATTATAATGACATGTTGTCTTTAAGTCAGCTTATAACAGAAAATATGCAGCATCGCAATAACAGACCCTTTTCAAGACTTCTCTATTGAGATCATGTCTAGACCGTGTTTATATAGTGAAATAAGTTCCAGCCTCTGCCCACCAGAATAGAAATTAGTTTGGTCAGGTCCAATAAAAGAAGAAGGAAGGAGGCATACTTTATACTCATTTTATACTTTATACTTATTTTACATTCACAGGCCCAAAGTATACACACAGGATGCATTAATGTTTGGAGAGATGTCATAGCGATGGTGCTGCCACACAGTCAGTTCAGCAGCACCTCAGCAGTGCCCATGAGCTGAACTGTTGAGCAGTTTCCACTTGGTATTGACTGGATGGTGTTGGACTTGAACCAGCCACCCTGAGCTACTGCTACTGCCAAATATATTTTGTGGATTCTTCTGTACAACATTCAGCATCAAAAGGCCTTTTCCTGAAGAGCAACAAACTGTGGGCCTCATTCTTTATACTTTCTCTGCCTTCATGTGCGCTATTAAAGTCCCTTGTTCTGCATAAAAGAGAAGTTACTTTAGTCAACCACCAGATGGCAGTGTTTGATTCAGAAAAAGACAGCTTGATAATTTCCAGCCACAATATATTGGGTTTGAAATGCAGATATTTTTAAAAGCCTGTCTTAAAATAGTCTAACCAAACAGCACACTGCATGATGAAAGCTAAACTGCAGAAAGTAAGTCAGTACAATTAATCTCATACAACATCATACATTTACTTCATTTTTTCACTTGAAGTGTGAAATACTGCACATTTCACTCCAACATGTGATGCCTTACACTTAGTAGTTTAAGGGTTTATATGCATACAGTATGATATGCATGCATTTTTGCCCATTGAGTACTTTGACCATGTACAACTTTCCATTATTTTTTCTCTTCAAACGTGTTTGACTGAAAATAGGATGTTTATAGTTTATTTATATAAAGAATATACAACATAAAGGGCTGAGATTTTATATGATCACTAAAAGGCTCTTTCAAGGTGCAGAGTATTCATCAACTCATTAAACCATTGTTTGAGTTTCCTGAGAATATGTTGTGTTATGTTGTCACTTTATCACAGAGATCCTACACATACAGGGACAACTGGAACATAAAACAAGATTGTTAATAATAATATGCCACTACGATTGTACCTGTATGATCATATGTGACAATTAAACTGAATTAAACTTGAACTTTGATCTTGGCTAGAATTTCATATAAAGTTCTCAGAGTATAAACCAAGTTTAGTTGCACAGCATGAGCTTGTAACAACAAAGACACCAGCAGGTCAGTGGAGTGTGAGAGGTTAGAGAAAGGATCTGAGCATGTAAAATGCAAATTTCTTTACAAACGATAACTTCTCCTCTGATGCCATCTGAAAAACAAATGATAACACTGTATTTTTAAATTGCATTTTCAGTTTTCACAGTAGCTAATCTACAGAGGACTGAGAATGATTTAGCATGAAGTTATACACAAATGATGATGTGCCACATACAGGAGCATCCTGGCAGCGACAACTTTATTAGTTTTAAATGATGAATTTCACAATATGTGGCTGCATATCTCTCATAGTTATCACCATTAAACTTCATCATTTCAGAGCTCGAAATGTTTCATTGTTTGCCAGCAAGAGACAGGTTTGCATAGCTCTTATATAATTATGGCAGCGCCTTGACAAAGGGGGTGGGCATGTGAAGAAACAGAGCAGAATTAAGGGGCAAGTGAAGGAGAGCCGTGCAGACAGGCAAACCCTTTCTGCAAGCCATCAGTGCTAAGTGACCCAGACGGGGAATCTGTCATGTTGGATGCCAATGCTAACTAAATGCTGAGGTATATGACATTGCTGCCTCCCACTCAGTTATCTGTCAGTGTGTGCGTGGGGGGTGTGGGCTGGTGATAGGGTAGAGGCAGTCTCAATGAGTTGTGTGTTATATAAGCAATAATTAGGTTAATGTATTGACTCTATTGATATGCACTAAGTTGACATCTGCACTGCATTGTCCCTAACAACAGATAATGGCTGCTTATCAGTTATTAAGCTTGTTTCAGTGGTTTAATGTTCAGGAGATGAAACCAGATGGCGAGGAATGCCAGTGATGGCAATTAGTGCAAACTGGGGCATGTGTGCAGAAAGTATGCAGTGAAAACATAGTTTATTTCCATCGCCCCTTTTGAGATGAAACCTCTTAAAACTATACACTCAAGCACATATGGGAGTGTCATCTACTGTGTCTTAAACGCCATGAAAAACACCATATGCAAGGATGCCCCCCCCCCCCCCCCACCAAGGCCAGGCAGCAATAGAGCTCACAGCTGGAGAGCGGTGGAAGTGAGAATCCACTGTCTCCATTCATGGCTCCTCTCCCGCTCCTCAGCTGTGCCATTTTCAATCAATAGCTTTTAGGAAATCAGCATCTACCCTGCAGTTTGAAATGAAAGGCCTCTTTTGTTGTGAAGCCCATAGCGTGTATAATGATCTCACGCTGAAGAAACATGCACGTTTTTGTGAGGCATTTTCTCCCGTTGCAGCAAATTACATAATATGTTCATGTTCAAGTAAAGCCTGAATGGCTTTTGGGCAAAAGCTGCATTCACAGCCAAAGAAGGAATTAAGGTGATGCCTACCTATGTTCTGGTGTGAAGTAGATGAAATGCTGTGCGTTTTTGCAGCAGTATATTCTGCGGGACAAGACTTGCATGTGAATAAGATCATTTTGTTTCCCCTCTGGCTCCAGGTGTTTACTGAGACCACTAATTCCCATCTGCATATATGCTTACCTTCTCCTCCTCCTACCACTCCTCCAACTCCCCTTCTCCTCTCTGTGGATCATGTGCCTTCGCCTGGAGCAAAACAACAATGCAAGAATGACTTTGATTTGACCAAGGAAAAGTCAGATTTCTTTATTATTTTCTCAAAGCAACATACTCCTGTATCACTGTTGCGATGATGAAGATAAATTATGCTGCCAGTAATGGATTTTATAGTGGCACTGATGACAAAATATGAAAGTCTGGATGCATTGCACATCATACCAGCACTGTGAGTAAGTAAGTAGTCAGTTAGAAGTCATATGCTTATGTGATGTGCTGACCTTACCAAAGCAAATTCATATAAACTATGACTATGAAATAGCAATAAAATATTTGAATCTTGTATCTGTAAAGAAAAAAAAATAGGGTCAAAACACCTAGAGCCTTGGGTTTGCTTGATTATTTCTCTCAATCCAAACATCATATATCTTCAATTTAGACTTAGAACAAGCCGTTACAGAATATATGAGATACTGTCAGTACAGACAATCAGATTTTTCACCCCTTAAGGCTTCTTATAGAGAATATATAAATGGAAAACTTGATGTTTAGTAGTCAAAGTAAATTGGATTATATTTGGGCTTTCTTCAGCTTTGTGCTCCTTCACACTCCCACTAGACTCTTTCCATAATACATTAATTCTGTTTAGCACTCCTGAAATATTATTATCTATAGAATCACTTCTGGTTATGTTTTGCTGGTTGCCTGGCAATGTCACAGTGATGTCAAGGCTCCAGGAAGCAACTACTGTCTATCTCTGCTTTTTGTCTTTCTTCATCGATTAAGAAAATTCAAACATAATTAAAATAGTTCAGGTTAAAAATGCTCATTATAATTCCCCAGAGCCTAGAAGTACATATTCACATTGCTTGCTTTGGCCAACCAACAGTCCCAAAACAAACTATAATAAATTTTCTTTAACTATATTAAAGAAAACAACCAAATGTTCACATTTGAGGTACTGGAACCAATGAATAAATTACTTACAGTAAAGTAAAGGATGCTAATTAATTTTCAGTCCGTCAACTAATTCATTAATTGTTTCAAATCTACCTAATAAGTGTTTTAGCACGCCAATTGTACCATATATTTTAGCTTTTACCACTGTCACTGGTGTTATTAAGGGGACAACTCTCATCTCCGAGGTTTGTCTGACCTGTGACACAACCAACACAAAGGTCCAGCATCCCAAGAACAGAAGCAGCTTGCAGCATCCACCAGGCCACCTTTAATCAAACTCTTTCTCAGCTGCCACCCAGCAGCCATGGAGCATCCAAATGGCTGAGTCATTCGATGAACTGAAGATATGCCAAGAAGAACAGACAGGGGAAAAGCCCAGGCCTCTCCTGCTGCAGCGGGGGAATCACTCCTCATTATATGTGGACATGGTTTATTGGGTCACCTCCATTCTCTAGAGGTTCAGCTGTGGGAGCATGTTTGTGGGGGACGACTGCTGGATGAGCATGATGTGTGTGCTTCACAGGGGGTGATATGCATTCTTGCAAAATGACTGAACCAACTTGCCTGACTCGATTAGAGGAAGTCCATGTAATGCTAGAAATGCAGCGTTGTTTTAGAAATGCATATGAATATCGTGGCCAGTGGGCATCACTTACATGTGCGTTCACTGAGATGCAGTCATGTGTGTGCTGTAGATGGTGTAACAGCAGTCACATCGCTGCATGTACACTTTCAGATTAAAACAAAAGCCTGAACATTTTTGAACTGGATCCTATGTCCACATGTTTCTGCAATCCATGGGTGTTATGTTTGGATGATTCATTAGAACATGATTATGCTCTATGTGTTAAAAATAAAGAGTCTCACTCGTTATCAAAATCTTAAATAGGGTGTATAAGATATGTAGAGCAATGATTCTCCATCATCTCATTTCCCACATCACAGTGTCAACCACAGGGTCAGCTCTCATGATGCTTATATGTGACCTACTTATGGCAACTCCTCTATATATCGCTGCTCTTTTCCTGAAGTGGCACTGAGAGAAGAGAACAAACATATCACGCAGGTTGAGGGGACACCTTACTATTCTCTCAACCTCTTCAACCCACTCAAGCCCCCTGACAAAACCACAATCTATAAAACAGTAGAGGGAGAAAGAGAGAGCGCAAGTGTGTGTAGGCATTTCCATGTGTGTGTGTGTCTAAGTGTTTGAAGGATCATTATTGTTGCTGGTGCGTGCTAATTGTCTGTGAGTGGCATCTTATCAGACTTTTGCTCTCACTGCAGGAGGCTGCTGCTCGCTGTATCAACCTTCAGCTGATTATCAGGCATTCTTGTTACTTGTGTGGATTACCACGGAAACACTGATATTTGCACGCAACAGAGAGCGGGAGAGGTGTTACAAAAAAAACAAAAAACATCTCCCTTTAAATCTGCATGGACATGACAACATTTTGGTCTTCCTCCAGTAAAGCTAAGTTCTGATGACATATTCATTGATGATATACATGTGAAGACAAAACGTACATTTAATTCATTGAATTCAATTACTGGATATTACATCAAGATTACTTTAAGTAATCTTTACGTACAGCTTTAAGTGCAACAATACTGAATGAATGAGGGTGCAATGTATTATTAATTCCCACTGAAGCAAGATTATGTGATTATTTAACACTTAACAGATCATCAATTCATTATTTATCTCACGGTTACTTTGTACATTAATTTATATGTCACTAAATTAGAGGTAATCATAAAAATATGATGCTGATGTTTTTACTTGTAGTGAGTTGGTTCACCACTTTGGTCCAGACTGAAAATATGTGAATAACTAACAGATGGATTGCCTTGAAATTTCCAATAAACAAGAAAAACAAGAGAGAATGACATTTGCCCTGGGATACAAACCTAAAGCAAACATGTATAAATAAAAGAAACAAAACATACTAAATACATTAAGGCCTATGTTTCCACCATGCCTGCATGGCTTCCCAGTAGACAAGGCTGAAAATACTGATCTGAGGTTGAACTTAATTGCTGACCACTGCTTTACGGTATAAAAACATGTACACATATATTTAAAAAATGCCCGTAAGCTACTATGACTCATGATAGATAACTAAAAAAAAATGGGTCACTTGATATTGACTTACTTACGATGAATATTGACGTAATGTCTAAATGAACTGCACCCTTCTATTGCCAACATTAACATCACGACTATAATCAGCTTCTCCGGAGCTAATAAGCTCACTTCTCTTCCCTCGATTCTTCCTGGTCTTTGCTCTGGGCGTCTTCCTAAATTGAATCTCAAAGTCTAGTGCAGTGATGATTAGTACAAGTGTGAGGCCCTAGTGATTGGGAAAGAAAACAGGGGCTGTGTATTAGACTCTCTCTGTCCCTATACCTTCCTTCCTTCTCTCTCTGAGGCCATTAGGAACCATGGCTTTCTACAGCATCATTAGATTAACTCCCATGGTCTGCCAGAGTATGCAGGAAGATCACACTCATTACTCAAGCTGCTCTACTTTACAGGGCACACAAAAGCCACGCTTTCACCTTGTAATTTGAGTCAGATAGGCTCATCAAGGCAGGAGGCAACAACGAGATATGGAAGTGCTGCCACCACTATCAGTAGATATTCGTGCCCTATACTGTACCTCCTTGATTACACAGGCGGATTTAGAGTGCATGCTTGGCAGAGGCGATGTTCCTGGGGACATATTAGGCACATTAGTTTCCCCGGCTTCTGCCAGTATTGTATTATAGCTGGAGGGATTTGGTACACCGCTGTCACATAGGAAAACAGACTTTTACGATAATAGAGTTCTCAATAGGATAGATGCATAACACTCGTATTCCTGTCACAGTGGTAGTTTTGGTCCCTTTTCAAAAATAACTCTCTAGCCTGTTGGTCCCAGTGGAATGTAAATTGAATGCACACTGGTGTCCCCAGGACAACAAACAGGAAAACAACCTTAATATCAACAAGGATTCAATCATTTATGTAATCAGGCAGGAAATAACTAGATCTCATTTGTCTGCAAAGGAAATGGTCCAGCGGCTCATACAACGAGGAAAAACAGCATTAATTGCTGAGATCCCGTACATTTGTAGGGCTAAATTGTTACTGTATAAGATTTAGTCATTATTTAACATGCATGCATGAGGATCCATGTGCGGATAGTAAAACAATATAAAAGAATAACTGGTGGTGTGTTTTTATGCTTTTGACTATGTAGGTATGGATTTCGCTTTAAATAAAAAGACAACTGGCCATGTACATCACAGAAAATATTGGTTTATTTCTGGTCTGGCAGCAAGAAGCAGACAAAACGTTAGCATTTATTCCAGAGAAGCACAAGTTGGAAATTACTTTTCATCGCTCATGGGACAAAGTAATGATACAGTAGGGTGTGAAATTACTTTCCTCTCCTGAATGTCAAACAACAGCTTAAGAGAAGTGATCATCGCATGAGTGATTGAAGCAGCCAGGTTTGCAAAAAAAAGGAAAAAACAACAACAACCGGGTTCTGACAAATATGTTGTAATTTTTCTGCTCATGACACAAAGCCACATTTCTGTAGGTGCCCATTTTGTTGAAAAATCAGACAGGTACCAAAACAGTCAACAGGAATGGCTGAACGCTTGTCTGTTCTGCCTACAAATAGTTTACAGACTTCTAAAGCCACCTCTATGGATCAGATGGTTGACTGGAGAGAGACCTGCAGTGGTTCAAAGATGGAGGACAACATTCTGGGCTGTTTCCACTTTTACAACGAGGATATTTCTCCAGAGAAGCATTCTGGGAACAGGAGAAGATAAGTTAGTTTGACACTTCATTGCCCACATTAGGCTATAAATGACCACATTCAAAAACTGCAAAGATATTTTTTATGAATTACATATTTGATGATTAACTCATCTATCCAGTCAGATTAATGCATTCAGTGTGTTTTAAATAACAAGGACTTGGATGAACTCACCAGCTGTCTTGCCATGGACCTGAGGACACCTTCCACATCTAAAACCCACATCTGTGTGGAAGAAAGAGAGGAAGCAAAAGGGGGGTAAATGGAAAGTGACGAATGAAGTATTTCATCATTTATAGAGAGATGTTACAAAGTGGAATTGGATCATGCATATTTTGAACACAGCAGAACCAGTTTTGAGTGAACAGAGTGCGTTCATATTTTGGTTCATGAGCTCCAGGAAGTGCTCAGCCTTACTGCACTTATAACAGCCAGTTGTTTAATTAGGCTTAATTTTAGTTGCCAAAGATGGTCCTCATTAATCAATATGAAAACTGTTAACAACACAGACATAGCATTGAATACTGTTCTGTTTTTGGACACGTATTTGAAGGCATTCTAATATAAAATCAAATTAAAGGCCCTTTAAACTTATTTTCTCAATCAGCTATGGGTGATAGTCATTCAAAAAGAAACTATTTTCAGCAAACGTTGGAACACTTTTGGTTAGTTTACATGAGAGATTTCTGTATTTATGTTTTGTCTTTGCTTTTCTCGCTGGTCTGTTGCAGGTGTGGCTATGCTGGAAAATGGTGAATGCATGTTTTTCTGTGCATCAGTGAGAGTTTGGCAACATTTTTTGGGATGACATATATTTTTATTAAATAATTGAATAAATCCATGAATCGCCCCCTTAATCTAGTGGTGGGGTTTGTGTATCGCTGTGTTGTCAGATGGTAATTTGTAGGTTGCAGGGTTGAAGTTCATGCCCCCATAATGCCAAGTCCACATTGAGCAGGAAACTAGTTCTCTACCATCTTTAAATAGGCTTTTTTTGGGGGGAGGTGGCAATCAAAATCTAAATTTTCCAAGGAGGCAATAATTGCAGTAATGGCTTTGTGTTTATTTGGAAACACATGCAGTAGCCATCTTATGATTAACATGATTGCCGTCTGTCAGGCACTCGGGTGGGTAGTTATTAAGTTATTTTGGATAGTTACTTTACGGATAAATTAAAGATTGACTCACAGCTGGAGACTGGTCTGTGCCGACAGGCAGATTTGTCCTTCTCTTTGTTTGTTATTTACTGGGAGCACAGCATGGTGTAATGGTGTTTCATAATGACAGATAATACATCTGTGTTAATGAGTTCACTAAGTAAGCTAATTAATATGTTAATTGATACAGATTTGTGTCAGTTTAATATCAACTCTATTAAAAAGCGTTAAGGAGATACAAGACAAGTAAAGTCAGTAAAAATATAGTGATTTGAATTGTGATGTTTATACGAAGGACAAACAGATACATGAACATTACATGATGTCCCAAACTCTACGTATGGACGGTCATACAACATGTGAGCAAATGTATAACACTAAATTGTATGTAATGACATGGTGTTTCTGAAAATGAAACTTTATTGATCCCTGTGGCTAAATGTATTGTTGCAACTCCGAAAGCGATGAGACTCACCGTGAAGAAAATTCATTTTCATTCTTGTAAAACATACAATTGATAGATCTATTACACAAATACTGCAGCTTAGTTTAGGTTTAGGCAAGTAAAGGAGCACCAATTAATCTGCTGGACAATTAGAGGCACAGTACCTAGGATACATAACAGACTGTCTAAATAACTTATATATATATATATATTTATATACTTATAGTATATTGACTGCACTGGAAAACAAGCAAAAAAATCTGTTCACAGTTAAATGTGCAAGACCTGCAGCAGAAACACTTTCCCATAAAATGTTCATGGTATGAAGACAGAGAGAGAATGAGCAGGACAGAACTGGTTCAGAGGTTAGAGACGGTCTTACTCTGTGGCTTTGTCGCTTCTCAATGCTCCAGTGTCGCACATCCCTCCAGTGCTCTGGAAAACATGTGTCCGTTGCCCAGCTGTCTCCCCTACTAGCCATGATGTCCCTGTCCACAAAGTGTGCCACCAAGCTAGTGTGCTGGGTCATTGCACTGACCACTTCCACCCTTCAAGTGTCCAACACAGTTTCCTACAATGTAACCTGATTCTAGAAACTGATCCTCCTCAACACAAAAGCAAACCGGGTGGTAACATTGAGCAGGATTGAAACTATTCTGCTAGTAAGATATTGGGTTGCAGTGTAGATGGCGTGGACACAATACAGTCCCATTATGTCCAGTATTATACATAATATATATCTTTCACTCACAGTGTTTATGATTAATGGAAAATGTTTCAGCTTGCATTGTGTTATAAACATTAGAGGACACCAGTGTGACACGCACAGGTTACATATATCTATTGAGTCTGATCTTTCAATGCTGCTTAAATATATGAGACAAAATAAATTCATGCTTTGGGCTAAATGTGGTTTCAGCATTACATAAGCAGCGTTTTAGCCATTCCAGTGCCACTTTACTTAGTTACAGATATATCTAATTAACTGGTAATTCAGTGAAAAAACTTTTAATCCACATGTTAGACCAATATTACTGGATAAACTATACATACAAAGATTTGTTATTGTTGCCCAGAATGAAATGAGGACGAAATAAAAATGACAACAGGCTTACTATTCATTTTCTGTCACTAAGACAACAAGGAAAGACTGCTGTAATTAGCTTCATCTTTAAATAAATTGCTTGGCATATTAAGATTCTTATACATCTGCCCCCAAGATGATTTATTAAAGACTTGAGAACAGGGAAAATTTAAATGTCAAAAGGTTAACTACATGTTGTTTAACTCATAAGCACGGATTCAGAGTGATGATTAAACTGCTGGTGCTGTCAGACATTTTAATCCTGTTCACAAAGACTCTGATTGGCTCTAGTTATTCACCAGACAAGAGCAACACCGGACCAGAGTAGAAAAAAATTTGACATGTGGTTGATTAGACACAGATCCTGCCAAGCGAAAGGTAAAACTGCATAATCACAATTGTTTAGCACTGAAAAGGAACAAAGAACAGATTGCCCCTCTGACTGGTTTGTTGAACAAAGCTGTGGATTGTGGCAAACGTGACCTGGCCATGCAGAGAATGGAGACACAAAAAAACAATGTATTTGTTTACCTGAGGCTGATAACGCAGTGTGCCTCAGTTCTCCTTGCTGCTCTGCACACAGGGTGCCTCCTCCACCTCCGAGGAGTCTTTTGGAAAGCTGAAAGAAGGAAGAGATGGAGGTGAAGGAGTGGTCAGAATAGGCAGAACGGTGTTGTTTAGCTCAGTTGGTAGAGAAACCGCCCCATGTACAAAGGCTCAGTCTTTGCCGCGGCAGCCCAGGCTTCGAATCCGACCTGTGGCTCTTTCCCGCATGTCATTCCCCATCTCTCTCTCCCCACATTTCCTGTCACTCTTCAAGCTGTCTCTGTCAAATAAAGCTAAAAAAGGCCAAAAAAATATCTTTGAGTGTTAGAACCACAGACCAAGATTATAATGAATTAGGTCAGTATGAAAAAGGTGACTCATTTTTATTTTGCCATCTCTTCTACTAATGATTTAAATGATCACATTTTAAGGTGATTTACTTTACACTTTCACTGTCTGGAACAATATTAATTTTATTACTGTAGCTTGTAAAGCGGAGCAGCTAGCTGACTTTGCTCCTAATCTTTTAATCCTAACCTAAAAGTTTATACTAAATCTGCTGCTGAACATTATCAATGCACATTTTTATAATTGTTTTTTCTAAGCAACTACTGGTCACTTTAAGTCAATATGTAACAAGAAACTGTAGCTCCGAAATGCCAAGGATATGTTTGAGGTAGTTTAGAAACAGTTTCACCACTAGTTTGTCCACCATAGAGCATGGACAACCTTTAATTTCAGCCATGCTAGCAGGAGTAGAGCAAAACTTTAATTAGCCCAGTATTGGATTATGATCAAATATCTGCAAAACTAATGACCTCAGCTGTACTTTGTGTTTAGTTATCATTAGCAAATATTAGTATGCTAACACACTAAACTAAGGTGAAGGTGAAAATGGTGAACATCAGCTGATTTTAGAGCTGGGGTTGAGCAGTTGTTGTTGTTGTTTTTTGTTTGTGTTTTGTATCGTTAGGCAACAATTCCACACCAAAATTTCAGTATATTGTAATTCAAGTGGGCTGAGAAAACCAGATGTTCCTCATCTTGGCTCTGTTTTTGGGCTTTAGAGAATTTAGCCAGTGATGGTGCAAACGTAGTGAGCCTAGTCTCGCATACCGAGACCTTTCTCTACATTTAGTTTCAGTGCTTTGTCAGCACTAGTGAAAGCCTGATTCAAAATCCTGAAACTTGTGATCATTTCCCATTTGCTCTTTTGCCTACAACAGCGTTTAGTACAAAACACATGTGTGTGAACTCCTGGCTTCACACGGAGCTCTGGGCTTTGATACCATGGCACTCATATCGACAAGTGGCATGATGACAAACAGCGGGGAATATAACTTTTGAGCAGGGACACTGGTGTGTGTGTGGTGTACTAAGCTGTGTGGTTTTTCACTGGCATAAAGCTCCCAGAGAAATCTGGCTGTTTCCCTTACCACCAAAGCAGAGTGTTGCTGAGGCAGTCAAAAAGTATGTTATGACATTATCTCATCCCGCTGGAAGACAGCTTTGCTGCTGCCTCTAAAGCCTGGAGCGCTCTGCCCCGCAGGCGTGGAGTGCTGGAGGGCCGGCTTTGAGAAGACAAGTTATGGTGAGAGGGACTAGACTTTTAGTGAGGCTTACGTTGTGGAGCCCTATGAGGGATGAGGCTTCACAGGGTAACCTTCTCCTTCTGCTGCTGTTCAACTTGTGGGTTTGGTGGGATGGGCTTAACGGACGGAGAGGCAGAAGGTTTTGCATTGTGTTCAAAAGACCTGCCCCAGCTATCAAGCATTGCCTCAAAAACACAATATCAGGCCAAGTAATCTGTATAACACCAAAACTGTGTGCAGACCAGTGACAGTATAAAAAATGGACAGAGCCTGAGTGACATCACCCATAGGTTTCCAAAGCGCTGTTTTGAAGCCGAACATATGCAACGCTGGATTTGCATATTTAGCATATCTATTCAGGAGGAACCGTAAACATATTACAGATACAGTAGGTCTGGACCGTTTCCTCATTTAACTAGTGCAAAACAGTAGATTGTTCCATTAAAAGACGACAGGGTCAATTCCTTACTGATATATCAAACAAATCCTCAAAATTAAAACCTTTTTCCTTGTTTCATGCTGCATTTATTGTTCATCCACTCAGTAACTGAATACAGTATGGTTTTTATTGTTATCTGTTTATTTAATTGAATGTCAAAACAAACGGATGGTTATTACTTACTAATTAAGTAAATTACCAGCTTGAATCTGTGGCATTTTATTTGTCTAAGTCACATATAATGTACAGCATAATGTATAGAATTATAAGTATCACAGTATTATATTAAATTCCTACTGAAATGTCATATTCAAGACACGTCTGGAACGGAAATTTATGTAAAACAATCTTCTTAAAGGGCATCTTAACCCAGAATCAGCTTGTTGAGGCTGTCAGTGTTATTGCAGCTTTCGACATAATCATCTTGCCATTTGCAATCAGTAACCTAGTCAGTTCAGAATAGTATCCAGCTGTCGGAGATTCCCTCCAGTGACAAAACAGTCACAATGAGGCTGACTAACTGGGAAAGACAAAAACATTTCACAGTAATCAGCGCTCGTCTCCCAGCACACAGTCACCTTGGAATCAATTCAAGCCCCAAACCGTGGTGTTATTCACACCACATAATTGCTTTATCTGACCATAGATGTTGAACGTTCTAATGAGCAAAAGATCCAAGGACAGACCCTGCCCGGGGGTTGAGTGTTTGAAGGTAAGAAGGGTTCTTGGAAAATGACTCATGTAGTGATCTATACTTTGTCATGCTCTGGCATTAGCCATGGATCTCCAACTGAGGCGCCGCACATCATTACACATAATTGTGTGGAGAGATCAATATCTGACAAACTGAGGATGATGACATCTAAAACAATTTATTCTCAAACATTACGAAGATGCCGGCAGATCCTACAGCACCTGAAGAAAGCAAAACCATGTTGCTGTATTTAAAGATGAATTAAAGAGTTAAATGTAAAGCTTTCAACCTGAACCTCCAGTTTCTGAATGGTAAAAACTGGACCATGCAGAAGGTACATGGATGTCTTTAAATGCTGGTTATGACATTTTTATAGAAGGCCAGAGAGGAAATGTGCAAAGATTTTGTTTTCTTGAAATTATGAAAGAATTTTAAAATAAAGTTTGTTTTCTTGAGATCACATCTGAGATTTGGATTTCCACTGAATTAAAGTGTTAAAGGTCCTTTAACACTTTAATTCAGTGGATTTAGAGATTTAGAGACATCTAGCAGCATAGTTGTGGGTTGCAACCCCCTCATTTCACCTCATTTCACCTCATCTCTCCTCCTATCTAGATGCATTCTTCATTCATTTCTGCCATATTTTGTTAACAGAAATCTTACACACTGGACCTTAATACTCACTCATCAACACTAATGTACATTTTTTACTGAGGGCAGTGTTTATATAAACTATGTGCCTCTCTCTCTCTTTCTCTGAAGTGACTAACAGACCAACAGAAGATTGGTAGTCACCAGGGACAATAAGGTCATGTCTTCCGTAATATTTTTTGCAAGTGCATAAAGATATAAAGCACTTAGAGCATCTTGGTAGCTGAAAGGTTACAGTGTCCACCACATAACCACAATATGGTTCAATTGCAGCTAGTGACCTTTGTTGCATGTCATAACCCTCTCTCTGCCCTGTTTCTTCTTCACTATCCCTGTATGACAAAAAAAATAAACTAAAAGAAAGTGTACATTCATAACAACTGCATCCATGTACTTCCACACTCATGCATTCACAAACACTTCTTGGAAGCTTCTTGGAAAATTTCAGCCTCCTAGGGCGAAAACTTTGAAAAGGTGGTGAAATCTTTGCAGACTGACCAAACAACTGACAGAACAACATATAGAGTTGCTGGTTGCAATTAAAAAAAGATATAAAGAGGAGTTCACCTCAGTAACTGCAGAGCAAGACAGCATAATGTAGGGAGAAATAACGTGACTTTGGCTGGTGACTCAACAAACATGTGGGTGGAGCACAGGGGATTTCTAAATTTCAGCCATGTTAGTATATGACTTACAGCTTCAGTAACAATCATTTCATTATAATAAGTAATAGTATTAATTAAGTAATAATCTCCAGTACATATTTCCACAACAAAACACTCCAGTAAGTTTGAGTCAAGTCTGAGTCAAGTCTCCAGTCTATAGCTTTGTTATTAGGGTTTCCTCAAGGGTCCTAATTTCCAGGTTTTCTTACATTTTAACTAGTTTAACCACAGATGTGAAACTGAATTAACTCATATTATGACAAAGCCTTGTCCTGCTTATGTAAAGGTTTACAACAACAACTTACGTCTTGGGTCGGCCGGTGAAATGCTGGCGCAGCACTAGAGCCAGAGTGGAGAGAAGCATGATGGTGGTGCACATGGTCCCCAGAGCCCACCACCCTGCAGCCAAAGAGACAGCACGGTCAACATGAACCATGCATGGTGAGTCCACTCACCACAGCTCTGTTTGTCTCTCTTTCTCTCACACTCCCTGGTTGGATCGGGAACATAGGGGGATTAGTCAATCCCAGATTAGAAAAGATGACATGGTGCATTACAGAGGCACAGCACTGCTGCACACCTAAGCTACGTTATGATGAGTGCGCATTTGTTGCACATGATTCAGATATTTACTGCATAATCTCCAAAGAAAAGCACAGGGCTTTTTTTTTGACAGAGCCATCTCAGATATTTTTGCATCTTGTTCCATATTATTCCCTGCTGTAACATTTCCTGTTATGTCAGACCTTGTCGTGCTGTCACTGCTCACCAAGTTTCCTGCTCTTCCCCAGTCACCTAATCATCACCTGCCTGTACACCTGCACCTTATTCCCCTGATCATCCACCTAGTATTATATATTATTAGTCTAACTACAGGTCTTATTTGTCAGACTGATGTGCTACACAGCCCTAGTTATCATATCTATCGATTTAGTGTCTGACTAAATACCATTCATGTCAATAACCAAGTCTAATTATGACTGAAATGCTCTGATTTCATTAAAAATTCAATGTTTTCAAAAATATGCCTGAAAGCTAAACAAATATGGACACCTCATGTCCCATATGTCTGCATGTTCTGTCTGGAAATGTGATATTTTCACAGGATAACTGAAAACGTAATGTTGGGTAATTAAATACATTAAGGTTCATCCTCTGGACACCATGAATTGCTGCTTATTATATATCATGTGCTGCTTATTACAGTTGTACTCTTACAATGTTGTGAATCTGTGAATAATTCAGGATTTCATGCCACATTAAAAGCTGTATCTCATTCAGCCGCTGGTGCATGATGACCTTTGTTAAGTGGATCAACAACAACCTGGCAACGTAATGAGGATGGCTCCAAGACAGAGAAAGGCTCTAAATACACACGAAATGAACACACACACACGCACACACACACACACACACACACACACACACACACAAATCAAACCCTAAGCCTCGCCATTTTCTGTCTCATTAGGCTGAAGTTATATTTCTTGCAGACAGCTGGATGTGGATATTCTCAAGCCAGCGATGACATTCCCCGCAACGGCATCTGTGACTCTGCTGTCACTGCTCTGTCATGAAACCTCTGGTGCACGGACGGCCGACAGATGGAAGTTCACACAAGTGGCTGTCAGGAATGTCAAGTTGCGGCGATGTGGCGGTGCATCTCATCTGCAGCTTTGAGACCAGCTCATGCCTTCTAATTGGGAAATTCTTCAGGCCTCCTCTCAAGTTTTGTGTTGATGAAGAGCCGCACAGACTCACCAATACCTTAAAATCAGGGGTATAAATGTCACAGAGCTGTTATTTGTGATGACCTGCTGGCTGGCTTAGACGTGCCCGGGGTTTGTTTGACTGAAAGAATTAAGGGATTTATTGAGGCAAGTGTTTTGAGCAGTTAGTGCCTGGGTTCCTAATTTGCAGGAATTGTATTCAAATTGTTCAACGTAGCCTCATTACAGTAGAAATTCATGGCTTGGTGGAATCACAGTAATGATCTCAAGCAGTCTACATACTAGTGCTACCTGTACACCTTCTGTACTAAAACACCAGTAATAAAAAGCGTGTGAATCTCTGTCAGTTTATATTTAGATGAGCTGGTTAATCTGAATAATGACCTGCTGACAGAGACAGCTGTGTGTCTGCACACGCACATGATTAAATGATAAATGTCAATGCATCTAAAAGCTCAAGTAGCTGAAGAATATGTCAAGATATATCTCTCCCTCATAATTTTAATAATTATAATAATTTTAGCCTCTGAGTAATGGAGCCTGATGTGCTTCTCAGAGTTCACTTATTATTAATTTGTGTATTTTCAGAGACTAAAGTTTGTCCAGGTGTGTTTGTGCATCAATTCCATGTTACCACTGCTCTATGGAAATCACAATACCTGGCAGGAGGGAAAATGTGTCGCCATGGTGACAAGTCAGTGTCCTGTCGACCACACTGTACGATGGAGACACTCATGGGAGAATTACTCTATTTTCTGTCTTGCATGCTGTTGTTTACCTGATTTACCTTCTCCTATACTCATATGGCCACACAGCAAGAAGGTAGAATTGATGTCCTGGATTTCATATAGATTCCTTTAGGCAATAGTACATTTGTAACCCAACCATTAAAATGCTGAAATCCTAAATAACTGTAATTTCTCTGGAATACGACATGTGTGAGTTGCTTTTATGAAAGCTAGACAAAAACATTAAAGACTCTAAAACACCCTCCCTGCATTCAGAAAGTCGTCTTTGATGATCGGATGTACGGTTTGAATAAATTACTGTATGGATTTGAAAAATGAGTGTCTTCCTCCCTGCATGAACCTCCCACTGGAGCTTTAGATAG